>CM070684.1:6887420-8087420 GCA_036346265.1 Melocanna baccifera
CAAGTGAGTGAAATGCAATAGAAAGTTAGTCAGAAAAACATCACTATGCTAGTGATACGCCTCACACCTAGGATAGACCCGGTCCCTCAAGGCCCTCCCGTGCCCTGAAGCCTCCCTCAGCTGAATGAGCATGGGCACGCCAGACAAGCTCGTCAAGGTAGCTCAACCCACACAAGTTCCAAACCCGCGAGAAGAAGGAACGGATGGAGTCAGAGATGGCCTTCCGGCCTGTAACATCCCAAAAATTTTATTCCTTTACTAAAGTATTTTCTGAAAATTATTGGATTTCCTGGATTTTATTCCAAGCCTGATTTGAGAAAAACTAAAATTTCTATTTTATAAAAGCCAAAAAGAATTTATTGCATTTCATGGAAGTCAATAAATGTAATTCTTTTTCCTAAAGTCAAATCTGTAATTACTTTAATTTTCAGGAAATTATAAAGATTTAAAACCCTCCCTTTAAAGTCATTTTGTGTTTGTGAGAAAAAAACCTTTATCAAAATGGGTTGAAAATATTTTTATTAAGTCTCAAATAGCCCTAGAAGATTCTCTGAATTTTGCTGGATTTTTCAAATTTTATTTGGTATTTTTCTGAGTATTTTAAAGCCTCCTAACCATTTCTTGAAAAATTTAAAAGAAAATAAATTCCAAAACTCCCTCGGGTTGCCGCGTGTCAAGCATCGGAGCCTTCCTCGCCGCTGGAGCAAACCTCAGCCGCCCGATCTAACTTACCGCTTCGCCCGTGTCCTTCTCACCTCCCTCCGACGCGTGGCAAGATCGGCACCGTCCTCTGTTGCCGTACTCAATCGCATCCGCTCCCTCCCACTTAATGCACCGCTCGGCTCAGATCTAACCCCCCGTTACTGGATGGCATCTCAACCGACCGTCGTCACTTACCCCTTCGCCAGTAGTCAGCAGCCCCGATCCTCTCCTCGTGCCACCCGTCAAAGATCTGACCGTCGCCTCACCTCTTTCCTTTCTTCCCCTCTCGCAGACTGATGGGCCCCGCCTGTCAAGTTCGTCTTCCCCGTCCCCTTTCCTTTCTTCCTCGCGCGATCGCCGCCGCTATGCCGCCATTAAAATAGAAAACCAAAGCTTTTATTAAAAGCTTCGGTTTCTTGCCCAATTACTCGCCCGCAACGCTGCCAATTCGAATTGACACCTCCCCGCACCCGTTCGTGGCATAATTAACCCTAATTGCACCCGTTACCGTCGTCGCATTGAACTCCCGCGCCGTTGCTCTCCGGCGAGTTTTATGCGCGGCCGTTACCCCCTCCCCAGCCTATAAAAGGGATACCCCGAGGTCCCTCTACCCACACCACCCCTCCCTCACCTCTCAATCGAAGCACCCGAGCGCCAGAACCCCCCAGCCCAATTTTCCTCTCCGCGGCTCCGACGACTCTGGCGAGCAATCACCGTCGCCTCAAGCCTCCCCGAGATTCACCAACGCCGCCCCGGCGTTGCTCGTGCCCCGACGATCCCCGATGACCACTTCCCCAAGCTTCTGCGCCACCGGAATCTCCCCGCCGCCGTGAACCCCTCCTCCGACCGCCGCCCCTTTTCTCCGATTCCCCTCTCCGGTCACCATCGGGATCCGTGCCAGGTACCGATGCATTCCCCTCACTCCCCTCTTCATTTTGGCACCGACGGCCAGTGCCGCCGAACGCCGGGGCGCCGACGACCATCGGGGCGTGGCGCCACCACCGCCGCCATGCCGTCGACCGCGCGTGCGCGACCACATCCGCGATAAAGCGTGCGTGCGGCGCCACGCGCAACCACGTGGCAGCCACGTGGGGCCACGTGGAAGCCACGCCAGCGCCACCTCGCTCCCCCGTGCGCCCGTGTGCCACCTCAGCATCGCCCGGTCCGTGGACCAGATGCACCGTAGACTAACCCCACCTGTCAGCCTCTGTTTAGTTATTTAATTCCCAGGGCTGACGTCATGCTGACGCAATAAAACCAATTTTTCAGTATAAAAATAAATCGGCCGAAAACTAAATACCTTGCTGACATCATAATCTTTTAATTCCTTTAGAAAAATAATTCATGCTGACGTCATAAATGTTTTTCGGATTAAAATTAATTCCAGAAATTGAGTATTTTTCTTTTAAATATATTTAAACTTTGGAAGGCTATAACTTCTTCATTTTAACTCCAAATTGACCCATTCAAATTTCTAAATTTTTCTAAAATCATGATCTATCCATTTTAGCATCATTTTGAAATTTTGAATTTATTTGAATTTTGTTTTTAAATTTCTTTTGAATTGGCTCTTTACGTTAGATTTTGACGATTCCGGAAAGTTCGAGTTCGACGATTCCCAGCAGGACTTCGATCAAGGCAAGTTACACCTTTGACCATGTTGAACCTAATATTTCAAATTTATTTATGTTGTTTTACTGTATATGCATGCGTACTTCTATTCAAATTTAATTTAAATTCAGTTTAAACTTTAGTTATGCCCATGATCCTTTGATTATAGCCCTTTTGAACCCCGAATTCATATACCTTTTCACCCTAGCTGAAAACTAGTTAGTGGTTAATGGTTATGTGGTGGGTGCCGACATGCCTCGTGTTTGGTGACACCTGCTTGATTGTCGTACATGTGGGTATGTGGTTAAGCCTAAATCAATTTAAGAACTGTCTCTGTGAATTATTTTACGAAGTCACTTCGTACTACCACAAGTCCGGTATGGGATGGACCTGGCTAAGTAATTTGTGAAGTTCCAAATATAGTTTCACTATAGGCAGAATGTGAGCGCGGCGTAGGCTGTGGGAAGTCTCACATGGCACCAGAGGAGGCTCCAACTCGTGGATTCGAGTTGTGGTGAAACCTTAGTGGCGGCGTAATTATTTTGGCTATGGATCATTGGAACAGTCTTGTCATGAACTCTCCGCCGCACACCAAATGAAGTGTGTTTATCGCGTGGCTCAAGTGTGAGAGAATATCTTGTAGGTAAAGTTGTACACCTCTGCAGAGTTAAAACCTTTCCTGGATAGCCATGTTCACAGTCATGAACATGCTGAGTAGAGTTGTCACAGATTAGACTTAGTTTTACAAAACTTGGTGTTGAGCAAAGTGATGGTTTTGATTATTTTGGTCCGGGTGGATTCCCGTGGTTAGGTTAGTGTAGGTCGGAGCCTACACTGACGATAATACTTGATAAAATAATGTTTCATATATTGTATTAAATTCAACTTTCATACTTATCTGTTATCATATTAAAATTCAAGTACTGCTTTTCGCGCAAATAAACTGTTAAGCCTTCTTTTGTTATCCCTATGCATGTATCTACTCTGTTAAAATTCCTGGTGTAGCTTGCGTAAGTACTTTATGTGCTTACCTTGGGAGTACTTTATGTGCTGACCTTGCTAAAAATCTGTTGCCAGACTTCGGCGATGACTACGACGGTGAGTACTACTTCAGCGAATAGGACGCGTCTTACAGTCATTCGCCTGTGGGAGGCTGGATGGGTTGTTCTGCTACCTTTTACCGTTTTTCCGCTACTTTAATTTCTTTTGTTGGCCTTGCGCCCCTATATTGTAAGACTTGGCCTTAAGGCCATATTTTGTCATTTAATAGTATTCGGTGGTGATTTTTGCATGATATACATTACTGTTGACCCTGTGTGCACTAGCTTTTCCTGGGATAGTGCGATTTACACAGAGGGACTTGGAGTTGTTGTTCCGGGTCCCGATAGAAATGGTATCAGAGCAATATTGACCCTAAGATGTGACCTTAGCTAGAGACCAACCTTAAGGATATATTTTGATAAGAAAAATTTCTTTAAAATTTTTCCTCCTTTGCTCAATCTCCTATCAAAACTGGTTACTAACTTCCTCTCCTCTTCAAAATTTTAGATGGAGCAACCTACCCACGTCTCCTACGGAACCCTTGCCAGACTCTTCGCGGACGACCTGTACAACCTCATGCAGGAGCTCAACTTCCGTCCGTATCCCCTCTACCAAGGGTACGTAGGCATGTATGGAGACGAGGAGCGCTGGAGGGTGGAAGTGAAGATCTTCAAAGATTTTGCAGCCAATGGGGCCATTCACATCTTCGACGCCCCCCTACCTCAAGCTACCTTCTTCGACGGAGTGCAAGATGCAGCCCGGGAGGCCATTCGCCAGTTGAGGAACATCTACGCCTGGGACCTGCAGCGCACAAACTTTCGCTACTTCCCCATAAAGACTCCTCTTGGTGCTGCTAGCGATTTCTCATCTACGGAGTACGAGAGCAACCCCCGTCTCATACGACAGGTGGAATTCACCAAGTCCATGGATCACATGTACTGCATCACTCGATGAGTCGCACACCGCGACCCGTAAGCTCCGTGGCAGAGAAGAAGAACTGGCTGAGCTCCGTGCCGAGGATGCAGACTCTACTACTTCCGAGCCATTTCCAAGGAGGCTCGAGCGTAGCACTAGTGTCTAGAAAACCCTGAGTCTTAGCCTTAAAACGCTATCCGCGAGCTGTAGTCCCTTGTTTACAGCCGTGAGACTATTTTAATAAAATAAAAGAATTTTTATTTGGCTCTTATTTGTGGTTTTCCTTGTGTTTGTGTGTTCTTGGTTGTGGGATTGTTACTAGCACCCTCTCCTTTAGTTCTCTCTTTCCTCTAAATCTGGAAGCTTCAACAGATGGTGAACACGAGGAGGAACCCCAGCGACAATGCCAACCCCGAAGCTCAAGGGAGCCAGTCAGCCCCCATTCCCCCGCCTCCGCCAACAGCAGGGCCGGATTGGGCTCAGTTAATGGCTAATCAGAATCAGTTGATCCAGTTGTTAGCTCAGACTATCAACAATCCTCAAGCTCATCATCAACCAGCCCAAGCACCTTCCAATCGGCTTTCGGAATTCCTAAGGATCAAGCCACCAACCTTCGCCGGCAGTGCCGAACCCATGAAAGCCGACGACTGGCTCAGGTCAATTGGCAAGAAACTGGATATATTGCAGTGCACTGATCGAGAGCGAGTCCTGTTCGCTTCCCATCAGCTGAATGGGCCTGCGTCTCAATGGTGGGATACTTTCACCGCCTCACATGCCAACCCACAGACTGTAACGTGGAACGAGTTCGAGCAGAGCTTTCGCAAGGCTCACATCCCCACCGGCACCATGGCCTTAAAGAAGAAGGAATTTCAGGCCCTTCGCCAAGAAAACCATACAGTCAATGAGTAAGTGCAGAAGTTCAACCTACTGGCCCGCTATGCGCCAGAAGATATGGCCTCCGATGAAGCCAAGCAGGAAAGGTTCATGGAGGGCCTAAATGACAACATATTAGTGCAGCTGATATCGGGTGATTATACTGACTTCCACCAGCTAGTCAGTAAGGCCATCCGCCAGGAGGGCAAGCACATAGAGATGGAAACCCGGAAGAGAAGAATGGCGGATCAGAGTAACAACTCTGGAGGTTCTCACAAGGTTCGCAGCACTCCTCCGCACGCGAACAAGTTCAGACCTCAGGGCAGCAACTTCAAAACCCAGTCGGGCAAGTTCAAGTCCTCAACCAGCCGCCCGCCATTCCAAGCCAACCGCCAACAGTTTCAGACCAACCGCACCCCAATTGCCAGTGGCCAGGTGCAGAAGAGCAGTCCGCCGTCGGACGGAGTGACCTGTTTCTATTGCAAAGAACCAGGGCACTACGCCAAGGCATTCCCCAAGAAGATGCAAGCGACAGCAACTCCAGGAGCCTCCGGAAGTCAGAACCAAGGGCAGCAGAAGCCGCAAACTTTCATCAAGGGGAGAGTGAACCACGTGACAGCAGAAGAAGCTCAGCTGCACCGGGCGTCGTCTTTGGGTATGTTTCGTCAACTCAATTACAAAGATCGCTTCTTTCGATTCCGGAGCATCGCATTCTTTCGTATCTAAAACTTTTGTGGATAAGCATGGGTTGGGCATGATGACTCTTAGCAACCCTATTTTAGTTCACTTCCCTGGAGCAGAAATGAGAGCAGGGACCTTGTGCCCAAAGGTAGAACTGCTCATAGATGGAACCTGATTCCCAGCCGACCTTTTGGTCTTGGAATCGCAAGGACTAGATGTCATTCTCGGAATGAACTGGTTAGCCAAGCATCAAGGTCAGATCAATTGCGCTACCAGATCCATCACCCTCACCAATGACCAGGGAGGGGAAGTGATCTTCTCTCCCCAAATTCTGAAAGCAGAAGAGTGTGCCCTCTTCCACCTCTAAGTCTTGGAAGAAGTGCCACTAGTGTGGGAATACCTAGATGTATTTCTCGAGGAGTTACCAGGGATGCCGCTGGATAGAGAAATCGAGTTTGTGATTGACCTAGTCCCAGGCACCGCCCCAATTTTCAAGAGACCATATCAGATGCCTGCTAACGAGTTAGTAGAGTTAAAGAAGCAGCTTAAGGAATGGGAAGACAAGGGATACATCTGACCCAGTTCGTCACCTTGGGGAGCACCCATCCTGTTCGTTAAGAAAAAGGATGAAAATTTGAGGCTATGTGTAGATTACAGAGCACTCAATGATGTTACCATCAAGAATAAATACCCTCTGCCCAGGATCGACACATTGCTCGATCAAAGGAAGGAGTGTCTTCTCCAAAATTGACCTGCGATCAGGATATCACCAGTTGAAGATCCGTGAAGAAGACATTCCTAAAACTGCCTTCTCCACCATATACGGACATTATGAGTTCACGGTCATGTCGTTTGGACTGACCAATGCACCGACCTATTTCATGAGCATGATGAACAGTGTATTCATGAAATACCTGGACAAGTTTGTGGTGATCTTTATCGACGACATCCTCATCTACTCCAAGAATGAAGAAGAACACGAGCAGCATCTCAGGATCACCTTAGAAAAGCTTCGAGAGCATCAGCTGTTTGCCAAATTCAGTAAATGTGAATTTTGGCTAAAAGAGGTTGCCTTCCTTGGACACATCGTAACGGCCGAAGGAATTGCTGTAGATCCTTCCAAGAGAGAAGCAGTAATGGAGTGGAAGCAACCAAAGTCCGTTACTGAAGTTAGGAGCTTCCTTGGACTTGCGGGTTATTACCGCCGGTTCATAGCAGGATTCTCTGAGCTAGCCAAGCCCATGACTCAGTTGCTGAAAAAGGAAAAGAAGTTCAAATGGACAAAAGCTTGTGAGCTGAGTTTTCAGACCCTCAAGAAAAGACTAGTCTCAGTGCCCGTGCTTGTTTTGCCGGATGTGCATAAAGGCTTCGAGGTTTTCTGTGATGCCTCTCGCCTAGGCTTAGGCTGTGTCTTGATGCAAGAAGGCAAGGTAGTAGCCTATGCATCACGCCAACTCAAGCCTCATGAGTGCAATTATCCTACTCATAACTTGGAATTAGCAGCCGTAGTGCATGCCTTGAAGATTTGGCATCACTATCTTATCGGCAACCGTTGTGAGGTATACACGGACCATAAGAGCTTAAAGTATATCTTCACCCAGGCAGAACTCAACCTGAGGCAGCGAAGGTGGTTAGAATTGATAAAGGACTATGACATTGGTATACATTACCATCCTGAAAAAGCAAATGTTGTGGCCGATGCCTTGAGCAGGAAATCTTATGCGAATGCGGTATTATCGGAAGAAGACCAGACTCGACTTCAGGAGGGAGTCGCATGTCTAAGTCTAAATCCGATGAGACCAAACGTTCTATCCACCCTGGAAATACAACCTGGATTGCCAGATCAGATTAAGGAAGCTCAGAAGGTTGACGAGGATATTCAAGAAATCAAAAAGAATATGAGAAGAGGCAAAGTACCAGGATTCAGTGAAGATGAGTATAGCACGGTTTGGTTTGGGAACTGCATCTGTGTGCCAAATAATCAGGAGATCAAAGCCCTGATTCTGAAAGAAGCTCATGACACCCCATACTCAATCCACCCAGATCGTACCAAGATGTACCAGGACCTAAGGGAAAGATATTGGTGGGTTAGTATGAAGAGAGAGATAGCAGAATTTATTGAGGCTTGTGACACCTATCAATGAGTTAAAGCAGAACATCAGAGACCAGCTAGATTGTTGCAACCATTGCCAATTCCAAAATGGAAGTGGGAAGAAATCGGTATGGATTTCATAACCGGACTTCCGAGGACGCAATCAGGTTATGATTCAATCTGGGTAATCATAGACCGATTGACTAAAGTGGCTCACTTTATTCCAGTCAAGACCACTTATTCCGGAAGTAAGTTGACTGAACTGTATATGTCCCGGATTGTGTGCCTACATGGCGTTCCCAAGAAGATAGTGTCAGATCGAGGCAATCAGTTCACTTCTCGATTCTGGCAAAAACTGCATGAAGAGTTGGGAAGTAAGCTCAGTTTCAGTACAGCTTACCACCCTCAAACAGATGGTCAAACGGAACGTGTGAATCAAGTACTCGAAGATATGCTGAGGGCTTGTACTCTGGACTTTGGGAACAATTGGGACCGTTCATTGCCCTATGCAGAGTTTTCGTACAATAATAGTTACCAAGCCAGTCTGCAGATGGCACCTTTCGAAGCCTTGTATGGACGAAAGTGCAGGACACCCTTGCTTTGGGATCAGCAAGGAGAACTATAAGAAGCTGGACCAAATCTGCTTCAAGACGTAGAAGATAAAGTTAAGAAGATCAGAGATAGACTGAAAATAGCTCAATCTCAACAGAAGAGTTATGCAGACAACTGTCGTCGAGACTTGACCTTTGAGGTCAGGGATTACGTCTATCTTAGAGTATCCCCACTCAGAGGAGTTAAAAGGTTTCAAGTCAGATGGAAATTAGCACCAAGATATGTGGGACCTTTCAAGATTCTGAATCGGAGAGGTGAAGTCGCTTATCAGTTCGACTTGCCGCCAAGCATGTCGGGAGTACACAATGTCTTCCACGTCTCTCAGTTGAAGAAGTGCCTCCGAGTACCCGCAGAGCAAGCCGCATTGGAAACATTGGACCTTCAGGATGATCTCACCTATCAGGAGCAGCCAATCAAGATCCTCGAGATCGCAAAACGTCAGACCAGAAGGAAGACCATCAGATTTTGCAAGGTTCAGTGGAGCAACCACACCAAAGACGAAGCCACTAGGGAGCGAGAAGAAGATTTGAAGACCAGCCATCCCCATCTCTTTTGTTAGCCATCCCTAAAAATTTTATTCCTTTATTAAAGTATTTTCTGAAAATTATTGGATTTCCTGGATTTTATTCCAAGACTGATTTGAGAAAAACTAAAATTTCTATTTTATAAAAGCCAAAAAGAATTTATTGCATTTCATGGAAGTCAATAAATGTAATTCTTTTTCCTAAAGTCAAATCTGTAATTACTTTAATTTTCAGAAAATTATAAAGTTTAAAACCCTACCTTTAAAGTCATTTTATGTTTGTGAGAAAAAAAACCTTTATCAAAATGGGTTGAAAATATTTTTATTAAGTCTCAAATAGCCCCAGAAGATTCTCTGAATTTTGCTGGATTTTTTAAAATTTATTTGGTATTTTTCTGAGTATTTTAAAGACTACTAACCATTTTTGGAAATCTTTAAAAGAAAATAAATTCCAAAACTCCCTCGGGCTGCCGCGTGTCAAGCATCGGAGCCTTCCTCGCCGCTGGAGCAAACCTCAGCCGCCCGATCTAACTTACTGCTTCGCCCGCATCCTTCTCACCTCCCTCCGACGCATGGCAAGATCGGCACCGTCCTCTGTTGCCGTACTCAATCGCATCCGCTTCCTCTCGCTTAATGCACCGCTCGGCTCAGATCTAAGCCCTCGTTACTGGATGGCATCTCAACCGACCGTCGTCACTTACCCCTTCGCCAGTAGTCAGCGGCCCTGATCCACTCCGCGTGCCACCTGTCAAAGATCTGGCCGTCACCTCACCTCTGTCCTTTCTTCCCCTCTCGCTGACCGATGGGCCCCGCCTGTCAGGTCCGTCTTCCCCGTCCCCTTTCCTTTCTTCCTCGCGCGATCGCCGCCGCTATGCGCCATTAAAATAGAAAACCAAAGATTTAAAAGCTTCAGTTTCTTGCCCAATTACTCTCCCGCACCGCTGCCAATTCGAATTGACACCTCCCCGCACCCGTTCGTGGCATAATTAACCCTAATTGCACCCGTTACCGTCGTCGCATTGAACTCCCGCGCCGTTGCTCTCCGGCGAGTTTTATGCGCGGCCGTTACACCTCCCCAGCCTATAAAAGGGATACCCCGAGGTCCGTCTACCCACACCGCCCTCCCTCACCTCTCAATCGAAGCACCCGAGCGCCGGAACCTCCCCCCCCGAGCCCGATTTTCCTCTCCGCGGCTCTGACGACTCCGGCGAGCAATCACCGTCGCCTCAAGCCTCCCCGAGCTTCACCGACGCCGCCCCGGTGTTGCTCGTGCCCCGACGATCCCCGACGACCACTTCCCCGAGCTTCTGCGCCACCGGAACCTCCCCGCCGCCGTGAACCCCTCCTCCGACCGACGCCCCTTTTCTCCGATTCCTCTCTCCGGTCACCATCGGGATCCGTGCCAGGTACCGATGCATTCCCCTCACTCCCCTCTTCATTTTGGCACCGACGGCCAGCACCGTCGCCCGTCGGAGCGCCGGCGACAATCGGGGCCCGTGCGCCACCGCCGGCCGCCATGCCCCGTCAGCCGCCGAGCTGAGGTGGCAGCAGACGTGGCCGCCAGTTGGGCGCCACGCCAACGCCTCCCCGCCACCCCGCGCGTGCGCAGCCACGTTGGCATAAAGCCGTAACGTGGCAGCCACGCGGTAACCACGCGGCAGCCACGTGGGGCCACGTGGAAGCCACGCCAGCGCCACCTCGCTCCCCCGTGCGCCCGTGTGCCACCTCAGCATCGCCCGGTCCGTGGACCAGATCCACCGTAGACCAGCCCCACCAGTCAGCCTATGTTTAGTTATTTAATTCCCAGGGCCGACGTCATGCTGACGCAATAAAACCGATTTTTCAGTATAAAAATAAATCAGCCGAGAACTAAATACCTTGCTGACGTCATAATCTTTTAATTCCTTTAGAAAAAATAATTCATGCTAACGTCATAAATGTTTTTCGGATTAAAATTAATTCCAAAAATTGAGTATTTTTCTTTTAAATATATTTAAACTTTGGAAGGCTATAACTTCTTCATTTTAACTCCAAATTGACCCATTCAAATTTTTAAATTTTTCTAAAATCATGATCTATTCATTTCTGGCATCATTTTGAAATTTTTAATTTATTTGAATTTTGTTTTTAAATTTCTTTTGAATTGGCTCTTTACGTTAGATTTTGACGATTCCGGAGGTTCGAGTTCGACGATTCCCAGCAGAACTTCGATCAAGGTAAGTTACACCTTTGACCATGTTGAACCTAATATTTCAAATTTATTTATGTTGTTTTACTGTATATGCATACGTACTTCTATTCAAATTTAATTTAAATTCAGTTTAAACTTTAGTTATGCCCATAATCCTTTGATTATAGCCCATTTGAACCCCGAATTCATATACCTTGTCACCCTAGCTGAAAACTAGTTAGTACCATAGTATTGACTAGAAATTTTATCGAAATGCTTAGCCTGGCTTAGTATAATCTTAGGTGGGATAAATTCTTCCACATGAAATGACAGTCCTTTTGAATTCTTGACTTCGGTGAGTCAAGGGTAGTTTATAAAATGGTTTAAAAATAAAAATAGAAACTTATGATTTAGATTTAGGCTAATGGTTAGGTGGTAGGTGTCAGCATGCCTCGTGTTTGGTGACACCTGGTTGATTGTCGTACATGTGGGTTTGTGGTTGAGCCTAAATCAACTTAAGGACCATTTCTGTGAATTATTTTACGAAGTCACTTCGTACTACCACAAATCCGGTATGGGACGAACCTGGCTAAGTAATTTGTGAAGTTTCAAATATAGTTTCGCTATAGGCTGAATGTGAGCGCGGCGTAGACTGTGGGAAGTCTCATATGGCACCAGAGGGGGCTCCAACTCGTGGATTCGAGTTGTGGTAAAATCTTAGTGGCGGCGTAATTATTTTGGCTATGGATCATTGGAACAGCCTTGTCATGAACTCTCCGCCGCACACCAAAGGAAGTGTGTTTATTGCGTGGCTCAAGTGAGAGGGAATGTCTTGTGGGTAAAGTTGTACACCTCTGCAGAGTTAAAACCTATCCTGGATAGCCGTGTTCATGGTCATGAACATGCTAAGTAGAGTTGTCACAGATTAGACTTGGTTTTACAAAACTTGGTGTTGAGCAAAGTGATGGTTTTGATTATTTTTGTCCGGGTGGATTCCCGTGGTTAGGTTAGTGTAGGTCAGAGCCTACACTGACGATAATACTTGATAAAACACTATTTCATATATTGTATTAAATTCAGCTTTCATACTTATCTGTTATCGTATTAAAATTCAAGTACTGCTTTTCGCGCAAATAAACTGTTAAGCCTTCTTTTGTTATCCCTATGCATGCACCTACTGTGTTAAAATTCCTGATGTAACTTGCGTAAGTATTTTATGTGCTTACCTTGGGAGTGCTTTATGTGCTCACCTTGCTAAAAATCTGTTGCCAGACTTCGGCGGCGACTACGACGGTGAGGACTACTTTAGCGAAGAGGACGTGTCTTACAGTCATACGCCTGTGGGAGGCTGGATGGGCTATTCTGCTACCTTTTACCGTTTTTCCGCTGCTTTAATTTCTTTTGTTGGCCTTGCGCCCCTATATTGTAAGACTTGGCCTTAAGGCCGTATTTTGTCATTTAATAGTATTCGGTAGTGATTTTTTGCATGATATACATTACTGTTGACCCTGTGTACACTAGCTTTTCCTGGGATAGTGCGATTTACACATAGGGACTTGGAGTTGTTGTTCCGGATCCCGACACGGCCTCCCTCCAGGTCGGTAGAGCTCGAGGCCTCGTACTTGGGTGACCCAATTATGCAAAGTGCTGACAGCCCATCAGTTGAAGGGAGGTGAGAAGGACCTCGGCCGAGGCATTCTCACAGTAGCGCCAAAAGCCCAGCACTGATGCCTTGGCTGCCTTGCTGGTCTCGCTCAACCAAGCAAGCCAAGTCTCTGTAGAGACCTTAGAAGAGTTAGAGGGGAGCTCCGCAAAGACGCCCAAGTCCTAGGCCAACACGAGCATCGTTCAGGTAGCAGCAACTGTGGTGACATCCACCTTGTCCCACTCATCCGTAAGTTGAGACAAGTCATGGTGGAGATGCTCCATGTCGGACTCCTGCTTGGCCAGCTTGCAGGTCAGTTCAGTGTTCACCTCGCGAGCAACATCCAAGTCCCGCTGTGTGGCAGCGGCCTTGCCTTCTGTCTCATGTGTGGTCCTCTTGTTGTCCATCAAGACTTCATTTTGTATGGTCAACATCTTGCATGCGGTGATGGGCACTGCATGGGAAGAGCGGTTAGGAGTTCTCCAAAGCAAGCTAAACGAACAACCTAGTTACCTTCATGAGGTCACACTCCATCAAAGCAAAAGCCTGCCGCTCAATCAAGGGGTCGTCCTCTAGAGCCGAGTCGAGGTCCACGGGTATCGCGTGCGTGACGGCCTTACTCAGGAACTCAACCATGGGCTTTGGCAGAGAGAAGTCCCCAATGGTGACACATCCCTAAATCAACAAGGGAGTGCTAGAGCCTGCTCTGTAGGGCATACCCGCACACAATGTGTACATAGGGGTCATGCACTTGGAGCTAGGCCCCAGGGGCTCGCCCGTACTAGCCCCCGTGGTGGCGGAAGGGGCTACGCCTGTCACGTTCTATGGGGGGTGAGTCGAAGTGGTGTCCATTGAGTTAGCCTTGACGGCCGCATCACCGACCCCTTCGCTCTCCTACGAAGATGAGTCCTCCGGTAGTGGCTTCGATATGGTGTATGCACATGGGGCGTTGGCAGGCTGTGGCCTGCCTCTGTCCCCGCGGCTCCCGCCATGCAGACACCTTCTGAGCCATGAGTCAAAGTGGCACCTAGGGATGAGAGGTGTGGTCCCGAGGAGCCCAGAGGAGCGGGGCTAGTCATCAGGTCCTTCCCCTTGTCTGGCCTATGGGAGGTGCCTGTGGCACCCGCTAGCTTCGCATGGGGTAAGCCCCCGGGGTTACCCAACCTCCCAACTTTGGGGATGGGGGGCGATTACTCTAGGACTTCACGTGGGCGCTTCGTCCCACGCCTAGATCTTCTGTCTTCATCAAGGGGTGGCCAGGCTAGCTCTAGAGTATCGAGCATCTCACATGCATAGTTGTGGCGCACCCTTGTGATCAAGTCCTCCACCATGCCCCGCTCGGCCTTTGTCTCGTGCCCGAGTAGGACCACCACTGCAGACTCCGCCTGGGGAAGCGTCAGGCCTATGGAATTGTGAGGTCGGCAAAGCCCAAGGTAAAGCGAGATCTGAAACCAGGCAAAACACTTACATTGGGACTTCGCAAAGCCACGGAAGGCGAAGAGGCCCCCTAATGTGTCACCGTCGGTGAAGGACAAGTTACACCCTTGCCCAAGGGGAGCTATTCTTCAACAAGATCGCACATGCTGAACTTCACCACAAGTCCTTGCAGCAGGTGATGATGGGCTTTGTCCGCCGAACCTTGAGAAGGTGAGAAGTGCTTCAAGCCATCCATCAGAGGCTTCTTCCCGGTACTAACCAGGATGGACTCCGTAGCTGGGTAATAGAACCACAAGTTCCTCTAGACATCCCACTTAGCCCTTTGGGCCTTGGCGGGAAACTCGAACTTCTGGCGACTGCTGCGAAGCTAGAAGGTGATCACTCCTAGGAGGAGAGGACATCATCATAGGTGTACACCACCGAGCATGAGGCTAAGTGGAGAAAGCAGAAGAGTTCAATCGATGGGCGCTTCGCCCCCAGGCTCCACATAGCTCATTTGTACACTGAGAGGTGCACAAATGAACCCGGGTTGATGTGAGAGACCTCCAAGTTGAAAGTGTCCAACACCTCTTTCAACAGACTGACTGAAGAAATGTGGAGACCAGCGTCAAACTGCACAGCAAAGACGACTAGCATTCCTGGCCCTAGGTTCAGGCGATCTTCATCGGCTTTGGGTATGATGGTGAGGTCAGCACTTTCGATCTTGCCTTCCTTCTCTAGCTGAGCCAGGAGCTCCTTTGTCATCTGGGAATGGCCCAAGTACCAAGAGAACATGACAACTTTCTCGGGTGTATCCTCTCCTTCGGCTGTTGCCTTGCCCTTCCCGGTGCCCCTCCTGGAGGCGGACCCGCTACCCCTCCGTGAAGCCATGGGAAGGGAGCGAGACCACGTATGGCCCCAAGCTGAGCCTAGAGAGAAGCCTGAGTGTGGGGCAGATCCGACCGTAGAGGGGCTCTAGCCTTAGTGCAGTTCGAAAGCGTGACTGCGCGGACAAGGCCTCAGCGCAGACTGTGTGGTGACAACCTAGTCGAAAACATCGGCCCTTGGCATGGATGTTGTTCAAGGGCGGATGGAGCCCAGCGCCGGCGAAGTTCGCGCACCCGAGCACAACGCGGCCTGACTAGTTCAGCGACAGCGCAACTCTGCTTGGCATGAAATCCATGGAGACATCGGCCCTTGGCGTGGACAAGATCTGAGCGCGGGCCGTGTCCCCGAGTGCGGAAAATGTCGGAGGGCGAGCAAAGTCCAGGCTCAGATCGTGTCTGAACGCAGAAAAGGTCTGAGCGTGAGGCCTCAGCACAGATGGTACGGATGTGGCACACCCAACCTCGGCTCGACGGCGGCGCAACTTGGTCTCGCGTGAAGGCCATGGAAGACAGGGCCCAGGCACAGACAAGGTCTGTGCACAGGGGCGAATCTACTGTGGGTGCTTATGGGGGCTCGAGCACCCCCTCCTCGGCGGCATCGACGCGGAGGGGGAGGCGCCGAGGCGGAGGGGGAGCCGCGGAGGCCGAAGGGGAAGGTCGGATCTAGTCGGCGCGGAGGCGGAGGGGGAGGCTGGATCCGGTCGGTGCGGTGTTGGCGTTGGCGGTACCGGGAATCCAAACCCTAAGCAACAAGCGGTGACGACGAGAGAGGCGGAAGGAAGCTTGGTCTTCTCTCCCATACCTGATCCATCCAATTGAAGGAAGGGAAGCTAGTCTTTTCTCTTGATGCATTCGTTCTTGAAGAATGGAAGAAAGAAATATTTTATTTGGTGGGTTGGGTGGGAAGCTAGTCTTTTCTCTTGATGCATTCGTTCTTGAAGAATGGAAGAAAGAAATATTTTCTTTGGTGGGCTGGGTGCTTGATTTCCTGTTTCTTGATTGGACGGATCAATCTTCTATGCTGCTAAGACTAGGAAGGAGAAGAACAACTGAGGATGATGAGATGGGGGAGCAGCGGGGAGGCTGCGGATTCCTTCTACCAGGTCGTCCCCAACACCAAGTTTAAGATCAAGGTCTCCCCTTTCCATTCTCCTCCTCCCTCTCATTTCCCCCCATCCGCATTGCTAAAACGCTAATTATTATGTGATCTCCCTTGCTGTCAATTCCAATTAACGATTCACACTAGCATTTTGCCAGCCTAACATGGATTTTGCTTCTTCTCTCAAAAAATCAAAACTAATATAATTCCAATTCCTTCTCTATTGCGGCTAGGAGTCCCCTGTATCAGTCCTAGAAACCCTCTACATAAACATGCTTCCTTTTGATGTGTGGGGCTATGGGTTATTTGTCATAACAATGCCATAACAAAGTCTAAACATTAGTGCTCGATTATACACTTCAGTGGCAGCTAACCGGTCCAAATCCTGATGTTTGCAGGCGTTGCAACATACAAACAAAAGAACTTTATTTTTTTTATCCAACTGATTTAAGGATTTACCCTTTCTGTTATTCTCTGAGCAATCTGGTCTCTTCTCTTGTTGAGCAATAAAATTAATTCCTTTTCTTCTTGTGCCGACTGATTTCATCCTTTCCGTTTCTTCATTTCAGGCTGGCAAAACATTGAGTGTTCGAAAATGGCATGTGGCATTTACGCGTGAAGGATATCTAGATATTGCTTCAGTTCTAAATGGGATACAGAAAGCGGTAAAAGATCCCTCGTTTGAAAAGCATTCCTCCTTATGTTTAAAAACCTTGACGAATATAATGATTTTTCTATGTCTGTTAGGGTGTAATCCTACACTTAGGGGAGAGGTTTGGGAGCTTTCACTTGGCTGTTTTGATCCTGGGAGCACCTTTGATGAGCATGAGCAGATTAGGCAGAGAAGAAGGTACTTAACTTTCTGTAATTTTGTTGAGTAATTTGTTTTTTTCTATTCATAGAAATTTCAAGGTAATACTACATGCTACCTTTAAGACCGGTGACAAAGTCTCTATTCACACTTCTATCTGTAATTAAAAGGTGGCATGTGTTCACCCATTATGTGTAATATTATGATAGGCAAATTCAACAAATTTGTTTGACATATACGCTCCATCTATCTCGGTCTTGGCTAAACGAAAGCCTCTTTTTAGTGTGTTTGCAATTATCAAAGGGTAGCAATTTTTTATATCGTAGATCAAGTCTATCACCTTTATTCATTTCATTTTTAGTGGTATATTTTCATTTTATTTTTAATATTTATGAACATTCATAATTTAATATTGTATCACTAAATTTGATATTTCTTATCTACATATCGGTACTAACATATTTATGAATATTTGGGGGGCACCTTATCCATTAGCAAGGTACTAAATTTATTATATTGTATATTTCAATTTGTTCCCTTCCTATTTATATATGAATTTGATATTCCAATGGTAAAAGACTAGTAGATGTACGTTTCGTATGCTTATATTGTGCTATAATTTTAACAGTAGAGCTCCCTCTCTATTTTCATCCTAGATTCGTCACTTTCTGTGCGCAGCCTGTGTCTGAGCGCAAACCAGGTCCAAGCGGAGTTCCGGGCATGGATGGTCCAGACTCGACGCGACTTGACGCGGCCCGGTAGCTGAGCAGCTCCGTCTAGCGTGAAGGGTAGCGAAGGTGCGGAACCTGGGCACGAGCTGCGCGGTGTGACTCCATCTCGGTCCGGTGATGGTGTGTCCCCCTGGGCGTGGAAGATGAGATGGTCGTGGAACCCAAACGCGAGAGGGTTCCATGCGCGGAGCAAGCCCGAGAACGGATCCAAGCCGGGGGCGCTGTAGCCTCAGCCACCGGGCCAGGCCAAACCAGGGGAACACGGAGCCGGCATCGGGCGAGCTTGGCGTGGGGGAGCCCAGGGACCCGGCGAGGCGACAACGGCGAACTTGAGCCAAGCCGACCGGACCCGAGTCGGTGGTAGGCGAGCTCGAGGTCGTAGGGAGCAAGTCGGAAGCGAAGCAAATGGACCGGTGAGAGTAGGTGGTGGCATAGGGGAGGAAGAAACTAACGGCTGCTTTGGGGATATTTAAAGGAGAGCTGGTCCACGGTGGACCAAGCCTACCCGACCACAAGAGTACTTGAGAATCCCATGCTTTGGTCCACCGCACTGTACGTCTAGATTGTGGCACAATACCACCGATAGTCCAGGGCCTGGAGATGTTTGGTGCTGCCTCGTACCGCGCGCCATCTCATGCCAAATTCACGCTGGGCTGAGGAGGGATCTCATGTCGCCCCTCGCGGTGCATGCCACCTTGGCGAGCGAGCGAAGGCCACTTTATCAGGTATCCTGTTCGATGTGGGGCGAACATCACTCGTATTGGCAGTGATTTTGTAGATCGTCAGAAGTCACGCGCCATGGCAACGCACCGACCCCTTAGTAAGTGATGCGTCGGCCAGGGCAGACAGTTGGTCACTCAGATCGGCAAGATACTACGGTTAAGAGAGGGTCCTTACACTAACTCGATCCCACGACCACCCTAAATTGACTACACCCACCGAGACTAACATCGGCGGGGTTCACGCACCAACCTTAGAGAGGGTCTGAGGTCTACATCAGCGGGGCTCACGTGAGGCCAACATCGGTGGGGTTTCACGCACCAACCCTAAAGAGGGGCTAAGGCCTACATCGGTAGGGTTCGCACGTCAATCCTAGGCAAGGTCTAGGTTCCCGCCCAGAGTCTCATTAACGTGGTGGGGCCCGCAAGGAGCAAATGGCTGAAAGACTCTCAGAAGTTGGTCAAACCTTAAAGGCAAAGTTGTTACTATACTAGCCTCCTTCGCTCTCCCTATAAATAGGATGTCTTGTAATAGGCGAGGGGATGCCACTTTATAACTCTAATACACTCCATTTGAATTCATTTTGTGGTTATGCTATTTCGAAGTTCCTTCACATTAGCAACGGTCTTGGTATCCGACTGAGGGTGCTTTTAAATATACTAACTAAATTCATATGGATAACAAATCCCTTCTTTTCCTAAAAAATTTAAAGTTGCCGCGGTTTTCTACGCTGAATTGTCATGTTTCCCAACTTCCATGTGACCTCAGAACACAAGGTTTGGACTCCACTCTCAATGTTTTTTATTTAGTCCTCCACGAGATGTGTCTAATGTTGTCTTTGCGAAGTAAACTTGCCTCTACTTGTCTTCTCGTCTCTGAAAAAAAAACAATGAAAACAAGCTACTTGTTTCTCATTGTTTAAAATTACACTCTCTTGGGAATATGCTGCTTAGAAAAGGTAGATTCGTCGATTTGGTGTCTCAAGAAAAGAAGTTCAGAACAATGTAATCTGTAAGGTTGATATAGGAAAGTGAGAAATAGAACGCAGTACATGGGATCGCGCCTACAAACATGCTCAGATAAAGCAGGAGTGCAGAAATGAAAAGAAATATGTGAGTAACTTTGCCCATTAAGCAAGCAACATAACATGATTGCATCCCTGAGCTTTAAGCTTTAGGTTACCCCAGCTGCTGCATGGAAAAGCTTAAAAATACTCAATCTTGCAGTGCCCTACTCTATCCAATAAAATGAATAGTAAAGCCCCTCCTTTTTTTTCCTGATTCAGGACATTTTGTTTTTGTCTATCATAGGGGTGCAACATACGCTCAACGATGACAGTCAACTCCCCTAGAAAATGCAATGACTGTCAGCTGCATTACTGCAACAACACAATGCGAATCGGTTGTCACTTGGCAGTGTGGGGCAATTCAATTCTGAAGATTATATCATTCGCTAAATTCTGTGAGAAACAATGGTTCCAAGAATTCAAGAGTGGCTCCTCTCCAAAAGCCAAGAAGAATTCAAGAGTGGCAATATTTAAAGTAAAGCGGCATGTTCTTTTCGGCTTCTTAAAAGTCAAAACAGCTTTTAGTTTTTACTATAGTACCTAACTTTCAAACAAAGTATTTTTTTTAAGACAGAGTCTACAAGTTAATTATAGTACACGTTAAAAACCCAACATCTGTACCATCCAAAATTGCAAACGAGTATCTCTCTCCATAATCTCTGTCGTAAACAGCTAAAATTTAAAAATTTTAGCCAAAATCCATAAGCCGCAGCCATATCAAACATGGCTTTCAATTGTTAGCTTATAGGATGCAAATGGTTCCATTCAAAAAAATGCTGTTTAATTGCTTTTTTTCCTTCAGATTTTTCATACAATCCAGCCTCTTTTGTCTTCCAACCAAAGAGTCCCATGAGCAGATAGATCAGATCAGGTCCTGTCTCTTTTGTAGATACATGCATAGATACCCAGACCATCTAATAACATGGCATGACATAGCCCCCATCATTCCTCCCTTCTCCTTTTCCATGTTGGTGTCCACAATCTTCCACAGTAAAGCTGACCTCACAATCCTTTCCCTCCTTTTTCATTTGCCTATCCTCCCTACTCCATCAGCACACCTCACTGCCTCCCCTTCCTTCCCACTCATGCTCTCACCTTATGGGCATAGGCATAGGCACCACAGCCTCACCCCTCAGCTCAAGTGCTCACCTCTGTTCTATCGCCACCACCACCGTCTCTAGAGTGCAAGAATGGCGACCGCCATGCCAGCGGCGACGACGACGACGATGCCCTTGCCGGACTACCAGGTGTCCGGCGCGGCGGTGGCCCCGCGGCATGTCTCGGGGCTCATCGGCCCGTTCTTCGCGGTGCTCGCCGCCGTGCTGGTGCTCACCGTCCTGTCCTGCCTCTTTGGCCGGGTGTGCGCGGCGCAGGCCGCCGAGGGCCCCGATGAGTGGTACGACTGTACGAGACTGGCCCTCCGGAGATGCTGGCGGTGGCGGGCACCTCGCCGGCCGGTGAAGCCGGCGGAGGAGGTGAAACAACCGGCCGCACTGCCACTGCCCGAGCCGTGATCGATGAGGCAGGGCAGCAGCTCAGGAACTTCTTGACTTGATGCTTCTCTCCCGCTGCTGCAACCTTGCAGGTTAGTATGATAGGATAAAGCAATAAAAAGATACCAGTATGTCGATATCAATGTACTATTGTAATACTTCTCATCTCGTTTTGAATCCTTGAGTTCTCCTTGATGTTACCGATTAAAGTTGATTTAATCGGCCTTCACTTCTCATTATTGCAGTCTGTCAGTTAATTTTGTCAGATGGGCTCGCTCAACAGCTCAATATTCAGACCAATTTTTTTTTTTACCGGAACGGCCGATTACCGCCAATATTTTTCCCTTAATCTTTACACATTGAAAGAGTTTCTTTTTGCAAAAGACATTTTCCATTTTTATCATTCTCTTCCAATCAGAGAAGGAACAATAATTTGCAAGGCAACTTAAGAACAACAAGAGATTGTTGCCCTTTAGAAATGATTACAAAAGGGACAAACAAGGAGACAGGTAGTCCCAAGTAATACAAACAAATATAACTTGCAAATCTCTAAAGCACAAGCTTCCATTATCTGGTTACAATAAAAGACTTCCATACTTCCATTTATAATACTTTCCAATAAAAGACTAGCCATTATATCATCCGAAACCTTACCATTATTAGTTACAATACACTTGAGAAACAGAAGGGGGTAAAAAGTCATGCAACAACATGAAATCCTACCATCAGGTAACAAGCATCTACAGGTGTAAAAGAAAATAAAAAAAATTATACACAGCCTGAAATCACTAAAAACGAACTTTACAGCAGGAATTCTCTCGTCTCCTTGAGATCTATCTAAGCAATATTGTGTGATCTTGCTCCAACATCTGAACTGGAAGAACTCCATGACACCATCGAAGCAACAATCCAAGAATATCCACAAGTTCCAATCAGTCCATTTTGTCATCTTTCGGGAGACAACATTCTATAAGCTGTACAAAACACAAAATCTACTAAAAAAGCTATCACTGAACTTCTAGATCGGTTTCCCTCGTTACTTGCATAGCCTTGCCATCGCGACGAGCAGAGATCCCAACCATCCTCTGGTGTGATAGCGTCCGGTGTCCTGATGATAACTGTCTTGCCACCTCCGGATCTTCAGCCTTCCCCAAGTATCTTTTCCACTGAATCTTGTTATGGAGCATTGGGAAGAAGTGGATCTGGATTGCGGTGTAGCTAAAGTACGGGATAAGTGTTGCCATCACCACAAAAAGTGTCACCAACCAATATGAAAGAGCCGGCGCCAACTGTTCAATGAAGACCATGTATGCTGTTGTTGAGAACCTTGAGTACACATCACCAAAAGCCAAGAGGAAGAGGTACCATACAGCAATGCTGCCCCATATGAATATGTGCTGGATTATGGTGAAGTAGTTCACAGAGAGCGCCATTTGGCAGTTCACAACCCATACGACACAAGTGTACATGACAACACCTAGAGCATCCAAACCCACAACTTGGCCATCCTGACGGAATGCCTGGTCCTCAAGGGCAGTGATGCAGAAGAAAAAGATTAAGAGGGCATTCATTACACCATTAAGCATCCAGCCAAGTATCCGACGCCAACTGAATAATATATTCTGCACACCTTCTTGGTAGAGCACCGGATACTGCAAAATAACATGCAGAATCGGAACTTCATTAGAAACAGCTCGGTCATATGGAGGGGAAATGAACGTACAAAGCTCCTGCAATTTAATGTAACATGAAAGATACAATGTTATCTTTGTTTGTGCAAAGACAGTGAAACGAACTGAACCCCACAAACAGGACTTATTGAAGCATCTCTAGGGTAGTAGGCCTCCTTGGATTAACTAGGAGATCATTAAATCAAATGAAAACATATACTACACGAACACTTTACCTAAACAAGAGGACCAAGAGCATGGTTATCAAGTCGACAAGTCGACACCACTCTCCCAGTGACCGACTAGTCGACTAGTCGGCCGACTAGTCGTTGACTAGTCGACAGACACTGTTTATACTATTATACACTATTTATATGAATATGTATATACAGAGAAAGATTTTATTGCAATTTTAAAAATTATGAGGACTAAATCGCAAAATAACCGTTCCTTATAAGCCCCGGGACTGCTGCCGAAGCGGCGAAGCCCACTTGCCCCTCGCCTCCAACCTCCGCCCGCGCCTCTCCTCCTCCGCCCGCTCCGCCCGCGCCTCTCCTCCTCCGCCCGCGCCTCTCCTCCGACTCTCCTCCATTGCGCCTCTCCTCCGACTCCTCCGCCTCGCCTCTCTCCTCCGACCCCGCGCCTCTCCTCCACCTGCGTCTCTCTCCTCCGACCCGGCGCTCTCTCCGCCCGCGCCTCTCCTCCTCCGACCCCGGCGCCTCTCCTCCGCCCCCACTGCCGCCTCTCTTCCTCCGACCAGCCCCCCCGCGCCTCGCCTCCGGCCCCACTGGCGCCTCTCTTCCTCCGACCGGAGCCGACGGCGGATCTGGTGGCGGCAGTGGCAGATCTGTCGTCGGCGGTGGCAGATCTGCCAGCGGCGGCGACGGAAGCAGTGGATCCGACGGCGGAGATGGTAGAACCGGCGGTGGAAGCAGTGGATCCGACGGCGGCGACGGCAGATCCGGCGGCGGCGGCGCAAGTCGAGTCGACCGTTCCAGTCGGTCCAGCGCCACCGACTTGTCGCCTAGTCGACGAGGCGACGACTTGATAACCATGACCAAGAGCACAACAGAAGAAATTTTAAACTTACAAGAAAAACATGATTGTGTGGCTTTCAAGCAACCACATAGAGTAGAAAGCGTATTTTCTTCAGAAAAGAGAGGTGGAACATGTTTCAAGAGTATTTAGGATTTGAAATGGATTTTTCCCAATTTATTTCCCAATCTATTATGAAAGATCGTAGTTTTTCCAAACTGTTTGGCATTGAGGTACCTGCAGACACAGCCTGGAAGACACATCCTGATCAAACACTCCCAACGCAATGACAGGAAGGGAGGTGAAAATGACATTATACAGTGACAAGAACCAGTCATTATAGGCTGGCTTCCCTGAAAAGGATGCAAATGCTTCATACAGAAATATGGTGACTCCAAAAGTTACATTCTTGTAGAAGAAATAGCATATCTGCACCCAAAAAAAAAACTGATCAACATGATGCCTGAATTTCAAAAGCTGATTATTAGATCTAAACAAACATAAAGTATACCATCACTGAAATGCGTCGGTAACACCAATGCCCATGCACCAGCAGTAACCGTTCCAGGAAGCGGAATTGGGCGATAGCAACATCACTTGCCATGACAGCCTAAAACATTGTGAACAGGAACAACAAATCATTAAAAAAATATTTTATAGTGGACATAAGCAACTTCATAAATTTTATAAAGCATCAAATTAGTAACCTGCATGCCTTCAACACCACTAATGCCAACCCCTATGTCAGCTTCCTGAAGCATGCCAACATCATTTGCCCCATCACCAATTGCTAAGGTCACTTTATGTGAATGTTTAACAAGTCTTGTAACCTGCAATTGTTGCACCATGTTAATGTCTTTGCATGTATGTTTCTAGAAACAACACTAGGAGAATTGCATAGTAAAGAGAAATATGAACTTCATAAAAGCAAAAAGCTGACCAGTGCCTTCTGCTTCGGTGAAGATCGACAACATATGATTGATGCGCACTTCACAGCAAGATCCAAGAACTTAAACTTGACATCATCTTCCAAAGCATAAGTTAATGATTTACCATCAATGATCAATGCAAAAGATTCAGTGCTGGACTGACTTAAGGGTGGAATTCGTTTGATTCCATCCTCTATCTGGTACATAACCATTTGCTTTGATACCTGGAGAGCCAATAAAGACAAAAGTAACTATAACAGTTTTGATTGCCTGGGCCTATTTGAAGCCGTTTTTAGAAGCTGCTTTTAGCTTTTGCTACAGTATTTAACTTTTAAACGAAGTATTTTTTTGAAAACAGGGTCTATAAATTAATTGTAGTACACGCTAAAAACCCAATATCTGTACTATCCAAAATAACAAACGAGTATCTTTTTTCCGTAATCTCTATCGTAAACAGCTAAAGGGCATGTTCTTTTTTGCTGCGACTTATGGCTTTTGGCTGAAATTTTTGAATTTTAACTGTTTGTGACAGAGATTACAGAGAGAGATACTCACTTACGATTTTGGATGGTACAAATGTTGGCATTTTAACGTGTACTATAATTAACTTGTAGACTCCATCTTTAAAAAATACTCCGTTTGAAAGTTAGATACTGTAGCAAAAACTAAAAGCTGTTTTGAGAAACTGAAAAGAACAGGCCCAAAATTCAAAAATTTCAGCCAAAAACCATAAGTCATAGCAAAAAAAAAAAAACAGGCCCATAAATGTGAATGTCTGTTCTGTTAAACTGCCTTTTCTTTTGTAAAATTTGGGAGCAATTATTGCAAATATAGTCATTCCAAAATTACAACTGTTCTTTACCTAAAATGAGTTACATAATATGCAATGATTCAAAAACAAAGGTGATTCAATGATTTATTCACCTTGGCAATGGTTTGTTTGTTGCCATTTTTCTCCAATGCAATGATGTCATGCGCTTCCAGAGTGATGATTATCTGTGTCATTCCTTGTCGAAGTAGGCTACATGCAAAGCTGACGATGAAAAGGCACATGAATCAGAAAAGGAAATAGCCAGGTTGTACTAACAAGTGTTGAAGTATAAGTGAATTGTTCACCTTTCCCATCAGTTTAAGTTTTTAGATGAATTAGCTGGTGCATGTAACTCAATATGGTATTAGAGCTAAGAGGTTTTAGGTTTAAGACAAAGCTGGCGCAATAAAAAAAATAAATGCACCTTACTTCAATTCCACATCTTAGGCATGAGTGATCTTATACGTGAAGGCGGTGTTAAAGTATAAGTAAATTATCCACCTTTCCTCATCAACCTAAACTTTTAGATAAACTGACTGGTGCATGCAATTTAATAAAAAGTTCCTTTTCTATGAAAACAATACAATACATACCCAATATTTATAGCCGTCTCCATTTTGTCACCTGTCAGCACCCATATCTTAATTCCTGCTTGTGCAAGCTTATCTATGCATTCCGGTACCTGAATATAAATGCACAAAACATATGAACAAGGAATATTTATTAGAATGTATTTGAGTTTAAAAAAATGGCTGGAAAAGACAGCTGTTAACATAAAGATGTACCCCTTTCTGGAGCTTGTCTTCAACAGCGGTGGCACCAAGAAGAAGCAAGTCCCGCTCGATGCTGTCAGCAGCCTCCTCGATTATTTCTTCTCTGTTGGCACTTACAGATATTTTGGCAGCATTGAATTTGTCATCGAATTCCTCATACTCTTTCTCATCCAAGACACGGTATGCAAGAACCAAGGTTCTTAGACCACAGTCAGAATACTCATTTATGTGCCTTTTAGTCTCTTCCTCAAATTTTCTATCAGTTGGTGCAAGCCTTTTAAACATCACACTGTTCACATGGAGAATACAGATAAGAAAACATTGATGGGGACATAAGCTGGACAGTTATTTGTGATAAAAGATGCAGAAATTCAGAATATATGGAACCAACCTATCAGCACCCTTACTAAGCAGTAATATCCTTCCCTCTGGTTCCTTGACTATCACAGACATCCGTTTCCGTGAGCTACTGAATTCCAAGATATTTAGGAGCTCATACTTTCTGTAAAATAATGTCCAAGGGTCAAATTTAGGTAATACGGATTACCTTTTAGGAAACAAATACCTAAGGATTACCTTTTAGGAAACAAAGAAATTTGACTTACCTTTCTACAATATTCTGACTTGGATCCCGTTCACAAACAATTATACTTGTCTGTGCCCTCTTGTAAAACTCAAACCCTAATTCTCTTGCTGCAATAACAAATGCAGCTTCGTCAGGGGACTCAGCTTCATACGAAACCTTCCCAGTTGCATCTATCTCAGGTATACATGTATGACAGATGGCTAGCAGACGGAAAAAATCTCTTATCATATCCCTATTAGGCTCATGAATCCAGTTTCCATCCATAATACGTGGGTCCTTGAAATTAAACCCTTTAACATGAGGACTTTCATCATTTTTTTTCTCCTTGTGGTCTCCACGTTCTATCTTTTCTGAGGGAGCTCCATTCTCTATCTCATCATATAATGGGGCCCCTTTCCTCAGAGCCATAGCTTTCTCAACTTCTGTGACACCCTGACCATAGGAAGTGCCAGCAATCGAACACTTAATAAACTCCATCATGTTACAGGTCAATGTCCCGGTCTTATCAGAGAGGATTGTATCAACTTGACCAAGTTCCTCATTTAGATTCGAAGTACGAGCATGAGTTGGCTTATCTGATTCTTCATCATACATTTCAATGTCCTGGTTGATGAATAAAGCCTGCAAGATCTTGACCATCTCAATAGATATGTACAAAGAAATTGGGATGAAGTAGCTGTACAACATCAAGGCTGTCAACAAGTGAAAGAACGATGCCAGAGTTGCTCGCTTCGGATCATAAAAGACAGATGAATCATCTGGCCGAAGATACCACCGTTTTGGCTCGCCATTCCTTAAATCATCTTTGGTCCATATACCGAACAAGACTGAACCGAGTAATGAAATTACGAGTAACGAAGACATCAGCAGGTAAATGATTTTATCCATTTTCCTCTCAATCTTGCTTCTTTTAGATGGTGGATCAGTTGCATTTTGCATCACTTTTGTATCGTGACCTGTGAAGATGACAGCCCCATATATGAAGTCAGTGTTCCGCAGCTTTGAATCCCGAAGAAGAAGCTGTTGGGGTGACAAATGATGCTGCTGGCCATTCCATTCCATAGTACCAACAAAAGAGTAGAGATTTGCATTGGGATCTTCACATTTGATCGTTTGTCTGAGATTACCGAAATTAATATCCTCTTCTAAGTTCAATGTCACCTCAAGAGCTTGTTTAATTTTCAAATTTGTTTCACCATCAAGGTTCATAGTCTCTACATAACATATTCCATCCGGATAGTTAGATGAAAGCAGAATCAAGTCAGCAGGAAAGAAGCTATCCTTCTCCACCTTTATTACATCTCCAACTTTGATATCTTTCCATTTTGTGTCTTCAAAATTGCCATTGCCTCTATGCACTTTTACTATCCGATTATTGAGCACATGATCCTGGGTGAAGAATTGCATATATCCGCTTAACAAACCGATAGCATGCAAAATGTACATAAAATATCCAAAACTAACTAAATCTTAGAGATAATACAGGAAAATTTTAGACTAATCTTTGTGCAAAAAAATATCACAGAGATGTGTGCTGCATCAACGAAATGAAAGTCATAACAAAATTTAGCTCTGCTATACCTTAATTTCCAGATAAGCTCAACATTGATCTACAACGTGTTCACGAAAAAATCATCTAGTCACGAAAAAATATGGTTTCTTGTGAAATGAAATTATGTGTCGTAAATGAGATTACAAATTCTTGCTATAATCAGTTTATCAGCTACCTATTAGAATGAAAAAAATTGGATCCAGCATAATCCATAATGAAATCATATGGCTACATCTCAAGAATGCAAAATGATGAAACTAAAAAAATTGCAACGTAGTTCAGCGCATTGTTCAACACATATTCTCTAAAAAAACTAAGAAATACATATTAAGTTTAGAATCGTCATACCCAAATTTTCTATTCTTCTGTTCTTATAGTTTTCTTACTTTCAGTTACCTGTGGTTTCTTACACAAATTGGAAATTATCTTTTAACAAAAAAAAACTAAGTTTGTATCCCTGCAGACTTACAACATTGATTTGTTGATCTAGAAAGAAAGCTCCTTTAGCTTTAAATTCATACATACTTTGTCCCATCCTTAAATATGGAATCATGTAATATTTTTGCCCTTGGAGATAGAACCACACCAACACCAAGAAAAAGAGAAGCCATACAAAAGATATGACAAATCTGTTTCAACTCATTAAGCAGTTCATGAAACAGCCATTGAATAGATTGATTACACTAACAATCCAGTTGAGTTCTTGTGAATCATAACTAACACACCATATGAATCAGATGAAACTCAATAAATATGATTCGCACATGCTAGGATTTGAATGGAAGGTAACAAGAACCAAACCTGCTGTTTCCTCCTGCAATCCTCAACCCCTTCTTTCGCCATGGTCGCCACAATGACAATGCACAACGGCAGGAGTGCACTGACTGCTGTGTAGGGCGCAAGCGGGGTCAGCGCGAGGATACCGGAGACCAGGAAGTAGAAGTTGGCCACCCTCCTGAACTGTTCAAAGAGGGATTTGGGCAGGAAGGTACCCAATGTGTACTTAGTCGTCAACACCTCGTTCAGTGGATATCTGAAGCCCTCCGCTTCATGCTTGTCCGGCTCGTTGACGTAAACAACTCGGGAGAACCCTGTCGTCCCAATCCGCGAGTGATCCTCACTGGAGCCCTTGCTGCATAGCGCAAAGGTGTACAATGCACTCAACTTGAGCTTTCGCATCCTCCTCCCCCCAGCCATTTCCCAACAAACAACCAAATGACTGCACCAAGCTACTCTCAACACCCCCAAGGGCTCAACAAGCTCAGGGTTCTTGGCTGCTGCTGAGCACTCAATCTGCTCCAAGCTTATTGAACTTGGGGAAGGAAACAGGAGCCCAAAATTATTGAGCTCAATCTGAAATTCCCCCAAAGAAGCACCAAATCAGGTCCAAATTTCTGGACTCTCCTCTGAGCAAGAACAACTCAGATTGCAATAAATTCCAACCCTCCTCCAAGAAACACATTGCAATAAATTCCAACCCTCCTCCCACCCAAATCCACTGCACCCCCACGTACCTAAAAAAAGCAAACAAACCACACACACAGAGAGCTGCACAAGAAACTGGACTGGACTGCACTAAGCGCAACCAAATCACCTCGCAAGAACACCTCAAGAACACGAGCTCAGGAGAGGAGCTCCAAGATCCCGCCCCGCCACGGCGCCTTCAGCCCAAAACTCCGGCCGCCGCCCGCCGCCGCGAGCACCCGCCTCCCGGAATCGCGGCTCGAGATGTCGGCTCCACCGGAGACCCTGATCCATGCGCGCGTCTCCCTCGCTCGGCGCCTCCAAGAAACGCCTCACCCCAAGAACTTATCAGGCGCGCGAGAGGAATCTCGCGGGGTGGCAATGCGCTTGCACCGAGCCCCGGCGGCAAGGAAGGAACGGAACCCCCAAGCGGTTCCTTGCGAAGCTTTCCCTCGGCGAATCAGGGACGCGGACACAAAAGGGAAGGGCAAATTCCAAGATTTGCGGAGGAGGGGAGAGGGGAGGTCAATGGAATGGAGCAGGAGACGGGAGAGGGAGGAATTTTGGACATATGTAGCTTTTTTGATTATCAAAATATCAAAATTGACTCTCAGAATACCGAAATTTTATTTCTAGTCCTCTTCGTGACCGTATGTTTATCCCGTGACGACACGTGTCTAATCGTACGATCGGCGACCGCACGACCACACTGTTCACCGTAGTCGTGCACTGGTGGCGACACGTATCCACTGCTCACCATAGTCGTGCGGTCCCTGACCGCACGACTACACTAGTGGCGATACATATCCAATCGTGCAATTTGACTTATGTAATAATTGAACACGTGGCGCCACTAGTGTAGTCGTGCGGTCGGGAACCGCACGACTACGGTGAACAAGGATAAACGCGCGGTCACGAAGGGAGCTAGAAATGGAATTTCGATATTTTGAAAGTTAGTTTTGGTATTTCAATGATCAAAAGAGCTACATATGTCCAAAACTCGAGAGAGAGGTCTCGACGTGTCCTGCCCACCTGCTGGCGTCACCTCTGCGTACTATCGCTACTGTCTGGCCACCGGGCACCTGTTGTGGGGGTTTTAGGTTGGAAAAAGACTGTCAGTGTTTCTAATGGCGACCGGTAGAGGGTAAAAATAGATCCAGATATTACTTAGATATTTGGCTATCAAATTCAGATATATTATATCCGAATGCCTAATACCAGATACGAATTTGGTATAGATCGTCGCGAATCCAGACATCCGGATTCAGCATATATACGACTGGTACCGATGGTTCTCATCGTAGAACTCTTCAAGAAGCTCTGGTAAGGACATACCTTGCAACAAATGAGATAGACAAAATATTTGTACGAAAATTGATAATAACAAAAAATACTAATTTATGACAAAATTAACAGTACATACATATATGTATTACAAATTATGTATACATACATACATACATGTATGCACACATATATGTATTATATAGGAATTATCTGCTAATATAACTGCTAATCGCCTACGAAGAAATGTGGCACTACGAGAGCCACTACAAGAAAATTTGTGAGAGCGACTGCGAGAAAAGACTACTAGAGTGCTTGCAATTTATAGCAAGGACAGGAGTGCAGAACACGCTAACAACGCCCCAACAACGCCCCAATAATTATGGAAAGGAAACACGTGCGGGGAGCAGACGCGACGGTACCTCACTTTTGGTGGCTTGCTCCCTCATTGCATATGGCACGGGTAGGAAAAATAAAGGGCTTTTGGCCCACTAGCGTTGGTAGCATGTAGGAAAGTGAGTAAAAAACAAACAAAAAACACATTGGGGCCCAATAGTGTTGGCACTATGTAGAAAAGTGAGTAAAAATAAACCAAAAAAACACATCAGCCCCGCACCTGCCACACGGTGCTAAATCTCTGCCGCACGGCCACCGTACAACAGGCAATTTATTTGTGCTAACCACGTTTTTACACCAATTAACACCACGACTAAGCACCTACAGCCTGGTAGCCAAGCGGTAGGCTGTAACAACCCAGCTGTTTATTTCAAAATATTTGATTTAATTTAAAATAAAATATTTACTTTTAGTTTCTTAAGTTTTTAAAAAAATTAATTGCCTGATTTTCTGCTTAAAAAAGGTTATTTTTATGAAAAGTAATTTAAGTAACAAAAAAAGTGAAAATAAAACAAAAAAAATAAATAAGTTAGTTTAAAACAAAAATCAAAGTTATTCGGTTTCTTGAAATTTTAAAATTTTCGTTAACCTAATTTTCTGCTTTAAAGAAAAGAGCATTTCTGTTAAACAAAAAAATATATATTTTATAAAGTAAAATACCTAAAGTTTAATTAAAATTATTTTTATAAGTTCAAAATAACTTTATAAACCTCTATGATTTTTTCTAAGATTTTTAGGCTTTATTTGTAATCTATTGTATTATTTAAAGCTAGAAAAAGAAAAATACTTTTAAAAATTAAAATAAACATCAATTAATTATGAAATTATTTTATTTAATCTTTTCAGGTTCCAAGGATCTTTAAAAAATTTTCTTGAAATTTTTCCAAATTTTTTTCTTTTTCTTTTTTCCTTTTCTCTTTTTCTCTCTCCTCTCTAATCTTTCTTCTCCATCTAGACCCATGCGTGCACGTACAGAGGCCTCCATGAACATTTTTTTGAAGCTTTTTCAATATTCCATAACTTATGATTTCCTCAACGATTTTTAGTAAAATAAATTGCATTCTTTTTCTCTCATCAAGCCTCTTCAATTCTCTACCATTTTTCTCTCATTCATAAGCCGTTTCATGAGAATTTAACCCCATACCATTCAAAGATATGGTTCTTTGATCTTCCTCCTTGGACCTCCTTAGCTCCTATAAAAGGAAGCACCGTGAGCCCCTGCTCATCTCCACTCAACCCCGAAAATCTCAAGTCCCCCACTCCACTTCTTTTGGCCGCAATCGAAGTTTTACTTTTGTGTTTCAAGCGCCGCTCTTCGGCTTATTGCGCCTCGTCCGGTGGAGCCCCACCATTTTTGAGCACATCCCCAGCTTTGTCTCGCCGCGTTCTATGCGGTGCTCACCTCGCCTTCGCCGGACCATTCAAACTAGTCCAAACTTCTCTGTGCTTCATCACTATTCGATTTCCATCTAACGGTCTCTACTAAGCCCTTCCCTTCTCTTACCCACTTGGCAAGCCATGCCCACATCCGACCCATGTGGCGTGCCACGTTAGCCTGAACCTCCTCATGGCAGCCACGTGACTACCGAGTACTACTTGAAGTTGATCACGACTTCGACCACCGAGTACGAAGACAACTTTCGGCCTCTCCCAGCCATCTGATTCTTAGACTCCGACGTCCAGAGGTTCTTTAGACTCCGCTGTCCAGATGTTCTTTAGACTCCGATCGTTTGAAGGTTTCTTAGACTCTGATTGCTCGGAGCCTTTAACTTCGACTTCGACCTTCAACTCCAGAGACTTCGACCTTCGAAGACTCCAATTTTGAGTCTCGCGTGACACACGTACAGAGACGTGACTAGTGTCAGGCAATAGGGAAGCGTCTCGCGCAATACGGGGAAATGTACGTCGAGACAAGAGTCTAGTCACTCTAATGCAACCTAGCTGGAGACATTATTCTGACCGTCACATTTCCGAAGCATACACAACTCTATCCATTCACATGCCTTCGACCTTCTTCTACACTATTGATTGTTCAATTTTGTACATCACTACTGACGGCAAATCATAATACGCTTGTAAAAATCTTTCGGCTAGCCAAACGTCATCGCTGGAACAAGGCCTATATAACAATTAGCTAATAATGTCAGGTGTAATCCGGCTCCGATTTCAGCACCAAAGCAACATAAAAAATTCCAAAAATAGAGTGTTGTAGCACCCTTTAAAAACATAGAATCCGTTCATATTGACTTTTGATGTTGAGTTATGAATAGTAACATCTTGTAGAGAAGTTTGTAGAGATGGAGACGTTCGTGTGTGGTTTTGACTAATATAAATGAAGTCACTACAGTGTGTATAATCGACTAGTAGACTCTATTTTTAAAAGACACTTCGTTTAAAAATTAGATACCATAGAAATGCAGTTTTTAGAATCCAATATGAATATATCCATATTGATTTGGTGCATCAATGGAAACCCAGTTGCATGATTACACCCTAAAGACGAATTGCATCTCTGAAAGTAACAATTTCCATGAAGAAATGCACATTTTCAACCAACGGTCTTTGCCGACAGTGTAACCCAAGAAGATATCAGAGAGTTTAATATGTACATATGCTTCTAAATGTGTGCTAAGGAATGCATTTGCGTGCGTGATATTGTGTGCATATATGTTTTTTTTTGTAATCACAAAAAGAAAAAATATATATTTAATTGGATAAAATTAATGGCTCATAAAAATTATCATAATTAACATTTCATATTTTTTTTGTCGTGATGGAGTACTTTAACTTATGAGTTTAACTTATATGAGTAGGCAAATGGTTATTATGTCTAAGAAAATAAGGAAGAACCAACGACACCAACTGCGACAAAATAGCAATGGACAGAATCACGTCAGATAGCAAGTTGCAACCAAGAAATTAACAAAATAAATCATATAAAAATCATGTTACTGATTTCAGAAGTAAAGAATATATGATATAATTTCTCTGAGTGGAGGAATGGAAATCCTATCCAGTTTTATGCGTGCATGTGAAGCGAAATTAATAATACATGTCAAAGGGTAGGAAGGAGGTCACCCAGATTCTGTAAGTATCACATCAATTGACACAGATGTGTCCTAATTCTGGCTACTGGCTTGCTAGCAATTCCACTGCTACCATCATTTTATTATCAAATCAAATGAACTCTTTTAGCCTTCTTTTTGTCTACGATTTATAATTTTTGACTAAATTTTTTGAATTTTAGCTATTTACGACAAAGATTACGGAGAGAGATACTCACTTGCGATTTTAGATGCTATAGATGTTGGGCTTTTAACGTGTACTATAATTAACTTGTAGACTCCATCTTAAAAAAATACTTCGTTTGAAAGTTAGGTACTGTAGCAAAAATCAAAAACTATTTTGAGAAGCTAAAAAGACCAAACCCTCTATAATCAGGTAAATGCTAGCTAACAATAGGGAAATGGTTAATATTGAAAAGTACCTGATTTCATTTATCGACATTGTCATTATATCTGCACTTCCCATTGTTAGCTAGCATTCCCCTGTTACCACCATTTTCTTATATATTTCCCTTTTTACTGTTTATTTTTTCTGTTCTATAATCAGGCTTTAATTTTTTTTTAAAAAAAGTCCACTGTACATCTTTTTTGGTATCTGAGAACAATCTCACACAAGTGGCGTTGTTGTATATTTTCTAGGACATATCGACATAATAAAAAAACATACAGGTTAGCATGATGCTCCAGGAAGAATACAGTTGTTACGGTAATAAACTAATGGAATTATGGAAATGTGAAGTGCCCGATAAAATTGCCTCTCTAAGATTGAATAATACCAGCAAATTAACAAATGTATAACCTCTCATGTGTTTGGCTTATCCTCTGTCTTTCGCCAACTCACGCAAAAAAAAGAGAGAGAAGGAAAGCCAAAGTATGGGAAAAAATGGTGAAAAATAGCTAGATCACAAATGGGAATGTCTTAGAAATTGCAATATGGTAATGGTGATCTTCGCCTTGTGTGGGTGAGTTTTTTTTTGCTGCAGTTTATGGCTACAGCTGATGATTTTGTTATTTTAGTGCAAGTGGTTATGTGAATAAACTGTATGTCAATAAGTTAATAAGTTGTTTTGAAAAGTTATCTCAATAAGTCGTTTCGAAAAATATGAAGGAGAAATTGTTCTATTTGTTTATGTAGAAAAAGCTATAAGTAAAAAAAACCCACCCTATGCCTTTAAAAGCCGGCATTAGGAACCCATGGGTGCATTACTCAGGTCAACTAGTTGATTGTATCTGGGAGGAAAGAAGCCATGGTTTTTGAAGAGATGATGAGGTGTGTGGCTTTGTGCTTGGGAGAATGATGTATCTGGAGGAAAGAGGTGAGGGTTTTTGAAGAGATGAAGGCTCCGCTCGTTTCAGTTTTTTTTTCAGTTTCAGTTTCTAGATTCAGTTTTTTTTTTCACTATCAGTAATTCGTCTCTTTCTGAATTTTTTTTAGATTTTTTGGGCTTTTTTGCATTTTTATTTTTTTCCCGTATTCCTTTGCATTGTCCGTGATGGGCTAACATATTTTTCTATTTTTACATTTTTTTAAATTTAATTATGCCCAAAAGCCAAATCACTCTGATAAAAAAAGTCACTCTGATGAAATTTCACCAAAGCCGAAGCTATCGTTAAAACGATCACCCCCGAAGAAGTGCGTGGCTTTGTGCTTGCGAGAAAGATATGTGGCCTGGTTATGTGAGCATTTATCAGTTCGCTTATTTTCCGCTAGCTAGTAAATTCCTTGCTTATATGGTTTTATCTAGTGAAATTATCTAAACAAAGCATTTGCATATTTAGAGGTATAATGTTTGGCGAAAACCTGGTAGAAATTAAAGAGAGCTCTCCCTCGCAAAAAAAAAAAGAAATCCCAAAACAAAAAAGAAATTAAAGAGAGCCCTAACCTCATAATCACATAGTATGCATCCGTAGCACGCAAAACAAAATGCAACTGTGCCCTACATATCTAATGCATGGTGTCATAATCATAGAGCGCCCTGCAGAGTTTACGAGATTTGTATGATTAGCACCATGCATGAGTTTGTAGAGTTGGCTTGGAATATTCCAGACAAAATCATAGAGAGAGAGATCTTTTATTATTGGGTTTGGTTTTTAAGAAGAAAAAAATACAATTCACTTCTCTATATTCACACTTTTTTTATCATCAGTTGCACTTTAAATTATCATTTGTAGTTCAAAAAATTATTAGCCTAACTTCAATTTATGGACTTTTTTATCTTAAAAAATACCATCATTTACACCTGAAGTTAGCATTGCTTTGAAAAATTACCACCCAATATTATAAAATTTTCATCCACTATCATTGGTGACTAATGCATGTGACTAATGCACATGCTGTATGGTTGAAAAAGAGGATTGTATCTAATTGCATGGGAGGTGAGACTACAAATTTGGGCCCACCCAATAGATACTACAAGTATTGTACAAAAATATGGTAGACCTCGAAGGTATGATACCACTTGTTATAAAACACATGACAGAAAATAGATGATCATAAGAATGAAATACACGGATTTAACGTGAAAAATCCTTGTGAGAAATCATGGACGCTCGAAGGTGAAATTCACTATATAAAGAAAGATTACGAGCATGAAAAACTTCGACGTGTCTCAACCATATAACTATAGCAGTACATATATAGGCTAGGGAACAAGATTATAAACTAAGATAAGGTCGATGTATGTGTCCACTTGAACATGTATATAAATTCACGTCATACTTTAAGGGTCCGTTCATTCTAGCTTTTGGCTGAAATTATATTATAGTATTTTTTTAGGTCATTCAATTAAAGAAAAATAAAGAAAATAATAAAAAAAGAAAAATACTTTTATATCTTCACGAACAATACAAAGAAAAAATAAAAAAATAAAAGCAAAAAAAGAAAAACAACAAAAAAAGCCGAAATTAAGAAATCAATGCCTTTATTCTGGCTTCTTGCTTCAGAAAGCTAAAGTCGGAATGAATGGGCCTAACACTATCTTTTGAAATTCTATTTAGAAGCTAAAAGCTAAAGCCAGAACAAACGGGCCTAACACTATCTTTTAAAATTCTATAAAAAGCTAGTTGTTGTTTCAAATTAATTAGTGAATGATCTATGAAAGCAAAATAGTAACATCAGTTTCTAATCTCTAGCTAGAATCAAGCACGTAGAGGGTGCGAGGAGGTTCATTGCTATCAATCAGCATCAGCTGTAGCCTTTTGATGGCAGGTCCAACCACGTGTGCACGCACAAACATAAAATGGTCTCCTGGTCACAGCCTCTATTGCCCCATCAGCCCAGCGATCGGACGACAGCTAAACCCATCAAACGCCTGCTAGCTTGGTGCGCGACAAGGCAAAAGCATGCATAGCTCTATTCTTTTGTGATTTCTAAAAATTATTTTTAATTTTTACTATAGTAACTAACTTTTAAATAAAGTATTTTTTAGATAGGATCTACAAATTAATCGTAGTATATGTTAAAAAACTAATATATGTACCATTAAAAATCGCAAGCGAGTATCTCTCTTTCCGCAATCTCTATCGTAAATAGCTAAAAAACTATCAGCTACAGCCAAAAACTATCAGCCGCAGCCAAAAAGAACAAGATAGTCGCACGATAGCTTTTCAAATTATTATTTGTAGTGTTTATAGAGTTTGCAGTCTCCCTAATGTGTGCCACTTGTTTCAGTGCAACAATTTGCCGACACGCACGACTATTGTAAATTTGTAACCACTCCGAAGACCCTAACGATTTTTTATTATTTAATAATATTTTGAGATTTGTTATAACTTATTTAAAAAAGAACCTGCCATCTACGTTGCAACGCGGTGTGATGGATATGGTTTATTTTTTGATACAAATTGGAAAAAAGACTTTATTTTTAAAATATTGTTAAAAAGGTTATAATATAAAAAATCAACCGTAAATATTAAGATTGAGATTATTTATTTATTAGAAATATTTTAAAATAACCACTTTCTTATTTTTGCTTCGGACATACTTGTGGTGTTGCAACATTCATTTATAATGGCGTTGCAGGCAAGGTTATTTAAAAATAAGTTGGAGGGAGTTTATTTTAAAAATAAAACATAAAAGGTTTAACTTAAGGGAAATTGCGTTCCGTAACATGGCAAAGACATCTAATATGAAAGTAACATAATAAAAAAAATCTAAGATTGACGCTAGTGCTACAAAATTTCCATTCCCGGTTTGCCGTCCTCACTAATCTCTATTTCGAGTATAAAACAAGACAGTGTCAGTGGTTGGCTGATGTTTACACAGAAATAGACAAATACACAGAAATGTATACTAGTGATGATATGTATGTTAGTGATATGCCCTAGAGGTAATCATGGAGATGATTGTATCACTTTTATATTATTGATCTTTTCAATAATATATTATTTTATCCCTTGAATAAATATCTTTTATATTGATTAACAAATATGTGATTTGTTTGTGAAACTCTTTATTTATGTTTTTAATATTATTCTAAATTATCTCTGATCTTATATTATTATGTGGGACAGTTATGATATACAAATCAGCACATGTATTGATTAATGATCATATTTCACGGATCATAAATATGGGATATCAAATCAATAATGTGGACATATATTAGAGAACATGATGTTGGATTGACCCACCATGAGACACTGTGGGAATTGTTATATTCTTAAGTGTTAACAGTTGGTCTCATATATAGTGTATGTAGAATTCTTAGACCTGAGATCATCATTGTTTTCTATATATATAATAGTTTACTTAGGGGTTACCAAACACTACTCCATGACTGGGTGGTCTTAAAGGTAACTTTCGGGTTTACTATGAAACATGCGGAGGAATATGAGCGATCAAGATGAAATTTGTCTCTCCTATATAACAGGAGAGATATCTCTGAACCTCTCGATGTGGTTGGATTAAGAAAGTACATAGCCATGTCGAATGTGGTTGAAGAGTCAATCACAGGTAGTAATCCATCACAGGTTTGAGTAAAGAATCAAGCTATCAAAGGATGTCACGCTTCTCGCCTTGAATTCAATCTAGTATTGTGAGGCAAAAGGATCGGTACATAAGCATTATATAGATTCGTCAGATATGATCTTTATGTATATTTGGAGGTCGTTATATCCTACAAGGGACAGCTACCGACCTATGGATTGGAAATGAGTTTTCGACCTATGACCAAATGTACATGAATTTACAGAGTCATACATTTAATGGGTTGGAACGATAAGGATCTGGATGATAGTTTCTGAATAGGATTCGATCTCCACTCGTATCGGATAAGATCTGATTGGAGACTATATAATGAGAGGTGCGGGACTGAGGGCGACACCTAAAAAAACCCTAGTCGCCACCTCTTATAACCTCTGCTGTGCGCGTTGGTGCTAACACACCGACACACGGTGTTTCCTCTCTGGACGTGTGGACTTTGGTAAAGGCGCTACTACGACTGCGGCGCTGATTGGAACGATCGTAAGGAGGAGACGGTTGGCCGGAGGACGATCGACTACTTCCACCTACATCGACGCTCTCTTCGTTGAATCGGCTGCTACAACTTTACTTCCGCTGCACTGCACGTCTAGTGGTAACAATCTATGATCTTTTACTTACATGGTTTCCTGGTTTACACAGTAGAAATTTTAATTTGCGCTAGTGTAGCCTATCCGTATCCCAATAATGTAAAACAAAAGAAGAAAAACTTAAATTACAACAGTGACAAAGTCCATAGTTTCAATATAAATCTGAACTTAGATATGCTCAACTAGAAGTGTACTAAATAAAAGCATAATAAGCTTCAGGGGGTATTCATGTTTTGATCCTACAATCTCAGGTCCTATTCCTTTTAGAATCTTGAATTTTCTGACATCCCACTTTTGTCATTGCATTCAAAACATATCGATGGCAAAGGGTTTATTTTTCACCCTGGCCCAAAGTTCAGAAACAAAAATAGGACAACCATAACTAGAATTTATCCTGAACTTACCTATTAACCAAGTAAAACATTCAACATAAACCAAATACAAATACAAATGAAGCAATTTCAGGGTTGCACACTCATCACAGGATTTGCATCCTCCATCATCAGTTCAAACTTAAAACAGAACGAGTGATCCTTTTAAGAATTGATCTATCTGCTGAAAAATTGTACTACCTTACAGATTTTGATGCTTAACTCTATCAAGGCATTTTGAGTCCCTTAAACATTTCCCACCCTAACAAGTATATTTCCAAATTAACGAAGAACGCCAAGGATTCATCATTATACTCACGCTGGTATATAGCAAGACTAGGTAGTACAGTTGGTGATATTTATGGTGATGGATAGACGGGGACCATCTAGTACAAAATGGCTAGTATTGACTGACATCGCACAAACCTTACCTCAGGTGTGAAGGCTTGGGAACTTGCATTGCATTTTCACTTGAGGCAGTGAGTGTCCTTGGAAAGCTACACGCCCAATGATCCCAGATAATTCAGTCCACACACAACGTTTTACGTACTTTTCTCATGCGACAACATGTAGATCAATTTTAAGAAGCTAAGAACTCGCACGTAATTGTTTTATTCGAAAATTATCCACGAACAGCATAAACTTAAGCTGATAGAAAATGGTGTGATGGTTTATAGCGTGGAAAAAGTTTATTTTTCTATAATTGTGATGTAGGAACAGAGTGTAAGAATATACTTGTCCAAGGAGAAAGGTGAACCCACATAGGTAGGAAGAGAACAAAGGCAAGGTACCAAGTTCGACAGAAATTAAGCCATGGAGTAGCACGAGAACAGTCAAATCTACGGCACCCAGGGTGAAGAATGTACCTCCCTGGCCTGGCAGTTGCAGCCAAGCTAGCAGGACGTACAGCTAGAGAAAAATAAACTACACTATGGCTTTTATTATTAGTTAATTGACATAGAAATGAGAACCACACATGGACACAAAGTGGATTGGATTTAGTAGGTGTGCATATATAACATGACAAGGTGACAACTCGCAATCAGAAAGCTCCATATCATTGCTGCTGTATGGAAAAAGTTTGCCAAAATGTGGCACATATGTTTTGGCCCTTCCATACTGCATACCACTGGATTGTGCTGCTGCTGACCAGTCCCTGTGAATGTATATAGTGATATCGATCCTAGGGATTATATATTTGGTACTGCATGAGCAAGTAGAAAGATGGGGGGTGGGGGTTGTGCCTTTTATTCTAGAAAGGAAACTGTACAAATCGTAAAACATATGCTGTTATTAAATACCACCTAACATATGGTTGATGGGAATCGAACTTTGACTTTTAGCTAGAAAACTCAGGTGCCTCATTTATTGGACTAGCTAATGATTGGCAGATCAGAGCCTTCCTCACATTCAGAAAATGCGTAACAAGCACTGGCATGATCTTCCCTTGCAACCTAATAGACCATTCATTGATCTCCATTTGGACAAAATGATGCAGCTTTTAAATTACAGCTGGCCTGAAATATCAAGGATGGTAAGTTGGCAAATCTTCTTCTTGACATAACTTTTGTCCCTGATAGTTGATATAATTACCTAATCAATCAACTACTCCCAATAACATCACTAACATATGGAATAGGTCAGACGTAACAATCACCTGGAGTCCCTCTCTGTTGTGTTTCTATTATATATTGTACTAGTTATGTATGTTACAAGTGATGAGGTTATTTCACCCCAGCTTTTGAGGAAAAACAGTGGCTATTCTGAACTTGACTATCTTAACTTTAACAAGTTTACTTAGGTATTCTGAAAAAAAGGTTTACTTAGGGGACAAAACTAATAGCATATCTCCCAACCTAGGTAGCAAGCATTTTCTTTTTTCTTTGTACAGAAATTTGGATTTGATATTCACAGGAATGCAAATTTTACAGCTGCATGTGGATTAACATTTCAGTATTTGATTTATTTACTCTGAACCTCATCAGCAGCCAAGCTAGCCTCACCTGATCTGAAACATTGTTTTTAGGGCGTCAATTCTTATGTGATGTATACTTTCCGAGTTAATATTTGCCTTAGGATTACAAGTGTGTTGGGTTCCGATAATTGTCAGCATTGTATATTCCTGTTCCAATTGCTTTCCCAAGTTTAAAAAATCTGCAATCAACTATGTGGTATTTAATTTGACTCTGGATATTGGAACCTATCATCGGTCAAGATCTTTATTGGAGAACCATGTCGCCATCACGAAAACATCAATAGTCTTCAAACTAAAACATGTCACATTGTCACGTGTGCAACTCTGAATCAGTTGTTGAGGCCACGTAGAACTGTTGCCATTCATGGAAGAAGTAAAGTATTTGAGTAAGCATGCAGTAGGTAACAAGCCAAATGATCTTGTATGAGTATGCAGTTTTATGTGTAGGTTTTATTGCATTGCATACTGTAAAGAAGAGTGAAAAACTGAAAACACAGCCAAGGCTACCCGTGATAGTAACTGTTGGAGGAAGTTTCAGAATTCAGATCACTAAAAATCATATTCTGTGCATTCAATTTAAATGGTATGACGTCCCATCCACATGCCAATGACCAATCGACCATTTGATTAAACGTCGCCAAAAATGCCCATGATTAAAATTCATTGCTCAGCGTGCTTGCAAGTGAAGAATCTATATTTCTTTGAGAATGCTGTGGCTTATGGACCTAATTTTTTTTTGCCTGCCTTATCTTTGCCTGATTTTTCTTCAATTGGGCGATTGAGATGACACGACCCACACACAGCGCCTTTCGAAATAAAGGAGAAGTTACAGATTTACATCCTCTTCACTTCACACTCTAGTCATCTTCGTTGTTCTGTCTCGCTCTTCTTTTCCATCTACCTTCCTTCTTCGCATTGAAGCGTCTTAAAAAAGTTATTCCTTCTCGGATTGGAAGAGTACAAGCAGATGTCTCAAGAAGCTTGCTAGGAAAGGCACAAGCTTCTTGAGGGTGTAAGAGAGACGCTAAGAATATAGCAAAGGTACGTGGTGAGCATGCATGCGTACTTTCCCTCTGTTTTCCCTTGCACGTTCAACCCAACTCATCTCCCTTTCAGCTTTCTATCAACGATCGAGCGTATCCACATCGTTCTGGCTGGCACCACCTGGTTGATTATCACTTACGATTGATAGATTAATTTAATTTCAGAGCCCATCAAACCTAACTTGCAGCAGTGACAACCATTAAACAAAAGTTCACATATTCGCACGCAGTTCGTAGAAACCGCTGTGATCTGCTCCTTGCGCTAGACGTGGTCACATTGCACCACTCGAGCCACACTTACTCATACATGCATGCAGCTCCATGCATGGCCACTAACAAAGTCGTAACCTCATGCATGATATCAGTGCCATACACACATGTACAAGCCACGACGTGTACGCGCTTATGCACACATGCATCACATCAATAGCCCACTAATCCACTAACTCAGCTAATACAGATGGATTCTCATAGCTTAACTAACTGCAACGCAAATACGAAGTCAAGATTAGTTTCCAACATGAGTTGCGTAACAAAACTTGTCCGTACGCACAGCAACTCTAAAATTCCTTTTGCCGCAAAGGATATGCTTTAGATGTGGTTAGAAAACAGACAAATCCCTGCCTTTTTTTTCCTCTCAGCATGGCGCTGACGCCGCACCTCGCGGCCTTGGCATCACCGGGACGACGTTGACGCGACACCATCTTCCCTCCTTACCTGCCCGTCGCAATTTCGCAACCAACTAATAAAGTTGCCAAGAGAGCAAGAGACAGCAGCCATGGACCAGCCTAAAGCGACTCCTCCCAGCGGCATGGCAATGTGCCAATACGGCATCCGTGCACACTGCACACGCACGCTCACTCCAATCCAATCCAAACCAAAGTCATCTTCTTTTCCCATGAAACGAGCCAAAGAATCTTAAAGGGAACAAATACTTGGCCCGTGATATCACTTCATGACTTGGATCGATTCATCGGTGCTAGTGCTAGGCTAGAGTATGCAAGAAGCAAGCGTACCTTTGCACTTGCGACCACATGCATGGCCCTACACCATTGTAATTGTAATTAGGCCTTAAGGATATGTATATATAGCCTCAAAAAAGGAGTGAGAAAGGCAGAATTCATTCTTCCACACATCCTTACTTCTAACATAGAAGGCTTTGGGGTGGCTCTTATTGTAAATATTACGGTATAAGCATATATTTAGATTTAATTTCAGCACATTCACTAAAGACATAATTATGATATAAAAGGCATATAAATGACTTGACTACCATATAAGCATATGAATCTTCTAAGTCATCCAAATTAAAACAAATACCCAACAAATATATTATTTAAGTCTAAAATCAACATATATACATGTACACAAATTAATTAAGTCATACCAACTGAATACTGATAACAAAATGAATATAACATGTATGACCAAATTTAACATTTTATTAATATTTTGAATGTTATAATTTGTTCTCAGAAGGCTAGTTGCACAAGATCCATTCTTGATCATCTTCACCATGATAAATATTAATCTTGATTATATATGACAATTGTAGATTAGATCTTGAGTTCTAAGTCAAGCTTTCTATTAAAGTGATGAAGGAAATCACTGGACCATGAACAAATGTTGCTGAACATTACAATTGAATGCTATAATCAATTAACATTCTAATAAAGTGAAAAATATTGATTATAACAAAGCAACAGAACTCGGCTACAACTGAATCAACTGAAAGCTAATTCTGGAATGATATAATATCAAGTATAGTCGATTTAATGATCAGAGCAAACTCAATAGTAAAGCTAGCCATAAGCTCAAGATCAATCTACCCTCATATTCATACATAATCTGAGAAATATGTCATTTCAACATAAAGCAATTATAATTAGCCCACAAAATCACTTTGCACTTTCTTCAGAACAAATATGCTAGTAGAATCTTTGTTAGAATGCTTTCGAGGCCAAGGCATGGGGTGCGAGGTGGGAACTGCAAAGCCCCTGATGTATTTCGTGAACTAGGTCGTCACCCTCATCCTTGGACACATATCGGAGGAGTGGCTGGTACACACTGTGCTTGTAGAGGATGTCATTGTGCATGACAAAGCCCTTTGCATGATGTCTCAATCTTCATACTTCGGTGGGATCCGTGGGCTCAACTCCATCGATGAGATGTTCAATGATTGGTCTTCTCCAGTCTTGCTCCCTAATGGCATGCACCTCCAGGAGCCCCTTCACCATCCGCTCTGCCAGTACCTCGTAGAAGGCACCCGTAGGTCTCTCTATTTGTGTGCTAGCGGTCTTTGCTAGGATGTCTACCTCGAGGTTATCCAATCGCGGGATGCTTTGAACAGTGATGCCGCTAAAGTACTTCTCCATGGTGTGGACGAGAGCTAGGTACTTCCCAATGCCGGGTCCTTGGCTTGGTAGCTCTTGTCGATATGGCAAGCAACGAGCTGGGAGTCGCTCTTCACTAGGAGTCGCTTGGCCCCTAACGCGTGGGCCTTATGCTACTAGAGGAGTACAACCTCGTAGAAGGTGCGCATCCCATTCGAGGATTCAAGGACCATCCCAACCCCTACGCCTTGAGAGCACCAAGAGCCATCCACATAGATTGTCCAAAGGGGGTCAGTCGGCAGGGCAGCTGGGGGCAACTCCGCGGGAGTCCATCCCAAAGTGGCATCGACTAACTAATCGATCCTTGGGAGCAGGAAGTCATCCTTTGGACATGCATGATTTAGGTTGGTGTCGTCGACGCACATACGCCACTGCCTGTTGGACTTTTCGATGAGGACCGGGTTGGCCAGCCATTCGGGGTACACCACCTCCTAGATTATGCTGACATTGTGAAGCTTCTCTTCCTTTTGTCTCGCAACGACTTGACACTCACCTGACATTCTTTGGAGCTTCTGCTTATTGGCTTGGCTTCATGCTTCACAGACAACTGGTATTTAGTGATTTCCCTTGGCACACCAGGGAGGTCTTTGGGCTCCCAGGTGAAGATGTCTTGATTAACTTGCAAGGAGGTTAGGATGGCCTTAGCTATCATGAGGTCCAACTCTACGCCAAGTAGCACGGTCTTTGTCGGATCGGCTTCCGAGAGGGATTCAACTCGGGAAACTGTACTGAGGGATCGCCGTAGAACTTGGGAAACTGCAAGGAGGTTAGGATGTACTGAGGGAAACTGTCGTGCCCAACATAGCCTGAAGACTCTGCCAGAACATAGAGACGAACTTGGCGTTCTGGTCAGAAACAATTGATTTAAGTACACCATATAGTCTCATCACCTCTCGGATATACAACAGGGCCAGATCTTGCGTTATGTTGGTCATCTTCATCGGAATGAAGTGTGCGGACTTGGTAAGTCTGTCCACCACAACCCAAACTGCATCTCACCCTCGAGGCGAGCGCGGCAAACCAACCACGAAGTCCATAGTGATATGCTCCCACTTCCACTCAGGAACCTCCAAAGGTTGCAACAAACTAGTAGGCCGCTTATGCTCGGCCTTCACCTGCTGACAAACGCCACAAGATGCAACATACTTAGCAATGTCCACCCTCATCCGTTTCCACCAGAAGACCTGCTTCAGGTCTAGATACATCCTGATCTCTCCCGAATGTACAGAATACGGAGTCCGGTGAGCCTCACCTCAGATTTCTGGGGCACACGCAGTCGGCCTCTGAAACGAACCGCACCACACTCATCCACACTAAAGTCTCGGGAACGACCCTCCGAGATCCTCTTTCGCACCTTCGAAAGGAGCCGATCGTGTTGCTGAGCCTCATGAACGCGCTCGGGAATGGCAGACTGGATGATTATCTGTGTCTCTGCCTATGCAGCTCCATTGAGACAGAAAGAGATACCCATCCTCTCAAACTCCGAGATCAAAGACATCGCTATTTGAGGTACTCCTGTCCCGCTCAAGGCGTCAACCACCACGTTAGCCTTACCAGGGTGATACTGGATAGTCAGATCATAATCTTTGATCAACTCCAACCACCTCCGCTGCCTCAAATTCATCTCTCACTGAGTGAATATGTACTTAAGGCTCTTGTGATCGGTAAAGATATCCCACTGTTCCCCATACAGATAATGCCTCCAAGATTTTAAGGCAAAAACAATCGCTGCCAACTCAAGGTCGTGAGTAGGATAGTTCTGCTCATGAGCCTTCAACTTTCTGGAAGCATAAGCGATAACTCGGCCTTCTTGCATCAACACACAACCAAGACCAATCCGCGAAGCATCTGTGTACACCATGAAGTGCTTGCCACTCTCGGGCAAGGATAGGATATTCACCAGCTTGTTCTTCAAGGTCTGAAAGCCAGCCTCACAAGCGTCCGTCCACACAAAGGAGCCCCTTTTTGCGTGAGTCGGGTCATCGGCTTAGCGATGATAGAGAAATCCTGTACAAAGCGCTGATAGTAACCGGCAAGACCAAGAAAACTCTGGATCTCCGACACATTAGTTGGCCTCCGCCACTACACCACTGCTGCCACATTCTTCGGATCCACTGTAATACCATGCTGACTGATGGTATGACCCAAAAATCTCACCTCAGACAACCAGAAAGCACATTTCTTTAGCTTCGCATAATACTTGTTCCTCCGAAGGGCATCCAAGACCAGATTGAGATGCAACTCGTGATTCTCCTCCGTTTTGGAATAAAATAGGATGTCATCGATGAAAACCACCACAAAAGAATCCAGGTACTCATGGAGCATCCTGTTCATGGCTTCCATAAAGACAGCATGGGCATTTGTCAGTCCAAAAGACATAACGACAAACTCAAAATGCCCATACATTGTGCTAAAAGTTGTCTTCTCTATATCCTCCTCCCTGATGCGCAGTTGATGATAACCAGACTGCAAATCAATCTTTGAGAATACTTTGGCACCTCTCAGTTGATCGAAAAGATCTTCAATACGAGGCAATGGGTACTTGTTCTTGATCATCACTTGATTAAGTACTCAGTAATCCACACATAGTTTCTTAGTGCCATCCTTCTTCCCCACAAACAAAACCAGAGCAGCCCAAGGTGACGTGCTCGGTCTAATAAACCCCTTAGCTAGGAGCTCATCCAACAACTTCTTCAACTCCACCTGCTCAACAGGGGCCATTCGATACGGGGACTTATAAATAGGCCGTGTACCCGGAACAAGCTCTATGCGGAAGACAGGCTCCCGCTCCGGTGGCAAGCCTGGGAGCTCACCAGGAAAAACATCCGGGTATCGGCAAACCACTGGTATATTCTCTATCCTCAAGACAGCCTCGTGACCCTCAACCATGGCCCACAGCAAACCTGACTTCTACATTCGCCTATTGGGGAACAACTGGCACAGCAATGAGAGAGAGTACTGCGGGGCACTCCCTTGGAAGACAACTTCACACCCAGACGGAGACCGCAAGGTGATTGTCTTTCAAAAACAAGAGATAACAGCCTGATACCGGTGAGCCAATCCATGCGAAGGATCACATCGAAAGGCTCCAGGGGTATAACCACCAAGTTCGCCACGAACTCCTCGTCCTCTAGAACCACCGCACAACCTGGGCAAATACGGGAACTAGAGATAAGCTCAGTGGGAGAACTAACAACCACTGCCCTCCCTTTCAGCTGCACTGAAAGCCCTACCCTCTTGACAAAAACCTCCGAAACAAAAGAGAAACTAGCTCCCGAATCGAAAAATACACAAGCATCGAAAGAATCAACAGATAAGGTACCTGTCACCACATCTCCACGACCCCTGCCATCAGACGCAGGCATGGAATACACCGCAGGAACAGCCGAAGAAGAAGAACGTCCTGCGCCTGGGTAGGTCGGTGCAGAAGTCCATTGGGGTACTGGCGCTGAAGGTGTAGCAGGTTGCTGAACCCAGTATCCTCCAAGTGGGAGCGCCGGAACAGTCAACGAAGGTGCTGAAGGCACCGGCAGGTAACGCGGTGTAGGAACCACAGGCAAGAACTGTGGGGTAGGAGTCGTAGCCATCATCTGCACGGTGCCGTCAGGGCTGGTATATCTTGCTGGAGGTGTAGGCGCTAACTCCCACTGCAGTTTCCCCTTGGGATTCTGCCTACACAGCACGTCCTTGTGGTTCTGTCCACAGATAGTACACTGCCCCTTCCAAGGGCAGTCACTCTGCTTGTGTGGATCTCCACAGCGAAAGAACACCAAGCCCAGCCCGGGCTTCGCTGTGGCACAGTACTGTATAGAGCTCCCTCTAGTAGAGCTGGTCTGCCCCGCACTACCACGGTAGGGTTGGTGACGATGACCCTTTGCCTTCTTGTGCGCAGTGCCCCAGAAAGGCCCCTCCTCTTGCTCTGACCTCGAGGCTGATCTCCTCCAGAGGCCTTAGGGATGTCCTCCATGTACACCTGCTGCATCTCGATCCCCAAGGCCTGCTCCACCAGGGTATAGAAGTCCATGATCAGAAAAGCACCCAGCAGGTGGCGGATCGAAGGCTTGAGCCCCTAACGAAACTTCTTGGCCTTCTCCGCATCGTCCCGAGCCACATGTGGGACAAAGCAGACTATCTGGTTGAAGTCCACCTCATACTCTGCCACAGACTGCTTGTCTTGAGTGTACTTGCTCAGGTCGATTTTCATCTTGTCCAAAAAGGTCTCTGGGTAGAACCTCCTCTTGAACTGTCGGACAAACTCCGCCCACGACAGCGGTCCATGTGCAGCCATGTGAGCAGACTGCACTCTCTTCCACCAGATCTGAGCCTCTCCCTTCAGAAGTTGTGTCAAAAATGCACGCGATCGGAGACAACCACCTCGAATGCCTCCATCTTGTCTCCACATAGGACAGCTAGTCAGCGGCCTGCACAGGAGTGGTTGCCCCGTCAAAGCTGTCCAGCCTCAACCCTACCCACTCACGAAGTGAGATGCCGCTAACCGCTCAGCTGCCGCAACCTCAGGCACCGGAGCAGCATCAATACCAGGGGCCACCTGCCCCTGCTTCAACGCCCTCAACTCTTGCTGCATGGCCCTCACCGTGGCCAAGAGCTCTTCCTGGTTACCACCAGTTGGCTGAGTATCCTCAGCCTCCTCAACCGCTGGCTGCGCTACAGGCGTAGCTACACGGCCACGGCCACTACCCTTAGGCGGCATTCCTGCAGCCACCGCAACCCATAATCAAGCAAAGACATCATTAGCAAGCAAATAAAGCACAAGTAATAACTCAAAGAATTCAACAAGGTATATGCAAGATATGCAAACCCTTCCCCATCCTACATGTACAAGTGTGTCAATTTTCTTACTTCTCCTAGAATCTAAAGCCTAGGCTCTGATACCAACTGTAACACCTCAAGACCCACATTACCCTTGGATGCCACTAAAACCACTCTACAACTAGCCAAAAAAACTAGAGAAAATAACCTCGCAACAATTTTCTAAACATGACGAACTAAGCGGAAGCGTAATCAACTAAGGAAACAAAATAATGATAACAAGTTCAATAATTAAAATCAACCTCTAGCAGTTTAACCAAAAGAATAGTCCACAAGTTTAACATTATTAAATTAAGGTAAACATCAACGAATAGCTAGGCAAATGGCTAGAATTCCTTCGACTTTATTACAGTATAAATCAATAAACTAAGTGCATTATTATGGTACCACTCTACCCATCCTATGTATGCTCAAGGATCACCTATTGGGGGGAACAAGGGTGAGATAAAATCTCAGCAAGCAAACTGTTTAACAGGCTATTCAAACTACAAACACATATTCAATATCATTAATATTACCACATGACCACAACAACAATGTATATCCATATTCATTAAACCTCCAAGAACTCCCACGAGTCAAGCCACATAAGATTTTTAAACAACTGGCATATGGATGCAGTTAATCCATCCACAATTAAATGTATATGCATGCTATGATCCACTGCACCCTTACCCAACAAGGTAAGAGTGTGCATCGTACTATGGCAATGTACGATGCTGTACCGGTACAATCGTGGTTATAAGCGGTGACATCCACAATGCAAATATCATAACATGTTATGAATGATATGATAATCATAAACCACAAGAATTCCAACCTCAAAGGGAATCAATACGATCATCATGAATTTAACCTCAAGGAACATCAACATATCCACCATGTATTTATTTTCATATTCCGCAATTGACTCATTAAGCAAATTACCACATGACTACCAGTAACTCATCTAAAGCATAACAATTGATTATTAATTCGCTACCACAACCTTATTTAGAAAACATGCAACCATGGCATATCATTTCAAATTATGAGAATCATGTATATTACAAGTAGTAAGAATAACGAGTTAAACGGTAGCACATCCGCTATGTTTACTTGCCTCTACCGACGAAGCGAAACAATTACGCGTTTAGGAGCAAAACCACATGTCCAAAAGTACCTCTCAGCACAATACTTCAGCAATGAAATCACATCTTAAGAAGTAAATATGTCGCTAAACCCCAAAACCCCACAACATCCCTCTCCTCTTAACGGTTCTACACTCTGCCCACTGCAGCAGTGCTGTTTAATTTTTTTTGTATCTTTAAAACTATTAAACAATTTACAGTAAATGATATATTTATGGAATTTACACTTAAATACCTTCACCTTTCAAGTAGATCACTTATTTTTATTTTGTTATTAATAAGGTGTAACTTAACGTGCAAAATAGAGGACGTACTTTGTTTTGGCAATCTGGGCAGCCAGCTTCTAATGCACCCCAACCACAGTACAAAGCTCTAAAAAATTATGATTTTTATACAATAGTTAGATTATTGAATTTCCTATATTTTTCACAATTGTGACCAAAAACATAAAAATCATCTACTACTCTTAAACTACACCCGAACAGCAATCTGTCTCAATCTTCTCTCCTAACAGATAGCAAGGTTCCCGACTCTGCTGCGCCCAAATCCTACAGCCTATAATTCTGAAAAAATACCAAAAATAGATCTCGTCGTCCTCTACAATTTTCCTTGTGTCTAGACTCGTAGGAAAAATCGTTTTGTAGGTCTAATCTGTGCAAACAATCGCACTGCACAAATTGAACTACACGCAGACAGCAGGAATTCCCTAATCGGAGAATCAATTTGCTAATCCCCATCAATTCTCGTGCTAAGAACCCTAATTACAGCAAAATCAGAAGGGTTTGGGATGAGGAAGAGTTATCTAGGGGATCCCTTGGGATCACCCCTCTTCTTTTCTCTTCTTCTTCTTCTTCCTCCCTTTCTTCTCTTCCCTCTCTTCTTCTTCCTTCCTTCTCGCTTCCTTCTTTGCACCAGGGAACAGCAGCAGGGGAGAGGAGATGGAGGTGCAAAGGAGAGGGGAGGGTGGCGGCCAGGGGGTGGAAAAGGGGGGAGGGGGTGGCGGCCACAAGGGTAAATAGGGGGGCGGCTAGGGTTGGGAGGTGGGGTGCGAACACCCCTTGGGCCTATTGGCCCAAAGAGGCAAGCCCACCCTCCAGCCAGCCCGCTAAAAGGTTTTTTTTGTCTATTTCATTCATTTTTCATTTTATGCTATTCAACAATTTTTATTTTTCCCTTCCCGCACTTTACCAAAAATCCGGGGAACTTCGCAATTATTTTAAAAACCGACATCGAAATGTCGTTCAGGATATTACAGTATGCGAACTTTGCCAAATCTAGATGGTCCTCCCAATTGCCCTTCCAGGACAGAACACAAGCACGAAGCATATCCTCCAAAGTCTGAATGGTACGCTCTGATTGACCATTCGTCTGAGGGTGAAAAGCCGTACTGAGGGAAACTGTTGTGCCCAATGCAGCCTGAAGATTCTGCCAGAACTTGGAGACGAACTTGGTGTCCCGGTCAGAAACAATTGACTTAGGCACACCATGCAGTCTCACCACCTCTCGGATGTACAATAGGGCCAGGTCCTGCCCTGTGTTGGTCAACTTCATCGGAATAATGTGTGCAAACTTGGTAAGTCTGTCCACCACAACCCAAACTGCATCTCGCCCTCGAGGCTAGCGTGGCAAACCAACCATGAGGTACCTCCAAAGGCTGTAACAAACCAGCAGGCCGCTTATGCTCGGCCTTCACCTGTTGACATACGCCACAAGATGCAACATATTTAGCAATGTCCACTCTCATCCACTTCCACCAGAAGACCTGCTTTAGGTCACGATACATCTTGGTCTCTCCCAGATGTACAGAATACGGAGTCCGGTGAGCCTTACGAAGAATACCATTCTTCACCTCTGATTTCTGGGGTGCACATAGCCGGCCTCTGAAATAAACTGCACCACTTTCATCCACACTAAAGTCTTGGGAACGACCCTCCGAGATCCTCTTCCGCACCTCTGAAAGGAGCTGATCGTGTTGCTGAGCCTCACGAACACGCTCAAGAATGGTACACTGGATGATCATCTACGCCTCTGCCTGTGCGACTCCAGTGAAGTAGAAGGAGATGCCCATCCTCTCAAACTCCAAGATCAAGGACATTGCTGTCTGAGGAACACCTGTCCTGCTCAAAGCGTCAGCCACCACGTTAGCCCTGGCAAGATGACATTGGATCGACAAATCATAATTTTTGATTAACTCCAACCACCTCTGTTGCCTCAAATTCAGCTCTCACTGAGTGAATTTGTACTTAAGGCTCTTGTGATCGGTAAAGCTATAACATTGTTCCCCATACAGGTAATGCCTCCAAGACTTCAAAGGAAAGACAACTGCTGCCAACTCGAGATCATGAGTAGGATAGTTCTGCTCATGAGCCTTCAACTATCTGGAAGCACAAGCAATAACTCAGCCTTCCTGCATCAGCACACATCCAAGACCAATCAGCGAAGCATCTGTGTACACTGCGAAATGCGTGCCACTCTCGGGCAAGGATAAGATGGGTGCATTCACTAGGTTGTTCTTCAGAGTCTGAAAGCCAACTTCATAATCATCCGTCTACACAAAGGAACCCCTTTTACGTGAGTCTGGTCATCGTCTTGGCGATTGTGGAGAAATCCTACACAAAGCGCTGATAATAACCGGCAAGACCAAGGAAACTATGGGTCTTTGACACATTAGTTGGCCTCTGCCACTGCACTACCACGGCCACATTCTTTAGATCCATTGTGATACCATACTGACTAATAGTACGACCAAGAAATCTCACCTCGGACAGCTAGAAAGCACATTTCTTCAGTTTCGCGTAGTACTTATTCCTCCGAAGGGCATCCAGGACTAGACTGAGATGTAAGTCATGATCCTCCTCCGTCTTGGAATAAACCAAGATATCATCGATGAATACCACCACAAAAGAATCCAGGAACTCATGGAGCATCCTATTCATGGCTTCCATAAAGACAGCAGGGGCATTTGTCAGTCCAAAAGACATAACGACAAACTCGCATCCTGTTCATGGCTTCCATAAAAAGACAGTAGGGGCATTTGTCAGTCCAAAAGACATAACGACAAACTCAAAATGCCCATACCTTGTGCTGAAAGCTATCTTCTCTATATCCTCCTCCCTGATCCACAGCTGATGATATCTAGACTGCAAATCGATCTTTCAGAATACCTTAGCACCCCTCAGCTAATCGAATAGGTCTTCAATACGAGGCAAAGGGTATTTGTTCTTGATCATCACTTGATTAAGTGCTCGATAATCCACACAGAGCCTCTTGGTGCCATTCTTCTTTCCCACAAATAAAATCGGAGCAGTCCAGGGCGACGTGCTTGGTCTAATAAACCCCTTAGGTAGAAGTTCATCCAACTGCTTCTTCAACTCCACCTGTTCAATAGGTGCCATCCAATACGAGGACTTATAGATAGGCCGCGTACCCGAGACGAGCTCAATGCGGAAGATTGGCTCCCGCTCTGGTGGCAAGCCTGGGAGCTCACCAGGAAAAACATCTGGGTACCTGCAAACCACCGGTATGTCCTCTATCTGCAAGACAGCCTCATAACCCTCAACCATGGCCCACGGCAATCCTAACTTCTGCATCCACTGATTGGGAAACAACTAGCACAACAACGAGAGAGAGTACCACGGGGCACTCCCTTGGAAGACAACCTCACGCCCCGACGGAGACCACAAGGTGATCGTCTTCTAGAAACAAGAAATTACAGCCTGATACCGAGTGAGCCAATCCATGCCAAGGATCACATAAAAAGGCTCCAGAGGTATAACTAAAAAATTTGCCACGAACTTCTCATCCGCCAAAACCACCGCACAACTAGGACAAATACAAGAACTGGAGATAAGCCCACTAGGAGAACTAACAACCACTGCACTCCTGATCAACTGCACTAAGAGGCCTGCCCGCTCGACGAAGACCTCCGAGACAAAAGAGAAACTAGCTCCTGAATCGAAAAGTACATAGGCATCAAAAGAATCAACATATAAGGTACCTGTCACCATGTCTCCATGATCCTTGCCATAAGACGCAGGCATGGAATACACCGCAGGAACAGCTGAAGAAGAAGAAGAACCTCCCATGCCTGGGTAAGTCAGTGCAGAAGTCCACTGAGGTACAGGCGTTGAAGGAGTAGCAGGCTGCTGAACCTAGTATCCTCCCGGTGGGGGCACCGAAAAAGTCGATGAGGGTGCTGTAGGCACCAGTAGGTAATGCGGTGCAGGAACCACAGGCAAGTATTGCGGGATAGGAGTCGCAGCCATCATCTGCATGGTGCCGTCAGGGCGGGCTGATCCCGCTGAAGGTGTAGGCACTAACTCCCATTGTAGTTTCCCCTTGGGATTCTGCCTACACACCACGTCCTTGTGGTTCTATCCACAGATAGTACACTGCCCCTTCCAAGGGCAGTCACTTCGCTTGTGTAGATCACCACAGCGAAAGCACACCAAGCCCAGCCCGGGCTTCACCGTGGCACGGTACTGCTGAGAACTCCCTTTGATGGAGCTGGACTGCCCCGAACTGCCATGGTAGGGCTGGTGACAGCGGCTCTTTGCCTTCTTGTGCGTAGGGCCACCAGAAAGGCCCTTCATCTCTCTGGCCTCGAGGCTGATCTCCTCTAGAGGCCTTACATATGTCCTTTGTGTACGACTACTGCATCTCGATCCCCAAAGCCTGCTCCACCAGGGTACGAAAGTTCGTGATCGGAAAAACACCTAGCAGGTGGCGAATCAAAGGCTTAAGCCCTTGTCGAAACTGCCTACCTTTTCCGTGTCGTCTGGGGCCACATGTGGGACAAAGTGGACTATCTGGTTGAAGCCCACCTCGTACTCCTGCCACCGATTGCTTGTCGTGAGTGTACTTACTCAGGTCGACCTTCATCTTGTCCAGAAAGGTTTCTAGGTATAACCTCCTCTTGAACTACCGGACAAACTCCGCCCACGATAGCGGTCCATGTGCAGCCGTGCGAGTAGACTGCAACCCCTTCCACTAGATCTGAGCCTCTCCCTTCAAAAGTTGTGCCAAGTAACCAAGTAACGGACGTGATCGGAGACAGCCACCTCGAATGCCTCCATCTTGTCCTCCACATAGGACAGCCAGTCAGCGGCTTGAACAGGAATGGGCACCCCATCAAAGCTGTCTAGCTTCAACCCTACCCACTCACGAAGCGAGATGCCGCTAACCGCTCTAGCTGCCGCAACCTTAGGCACCGGAGCAGCACCAACACCAGGGGCCAACTGCCCATGCTTCAACGTCCTCAGCTCTTGCTGCATGGCCCTCACAGCGGCCAACAACTCCTCCTTATTACCACTCTCTAGCCAAGTAACCTCAACCTCCTCAGTCGCCGGCTGTGCTATCAGCGTAGCTGTGCGGCCAAGGCCACTACCCCTAGGTGGCATTCCTATAGCCACCACAGCCCACAATCAAGCAATACATCAACTCAAGCAAGTAAGGTCCAAGCACTGATTCAAGAATTAATCAAGGTATATGCAAGTTACATCCTACATGTGCAAGTGTGTCATTTTTTTCTTATGTCTCCTAGAATCTAAAGCCTAGGCTCTAATACCAACTGCACACTTGAGGACCCACATTACCTTAGAATGCTATTAAATCACTCCACAACTAGCCAAAAATACAAGATAAAATAAACTAGCAACAACTTTTAAAACATGATAAGTTAAGCAGAAGCATAACAAAACCAAAGGTAAAGTCAAATATTAATTAAGGAACAACTACTATCAAATTTAACCAAATATAACGATCCACAACCTAGCATTATTAATTTGAAGTAAACATCAATGAAGTATATAGATAATTGGCTAGAGTCTCCTCATTTTTTATTATAGCATAAATCATAGGATGAAGTGCATTTGTGTTGTGCTGCTCTACCCTTCCCATGCATGCTTATGAATCACCTGTAGGGGGGAAAAACAAGAGTGAGATAAATCTCAGCAAGCAAACTGTTTAACAAGCTAATTAATCATCAATATTTATTTTCCATAATATCCACAACTAAATCCTCAACCACATTCACCGATGACTCCCACGAGTCAAACCTCATAAGATTCAAGCAAATAACATATGTATGTAGTTATTCCTTCCACAAGTAAATGCATATGTATGCATATATGATCCACTGCACCCTTACCCAACAAGGTAAGAGTGTGTATCGTACTATGGCAATGTACGATGTTGTATCGGTACGATCGCGGCTATGTGCGGCAACATCCACGATGCAAATATCATGACATGCTATGAATGGTATGATAAACATGATTCATAAGAATTTAACCTCAAAGATCAACAACATATTCATCATGAATTTAACCTCAAAGATCAACAACATATTCATCATGAATACTACCTCATATTCCACATATGTCTCATTAAGCATATTACTACATAACCACAAGTAATTCATCTAGGGCATAAATAATTGATTGTTATATTGCTACCACATAGACCACTTTAAGGAAGTATGTAACAATGACATAGCATCTCAAATTAAGAGAATTAACTATAGTGAAAGTAGTATGATTAACGAGTTAAACGGTAGCACATCCGCTACGTTTACTTGTCTTTATCGATAAAGCGAAGCACTAACGCACGATCAAGAGCGAAGCCACGTGTCTAAAATTACCTCTCAGCACAAGACTACAGCAAGGTATCCTCAACTTATGAAAATAAAAACTCCGCTATACCCCAAACCCGACAATACTCCTCTCTGCTCAACGATCTTACGCCTAGCCCACTGCAGCAGCGCTGCTTGTTTTTTTGTATCTTTAAAACTATTAGGCCAGGCACAACAAATGAGCTATTTATGGAAACTACAGTGAAATACCTACAATTTTTAAGTAGACAACTTATTTTTATTTTGCTGCTAAAAGGGTGTAATTTATTGCGCAAAACAGAGGACAGACTCTGTTTCGACGATCTAGCCAGTAATCTTCTAATGAACCCCACCTTCTGTACAAAGCTCTACAATTCATAATTTGTTTACAGTGTCTAGTTTAGAATATTTCTTACAACTTCTGTTATTGTGAGCAAAATAATAAAAATCATCGACCCCTTTGAAATGACACCCGAACAGCAACCAGTTTCAGACTACCCCTCTTGTACACAACGAAGTTCTCGACTCTGCTGCGCCCAAACTCCATTGCCAAAAAATCTGAAAAAACTATAGAAGCTATATTTCATTGTCCTCTACAACTTTCATGTTGTCCAGACCCACTGAAAAAATCGTTTTGATACTCTAATATATACAAATAGTCGCGCTACATGAATTAGCCTACGCGCAGACAGCTGAAAACACTAATCGGCTCATTACCTTGCTAGAACCTTACTAATCCCATGCCAAGAACCCCAATTACCCCTAAATAGAGAGAATTGGGAGGGAGAAAAGTTACCTTGGTGATCCCTCAAGATCACCTCTCTTCTCTTTTCCTCTTCCTCTTTATCCCTTCTCTTCCTTCTCTTCTCCCTTCTCTTGATTGATTCCTCCTTTGCAGCAAATGGCAGGGTAGCAGCTTGGGGAGGAGGTGGAGGCATGGGGGAGGGAAGGGGGTGGCGGCCAAGAGGGTGGGATGGGGGTTTCGATCAAGGGGGCTTTTAGTGGGGAGGCGCTAGGGTTTGTTGGGGGGGGGGTGCGGCTCCACTTTGGGTTGGCTGGACCAAAGTGGCTAGCCCACCCCTCCAGGCAGCCCACAAACTGTTTTTTTACTTATTTTAATTTATTTTTTATTTTGGACAATCCCGCAAATTTTAATTCTACCTCCCGCGATTCACCGAAAAGCCGGGTGACTCCGCGATTTCGCTAAACCTTCCCAGGGACGCCGTAACGACGTTCAGGGAATTACAGTATTTCCTTTGTCTCCTCTAGATTGGAGCAATATGGTGGTCGGTTGAGCAGTGGAGCACTTGGTACCATGTCAATCTGATGTTGAATGCCTCGTTTGGGTGGTAGCCCGGGTGGTACTTCATCAGGAAAGACATCCTCATAGCTCTGCAAAAGATCAAGAATAGAACTAGGCAAAGTAGAGGGTAACTCTTTAGTGGATAAAAAGTTTTCTTTGTACAAGAGTACAAAGAACGTAGAATTGGGTTCTCTCAATTCTCTTATACCCCCTTTCGTAGCCATCATTACTAAACCCTCTTTTTCCCATGGCTTGGTTTTTAGCTATGGGGTTTTATTTGAATTTGGATTCACTCACTCACTATGTTGGTGGTTCTCACTTAAGTGTTTCTCGCTCTCCCTCTCTTTTATTTTCATATCATCCATTAAGATTTCCTCTGGTGTTAAAGGAAGCAAAGAGATGCGCTCCCCTTTGTACATGAAAGAAAGTTGATCAGCTCGGCTACTAATTTGAACATCATGATCAAACAACCAATGACTCCCCAACAACAATTGGCATGCTTGCATTGGAACAACATCACACTCCACCTAATCATGGAACTTCCCAATAGAGAACTAGATTGTCACAATGTCATTAACTCGTAGTGAACCATAATAATTGAGCCATTGGATCTTGTACGGGCTAGGATGGTGTCGCTGTTTCAAGCTCAATCTTTCCACCAAATCTGAACTAGCAATATTATTACAACTTCCATTGTCAACAATGATCCAACATATCTTCCTTTTGATAGTGCCACAAGTGTGGAAGAAGTTGTGCCACTGTCCCTTCTCCTCGTTCATTGCATTGACGCTAAGCACTTGGCAAGAAATAAAATAATTATTATCTCCCACATTAGCTTGAATATCACAATAAGCCTTGTCACCCACGTCAGCCTCCTCATCCCATAATTCATCTTCCTTAGGGTCACTCTCAGATTCCCACTCTCCTTGTTCATTAACGATCAAGATCCTCTTGCTAGGGCACTCAGAAGAAATGTGTCCTCGTCCCTTGCACTTGAAACACTCAATTCCTTAGCTGTGTCTAGAAGGTGCCATAGCTGGAGTGGCTAAAGATGCTCCTATGGATGCAGCTGGATGTCTATCACCATTGTGAGGTGCAGGTGATGATGCCGAAGAAGCCGATTGCCTTCTACTGCAGCTGGAAATGCCATACTATACGGTATGCTATGAGATTAGGAGCCAACATGAGATTGACTCTAATGTGAATGAGACCAAGGTGCTGTAGAGGGATGGCTTGAAGAAGGATTAGCATGACCATGGCATTGAACTTTCCTCTCAGTACGCTTTGCCAGGTCCACTATGTCTTGCAGAGTGTTATAGGGAAATATCTCAACAAAATATGAAATTTCTTCATTAAGACCATGCAAAAATCTCGCCATCTTATACTCTACATCTTCTTGAATTCTAGCACGGATCAAAAGTGTTTCCATCTCCTTATAGTATTCATCCATCGTATCTGATCCTTGAGTAAGATGGTGATCATCATTGCCATAGGCAACATTACGATGTAGTGATGGTGTAACATCCCAAAATTTGCTGTCTTTTAAAATTTATTCCAAATTAATTATTTAAAATTTTGGGGGTTTTCATTGGATTTTATTTGGATTATTGGTAATGTTGAAAGAAAATCTCAAATTCCAATTCCATCCTAAAATTCCAAAATTTGAATTCAAAATTTGAAAATTCAAATTGAAATCTCCAAAAATCCGAATCTCTAGAAAAATATCCGTTTTTATTTTCTTGGGTACAATCTAATTTTTCTTGGCCTATTCTTTTCTTTTTCTTTCCTCTCTTTTCTTTCTTTCTCTCTCTTCTCTGGCACTATTCATGCTACAGTGCACATGAACACTGTTCATCTTCTTAAAATAGCCACCTGCTTCTCTCTCTCCTTTGTGTCTTCAGCTGAGTCTTTCCAAAAGCCATTGCCATGCATTTCCATCCCACTAAAGAAGTTAAATGCAGCAAGAAACATCTCTAATCACTGCTATTAATCAACCCAACCCAGTTTCTTAGCCATTGAAATGTTAGTTCTTTAGTTTTCAAGTCATTAAACACTGAAAACCGACATTGAACTCCACTTAGCCAAATTAACTTGTTTATCCTATTCTTGCCCTATTTAGCTTCACCTCATGTTCTAGCCTCAACAAACCATTGGCTACAGCCACCATGTTCCTTTTCTTTCCTTTCTTATTTAGCTTCTATCATTCATTCCTTTTAATCTTTAGACTAAGGCTACTATTCACCTTCTTCTACCACGACAGACCAAGGCAACTAAAAATTTCAATTGGCCAAGAACCATTTTTCCTCATTATCTTCACTTGGAAACTATCCCATTTAGTGCTAGTAATCAATCCATAATTGTTTCCTTTGCCATTTACTCATCACTTTCCTCCTCTTACTATTTTCAAAAAAACTTGAATATGAAAACTGAAGCACGATGCTATGAATTCCGTCGGTTTCCATTCTTTGCCTAAGCTTTAAAGTGGAGCTCAGTGACCAGGTCACCTTCCTTTTCTTCTATCCAAAACCTTTCTTCCTCCAGAGAAGTCTCCGTGCTTGGCCGAAGCCATGTTGTGCACCACCTGTGTACGTCGTCCGGACGCCTTCACAAAACTTCGTGTACAGTGAATGTTTTCAACTTTTTCTCATGTCATATCCTGTCTTAGCATCCAAGCAACTCATTCATCATTTTTCTTTGATTTTTCATGCAACCAATCAATGGGAATTGAGCTTTTCATGGAATTAGCCGTTTTTGACTTCTACCGTTGATTCATCGTCCTCGGTGAGTCTTCGGCGATACCACCACCACTATTTGGTAGAGGACCTCGCCGGGGTTCCATTTTGGTGGTTCCCATGCTGCCCCTCCCTTCCCTCACCGGCGTTTCCACTCACCATGGCTCCATGCCCTGTTCGTGTGTTCTCAACAAAGAAGTCCTCTCTTAGCTTTTCAAATATATGTGTTGCTTCTATGTCACATGAGATAGCATGGTGTGGTGGTGAGAGCCTTGGCTTGTATTTCTTTGGTCATGTGTTCAACTCCTAAGAATTGCAATTTTTTTCCACTGTTTGGTAGGCTATATGTTTTATCTTTTGTCAATGACTTATAGGCCCCTATGCCATACTCTCATTTCTATATCCATTTAAACATTCTTTTCTCACTAGCATGTGGGCCATTGATGTCATACACACAAAAATTCTTCTTTTGCTCTTCTCTATAAAACAATTGACACAGTATGAGTCTAGTATAGTAATTTTTGGATTTTCGACATTTTATGTGTTAACCAAACTTACAGATATTCGTTCTCCCTCATACGAACTCCGAATCCATTGATTCTTTTTCCTAAATTAACCTAAATTCAATATCTTCCTTCCAGTATATATTTTATATTTTTTGATTTTATTTGTATTTATTTATTTTGTTGTTTCACGTGTAGAATCCGACGTCGCCGAAGAATTTTCTGAGCAGCAGGCCAAAGGTCTACAATGCGTGCAAGAAGGAAAGTCTCCTTTGATCATCTTGTAACTATGTTTACTAAAATTATTTTATTATTTTAAATTTAAATGCATTGCTATGTTACATAAAATGATAACTTATGTCGTAAGGATGTTAGTTAATCTAATAATTGTTATACCTTTATTTGATGTTGACATCCATGTACCTTTGTCACCCTTAGCTTTCCTTATCTCAATATTGAGATTATTATTATTAATTGTTAATTTTAGAATGATAGTAACTGCTTAGACATGCTAGTCGGTCATTATAACCCCTAGGATGGAAAAAATTATTATCATATGCTTTAATCATCTTGTTCAATAACTTAGTAGCAATAGGTATTGCTACTGCTTTTAAAATAAAATAAAATGGTAAAATTTTTTTGACTTAGGCGGATGGTAAGATTGGATTGGTGCAGATTTAGTATGAGAACTTATATTGTGAATGTTCCGCCTTAGTCAATTAAGGACCGACACTTGTGATTGTCTAAACATAGCACTACCTTACAACCACAAGTCTATATGGGTACGACCTAGCTGAATAACTTAAAAAGATTAAGTTTAGATATCACCAGTGGTAAGTGGGTACCAAGGTTACTAGAGTTGCTCACAGTGAAGTACAGGGATTTACTATACTCATACGGCGCAAGAGGGGACTTCTGACTATGGTGGATTTAACCCTTTAGCGGTGAAACCTTAGCGGGTGGTGTCTAACTAGACTGGAGTGAGGTAAATGCTTCGTGATAAATTATCTGGGTCTCATGCCTAAGGAAGCATGTTAGCTATTAAGATGACTTATCTCTTGCGGGTAAAGCTGTACAACCTCTATAGAGTGTAAAACTATTCGAATAGCCGTGTCATTAGTTAAGGGCGGTCAATGTGCACTTTCACATGGTAGATCTTTGGTTTTAGTTTTTAAAGTAAAAGTTTTGGGAACTTGGGAGTGGATGAAACTCTCGGGATTGTGTCCTGGTGGATGGAGCTAGTGAGGGTTTATGGAACCTAAATTCTTAAATCGTGGCGGTTAGAGCCTATGTACTAGTGTGGTGGTTGGAACCTTCACTAGAAAATTTATCTAGTTTCAATTATTGTGATTACTTTGTTAAATTGATACTTTTGAAATTATACATTGGTAATTGAAATAAAATATTTCTTTGTGCAAAAGAACCATATTATCCTTCCTTTGTTAAGTCCTACATTTACTGCATTTATTCCAATACTTGGGGAGTACTTATGTACTCACATGCTACACTCAAAATAACTCTTAGAGGATTATAAAGTCTAAGAAGAGGTTTTCAACTACTTCACATGTGGATTCGATAAAGGTTTCCTGGAGTATTAGGTTGCACTTCCCTAGTTAATTGCTTGTGGTGTATTGTTGGGCCATCATCAAAGTTTATTTCTACTTCCGCTGTATTTTTGTTTGAGAGATTTTGTAACCTCAGTTATAATAAAGTGGCCATAAGGCTTGTACTCTCTATTATTATAATAAAGTATTGTTGGTTATATAATCATCACTGTTTAACTGTGTGCACTAGATTTGATCTAGAACTAGTGCGGTAATACACAGAAGGTTCAGATTCAGAAATCCGGTCTTGACAGGTGGTGGTTGTCTATAACCTTCATTGTCAACATAAGCATCTTCATGTTCATAAAAAGCTTGCAAATTGTGGTCATTGTTGTGCACACGGGGGTCGTAGCCTCATCTGTAAGGACCCCCTCCCTGTTGCAATACTTGTTCAGCCACTCCACGACCACGAATAGCAGCAGCAGCTCGGGCACTAACACCCTGATCATCCAAGGTAGTAATTGATTTTATCATCAGCATGAGCCTCGACTGAGTTCTCATCACCGACCTTAGCCAGTGGGTGGGTTAGGTTGATGTTGAACCCCACCAACAATTGTTGGAAGGTGCTTGTTGAACATCCTCTCCTTGGCTTGAAGCTATGTGTTTTGCATTTGCTGCAACTCAACTCATGTGACTGGAACATTGGCTTCTCCATGGTTCTCCCCATGCACACTTGTTTGAGATCCTACCATGTTAGTGAAGTTGAGATAGTGGTATAGAAAAAAAATTGTGGAATGACACAACCTCACCTCCTGCTCACCACTGTTCTAATGCGTTCTCGTTGGATCACGGTTGTGCAATGTGGTAGTCCACCAGAAGTGATTAAGTGATTGAACAACTGTGCTACAAGAACTTAGCTTCAGTTTTTTTAGTGGAGCTTGGTGGGCCAAATAGAGGGTATGTGGTACTAAATTCCAGTAGATGTAAACCAAGCAAAGCACACAAATGATGCTGGACTATTCACACCCAATCCAGCTGCAATGCAACCCTTTGCTTCCTCTGAAAAGATACTATGCAGAACTCTCTTTTTTTCTCCTTGATATTTTTTTCTCCTTTTTTTGTCTATTTTTCTTGTTTCTCTATTTTTTTAACGACAACACTAACTATGATAGAAACAAAGAGGATGCATCAAGTAACAATGATAACTATGGTGTGAGAACAAGGAGGCTGACGTACAACACTAAATTTTTAGTACCACAACAATGGCTTGCATAATTTTTTTTAGGCTTTTGGACAATAGGATAGGGAACAAAAAGTGAAGAAGACAAGTACTAGGATGGAATAAAAATTTCATATGAAGATAACAGATCCTACCATGTCAACGGAAGCTTTGATATCAAATAGTGTGGATGTGGATCACCGCTATGCTAACACATATCAGTTCTCCACGAAGGCTGGCCTGATCTTCACAGTGTAGGATCGAGGCTGAGGATCACTATCGATAAGCAGCCAGGATAACTAACTATAACTGCCAAGTTTGGATGTGACCCATACATTGGGGAGAAACAATCCGAAGCTTTAAGAACTTTAACTTGCTATCCGAACAATCGTAGAACCACAAACCAGGGCTAATCCACACAAAATGGTAGGAACCGTAGAGCATGAATTAGGAGGAACCCATGGGCTCCTTCTCGTGAATCCCGGAGAACTCACAAGAGCAATGGTTGTAAGAACACTAGCAGTCTTGTTACAATATGGTATTTCTATCTTGTTGATCCAAAAGTTCCCCAAATAGTTGGAGTACATAGATATTTGTACTAGAAACAACCCTCCTAGTTTAGGTGTGAATGCTAATCTCCAGCTAATAGGTTTTCTTGGTTAGCCCAAGGGTCAACGTGGTGAGGCATTTAAGGAGCACGGTTAGGCATTTGAGGAGTCTCTTCAATTCTCATGTAGCACTTAATGGACTACACAACTTCCACCAAAATGGTCATAACTTTTGGTACAGAAGTCCAAATGATGCATGGTTTGAACCACTGAAAACTAGACTTCACAAGCTTTCTATCAGTATGGCCCATGTCTATAAAAGTCATAGAGAATTGCACTAAAATTACCAGTAATTAGACGGACAGTATAAACTATGATTATCGTGAACAATCCTCAAGCATGTAACCCTTCTTCATCATCCTTTCCATTGCAAGTTCAACCAAAGAAGTGGAAATTGGAAACATAACTAAGTTATTAAAATCTAGAACGAGAATTAAGTTAGCATTCACCTAATCATGTATTTGTTTATCTCGTTTTCTTGTGATAGGTCTTTGGTATTCTATTTGTCTTGTATCCTCTGGTTTGTGACATGTACTTCTCTTTTACTCGCTTACCGGACAGAGGTGTTGTGTCAAGGGTTGTGATGTGCTCATCAGTCACTAGGGCCTAGGCTAACGCCAACCCAGATGTGCAAGCTGAGAGACCATGTGGAGGTAACCCCGTGTGTGTGATGAGTAATTGACACGTGTTCTGGAAAGTTTGAGTTTATCTCAGGTATTTTGTGCTATCTACTGTTGCTAATATATGATTATAATATTTTGTGCGGTGCTATGTGATGTATTTTCTTGTCTATGATGGTTGCATGACTTTGAGACAAAGTTGTGGCGAGGCATGGGGTGACCGGACTAGGCACAGGCAGTGCTGAGGTCGGAGCGGTCGGGATGTGTTGAAGACGGCGAGGACTCGAAGTGGTTGCGAGGCTTGGACGGCAAGAAATGAGGAAGCTTCCAGGAAGGTGCAGGAGTGGTATTTTGGTAAATGTGCAAGGCTGCATAAAGGAAGCAGATTTGGTTAGGAGATAATGGGTAAAGTAATGAGTTGTTGAGAGCTAATGGGTAAAATGTATTGTAAACCCATTAGTGGAGGCTATAAATAGAGAGGGTGCTCACTAGTGCAAGGATGAGAGGTGTGTGCAAGAGTTAGGGTTTTCTATTGAGAGACCATGTGGAGGTAACCTGGGTTGTGTGATGAGTAATTGACTTGTGTCCTATGAAGTCTGAGTTTGTTCCGAGCATTTTTATGCTAATTACTGATGCGGATATTTAATTATATCATTTTGTGCGGTGCTATGTAATTTGTTTTCTTGTCGGTGATGACTGCAGGACTTTGAGACGGAGTCGTGGCAAGACACGGGTGACCGGACTAGGTACAGGCGGTGCTGAGGTCAGAGTGGTCGGGATGTGTCGAAGACGACGAGGACTCGAAGTGGCTGCGAGGCGTTCGCGGCAAGAAACGAGGAAGCTTCCAGGAAGGTGCAGGAGGGGCATTTTGGTAAATGCATAAGGTTGCACAAACGGAAGCGGATTTTATTTGGAAATGATCCATTAGTGGAGAGGTGGTGTGACCTAATGGGTAAAATGATATGTAAACTCATTAGTGGAGAGTTGGTGTGACCTAATGGGTAAAGAAGGCATGTAAACCCATTAGTGGAGAGTTGGTGTGACCTAATGGGTAAAGTAAGCTTGTAAAACCCATTAGTGGAGGCTATAAATAGAGGTGCTCTCTAGGTGGAGAAGTGCACTTGAGAGAGAGATAAAGAAAAATGGGTATGAGTATTAGGGTTTCCTAATGCTTGTGCTCTTGGGAGAGAAATTTTATGCAAGATTTAGGGTTCTATATGTTTCTCTCCTTGTGGGTGTTCTTGAGTGAGATATGGAAGAGTTGATGTAAACATTCATATGTTATAATCATTCATCGCTTTTCGTCTCAATATGAATGTCCTTGTTTTATATCTTGTGCTATTTACTTGCTTTCTTTTGAATTAATATTCTTGTTCTAGTTGCTATTACTTGCTTTGAAAGGGGAATCATCTCAAAGCCACATTGGCTATCTCATCCCGAAAGCAAAGTATCGATTTCGCTATTTATTGTTCTATGACGGGAGATTGTCTCAAAATCCGTTGATCGTTTCATTCTCGAGAGCAAATATATTAAATTTCTTGGCTACACCTTCTCTCTTTTATTTTTGTTCTGTGATGAGTTGTTAAGAGAGTAGCTTCTATCTTTGTTCTGTATTAGAGAAGGTTTCAAGTCTGGTTAGTATCGAAGAGTCACTTGTTCGTATCAGAGAATGTCATGTTTTTGGCTTTTTAGTTTCATCTCCTTGTTTTAGGTTTCTATCAATTATCTTCTGCACAATCTGTTCTTGCTGGGATTTTCGGTTACTGTCTTCATCCCTTTTTATTCTCAGTTTACAGCATGTAAGTCTTGCTGCCAAGAAGCAGATCCGAGAAGGGATTTAAGTTCTCTGTTGGTTTTGGCTGCAGACCATAGTTTGATTCTCATTTCTGTTTCAGCTTTTGCAGTTCGGTTTGGTGCTGTTCGGCCAATACTAATTAGTAGTCCATTTCATTCAGCCACAGCATGTGTTACAGACCTTTAAACAGCTGCACCTTCTCTTTCGGCTGTAGTAGTGCAGCTTGCTGTTCAGTTCCTTTGTGCAGTCCTCAGTTTTCGGTTGAAGAAAGCAGCAGGTTTCCCTTTTTATTTCTTGCGCAAATCTGTTCGGCCAGCAAGCTCTTTTGGTTTTTGCTCTCTCGGTAGCAGTTCTGCAGTTAGTTCCTCTTTGCTGCAGTTTCTAATCTGCAAGGACTACTCTTTGCTGCTACATTTGATCCCTCTTTCGGTTAAGGCCTCAAGTGAGTTCCCTGTTTTGTGTTAGCAACAGCCAGCAGTTATTTTTCAGCAGCTCTATTGCTCTTTTCGGCTAGCACTTAGAGTTGTATTTGCACAGATTTTGGCAGCAGTTGGTACACCTTTACAGTCTGTCAGACCTGCATTTTTCGGCCAAGACTGGTTCTTCTTTTCAGCTTTCTTTCAATCGCACTTCTCAGGTTTTGGTGAGCAGTCTGCATGCTTCTTGCTCTCTACTAATTTCAGTTTTTGGCTGCGGTTTCACACCTGTTCGGCCAGCTGTTTTGTCTGCAGAATTAGGTGCTCTTTGCTGTTTTTAATCTGCAGCTTTAGCCTTTTTCAGTCTGCTATTTTTTCTGTTTTCTCCTGTGCTTTTCAGCTCTCAGTTGGCTGCAGTTTTGGACAGCAATCAGTTCTCTTTATGGGCTGTTAAGTTCAGTCATTTTTCTCTGCTTTTTTGTCAGCTAGAATCTGTTTTTAGGCAGCAGTATGTACTACTTTTGGTAGCAGCTCCATGCTTATTTTTCAGCCAGCAAGTTGTCAATTTTGAGTTGTCAGGCACAGCTATATTTTGTTTCTTGTTTATGTGTTTGTTTTAATCGGTTCTTGCTTCTCTGGTCTGATTGCTATTTCTTCAAATAGTTTTTGGTTCTCCTCCTTCATAGATTCTATAACTATCGGAGAAGAAACTCTAATGAATACTTGGGGCGATTTTTAAAGAACGACATTCACCCCCCCCTCTGTCGCCATTTCGGTCCTACGTCTATTTCTCTCCTTGTGTGTGTGGGTTTTTTGTTAGGCAAGAGATGGGTTGATTTGGTTGTAGCAAAACCTTGTGTAGTCATTCCTCTCTCTGTCTCAATATGAAAAATCTGGTGTGTGAGATGTTTTGGTTACTTGTCTACTCTCTTTGATTCTCTCTTTGAATTCTTGTGAGAAATCCTATGGTTAAGATGCTAGTTTTCGCTCTGTTTGCTTTGTTCCTTTTGGTTCTCTCTGCTCTGGTTTTATTGTTTTTTTGCTGATCTTGAGTTGGATCCTTGATACTCTGAACTAGGAATCTACCCAAGGCCATTTGGCTAAGACATTCTCGAAAGTAGAGGGCTGAATCAAAGGATTCTATCTTTGAACTCCTTCAGTCCATTTTTTTGGTTCTTGCTGTTTTGGGTTGCTACTGGCTGCAGTCAAATTATTCTTGCTGTTCGGCTCATGTAGTACTTGCTGTTTTCAGCTTCTTTGGCCTGAGGAGAGCTGCTGTTTTTCTGCAGTTAATAGGTGTGTAGTTGCTGATTTCGGTTCATCTTACAGCAGGCAGTTTGTGTGTTCGGTTGGGCCACCCAGTTTTTGGACATCAGTAGTTTGTTTTGGCAGCAGCAGTAGTCAGCAGCAGAGTGCAGTTCTTCTCTGTTTTTGGCTAACTGCAGGTGTTTATTTACTGTTTTCTCAGTGCAGTTTATAGCTCAGTTACTACTTTAAGTTTCCTGTTTTGTTTTAGTTTGTAGTCCCCTTTTTCAGTTTCAGCAGCAAATGTTGGCTGTTAAAGTCTGCTTTCTGTTTACTTTCTCTTTTGCTTTTTAGTTTTCGGTTTGCTTTTCTTTTCAGTGCTGTTTTAAGGTGCAGTTCACAGCTGTTTTGGATAGCAGTTTGTACTCATTTTCAGCCTGTTTTGATTGCTGTTCACTGCTATATTTTGTCAATTGTTGGTCTATTTTTTGGGTGCAGATTTCTACTGCTTTTAGTCTCTTTTCAGTGCTATTTTGTGGCTGTATATTCTCAGTTTAGGCAGCAAGTATAGTTGCTGTTTCAGCCTGCTATTAGCTTCCTTTTTGGCTGCAGTTTTATGGATTCTTTTCAGCCTGTTTCAGCTAAAGATAGTAGTCAGTTTTGTTCAGTTTTGGCTGTTTTGGGCAGCAAGATTGAAGTTAGTTTTTCTGCTATTGGTCTTCTTTTCAGAGGGTGTTTAATTTCAGTGGTTCTCTATTTTCTTGTCTTGGTTAAACCGACTATTCTCTTGAGGTTAGATCAGTGATTTTCACTCTTGGCTCATTCTTCTGTCTTCATAGCTACTTTGGGGCGATTTTTGAAGTCAACATTCACCCTCCTCTGTTGCCATTTCCGATCCTTCACAAGCCGACATCAATGACAATTAGGAAATGCTACCCATGGGTCACGGAGAGGCCACAGGCAAGGAGTCAACCTTCCACTCCCACTGGTTAATCCCACCATGGTACAAGTCATGGCACAACAGTTGTAAATCCTACAAGCCATCTACATAGGCCAACGAGCAAGTGCCAGCAATCATAGCTCCAAATTAGCTAATTTCCTAAGGACTTGCCCTTAACTTTCTCTTCGGCTGATGAGCCACTTGAGGCTAAAGACTGGCTTCATGACTCTAAGAAGATGTTACACTTGCGGACAAGGTAGTTTTCACCACTCATCAGCTCAAAGGGGCAGTAGCTGCTTGGTGGGAAAATTATCTGGCTACCCGAGGTGACGAAAGCCCTGTGACTCAGGAAGAATATGAGGGGTAAGGTGAAGAACAAAGGGATGCTGAAGAAGGAGGCATAGAAATGGAAGAGGGAGGAGATGTGGCTGACCAAGCTGGTTAGGTGTCGGAACCAGATTTAATAATCCGAATTCCTCTGTGATTTCTGCACTGTTCCCTGGATGAGTAGCCAGTGCTCACAGTTACATCACTGTATATGAAAAACATATTAAGCGAAAGCATAATTAATACAGTAATAACTTACATGGGCCGATTGGGCCGAGAATGCAGCAGTGAAAAATCTTCACACAAGTAGGACCCTCAGGACTTGCCCACAGGCAGCCAACTGGGTTTCACGACCTATGTCTATGGCCTTCTTGAATACCAGCTCTGTCGACCCTTTTTCAAGCATTGCAAGGCCTTTTTCTAATCTTGACTAACTGGAGGATAATTAGCAACAGTGAGTACAAAATTATACTCAACAAGCCATCACACAGAATGCAACACTAATAACTACTATATGCAAGGCTGTGAAAGAAGGCTTGAGGCTATTTTATTTGCTAAAGCAGCATTTCCAATACAATAGGTAAAAATTCCTGAGACTTAGCAATTTTAACCAAAATACAAGTTGTAAAGAGAGAGTGCAATATTAATAGTAGCGCAGGTTACATCCACCTTTTACAGTGTATGGCTACCTCCACCAATGCTAATTTTGATTACTGGGTTACCTCCACCCTAATTATCACTGGAGTACATCTCTCTAGGAAAAATCCAACAAAGTAGAGTACATATCCCTACTTAGTTTTCATCCCACCCGAAAAAGGTTTTGAAATAGAACTAACTCAAGGATGTTTCCATGTTCGCTCTTAACCATGAGCACGACTCTTCGAATAGTTTAGATTCTACAGAGTTGCACAACTTTACCCACAAGAGATAACCCAATTGTTATATTCCACATGTTTCCTTGGACATGTAGATCAACCGGATTATCACATGACCTTTACAATGTATCTAGTAAAAGAATGCACTCGCTAAGGTTTTCGTCTACAGGAAGGCCATTTAGGCGCCAGCTAGACCCCCTCTTACGCCCACCTCTATCCAGTGACACGACCATCTCTAGGATGCTTTGCGTCCAGCGAGAAAAATTGTGGTTTCCCCCAAAGTGCATTCATTTACTGGCGAGTACAAATTATTTAGTCATGCCTACACTTTGCTAGCTTGTGGTTGTACTGTTTTACATGGAGAGGTCAACACAGGATTAAGTCCTTAATTTGTCCAAACGGGCGCCATAGCCCAATGTTACATCCACCAACCACTCTTACCATCCGCCCAGACAGGTAAGCAAGTTTTAGGGTTTCGAGAAGCACAAGATAATCTGTACCAAAACTATCAGTCATCTACATCCCATGACTGCCCAAAAATCAATTTGATTGTTTGAAGAATAATGATGAGCCGAACAATTGAATGCCCTAGCTCTGGACTCACTTGGCAGTGATTATGACTTAGCTAATATTAATAGCGATATTATCTAGGGCGACAAGGATTGGTTAAATCAACTGGTAAATGGTGTCACATTAATAATACTGGTAGCATGAAAGGGCAATATCTACCTTATATTTGACATAAATTTGCATAACAAGTAAGCATGCATTTTGATAATTTAAAAGAACGTATCTTTTATAAATTATGGGATCAATATGATCAAAGTGATGACTTGACTTGGTTATTACCTCAGCCTTGTTTTAAGTCAAAGCTTGCTTAACCAGTCAGTCGCAATAAATATTGAATCTTCACTGTAGCCCGAATCCGCTTGGTCTTGTCGCCTTCAGACTGCAGCTTTCTAATACGCGGCAACATAGGGAAAACCAAATAAATCCAAATAGCGGCAAAAGTATATTTAATTTAATTGAACTCATTTTATGTTGCTTATAAATTGAGAGTAGAGAGGGAGCGATTGGAATGGATTTATTTGATAGGAAGGAGTTGATTAAATAGCTTTACCGTGAGGAAAAATTTTACGAAACCAGAAGAATTTAAATAAAGGATTACCCGCAGGATCTCTCTACAGGGCTCAAGGTAAAGGGCTTGATTTGTTTCTTCATAACTTCCTTTATATTATTATATATTTATCAAGGAGGTTCCATGGGCTAGGTAGAAGTTATGCATCTTTGGAAGATTGCCTAGGGTGATTTAGTAGATACTTGATTCATGTATTTTAAGGTGTTAGATATAGGATAAGGTGGAGCATGTTATCCAGTTATAGTTATGAGCAAGTTAGTAATCCACAACTTTTAAAGAGGATGATGGTGATGATTTACCGGAAACATGAGTTATACTTTAATGAGATAAGATTGCACATAATCTTAAATACTGGAAGATAATTAGATTAATTGGGATGCAAAGTTATGTTTTAGCCATATATTTAGTCAAGGGGGTTAGTTTAATGAATGACACTTATGCTTTAATATTGCAAGAAGTGGACTTAGAGTGATTATTGGAATTACTCCAAAATAATTTAGTTGAGGTAGAGAGTAGCAATTCTTTATTTAGGTTTACTAGTCTCTTAAGCCAAAAGAATATCTGACTCTTTGTACTTTAGAGTTGATATTGAAAACTGGATTTACAATTATTTTATTTACAAATAGAAAGGAAGGTTTATTGATTTTAGCAAATGAACAATTTGTGCGTTAGCATTTTATGTGTCACAGAGTAAATTATTGAGCTTTATTATCCAATTCAAGGAGAAGGGCAAAGATGAGTTTTAGGCAGATTGCTTGAGTTTTTGGTAGGTTCGGCATTGAAATCTTTGGACTTGCAATTGAGGATATTGAGGTAATAATGATAGCGGTGATTCTCGATTTAGGATGACAAGTGTTTTCATTGAATTCTTATGCAACTAGCAAGTAAGTTCTTACTTGACAGTATTCTAGAATCTCTTTCTTAACATGCTTAGCTCAGAATATCCATTGTTATTCTTGCTTAATTAAACCTTTAATGTTCACACAGCAAGGACATGCCATCAATTGGAGAATTGGCCATGTGATCTTGGTTTTGGGATAAACTTTCATATAAGGATAAATTGGTACTTGGTAGATATGAGCATAATTATTTCACAACCACAGTTTTATTACAAAAAGGAGTTCTTTAACAAGCACAATCCACTTATTAGCGTCATAACTAGCAAGATTATGCTATTTACTAAACATTTGGAAATCAGCCAAGAGAGTTTAATAAATCCTTCCATAGAGTTCTATTTGATCTCTACACATAAACTTGTTTACTGTTGCAGTTGCAATTTATTTCTAACATACTTGTCCACTAGGATTTGTAAACTAAGTTGTCACAAGATAGCAATGTTAGGCATTATACAAGTGACCACCATTGAACATAAATTTCGGTGGGGCCCACCTGTCATGGACAGAGAGAAGAGAGAGCCACGGCAGGGACTTCTGGGAGGAGGGGGCTCGGCCGAAGAAGGCAGGGAGGGGCGTAGCATACTTTTGGGCGGCGCAGCTAACTGGGAACGGTCGGAGAGGCGATGGCAACGGTCGGCACCCATCGTCCCTGGGATGAGGAGGCTGGGGCGATGTCTCAGGCTGGCGGCGAGGTAGCAAGCCGGCAACGGTTCCGGTGTGGCGACGAAACCAGATGAATTGCCAGTGAGTGGAGGGAAGGAGGGGAAGGAATTGGAGATGAGGGTGAGTGAGGGGAGACCCCAGGGAACTCACCGGTGGCGGCGGCTTGGCCAGGGAGGTGTTGAGGCGGGCCGGCGACAGGGGCTTGAGGCGACGGCGGGTGGCTCGCGTGGAGGGGTCATCTCGGTCGGGTAGAGCGCTCGCTGGCGGTTGAAGGAGCTTCGTGGTGCTGAGGAGTCGGCTCCACCGCAGGGAATCGAAGGGGAAATGGCCGTGGCGGCGGCGGAGGTGGCGCCGGCCGGAAGCAAGGAAGAAGAGACCGTGCAGCGGTTCCCGACGCCAAGACTTCAATTGGTTCAGGGAAGAGGTGGAGGGGGTCCAAGGGTGCGCCGAGACACTGATGGCTCGCCACGGGCTCCGCCGAAGTCGTTGGATGGAGTGCAAGGCGCAACCGTTGGGGCGGCTTTCGGCTGGGGAAGAAGGATGAGTAAGAATACAACTTCGGTCCCCTTTTTTTACACAGTGAAGAAGTGGTTGGCCGATGAAGCTCATTGAAGACGGCACAGGCGCATTGACGCCGGGCGCAGGCTAAGCCGGCGAAAATCTTGAAAGCAAGTGGTGACCGCAAGCTAGAGGGGAGGGGCGGCGTGCGGAAGTGACACTGGTACTGGAATAGTGCCTAGGGACGGAGGCAGGCCGGCGGTAGGGAAGGGACGGTTGCTAGACGCGTATCACGCTAGCCCCTCGGTCGTTGAGGAGTAACAACTGGCGGCGGATGCAGACGCGAAGTGAATGCTGAGTGACAGTAGCATTGACCCCCTGTGCCTAGTCGACGAGAGCGGGGAGTGGCCGGCGGTAGAGGGCTGCAGCTAGGCGTACGGCGTTGAAGCAACCCAGGGGCGGCACGAAACTGGGTGTGGGGCAGCGGTGCCGAGGTCCTGGGAAAGACGCCGGTGGGCCAGAGCTACTGTGCGGTTGGGCCGCCGGTGCTGGCGTGGCCAAGGGCGCTGAGCTGGGAAACTGGCGACGAGGGGGCAGGAGGAGAGGGGAGCAGGGGTGGCGCCGACGTGGGTTGGGCTGGCCATGAGCGGCGCCGAAAAGGAGAGGCGCGGGAAGGGGCAGAGAGCAGGAGGAGCTGGGCGGCGGCGGCTCTGAACAGGAAGGAGGAAGAAATGAGGCAAGGGGTAGTGGGATAAGGGTTTTGACCGAACGGGCCAGATGGGCCAAAAAGGAAATGGGCCCAGCCTAGAAGGAGTATATTCCGAATTTTGGGATTTTTAGCAATTACATTTTCTTATTGATTTGATTAAGTGCCAATTAATTTGAATGGTAACATTAAAATTATTTTGAACTTTGATGCTTTAAATTTTTAGAAGTTTTTGGATTGAGATTTACCCAGGGTTTGGAGAATTCAAAATTTGTTTTTTGGAGACTTGATTCTCGCTTTTTAAGTTTTGATTTAATTTTTGCCGCCAGAAACTCCAATCAAGAACTCCAATAAACGAAATTTTGAAACTCACCAAAACTGAGAAATGATTTTTATTAATTTTGCAAATCGCACTTTTGGGATGTTACATTAGGCCATTCCTTGAAAAGAGTTCAATGTTGCATTCAGAACTAACTTTGTTCTCACAAGAGTCATGTGGATGAATAAAAATGAGTTCCATACCTTAAAGCAAGGGAACATGACAGTTAGAAAATACCCTACTATGCACCAAGGGATATGGTGGATGAAGAGGAAAAAGTCCGGTCACTTTTTTGAGGGTATGCATAAAGACCTGCGTGTCCAGCTAATTATAGAAGACTTCTCTAGTTTTCGCCGTCTTGCCAACAAAACCATTATACTTGAGAATGAGAGGAGGAATCAAGAAGCTAACCACAAGCACAAGCTAGCTCCAACTCCATCCTGAGACCAATCACAATTCAGCCTCCAAAAGCTCCAACTCCAGCACCACTAAGTAGGTTCAGATAATTAATTTCAAATAAGATTTTCTGTAGAAATTAAAAATACACTTTATTTAATTATAGTTTTTATGTTTTTAATTAAATTAAGTTTTAAAACAAAGTCCCTTTTAAAAGCAGAAAATCAGGGCAAGTAAACTTGCAAAATTTAAAGCAACCAAAAGCAATATTTTATTTTAAATTAAATTAAATTTTTACCATAATTTTTGAAATAAACAGCTGGGCTGTTACATTGAGATATCATCTATGTGAAAGTTTTCCTTTTTAAGATGTCTTGAGTGTTTAGTCTGTCCATAAATAAAAGCCAGGCAAAGACTTTGAGTTTCATGGTGCTTTTATTTTTCCATATAAGCATAAAACCCGGTGAATTATGGAGGAAACAAAACTGCTGCATGTAAAACATTTTCAAAGTATAGTCTCCATGACCCAAATGTAAATCCAAGAATCATAACCATCGCTTGGCTACATCAGACTTAACTGGGTGTGATGCTTTTCAAATTCATCCAAGGCTTCCACAGATAGGGGAAGTTGAAAGTGAGCTAGTGGGTTTAAAAGAGCAAGGTAATCATGCACAGAAACATCCGGTTCCTTAGCAAAGGAAAAAAGCTTGGGGAATTGATGACAGAAAAGATGTCCTTGTAGGATCGATTCACTCTAAGATAGGCAATCAGAGGGGGGGTGAATGATTACGAAAGCTAAAAATAAATTTTAAGACTCCCCCTTAAACACAAAATCTATTTAAATCTTGTTTAAAAATAACTGGACAGAACACTGTATTCTTACTAAAACTGATCTCGATACAAAATCGTAACTCTGATTGATCTCAAACTTTATCGGAATAAACTAGATAAAGTTATTGAACTAACCCAACTGGATTTACGTCAATCGGAGGTCTAGAACTCGAGATATAAAATAAATTAGATCACTGATGTAGATAGTGACGAGAATTGATTAAGCCCTAATTATACGATTAAGCAAAATCCATAAGGAATTAATCAACTAAACTTTTCAGAACACAACCTAAACTCGTAAACAAGAATTTAATCCAAAATCAAAAGCTGTGCATGCAAACCTTCATTAACAGATCAAGCAACCTCATTAAATGCTACTGCTAGTTGGAAAACCCAATTAAGGATGAAATCCACGTACTCATGTCGCCCAAGATGCAATCACGGAAAAGAGGAATTCACGTACCAATTTTGCTTCAGATTACTACTGCGGCGCTCCTTTTTCTTCCGAGATCACGGCGCCCGCATCAAACATCCGTCGGCCACCTTCTTTCTTTTCTCCAGAAAATCACTACCGAAACAAACAGCCGCCAATCTGTTTTATCTCCAAAAAAAATCACGGCCGGAAAGCTCAAACCAGCCGCTACCGCTATTTTTATCTAGTTGCTCTCACATTCAATTGCATTGATGATCCTTCAAGTCTTGGCCAAAACACACATGCATGAATCAACTAGAGAATTCACGTCACGTGCACATGCATGCCATCCCATGCAATAACATGCATTGATTGACTAATAGTTTGACAAGAAACTAATGGAGAAAAGATGTAGCAGTAATTGATATTACTTGATTTGCTGCACTTGTAGCAACCGCCGCCCACGACTCCAATCGGCCGACCTCCAAAATCACAGCAGCACAAATGAATAAACGTCGGCACTGCTGCGAAGCGCGCCGCTTTCGCCTTTTCTCCTCAAAAATCACGGCCGCTGCTGCTCTGTTATTTCTTCAAAAACACGTCACGTATGCATGGAACATACTTTGCCAAACACTACAGCCGTGCCCCCTTTTTTTTTCTTCTACAAAATTCACGGCCGCTTGCTCGGAACGAAAAACAATCGGCTACCTTCTTTCTTGCTTCCAAAATCACGGACGAAAACAAAACAACGTGCACAACTTTTTCTTTCAAAAACCACGGCACATGAACTGCCGTCGCCACAATTCCTTTTTTCTGTTACTTCAAAACAACACACCCCGTAGGCTTATATAGCAAAGAAAAACTTTGGCATGCAGGCCACACTAGCACGTCACGGCTTGAACCCGACTAGGACTCTTAAACGCGTACATTAGCCTCCTAATACAGAATCCAAAACAAAATGTCATGACCATTGCAAAGGCGGCCCATAGCAATCCCTCTAAATTGAGTAATGAATTTCATAATATCACATCACTAGAAGGATCCATAAGCCCTAGTAGCATGGGGGACTGAAGCGACATAATAAGTAGAAAGGATCAATTAAACCCAAGGAATATCTAGCCAACCACAGAATTTATGGAGATGCTTGATGAGAAAAGCTTCATTCTACAGTCTCAAGTTTAAAATGTCCAACCCTCCACATCGTTTGGGGTAGCAAACTTTGACCTAGGCCACAAGGGAGTGAAAATGAACATACAAGTCGCAAGACCCTATCTAGAAGCAATGATGACGGGCACGGTCGATATGAGCAATAATCTTTTGGGGGAAGCTAAAGCAAACACATATAATAGATTGGTTGCAAAGAAAGAACCGCATTCACTACAGTTAAGCGGCCACCAAAGGAAAGAAAAGCTGTAGTACATGAGAATCTATGTTCCATATAGTCAAATAGAGTAGAGAAATCCTTAGCTAACGGACGGGTGGTTCCCAAAGGTAAACCAAGGTAGGTAAAAGGTAGAGTTCCCACCTGGCAACCAAATAAGGAAGCCAAATGCTCCATCTTATCTGCCTTGACATTGATGGGAATCATTAGAGATTTATTCAAGTTTACTCAAAGACCCGTAGAGGCCGAGAAGCTAGATAAGAGACCCTTCAAGCAAAGCAACTGTCGGGCACTTGCCAGTATGATTAACAAAGTGTCATCCGCATATTGGACAATAGGGTAGTCTAGGTTGGCCAAATTAGGGATGGGATGGGTAAGAACTCCTCTATTGGTAGCTTCATTGACAATGGTCTGCAAAAGATCAGTGCCGAGAACAAACACTACTACAAAACAGGCTATACTGCACGGGTAAATCACAGACGGTTCATACGGAATAAATGCGTGCTTAACTATCACAGCACGGTTCATCTTGTCACCCGGCGTGATACTATCCTGAGCGGTTATTAACACGACCCGTGCGTGATAATAGAGAAATCAAAGACGGTTCGTGTTAATAACCGTCTGTGATAGTTCACAGACGGTTTGTTATACAAACCGTGCGTGATAATAGAGACATCACGCAGCGGTTCGTGTTAATAACCGTCGTGACACTTCACAGACGGTTATTAACACGAACCGTATGTGATGTCTCTATTATCACAGACGGTTCGTATAACAAATCGTCTTTGATATGAATTGTCACAGACGGTTCGTGTTAATAACCATCTGTGATAAATTGCACTATTAATACTTGGACGGTGTCGACATAGATCTATTTTTTTATTGCGCTGCATCGGTGGAGCAAGGCGGTCGGCTTTTGGGAGTTCGAGGGTGAAAATATATCGCCGTCTTCTTAGTGATCTGATCAGTGGTTAGTACTCAATTACTTTTAATTATGCTTATATACATGTTTTTGTAATGGAAGGCTTAGAGATGATAATTTATATGCTATGTAGTTGCGGTAATAATTATTTTTTACAACCATTTGTTACTTGTGTAGCTAACGGAAATGGATCGAAACTGGATGTATATTGAGAACCGTGTGAGTGAAGAGTACATTATTGGCGTGTCTATTTTTAGAAGAGCGGCCGAGCTGGATATGTTAAAGAAGGGGATAAAATATATGTACTGTCCATGTATTGATTGTGATAATCTCAAGATGTTTAGCAACTCAGCGCAAATCGAAGCTCACTTGATTCGAAGGGGTTTCAGAAAAGGGTACAAATGTTGGACCAGTCACGGTGAAGAGAAGTGTACACAAGAAGCTGGTAGTTATGACATAGTCGATGGGGACAACGATATGCTAGTTGTGGACTGTGCTTTTGATCATGAGGCCGCGGATGGATCGTAGGATGACAATCTGGATCATATGTCACGTGATACAGAAGAGAACTACAGTGAGAGAGAGTTTGGTAAATTCGAGGGCTTCATAGAGGACTCGGAGAAACCTTTGTTCTCGGGATGCAAGCCGCAATACACGAGGTTGTCATCAGTTCTAGAACTACTGAAATTGAAGGTAAGCAATGGTTGGTCCGACAAGAGTTTCATGGCATTGTTAGGTCTCCTAGCAGACATGCTTCCAAAGGGAAATGTGTTGCCGAGAACCACCTACCAAGCCAAGAAGATTATTTCTCCATTAGGAATGGAAGTAGAAAAAATATATGCATGTTCGAATGATTGTATCCTGTACCGTAAAGAGTATGCTAGCTTAAATGTTTGTCCGGTGTGCAAAGCATCCCGATACAAGCGTAAAAATGACTCTGATGATGGAAAGGGCATCGAAGTGAAGTAAGGACCTCCTGCTAAAGTGTTGTGGTATCTTCCTGTAATCCCCCGTTTGAAGCGTTTATTTGCAAACCGTAAGGATGCAAGATTGATGCGTTGGCACTTGGAGCAGTGTAAGAAAGACGGAATGATAAGACATGTTGCTGATTCTGCCCAGTGGAGGAACATTGATAGGATGTTTGTAGATTTCGGTGTGGAACCGAGAAATATAAGGTTTGGGTTGAATACAGATGGAATGAATCCTTTTGGTAACATGAGCAGTCGACATAGCACCTGGCCCGTGACTCTATGCATGTACAACCTTTCTCCTTGGCTGTGTATGAAGCGGAAATATATTTTGATGTCACTACTTATCCAAGGACCGAAGCAACCTGGCAACGATATTGATGTGTTTCTAGCACCTTTGGTAGAAGATCTTGCAATACTGTGGAACGAAGAGGTACATGTATGGGATGCGGACAAACGAGAGAACTTTACTCTACGCGCTATGTTGTTCTGCACCATTAATGATTTTCCTGCACTTGGTAACTTGTCAGGGTTGAGTACAAAAGGAGCCAAAGCGTGTCCGCACTGCTCAGACAATACCGAAAGTGTGTGGTTGAACAACTCGCGTAAAACTGTGTACATGCGTCACCGTAAGTTCCTTCTAAAGTATCACCCGTACCACAAGATGAAAAAATAATTTGATGGAAAAAAAGAAGATGACTCAGTACCAAGACCTTTTAGCGGGAAAGAGGTGTATGATATGGTCAAGGATATATACGTTGTGCTTGGAAAGGGGCGTAAATTGAGGAAGAACATGTGGAAAAAAAGGTCAATATTTTGGGACTTGCCTTATTGGGAGCACTTAGAAGTTCGCAATTGCATCGATGTCATGCGTGAGAAGAATGTATGTGACAGTTTGATTGGTCTCTTATTGAACATTCCTGATAAAACTAAGGATAGTGTTAACGCAAGGCGTGACTTGGTCGCTATGAACATCAAGACCGAGTTAGCACCGATAGAGACCGATAAAGGCCGGACATACCTTCCCGCAGCTTGCTACACTCTGTCTAAGTCCGAGAAAACTGAACTGTGTCAGTCCTTACATGGTGTGAAAGTTCTATCTGGTCACTTCACCAGCACGAAGAAAATTGTTTCCATGGAACATTTGAAATTAATTGGCATGAAGTCCCACGACTGCCATGTGCTAATGACACAAATGCTACCTGTTGCAATTAGAATATTTTGCCAAACAAGGTTCGAGTGACAATCATAAGGCTGTGTTATTTCTTTAACGCAATTGCTCAGAAGGTCATTGATCCCGATGGACTAGATGCTCTGCAAACCGAGGTGGTGACAACTCTATGTCATCTAGAGATGTATTTTCCTTCATCATTTTTTGATATCATGGTCCATCTCATTATCCACCTTGTGAAAGAGATAAAAATATGCGGCCCCGTGTTTCTACGTCATATGTACCCTTTCGAGAGGGACATGGGAATTCTCAAATCCTATGTATGCAATCGATCTCAACCGGAGGGTAGCATCATCAAAGGTTATACAACAGAAGAGGTCATTGAATTCTGCATCGGCTACATGGCTCAGGTCGATTCGATAGGTGTACCTGTATCTCGTCACGAGGGGAGGTTAGAGGGTATCGGGACTATCGGAAGGAAAGCAATAAGTCCGGATCAAAAGACGTATGCTCAAGCCCATTTCACAGTTTTACAACATATGACTGAAGTGACCCCATATATTGAAGAGCACAAGGACATGCTACGTCAAGAGAATGCAGGCCAGTCAGAAGTTTGGATCACGAGATAGTACAATCGTCAGTTCGACGAATGGTTGAAGGCGCAATTGACTAAGAGATCGTCAAGTGAAACACTACAATGGTTGGCAAAAGGGCCAAAATTTACAATTGTGACATGGCAAGGATACGACATTAATGGCTACACATTTTATATAATAGATCAAGATAAAAAGAGCACTGTGCAGAACTCAGGTGTCCGTACAGATGCCTATGATGCGCACGTCAATACCGCTGGTCCAAGCTCGTACTACGGGCTTATAGAGGAGATTTGGGAGCTTGACTACGTAATTTTCAAGATTCCTCTATTTCGTGCCGTTGGGTCCATCTCCCACGGGGTGTAAAGGTCGACAAGTACGGTGTCACTACCGTGGACATCGAATGTGTAGGATACAAAGACGAACCATTCGTACTCGCGAGGCAAGTTGTTCAAGTATTTTATGTAACCGACCCGGCAAATAAGAACCGCCATGTAGTTCTTCAGGGAAAAAGAAGGATTGTCGGAGTTGAGAATGTTGTGGATGAGGAAGAGTACAATTAATTTGATGATTTGCCTCCATTCGGAGACGGCATCAGGCTCGAGGAAGAACAAGACGATGAAACAAGCTATATGCGTGTCGATCATCGTGAAGGGCTTTACTTAAAATAAAATAGCTATGTGTAATAAATGTAACTATATATGTTTTATTGTAATTGTAAAATGACTTAGGAACTGTACATGATGTATTTGTGAATTTGCATGCTGGTAGGTGTAGTTATATTCATTACACTCTGTTAGAGGTCTTATTGAATGCTGGTAGTGTAGTTACAACAGCCAGCCGGCAAAGATTTATTACAGATCGATAAAGTGGGCAAAGGCTTATTACAGACGGTTATACACTTAGAACCGTCTGTGATAGTTATCACAGATGGTTCTCCACTTATAACCGTCTGTGATATTATATTATCACAGACGGTTATATAGTAAGAACCGTCTGTGATAGTATTTAACCGTCTGTGATAGTAATACTATCACAGACGGTTCTAAGTAACGAACCGTCTGTGATAGTTCTCCTTATAAATACCCCCAGCTAGGGCATAGATTCCGCACTCTCGCACTCTAGATCTCCAGCGCCCCTGGTATCTCTCGCGCCGCCCTTCCCTCCCGATGCCGCCGCCGCCGGTCGTTCTCAACGCCGCGCCCTCCCGCCGATGCTCCCTCCCCCGACTCCGGTGCCCTCCTTCCCCGACGCTGCTCCCTCCTCCCCCGCGAGCCCGACGCCCTCCTCCCCCGACTCCGGTGTCCTCCTCCCCCGACTCTAGCTAGGTTTTAGATTTGTTTCATGTAGCTAGTTGTTTCATGTTTCATATATTGATATATATGCTACATTGTCATATTGATATATATGCTACATTGTCATAGTGATATATATACTACATTGTCATATTGATATATATGCTACATTGTCATAGTGATATATATGCTACATTGTCATATTGATATATATGTTACATTGTCATATTGATATATATGCTACATTGTCATATTGATATATATGCTGGCCAAATTTACACATCTTTGGATTGTCATATTGATATATATCTTGGCGAATTTACACATCTTTGGATTGTCATATTGATATATATCTTTGCCAAATTTACACATCTTTGGATTGTCATATTGATATATATCTTGGCGAATTTACACATCTTTGGATTGATGGATATGTTAAATTCATTTGTCATTTGTATTTGGATATGTGTTATATTTCAAATGGTATATTTAATTCATATATTACATACATGTTATGACATTTGTATTTCGATTGATGTCATCTTTGTGCTCACATAATCATACTAGAATTATTGCTATATATGAATTATTAGCAACTAGCTATAGCTAGAGATATACCACACCTCACTGCGTCTACATAGTCATCCAAAAATATATGCCACATAGACCTTCAAAGGGCATGAAGCTAGTGACACACTATAGTGTATCGGGTTCAATAAACTTGATACACTAGTTTGTGTCATTTGCTTCATAGAACTTTGTTTAGGCCCACACCTCACAGGCTAGTGACACACTGCAGTTATTTTTTTCTTAGAAGAGAGATGGCGTTCTCACAGGCTTCATCGTCGTCATCTGGGTCTCACGCTCCCAAGATTGGGAAAACTAAGCGTGGTCGAGGAGTATCGAAAAGGCCAGATGGTCGAATGACCATCATGGTGGTCTCTCCGGATGGGGTCCCTCTGCAACCAAAGAAAGCAGTGGCATCATTTCGGAGTACCTATGGGATAATTGGAAGGGAACGGGTCGCCATCACCATAGCAAGCTGGAGAGAGTTGTCAAACGATCACAAAAATCAGCTATGGGAGGAAGTTACACATTCGTTCGAGATCCCAGCAGAAGTACAGGGACTCGTGCGACAGCACGCACTCCTCGCAATGGGAAAAGCATGGAAGAATTTTAAGAGCACTCTTGTGACGCGGTACGTGGCCAAGGATCTTACGCCCTTCACAAAGTATCCTTTCGTGTCGCCGGAAGCATGGGAGGCCTTTGTGCAGATGAAGACAACGATTGAATTTGAACAACAAAGTGCGGCGCACAAGGCTATCTAATCACAAAACACTCACCCTCATAGACTCGGCACCGCTGGGTACGCGGGTAAAATCCCGCAGTGGAGGATGCAGGACGAGGTCGCACTTCGATCGGAGGCCTCCCCGCCATTTGCCGGGATCGCAAATGAGCGCGCTCGAAATTGGTTAAGAGCGAGGTCATCAATCACATCTTCGGGTTGCACACGAGGCTTGGGGGTTTACGTATCTTGGAAGCATGGATTTCCAGATTACTTCGAGACATATAGGAATAGGAAGATATCCAAGGCGTACCGCAACGACCAAATGAAACAGGAGCTTCGTGCTCAACTTCAGGAACAACTATCTGCCTCACTTCAAGAGCAGACTGCCTCACTTCGAGGAGAGATAGATTCATTGAGGGAAGAACTAAGACAAGTCCGCAACCAATCGCAACCCACCCCTACTACTGCGGTACCCAGTCCCCCTCAACGTCGCAGTAGCTGCGCGTCCACACCAATTACTGAACATAGCGACGCCCACTTACCTATCGATGACATTCAGGTAATGCACCTCTTTAGAATGCTGCATAGATCTCTCTGGTGGACGTCTTAACTCATCTTGTGTCGTTATGTAGGGGCCCATGCCTTGCATCCTCAGAGTCAGGCTTATTGGCTCTATTCCCGTTGACGCTGGGCGGGGGATGGTATATCCATTCTTTATCAAGTCTGTTGGTGCACGGTGTACAAGTAGAGACCGGTTTCATAAAGGTCCAGGTAGACATGATTAATGATATTTTTAAGACCGTCCCTCTTGAGAAGCCCCCAAACGAAGAGATTAAGACATTATGGGATGCTGTCCACACATTCATTCAGTGGCCGAAGAGGGACATTGCCCTCGACTTGTTCGTGCCACGATCTCCACATCTAGTGTCCCAAGAGGGACATCGCCTGACTGTCACATCGGCTCGGTGGCTCCACCTCCGCTCGGTTCGGGCTTTGTTGCATCGGCTCCGCCGAGACGCCACCGAGAACGTATCGTAAGCGAGGCTATAAGACTCAAGGGAATAAAAATAAGGCTCCCGTGCCATGGAAGTTCAGCCTAAGAGTGTCGTTGGTCCTTGAGTCACAATTACCCAGGCTTGGCATGATTTGCAATACATTGCATGCCTGGTACATGGAGAAGTCCAACATGAAGCCAATCCGGCAGAGTGCATTCACTGTGAAATATACGGAGCAGCATTTCCTCCACGACACAGGCTACATCGTCGTGACATTCGAAGACTTATTTTTACTATTCAATCTCGACGAACTCGACGCCTCGCTTCTACGCTGCTGGACACTGTAAGTGTACTGTACAATGAAGTTCTACATTCATGTTATACCGATAAATATCATTACTCTTTCCTTATGTATAGATGCATGATCCAACAAGTCCGGCGATCGCAACAACCGGTGGGTTTCCTCGACCCTCATTTGGTCTCCGAGCAAGTTATCAAAGGTAATGAATCCTTCGTGCAAGATTACATAACGAGGGGATTGCGTGCTCACATCGACAAGGAGTACGTCATGTTTCCTTTCAACCAAGGGTAAGTGCTTCACTAGTTGCCACACATGTTTTATTTGTACTTTACATGCAGCATGAACTTAGAATTAATCACTATGGTGTGTACATGACTAGGCAACACTGGATTTTGATTGTGATTATACCAAAGTGGAGCAAGGTAATATACCTTGATTCCCTACTTAGGAGCAACCACGACTTCAGTTATATGCAAGAAGTACTTAACAAGTAAACTCATTTCCTCCATCTATTGTAATATTTCCTTCGTTTGCAACGGCCGAGGCTAACTTTTTTGAATCACGTAGGTCGTTTGCCTCTTATGTTGCCTAGGGAGGAAGACACGACAAATCTAGTGACACGCTGCGACACAACACGCGATTTCCGGTACCCGCTACAACACAACAATCCTATATCACACTTTGTTATAATGCCTCTAGAATTGACAATACCTATGTGCGTAATGCAATTTTTGCGGTGCCACCCGGCAACTACAGGGCAACGTATGTGGATTCTACGTTTGCCGCCATATGAAGGAAATCATGGATAGTAAGATCAATGATCCAGAGGTTTGTCATGTCCTTGCAATAATTATTATTTTTTGATTATATATGTATATATATACACACATGCTAATTAATGACTTATTGCTCCTAGCGGCAATGGTGGACTTCGACGTAAGTACATATGATCTTGACCAACTCGTCGAAATTCGTGCAACACTCTCCGGGTTCTTACTAGGACAGTGTATAAACAAGGCTGGAGAGTTCTACCCCGGTAATGGTGATAATTAGATGTTGAAACATTCGATGCAATTGTACAAATCACTCAGTTGTGTGCTTAATCAAACAACTCATTTGTCAGAACAGTGTGACGATTTTCATTCTATATTTGTATGTGATCTATTGGCCATTTGTTACATTTGTAATTCACTGAGTTGCAATTAACTTATCTGTGTAACTTTGAGTTGCAATATTATATGTGATTCATTTGTCAGATCTGTGTAATCTGCAATGTATGTGATTCTTATATATGTTGTAATCTTGTTGCTTGCTTTCAGAGGGCATGGCTAGCATATCCTGAGGCTAGCCAAAAAACGGCAAATAAAACTGCTGTTGCAATTGCTATCACAGACGGTTCGTTGTTGAAAACCGCGTGATAGTACTTTCACGACGGTTAAAAACAACAATCGCATGCGTGATAGACGCAATATCACGAGCGGTTCCTATTCGAACCGCAGCGTGATACACGCAATATCACGACGGTATCACGAGATGGTTCGGAATAGGAACCGTCGCGATATTGTGTCTATCACGAGCGGTTGTTGTTTTTAACCGTCTGCGAAAGTCGATTATCCTGAGACGGTTGTTTGCAAAAACCGTCAGAATGTAAGTTATCACGAGGCGGCTCGGAACCGCTGCGCGATAACCACCTATTATCAACGACACATAAAAGCAGACGGTTCAAAACCGCGTGATGACGGTTCGAACCATCGCGTGATAGGCACATGCAGTAGTAGTGAAATAAGAGTAGAGATAAAGGATCTCCCTGACGCTCTCCTTGTTTACATGAGAACATTTGTCCTGGAATCCCATTCAGAAGGACAGAACAGAAACCTGTGCTTAGTGCTTAGGATATGGGAGATCCAAGAAATTCAGTTGTCAGAAAAACCTTTATTGCGCATAACTTCGAGGATAGATAAATGTTCAATGATATCAAAAGCTTTTCAAAATCCAGTTTAAGAATGATGATCTCACTCATGCTTTGTTGGCATTGATAAATGTATTCAAAAGCACAAATAAGATAATCTTGAATTGTTTGAGACAGCAGGAAACCATATTGGTTCTTATGGACCAATTGTAAAATCACCTTTGGGGCTTGTTTGCCAACGGTTTAGTCAATAGCATAAGGACTGAGTTGAGAAGAGAGATCGGTCTGAAATCATTGACCATTTTTGAGACTGGATTCTTTGGAAGAAGAGTGGTAAACAAGCCATTAATACTTTTGATACTAACTTTCCCATGGAAGAAGTCTTTTATAAAGCGAATATAAGTCATTCTTGATTATATGCCAACACTTCTTGATGAAGAATTGTGAGACCCTGGAGTAGAAACTCCCGGACCCCCTGTGTATTGCAGTACTAGTCCCAGATCAACGCTAGTACACACAGATAATCAGAAAAATGATACGTTGCCAACCACGCTTTATTACAATAATAACTGAAATACATAAGTCTTGGTCCAAGGCCTTACAACTGTAGTTCACGTAACCTCTTACACAAAGGTAACAATGGAAGCAAAAATATTCAAATAAACGGCCCATCAATATGCCACAGGCAACTGACTTGAGCAACGAGACCTAGTCCTCCGGAAAGAATCCATCACAGCCGCAAGCGGAACAGTAGTCGTAGTCTCCTTCCTGAGCTTCAACCTCCTCTGAGAATTATTTTGAAGTGTAGTATGTGAGTACAAAAATGTACTCCGCAATTCTTGGGAAAATGCATTAGATGCGGGGTTGAACAAAGGAAGGCTATATGGCTCTTTTGCACAAATGAGCATTTTATTTCAAATTTATATACTATTACTAAAAGCATTTTGTTAAACATTGAATTTTCATAGTCTGAAATTTAATAAGTACATTAGTGAAGGTTACATCCACCATCACTGATAAAATAGGCTATCTCCGCAAAGATTCAAAATGGAGATTAAAGCCACCTGAACTGGTTTCATCCACCAGACCAAAATCACGAGAGTTCTATCCACTCTCTAGTTTTCCAAAACCTTTTCTTTTTAAATTCAAAGTCAAATCTCTACTATGTGAATGCATTCCTTGTACGCCCTTGACTGTGGGCACGGCTATTCGAATAGTTTCATTACTCTGCAGAGTGCGTACAACTTTACCCACAAGAGATATGTTACCTTAACAGTCAACACGCTTCCTTTGGCATGAGACCCAGATAAAATATCACAAAACTTTTCTCCTACTTTGGTATAGTTTTATATCACTCGCTGAGATTTCACCGCTGAAGGGTTAAATCCACCACATTCAGAAGCCCCCTCTTGCGCCATGTGAGTGCAGTAAATCCCTACCCCTCACTTTGAGTAATCAGTAAATCCCTGATACCCATTTTCCAATGGTGACACAAAGACTATACTATTATAGGTTAATTAGCTAGGTTGTACCCATTTTAACTTGTGGTTGTACTGTTTTACTCAGATTGGACAAACACAAGAATCGGTCCTTAGACGACTAGGGTGGATCATTCACAAACCCATTTTTCGTGCTAAACCACACCAACCAAACATTCCATCCACCCTCGTCAAATATTTCATTTTAAATTTTCCCTTTTTAAGTTAAAATTATAGTGGTAACATCTATTACCACTTTCCAAACAAATCATTGAATCAAAAACATTCATTAACCATTTTTCTCAAATGAGCATTTTTACATTTAACAGCTAAACTAAGCATTTGCTAATACTCTAAATTCAACAATAAATAATACTAACTCATTTATGAGTCCAAGAATATCCTATGTTGACAAGGGTACATGGTAAGCACTTTCCAAAGGAGGGTATAACAAATTGGGTGTTTATCTAAATTCTAGAATTAAAATTATCAATTTATTAAACATAGCCATGCAAATAATTTAAAATAATTGCAAAAACTATTTATAAAACATAGGAGCAAAATGGTCAAGGAGACTTGCCTTCTTGAATTATGTTGGAATCTTCCCGAAGTTGCTCTTGAAAATCGTCGGACAGATCGGATTCTACACGAGAAACGAGAAGAACCAAATAAATAAAATAAAATAAAAACTCAAAAAATAAAAATAAATATACCAAATGAAAGTTTGAAATTTTAGATGAATTTAGAAATTTGAATGGGTCAATTTGGAGTTAAAATGCAAAAGTTATAGCCTTCCAAAGTTTAAATACAAAATAAAAGAAAAAGGATATTTTATGGATTAAATTTTAAACCGAAAATCATTTATGACGTCAGCAGGCAATTTCCCGAATTAATTTTCTAAAGGAAAACTGAGATTATGACGACAGCATGGAGTTTAAATAATATTTTAGAGGCTGACAGGTGGGGCGGTCCACGGTGGACCGAGTCCATGGAACGATGCACGCGGCGTGTGCGACGCAAGCTAGGGTCGGCGTGGCGCTGTGGTGCGCCACGTGTCAATGGCGACGTGGCTACCACGTGGCACCTGGGGGCGGATTTTGGCTGACGTGGCAGCTGACGTGGCGAAGATGCGACGGCGCGAAGGCGGGAAGGCGAGGATTGCCGACGCGTGGCGCGGCGCGTCGCGCGGGCGCGGGCGATGGCGACGCGTGGTCGGCGCGGGGAGTGGATCGGCGACGCGTGACGGGCACGTCGCGTGAGGCGTCGCGGACGTGGGCGCCGGCGCGGAGTGTCGGTGGGATCCAACGGCGGAGAGGGGGACGCGTGGCGCCAGCTGGTGCCTCGCGGCTCCGATCTTGAACGGACGGCGCAGATGCGAGGACGCGGAGGCGGGAAGGCGACGATGATCGACGCGTGGCCCGGCACGACGCAGCGGCGTCGCGCGAGCGAGCGCGCGGAGATCATGGCGACGCGACCGAGGAGCGGCGCGCGTCTTTGGCGCGGTAGTACGAGGGGCGGAGCGAGGCGACGGGTACGGCGGAGAACTCATCGACGGTGACGAAATCGCACGGCGACGACATGAAAACGCGGCGGTGACGACGCACGCAGCTGGAACTGGAGCGGAGAGGGTGCGCGAAGGGGGAGATGGTTCCCCGGGGAACGTTTTTTATACGCCGTAGAGAAGAAACGGGCGCACGAGTTCGCCGGAGTTAACGCGGACGGTTTTCGTCTCCAACCGGCGGAAACGGCGACGATTCAAGGGGAAACTGCTGCTAGTTAACGCGCACGACGAGTGAATGCTCGGGAACCAATAATGGCGAGTAACGGCGGGAGGCGAAGAACGCGAGCTTCGGGCGGCGGCAATAATGGCGGCGGCGCGGAGGAAGGAACGGGGGCAGCGGGCACGGCAGTGGGAGCCCACGGTCGTGAGAGAGAGGAGAGGAGGCGAGCGACGGATGAGCGACGTGTGGCGGAGGGAAGGTTCTTGGCCGTCGGATCGTTTTGAAGTGGTAAGTGAAGATGGACGGCCCTGATTAGCGCAGACGCGGCGGATGGCCTGGATGAGCGACACGTGGCGGGCATCGGGGAGGGGAAGGTGGGCGAAGGGGTAAGTGAGGATGGATGGCCCGGATTAGATCCGGCGAGGAAGGGTAGCCCGGATGGACGACACGTGTCGCCCGAGGGAGTTTTCTAGAATTAAAATCTTTTAAGATTTTCAGAAAATGCTAGGAAGCTTTAAAATACTCAGAAAAATACCAAATAAATTTTAAAAATTCCAGAAAAATTCACAGAAATCCCTGGAGAGGTTTTAGACTAAAGAAAAATATTTCCAACTTATTTTATTATAAATTTTTACTTTTAAACAGAAACCTTTAACTCTGAAAATTCCAAATAATTTGAATTATTTAATTAAAAATTATTCTTTCCAATTAAAAGCAAAATTTGGGATGTTACAAGAATCCATTAAAACCATCTGGACCTAGAGCTTTATCAGAAGGAAGAAGATTCACTGTATCATCAATTTCTTGGCGCAACCAAGGAGAACCCAAGCAATCAAGGGACAGACTAGTAGGAAAAAGAGATTGCAAGTCAAACATCATGGAAGGGGAGGAGACACTCTCATCCTTTCTTTGAAAGCCATTCGTAAAGCTTTAGCCTTTGCCTCATTGGAACAAATATAAGAACCATTGGCATTCAACAGAGAAGAAATTTTATTTTGACGAAAACGCTCCGTAGCCATTGCATGGAAATATTTGGTATTTTCATCTCCAAGCTTGACCCAGCAGTTGGTACAACGCTTCCTTCAATAGATCTACTAGTAGTTTAATAGGCGAAGCAGGTGATGCTTGATGATAACCCAAAAGTTCTGCTCCTCACAAAAGAGATTTCGGTGTCCATCCAAGGAACCTGGACAAAGGATTACCATATTCCAATTATGAATGAGAGAGGTAAGATGAGATAAACTTTTGCTCTAGATTTTAAGACCGTAGTGGAGTCTATTGAAGCCAGCCGACACCTTAATAGCACTATTCTGGGAATGATGTGGCAATTCCCAGTAGAATTTGACAATGTCCAGAAACCCTGGATGATCAACCCAAAAATTTTCAAAGTAAAATATAGAGGCTTTAGGGATCGAATGCTGATTTGAACAACACAAACCACCGAGCAACTACTTTCATTGATTTTATTACGAATAGAATGCCATTTATCCTGTGAGCTAATACCTTAGACATTTTAGCATAATGCATTCTAGTCATGAAAATGATTTGCCGAACTCATTATAGAGAACGTAAAGAGTAACTGAAACCGGTATGCATAGCATACTGTGGTTCAAACAGAGAATAAAATGTATCCAGCAAGCACTGTAGCAAATACAACAAGGTCCAATGAGATGCAGTAAGGTAACAAAAAGCCCCTTCCAAAATACAAAATAACCAAAAGAAGAAATGAAGAGAGACGACTTCTTGGCTCCAGTAAGGGCATTTTTTTCTGTCGTGCGACATCAGTCTGAGAACTAGTAGCTAAGAGAGAATCCTCGGTCAACTCCATAGGAGGGACTTGGCATAGCTGATTACCTCAAGTTTATCAGCAACCTATTTGGCACTTGAGACGAAGGGGATGTTGGGGAGGGAGGGGGCTGCCGCTAAAGCCATCTCCACCACAGGCCTAGATGAAGAATCCCTAGAATTAAGAGCTGATGACATTGACATGAGCTCTTGCTGGTCTAAACCAACATTAGGCAGCAAGTGATCCCATCGACCTTGCTATCACTATTAAGGTTCCCAAGCATCCCATTGAGCATGAACCTCCCCCACTTCTTCATTAATCACAAGGGCGACGTCAAGATTAACATCCACATCATTTAGAGGTAGGTCTTCATCCACTAGGGTGACATTAGGGAAATCAGAGTTTAAAATGTAGATTGAAGCACTTTTCTTGAGGACTAATTTATGGGGCACCGATTCCGGGTTTAGGTAAAGGACCTTAACCAACACACGCCCCCTAATTCTATCACCGGAGTGCCAATCTAAAAGCTTCCCAAAAGGAGAGACTGTAAGAGCATTGAAGTGCAGATTCATGTAGTCCAAGGGGAACCCTAGCAACATAATCCAACCAATGCGAGTGAAAGAAGCACTTCTCCAATTGACTGCCTCATTGTGTCTAGAGAATCTAAGCTATTGATTTCCAACTAAAAGGTATGGATTACCAAAGATCAGCATGTCCCTCTGGATTGCAGAATTTAACTAAAAAGTGCTAGCTCCAAGGGAATAGGGTGGGCACCTTACCACATTCAACTCAAGGTGCTCTTGAATGTAGTCTCTGATATCACGAACTGATTGTTGAATTTCATCAACAAGAAGAGATGGCTGAAGAACTGCTATGGCGAAGTCTTTGTGTCTCTTTGATGGGTTATCTTGAAACACCAGGTCTGTTTGGCTAATCTAGTTGCGTCTGCTCCGGTAGGAATTAGTCTCGTATTCAGAGTTAGACTCATATACGTCTCCTCATGCCACTCGGTGACGAGGCCTTGCGCTGCTCGGAGAAGTTTCCCGTTTCTAGTGCAGACTTGTGTACTATATAATGCAGGCAGCATTGCTTTGTAGAATCATCAATCAAGGCATCGCCTCTTGTATCAATATAAACAGAGCAGCGAGGCAGCATAGTCTGCAGAACCAAAGAAGGCAGCGCCACTTCTTTTCTCGTGTGTTTTTTGTGTTCTCTAGAATCATCGAGCTTGCCGTGTTCCGCAGGAGTCTTCGCATGATCCGAGCCGAGATCCTAGATCGGTTCCAACAAGTGGTATCAGAGCGTCCAAGCTAAGGCAGTCTCCAACAACGGATGAGCAGCAGCAGCAGTCCACCGTCACCACCTCGACCTCCTAAGAAGCCGCGCTTCAACACCAGCAAGAAGCCAACCGACGGGAGCAGCGACACCAAGTCAAGCTACGTCGGGCTACAGCGAATGGCGAAGGAGGCGAGCGCGTCGGTGGTGTACCCGATGTTGATGAGGACAAACTACAACGAGTGGGCCCTGTTGATGCAAATCAACATGGAGGCGATCGAGCCTGGCAATGTGGAGCGGCGCGAGGACCATCTCGCGCTGGCCGCACTGATCCGGGGTGTACCGTCCGACATGTACTCTACCTTGTGCTCCAAGAAGAGCGCCAAGGAGGCATGGGAGGCAGTGAAGATGATGCGCCTTGGAGTAGAGTGTGTCAAGGAGGTCAATGCACAGAAGCTGCTCAAGGATTTTGAGAACATTGCGTTTAAGGATGGTGAGGTGTCGGCGATTTAGTGTCGAATTTCCAGCCTCGCGATAATCTTGGCGCTCGGTGAGTCCATCGGCGACACACGTGTCGTCAAGAAAATTCTTCGCGTGGTCGCCGCGGTACAACGAGTTGCGGTCTCGATCGAGATGTTCTGCGACATCAAGACACTCTCGATCGAAGAACTCGCTGGGAGGCTGCGCGTGGCGGAAGATCATTTCGAGACCAGCGTCGAGCGGATCATGGACAGAACCGGGCGGCTCATGCTCACCAAGGAGGACTGGCTGGCGAAACACAGGCACCGACAGACGCTAGAATCCTCGTCGAGCAAGGAAAGAAGTAATGCGAATTCCCACTGGAGGAGCAAGGGTGGAGCACAGTCGGAGGGCCGCGACACCACCGTCAGATTGACCTCGGAGGGCACCCCTCGTCGAAAGGGTAAATACCGCAACTGTGGCATCTACGGACACTGGGCCCAGGTGTGCAAGAGGCCCAAGAAGGGGCGCCGTGAGGAGGCACACTTTGCCAAGGCCGACATCGAGCAGCAGGCGCTCATCGATGGCCGGTGAGTGTCACGGCTCGGCGGCGTCGCAAGTCATCTACCTCAACGGCGCAAGTGATCCGGTCGATTGCGATGGCGACCGTGATACGTGACTCGGAGCCAGCAACCACATGAGGGTAGGCGATCGGCACTGGCACATCTTGACGAGACCATGAGCGGCACCGTCCGTTTTGGTTACGGGTTGCACGTGGATATCTGCGGGCTTGGGTCAATGATCATGGAAGGGCGTCATCATGAGCACAAGGTACTAACTGAGGTCTATTTTATACCTAAGTTGAGAAGTAACATTGTGAGCCTAGGGCAATTGGAGGAGGCGGGATGCAAGATCGTGTTAGAGAATGGCAGGCTTTGTGTGTTCGACCAGGAACACACTTTGCTTATCAGTGTTCCGCGCACGGGCAATAGGCTATACACAGTGAAGCTAACAGTGGCTCCACCGGTGTGCCTGTTGTCGAAGGCCGACGACGAAGCGTGGCGGTGGCTTGCCCGTTACGGGCATCTCAACTTCAGGGCGCTCCGCGAACTCGGCACAAAGAGCATGGTGGACGGCATTCCGGTGATAAACCGGGTTGAGCAGATCTGTGATGGCTGCACCCTCGGCAAGCAACATCGCGCTCCGTTCCCGCGGGCGACATCGTTCCGTGTGCAACATGGACTAGAGTTGTTCCATGCGAATCTCTGCGGCCAGATTACGCCACCGACGCCTGGAGGCAAGCTCTTCTTCTTACTCGTCGTCGATGACTTCAGTCGTTTCATGTGGGTGGAGCTGCTGAGTACCAAAGATCAGGCACTCCACTACATCAAGAAGATCAAGGCTGGCGCAGAGATTGAACATGGCGGCGACTGAAGGGACTGAGGACGGATCATGGAGGCGAGTTCAACTCCAATGCCTTCGTCGTGTTCTGCAACGAGTCCGGCGTCAAGCACTACACCACCACACCGTACACTCTGCAGCAAAACGGTGTGGTGGAGCATCGAAACCAGACGGTGGTGGAGATGGCTCAGTGCATGCTCAAGAGCAAGGGCGTTCTGGTGCGTTTCTGGGGTGAGGCTGTGGCGACTGCCGTCTATGTACTGAACCGCGCGCCAACGAAGATCCTCGACGGTGTCACCCCATATGAAGTGTGGTTCGGCAAGAAGCCCCGTGTTCATCACTTGCGCATCTTTGGGTGTGTGGTTCATGTGAAGAACACATGTCCTGGCGTGAGCAAGCTGACAGACAGGTCCAAGAAGATGGTATTTCTCGGTTATGAGCTGGGGACAAAAGGATATCAAGTCTTTGATCCAGTGGCGAAGAAACTACACGTTAGCCGTGACGTGATGTTCAAGGAGGATCGGTCGTGGGATTGGAGCAGCACCGGTGATGAGAAAGATGTGGTGGAGATGTTCTGTGTCGAGATCCCGGCCACTGTTGGTGGTCCAATAACAGGCGACACTGAAGATCTTCAGGAGATGGAGGCAGGAGAAGTTCAGACCCCAGGCACATCACATTCGACTGGGTTGCCGAATCCAGGATCGCCAGCTACACCTGCACCAAGTCCCACAACGACAATACCACCAACGTCATTAGGCATTGAGTGGGAGACCCCACCAACTGATGGAGCAGCAGATTCGGAGAACGTGCCTCTTAGGTACCGAACGCTGTCGAATATTTACAGCACTACTGACAAAATCCACGATTTCTAGTACAACGGCTTGTGTTTGCTGGGCGTGGATAAACCAAGCAGCGTCGAGCAGGCGCTAGCGGAACCGTGTTGGCGGAAGGCAATGGAGGCCAAACTGGAGTCGATCCGCGAGAACAAGACTTGGACACCATCGGAGCTTCCGAGTGGCCATCATGCCATTGGGCTAAAGTGGGTGTTCAAAGTGAAGAGAGATCCAGCCGGCAACATCGTGAAGCACAAAGCTCGACTGGTCGCTAAAGGTATGCTCGCGCGGTGGACTTGACGAGGTGTTGCGCGGTGGCACGGATGGAGAGCGTGCGGTTCTTCTTTGGCGCTCGCCGCGCATGGTGGCTGGGAGGTACACCATATGGACGTTAAAACCGCTTTCTTGAATGGTGATCTCCTCGAGCAGGTCTACGTCCAACAGCCACCGGGTTTCATCGATGACAAACAAGCTGGCAAGGTGTTGAAGTTAAAGAAGGCACTCTATGGACTGTGTCAGGCCCCGCGTGCGTGGAATGCACGGCTGGACCAGGAGCTGGCTAAACTCGGCTTCAAGAGGAGCACGCTCGAGCATGCCATATACAAGAAGGGAGACGGTGACTCTCTCCTTCTGGTGGGTGTGTACGTCGACGACTTGATCATCTGCGGGCCGAACAATGAAGACATCGCTGTCTTCAAGCAACATATGATGAAGAGTTTCGAGATGAGCGATCTTGGTCTCCTGAGTTATTACTTGGGGATAGAGGTGAAGCAGAAGAATGGAGAGATCACGCTGTGCCAAGGTGCATACACGGCAAAGATCCTCGAGCAGGCGGGACTGGCAGGATGCAACACCTGCGACACGCCCATGGAGAACCGAGTACGGCTGAGCAAGCGAGACGGTACCACCTCCGTAGACACAACCAACTTCAGGAGCATCATCGGGAGTCTCCGCTACCTCATCAACACCAGACTAGACATTGCCTACGCAGTAGGAATGGTGAGCCGGTTCATGGAAGCACCATCAGAGCAGCACTGGGTGGTGGTGAAACGCATTCTCTGTTACCTGGCTGGTACGATCGGCTACGGCTGCCGGTACACGAAGAGGCGAGGACTTGATCAAGACTTGGTGGGCTATAGCGATAGTGATTATGCCGGGGACATTGACGAGCGCAAGAGTACAACAGGCGTGGTGTTCTTCCTTGGTCCGAACCTCATCACCTGGGCTTCTCAGAAGCAGAAGGTAGTGGCTCTCTCGTCGTGTGAAGTGGAATACATCGCAGCTGCTACAGCCGCGTGCCAAGGAGTATGGCTAAGCAGGCTGATCGGGGAGATTACCGACGCTAGTGTTCAGAAGTTCAAGCTATTGGTTGACAACAAGTCGGCAATTGAACTTAGCAAGAACCCAGTTCATCATGATCGGAGGAAACACATTGACACTCGGTATCACTTCATTCATGAGTGCAATGAAGAAGGGAGACTCGACATTGACCACGTTGGCACTGAAGGGCAACTGCCAGACATTCTGATCAAGGCACTTGGCCGGGTGAAGTTCGTGGAGCTCCGTCAGCATCTAGGTGTTGTTCAAGTGCAACAAGATTAAGGGGGTAAATGTTTGGCTAATCTAGTTGCGTCTGCTCCGATAGGAATTAGTCTCGTATTCAGAGTTAGACTCGTATATGTCTCCTCATGCCACTCGGTGACGAGGCCTTGCGCTGCTCGGAGAAGTTTCCCGTTTCTAGAGCAGACTTGTGTACTATATAATGCAGGCAGCATTGCTTTGTAGAATCATCAATCAAGGCATCGCCTCTTGTATCAATAAATAGAGCAGCAAGGCAGCATAGTCTGCAGAACCAAAGAAGGCAGTGCCACTTCTTTTCTCGTGTGTTTTTTGTGTTCTCTAGAATCATCGAGCTTGCCGCGTTCCGCAGGAGTCTTCGCGTGATCTGAGCTGAGATCCTAGATCGGTTCCAACAAGTTCGGCCCAAGAGAGATGATGGAGGCCTCCATCTTCAATTTGGAGGCCCACTGGAGTAAAGCGGTCGGGATTCAACACTTCAAAGGCTTCCATTGACAGATGAGGAAGAGGCAAAATGATCTCGTCGATAGATGAGTGTTTCAGAAGAGTAGACAAAGTGAGAGGGGAGGGAGGCGAAGAGTCAAGAACATGGGAGACCCCACCAGTTGTGCGTTGGGAAAGAAAGCGGTTCCCGCCCAACTTACAGGCCAGCCAAAAAGAAGGTGTGCAAACTGGCAGCCAAACATGATTATGAGGGAATCAACGAGACAAGTAGGAGGAGATTTTATGCCCATAATTAAAACAACATCGGCAGCATATGAGATTTGCAAAATTTCCAGTGAGATGTCCATTGTGAAATCAATGCCTGCAATGATGTGGCGAAGGAACTGAAATGGTGTTGATTTTGAAAGATGTAGAAGCCTCATTCTTAGAACGAGCATGCTCCATGAAGGGGCGAAGAAGCCTCTGAGCAAGAGGAATGGAGAAACTAACAATTCCAACCAAAGAACTCCACTGATATAGATCTTGGTTCAATCTCAAGAACACAGAATCTACTTTGATAGTAGCAGAATTATCAAAATACTTGATGAAAAATTTGTTAGAGAAGGAAACCTTTTTTTCAAACCTTGCTGTGATCCAAGCAACAGGAAGACTTTCTAGAAGAAACAAGGGTCCACTCATTTTCATGCTTCCGTAACCAGAGATGATACTCTTTGCAAAAACATGCTCTGCCATCTCTCCAAAGATGGAAATGAACATAGAAATGCTAAGCAGAGCATTTCCGCATAGAGTAAACCATCAAACCCCACTTTTTGGAAACCAAATTCCCTAATCCTGGATCGTGCATTCTGGGCATTTGGCCTGCTAGTGGAGGGATTGAAGCACTGTCGGCCCATCCTTAGTATGGACGAGACCTTCCTATATGAGAAGTACAAGTGCACCATCTTGACCGCTATTGTCGCTGATGCCAATGACCAGTTGCTCCCAGTTGCCTTCGCAATTATGGAGAACGAAAACACTGATAGCTGGCTATGGTTCCTAATCAACATAAAGCAATATGTTGTGGAGGACTGGCCAGATGTGTGCATCATCATGGACCATCATGCCGGGTTGTTGTCCGTGCTGAACACTATGCAGCACAACACAAGGCCGCCATTCCAATGGAATGACATGTGCAAATGTTGGTGCATGCAGCATTTTGCAACTAACTTCCACACTCGTTTCCAGAGCAAGGACCTTATGAAGAAGTTCAAGAAGCTATGCCTGTAGAACCAGAAGTGAAAGTTCGACGCTATATGGCGAGAGCTTGAGGTGGAAACCGCCTGTAGGATCGGAGGTTCTAGGGTAGGCACACTATAAAGTGAGTTTGCTGAGTGGATGAGCATGCATTGCCCCGGACGTAGAGAAGTGGTCCCTTCTCCATGACACACATGGTGCGTGATATGGCATCATGATGATCAACATATCTGAGGTGTACAATGGTGTGTTGAAAGGGGTCATGTTGATACGCTCTGATACCAAGATGATATGGGGTTGTCTGATCTTTTCGATGTAGGATGGATACTCGCGGGAGTCTTGATTAATCACAATGATCCTCCAATGCTAGTGCAAGAGATGAACACTCTTTAATCCGCCAAAACACACTCGCATCGATTTCACCGACTACCAAGTAAAAATCTATCGTGCATCCAATTCCCAGCAAAAAGGCCGAACGATCTTGATTGAAGAACACTCCTAATTCCATATGGAATTTCGGCTGCAATGATAAACTCGAACAAACTTTAGTAGATTGATTTTTCTCAAAGGTAGTCTGAGCCCAAAAGGCTACAATACATGGCTTATATAGCCCCTTGGGACATCTATATGGTCCCCAAACCGAGTACAACTTAACCCTATGTGGTTTTAGATACGAACTCTCACAAAAAGGAAACTAGATTTCACACCTGTCACATTATTTTGGTCATAGTAGATGATTCGTGATGAATTTTAATATGGAACTAGATCCATTTTGTAGTCCTTGAAATTATCTTTCCAATGAGTACAAGAACATCTGAATCGAACTCCGTTTGTGAAAGTTATGGCTTTTTTAGTAACTGCCTATCAGGCTTTCCCGAACCGAAACCGAATTGAATTCTGAATTGAATCTGAGTTTGAATTGGGTTGAACACGTGGGAAGTCCAAATTGGGCTTGCAAATCTTATCTAAAACTTGTACTTTAAGTTCTTGGGCTCCCCCCTTATGCTCTCCCACTATGGGCTTTCTTTCCCCCTTCCACATGGGCCTTTCCCTTGTATGCTCCAACAAGCCACATGTGCTTTGTTCTTGTTGGCTCCATCCACGTGGACTTTGTTCCTTCATGTCTTTGGCATCAAATGTAGTTATCCTCTTCCTTGTGGCTCTCCATTGCTTTGGCCTCAGCCTCCAGCTCCTCCTTCTCAGTTTCAATATCTTCTATTTAACAAACCTAAGAATGTAACGTGTGATAACATAAGGTAGTATTCCATCCTTATAAATAACAACATTAAGCTTAGTTTAGAATGAATTTACTGGGACATATTTCATACGGCTCAATAATTCTTTCTAGTTGAACAATATGTTTAACTGAAAAGTATAAGACACGTGCGTATCCACATCACATGCCCTACCCATCACCGCCATTGTGGAGGAGACTTAGAACCACACTATCGGTTACTCTGTGAACCGGGATATGATGGCCAAGAATAACTTTGATGAGGGGTAGTACTCAAAGGTTACCCTTTCCTACATGGAGAAGAAAATAATGAAGGCTCGAACCCATGTAGCTCACACGATGGACGGCGTGAGGAAGCAGTTCAAAATTTGTCTTTGAGACAAGTATGTTATGGGCCACCTGAGATGTGATTGGAAGCATGTTTGAACCATAGGGGATGTGGCTATTTGCACCTACAACAAACCTCAACTACTGCACAAGCCTTGTTCCCATGTATATGCTACATGCGCCCTACTACGCCAATATTCCACAACGTGTGTATCGGAGTTCTACAACATATGTCACATTTATGATACTTAGAACACAGAGTTCAACTCGTATGGTGTAGAAGGGTACTAGGGGGACCTATGGTAGGGGGATATCAAGTGGTCACCTAATAGTGCAATGTGGCATCCTAGGTGGGGTAGGCATCAATCAAGTTGCATCTAGAATGACATAGATGCTAGACAATGTGGAGATAGGCCTAGACCTAGGAGGTGCATGCTATGCAAGACTGCTAGGCACTCTTTGAGGGACTACCCAAATAGGCCTTCTTCCTCTGATGTATGCTCGATAAGACACTTTATCAGTTGATTTCGGTACGGCCCTCAAATGTTGTCTTTAAACTTTCCTAGGTTATGCGCCACTATCTTGTCCAATGTGTATGAGTAAAAATAATTTGTTTTGTGCATGATTCTTGTTATCTTTGTTGTCACATTGGAAGCTTACAAATTGAGTCATTTACTAATGCTCTCTCATTGGCAAACCTGTAGTTTCACTGCGGGGGAGTATCGTTGCCTCTTTCGATCGTCCATCCAGGGCCAACCGATGGTACTCGACAGCCGCTGTCGCGTGATGGCCATCCACACCTACGTGGATGATACATCACTGCAACCACCCACTGAGCTACTTGAAAACATTTAGCGTGATGAAGTGCACACTACTAAACTTGTTTAATTTAGGTCCCATGCATTGGCCAGACCCAAAACATGATGTTTTGTGTTATTTTTGTGCTTCTGTTGTTCATCATTTCCACTGTGTACTGTGGTGATTATTGTGCTAGTTCACATGTTTGTATGCAATGGAGTCAGGTCAATTTTTTAGTTGCCCAACAAATCAACGGAAGCATGAATGCATTGAAATCCGCACGGAGAGGAGACTACATGGCTTGATGGCTACGTGCCTTTAGGAGGTTGCAAAAACATGGCGGCCAGCATTGGGGAATAATACATGATGAGGTAGTCTACTGTGTGGACCAGGGTCATTTGTGATGAGGACATCACTTCCGTGCATACAACCAATAGATCTGAACCAATGCACTTGCAAGGTCCAACCACAAAAGTTTACACACGTCAATTGAACTATTAGGTAACTTCATTTCTAGGAGTGCATTTTGTTTCTAATAAGAATATGCTGCTACCTAATGCATGTGATGTTCTTTTAATAAGGAACTTAGGAGCTGAATGTGTACAATTCAATTTGGCCTTCGGAGATAGCACCAACTTCAATTTAGCATAGCTTTCACACACAGACTCTGTTTGAGCTCCACGTGTACTTGATTCAAAGCCTATCTTGTCTTCTTTTCAATAGATCCAATCCCACATCCAAACTACATCTGAGCACACCGTAATCTACAAAAAGTTTGCTGCTATCCATGATTCCGACACAGGCTGGTATTGCGCCATCTCCACTTGGGCTCATAGGCCTTGTAACCCAAGGGGCTGCACCCAACTCCCTAGCCACCACCCTCTGGTCGTCATCCTCATATACTCGCATGTGTGTTACACTTTAGGGTTTTGATTTTGTTTGCATAGTTTTTCCATTGTGAAAACTCTTGTCCTTCTCTTGTGTCGACTAGACCACCCGTAAAGAACCTCTACGGAATTCCATCTTTAGACTCAATCATATATTTGCAATTCGGATTGCTTGTTACTTTATTCTTGCTTATTCTTCGATTGCTTGTAGGAATTGATCCTCTTGATTAGGCCAATTGGGTCTTTGGCACGGTTGATAACGACTTAGTAATTAGTTCAGCGATTGCTTGGTTTGTACGTGCTGCATTTATAGCTTAGATCATGAGAGTTGATCATCGTCCAATCGGAATTATCATTCTCATTGAAAGATCGGGACAACATCAGTCTCATCAAGTGGTATCAGAGCTCAAAGTTGCTCAGTGAGAGTTTACTGTCTTTCATAGTTAGATTGCTTAATTCTGAAAGTCTAGAAAAAGCTGAAAAAAATATTAGGATTACTTCATCCAGTGCAAACCAGTCCATGCCTTGCAATTTTTCTTTTCGGTATTCTGCTTCTTGAATTTTTGGTTGCATCGTCATGTCTAGTTGCGGATTTCTAGTTCTAGTGGCAGTCTTGTTTGGTCATTGTCTTTTGCACATCTTGCATATTTTTGCTCTTTGCTATGCCACCACCAATCGCTGCCGCACCACCCCAAAATCCCCTGCCATAGCCAACACCAATCACCTTGCCGTGCCAACCAAATCGCCCTGTCATGGTCACTTCTTCCCTGCCGTGGCATATTTTGAGATCCTAGAGCCGATTGTTTTCAGGTCTGTTTAGGAAAAGGAAAAGAAAACAAAGAAGAAATAGTTCGTTTTGGGTTCAAAAAAAGAGAGAGACAAAAAAGGAAAAAAATAGAGAAAAAAAGGAGAGGAAGAGTTGGTATCGAGTCCACCTTCCTGAAAATTGAAAAGTGCATCAAACTTTACCTAAGCCCAATGAAAATTGGTAGAGATCTTCTACATACCGCCACAAGCTTCCACAAAATAATTTAGCAAGTTTGGCTCATGGGATTCAAAGATATAGCAGTTTCAAATTGAGCCCAAGTCGGTTTCTAGACCGAATAGGAATCCGATTGCGAGACACCTTCAGTAAAATGAGCATAACTTTTGCATATAGTGTCCGTTTTTGATGTTTTTGTGCCCATTGGAAAGCTAACAATGAGGCTCATCCAAAACAATGACTGGCTTGCACTAGTTTCGCTCTATGACTCCTAAAATTAGCCATCTTTTGATCTAAATTTGCATTACAAGTTTTCAGTTTCTGTTTTTGCCCTTTTTCTTGGTCTTCCCTTCAGAATTTGGGTTTTGCCTAAACTGCAAAGTTGTAAAGCTCATCAAAAAATTTCAAATGAGTATATATATAAGCCATATAAAACTTTGCCCCCTTCATCTTTAAGACGAGCTGTTGTTTCTACTCAAACTAGAGGGCTGTTTAGATTTCACCGTTACTTTGTCTTTGCACTCTACATCATGTGAACAATCTTGTGCCCTTAGATAGAAGTTTTAGTGGGCTAGCATCTTTCCTAGCATTTGGTATGAGATCTTCCTTTGTTTACATCAAGTAACGTTGATCATTGCGTGTGCATTCACCCTGGGCTTCATTAGCTAGCTTTTTTTAGGCTAGGATCAACAACATTGACTAGTATTTTGAATAATTTTTTAATTTGCAATTATTGATTTGATTGTTGCTAATCTTGCTACCAAACTGAAGCCTTCTGAGCTCCAATTCCTACTAACTCAACAGGTATCGTTCTTCGCAATCATTGGGCTATTCACCAGTGAGAGTATCATGAATTAGCCACCAGTTGTACCACTTCCTTGCTACGTTGGTAAAACTTGGTAAGATGTTGTGAGAGAGTGACTCGATTTGACTTCACTAGCACCTATTAGTTCATAAAGAATTTTATACACTCGTGCATTTTTCTTGTTGATACTAATAATGGCAAGTTCAGGGTCACAAGGGGAGAATAGTAGGCACAACATTGAGGAAGATGCACCTCTGATGCTTCGCATGAGAGTCATCATGCAGAAATTTTCACTCTTGTTGAGTCAACATTTGGAGCATCTTGAGGGGCTAGTACATCACACCATTAACAATCTTGATGTGATTGCTACACATGTGGAGCAGCTAGAGAGAGCTCCACCTCCTGATATTGGCCCCGCTGCTGTAGGCGTTGTGCAACTGTACCATAACCCATCCGTTGCTTGATCATGGGCCAACGAGGTGAAAGATGAATAGAGCCCATACATTGCTGATACGGACTCCGAGGGTGGTTTCAATCCCAACAATGACCATGATCATCGGCAATGATGCTTCAATCGATAAGGTATGAGAACAGACCCACCACGTGAGGTATGTAATCGTAATGATACACTTGGTAAAATTAAATTCATTATGCTTCCTTTTGCTGGTAAATATGATCCTGATTCTTATCTTACATGGGAGTTAGTTGTAGACCAAAAATTTGCATGCCATAAATTTCCTGGAAATAAAAGGGTTAGGGCTGCTACTACTGAATTTACTGATTTTGCATATATTTGGTGGAATGAATTGTGCCGTAATGAACAATACATACCTAGAACTTGGGATGCTTTGAAAAAGGTCATGAAAGCTAGATTTTTGCTTTCATACTTTTTACGTGGCATTTAAATAAATTGCAAAGTTTAAATAAGACAATAGGTCAGTAGAGAATACTATCAAGAATTACAAATTGGTTTATTGCGTTGTGGTTTCGAAGAACTAGAAGAAGCTAAAATGGCTAGAATTTTCGGAGGTCTTAACCAAAAAATTCAAGACATACTTGACTATAAGGAATACAGTTGTCACCCTTTTGTTTTGTCTTGCTTGCAAAGTTGAAAGAGAAGTACAGTGGCGACATATGAGAACAAGGAGTCATTTTGGAGGCTCTTTTTCCTCCAAATAAAGTGCCAGAGAAGTAAGGACATCCCTTCCATCTACACCAATTCGAGGGTACTCTACTTCTACTCTCATGCCCCGATGTGCACTCGAAGCAAGCAAGGCGACAACCGTTCAAGCTCTCACCAAATCTACTCCAACAAAGAGCGCATCTTCAGTTTCTTTCACTAGACGTATAAGAGATGTCCAATGTCACAAGTACAAAGGTTTCGAGCACGTCATGCACGATTGCCCCAGTCAGCGAGTTCTCATTTTGAGAGAAGATGGTGAGTACACTTCCACTAGTGATATTGATGAAGAGCTTGTAATGCTTGTAACTAACCCCGCAGGTGAGCAAAATGAATCTGAACATGACAGAGAACATTTCGGAGCTGAAGCAAGTGATAAGTTTTTAAGCATAATTGTGAAGTGTGTCCTTAGTGCTCAAGCAGAGAATGCTAAATAGAATCAACACCACATCTATTTCAAACAAAGTTTGTGATAAATGAGTGTTCTTGTCGTGTGATTATTGATGGAGGAAGTTACAACAATTTGGCTAGTATTGATATGGTTGAAAAGCTTTTCTTGACCACAAAACTGCACCCTCATCCTTACTACATTCAATGGTTTAATTCATACGGTAAGCTGAAGGTAATTCGTATTGTGAGAGTTCAATTTTCTATTGGTTAATACCATGATTATACTGATTGTGATATCGTACCCATGCAAGCATGTTCATTATTATTAGATAGACCATGGCAATATGATAAAGACACTATACATCATGGTAGGACTAACCAATATACTCTCATGCATAAGGGTAAGAAAATTGTTTTTTAATGTCTCCTGAAGCTATTTTAAAAGATGAAATTGAATGTGTTGAACAAGTAAATAAGGAGAAAGAAAAGAGTGAAAATTAGATTGTAACTAAAAAATTCTTTTCATCTAAAAAGAAAGATACAAAAGGAACAAGTGTTAAGAATAATGAAATTAAACTAAAAGGGACTATTCTATTAGCTACCAAATCTAATTTGAATGAGTTGGAAGTGAATAATTCTTTTTCTATGCTTTTTTTGTGCAAAGATGCCCTGTTTTCACTTGAGGATCTTCCTACTTCTTTGTCTCTTGCTCTCACTAACCTTTTGCAGGAGTTTGATTATTTGTTTCTCGCTGAGATACCCCCAGGGCTACCACCAATTAGGGCTATTGAACATCAAATTGACTTTATCCCAAGAGCTTCCCTACCCAACCACGCGCCATACTGAACCAACCCAGAGGAGACTAAGGAGATTGAGCATCAAGTGCAAGACTTGCTTGACAAAAGGTATATATGCGAGAGCCTTGGTCCATGTGCTATTCTTGTACTTTTGGTTCCAAAGAAAGATGGATCATGGAACATGTGTGTTGATTGTATATCTATTAATAATATTACCATTAGATATCATCATTTATTCCTAGGTTAAATGATATGCTCGATGAATTAAATGGCTCTACAATGTTTTCTAAAGTTGACTTGAGTAGGGGGTACCACCAAATTTGTATGAAATTAGGAGATGAATGGAAAATAGTGTTTAAAACTAAGTTTGATTTATATGAGTGGTTAGTGATGCCTTTCGGTTTAACTAATGCACCTAGTACTTTCATGAGATTGATGAACAATGTTGTGCGTGCTTTCATTGGAAAATTTGTGATGGTATATTTTGATGACATATTGATTTATAGCAAATCACTTGAGGAATATCGTATCATTTACGTGCTATTTTTAATGCTATAAGTGATGCACATTTATTTGGTAACCTTGAGAAGTGCACCTTTTGTACCGATCGAGTATCGTTTATTGGCTGTGTTATCACTCCATAGGGGCATTAGAGTTGATCTAGCCAAGATCGAGGCTATATAGAGTTGGCCGGCTCATAACACGGTCACCCAGGTGCGAAGTTTCCATGGACTTACTAGATTTTATCGATGTTTTATCAAGGATTTCAGCACCATTACCGCACCACTGAATGAACTCACCAAGAAAGGTGCACCTTTCTATTGGGGCTTTGCACAAGATCAATCCTTCAACCTTCTAAAAGAGAAACTCACAAATGCACCACTTCTTCAACTTCTTGAGTTTGGTAAGACTTTTGAGCTTGAATGTAATACTAGTGGAATTAGACTTGGAGGTGTGTTATTACAAAAAGGTAAACATGTTGCTTATTTTAGTGAAAAATAGAGTGGGCCTAGGTGGAACTATTCTACTTACGATAAGTTATTACTTGCTCTCGTTCGAACTTTAGAAATATGGTAACATTATTTATGGCCCAAAGAATTTGTTATACACTCTGATTATGAATCGTTGAAGCACATTCATAGTCAATCAAATCTGAACCATAGACATGCTAAATAGGTTGAGTTCATTGAATCATTTCAATATGTCATTAAGCATAAGAAAGGAAAGGATAATGTTATTGTGATGATGTATCTCATCATCATACCATGTTATCTCAACTTAATTTCAAAATCTTTGGTTTAGAGACAATTAAAAAGCAATATGTGCATGATGTTGAATTTAAAGATATATTTCAGAATTGTAAAGAAGGCAAAAGCTGGAATAAATTTTCTGTGAATGATGGATTTTTGTTTTCATGCTAACAAGCTATGTATTCCAACTAGTTCCATTCGTCTTTTGTTATTACAGGAGGCGCATGGTGGAGGACTGATGGGACACTTCGGTGTCAAGAAGACGGAGGACATTTTGATCATGCACATCTATTGGCCCTAAATGAGATGCGACATTGAGCGCTATGTGTTGCGCTACACTACATGCAATAAAGCTAAGTCCTGACTTAATCCACATGGTTTATATATGCCTCTTCCCTTGTCTAGTGTTCCTTGGGAGGATATTTCAATGGATTTTGTTTTTGGACTACCTAGAATAAAGAAGGGGAGCGATAGTGTTTTTATTGTTGTGGATAGATTTTCTAAAATAACACAATTTATACCTTGTCATAAGAGTGATGATGCTACAAATGTTGTTGATTTGTTTTTCAGAGAGATTGTTTAACTACATGGAGTGTCCAATACTATTGTTTCGTATTGGGATGTGAAGTTTTTGAGTTACTTTTGATGCACCCTTTGGGCAAAATTGGGGACCAAGCTGCTGTTTTCTACTACTTATCACCCCTAAACGGATGACCAAACTGAAGTTCTTAACTGCACATTATCAGCTATGTTGAGGGCTATTTTAAAGAAGAATTTGAAGATATAGGAAGAATGTCTATCGTCTCATGTCGAGTTTGCGTACAATAGATCACTACATTCTACCACTAAGATGAGCCCTTGTTAGGTAGTATATGGCTTTAACCCTTATGCTCCTATTGATTTATTGCCTATTCCTACTTCTGAAAATGTAAATTTAGATGCTAGGAAGCATGCTAACTTTGTCCTTAAACTTCATGAAACAACTAAAGAAAACATAGAGCGCATGAATGCTAAGTATAAAGTTGTTGGTAGTCAGGATAGAAAGAGTTTAACTTTTGAACATGGTAATCTAGTGTGGTTACATTTGCACAAAGATAGATTTTCTGAATTAAGAAAGTCTAAGTTGATGCCTAGAGCTGATGGTCCATTCAAGGTGTTAGCTAAGATTAATCATAATGTATATAAGCTTGATCTGCCTACAGAAATCAGGGTTAGTCCCAATTTAACATTATAGATTTGAAGCCATATTTGGGAGAAGAAGATGAGCTTGAGTCGAGGATGACTCAAATACAAGAAGGGAAGGATGATGAGGACATCAGTTCCATGCATACAACCAACAGATCTAAAACTATGCACTTGCAAGGTCCAATCACAAGAGCTCGCACACGTCAATTGAACTATTAGATAACTTCGTTTGTAGGAGTGTATTTTATTTCTAATAAGAATATGCTGTTACCTAATGCATGTGATATTCTTTTAATTAGGAACAGAGGAGCTGATCATGAATAAAAACATGTGCAATTCAATTTGGCCTCCAGAGACAACACCAACTTCAAACAAATATAACTTTCACATATGGACTCCATTTGACATTTCGTTTGCTTAGTTTTTTCATTATCAAAACTCTTGTTCTTCGCTTGTGTCGACTAGACCAACTGCAAAGAACCTTTACGGAATCCCATCTTTTGAACTCAATCATATATTTGCAATTTAGAATGATTGTTACTTTGTTCTTTCTTGTTCTTCAATTGCTTGCAGGAATTGATCCTCGTGATCAGTAACGACTTAGTGATTAGTTCAACAATTGCTTGGTTCATATGTGCTACATTCATAAATTGGATTGTAAGAGTTAATCATCATCCAATCATGATGAGGACATCCCCATTACATACACATCTTCCACTCCAAGCATGCATGAGAATGTGCAAGAACCTGCGGGCCCAACGATGAGGGAAAGAGCTAAGCTTCTAAATGAACAGGTGCTTTTGTTTATAAGGAGTTTCCTTTAGTTGATGATGAGCTTGGGATACTACCTCATGCTGGTATGTTATGTATTCTTAGGTATGACTCATGTGAAGACTTGGGAAGCAAAGCTTGGGTGGGAAACCTAAAGGAAGGAGTTCACGAGATTGCCATGCGGTCCGACTTGAAATATTCATAACGATTGCATACGAACTCCGTTTGAGGCGTGCAAGTACAGCATAGAAAGAAGAATTCATCCACTTCCAATGATCTAGCCCCACCTCCAAATTCCTTCTGCGCGCACCGAAATTACCAAAATAATCTGACGTTAATTTAGGCTGACATGACCAACTTTAAATGCTCGTAGATTTCATATCAAGAGTCCGTTTGGACTGTATGAGTACACCATGGAAAGCTTATCTTGTTCTCTTTCCAATGGATCTGGCCTCATCAAAAAATTCCTTCTGTGCGCGACGGAATCATCAAAACAATATTTTGGTTTCAAAAATAGAGACAAAATCAGCTACGATTTAATTACTTCCCATGTGTTGAAAACTTTCCACAAGTAAGGGTCTATGTGCCCCTATAAATAGAGACTCCATTGGCCATGTAACTCAGACCACCCTTGAGAATAAATCTACTATTGTTCGTGCTTAAGTTTCATGAGGAATTAGAAAATTTCTTCAATCAAGATCATTCAGCCTTTCTGCTGGGAATTAGGTGCACGATAGATTTTCGCTTGGTGGTTGGCAAAATTGACGCGAGTGTGTTTTGGCAGATTAAAGAGTGTTTGTCCCTTACACTAGCATTGGAGGATTATTGTGATTCATCAAGACTCCGCCGGCTGCTGAGGCAGCTTCCGAGTGTTGGGGAGTTGCTCCCACAGCGAAGAATCGGGTGGTGACACATTGAGGAGGGTTCGGCCAAGTGGTAGAGGCGTCCAACTGGGCTTAAGGAAGACGACCGGGGAGAGGCGGAAGTCAATCGGGGTGCAATGTGACGCAGATAGCAGGGAAAATACTCATCGGGGCGGTTGAAGCAAGGTGGTGGCCGGAGTGAGCTCAAGGGGCGGTTCAACTGAAAAGAGTGAGTAAGGGGAAGAGAAGGGCCCGGGGAGGTGAGGGAGTGAGGTCAGGGAGTACATTAAATACCACGAGAGGTGGTTGGCCGCTGGAGCCATTGAAGGCATGTGCGGTGACCTTGAATGCGGCGACAGAGCTTAGCAGGGGAGGAGGGGTGCTGTTGAGAAATAGTCGACTGGGACGGGGCAGAGGCGTAGGCACAAGGCTCAGAGTCTAGCTTGACGAAGTGACACGCAGGGGTGGCCGCTAGGCGAGGCCGGCGCGAGGGTGGCAGTAGACCGATGGTAGAGCTAGAGGAGGGTGGAGGAGGGGCGCCGAGGGGGGCGGTGCTGGCTTGGTAGAAAGGGGCCGGCGCAGGGTTAGTAGGGGGTATGGTGCGGCGTGGGAGAGGATTAATCCCTAGTGCTAGACCGGTGGTGGCGACACGACGTGTGGCCTTGAATACGAAATAGGCCGGTGGAGGCGGAGCTAGGCCGGCGCGGCATTGAAGCAAACCGGGGGCGGCTCACAGAACCAGGGCGAGGTTAGGCGCGAGCACCGGGTAGGCATTGAAGCCGTCGGTAGGGCAGCCGGTGGGCGCTGCTGGGTCGGAGGAGAGGGTCGCTGGTTAGGAAGGGAGGAGGAAGCGTAGGGCGAAGAAAAGAGAAAGGGGTGAGAAGAGGCCTAGCGGCACTGGAATAGGGAGGAGGAGAAGAGATCGGGGATGAGAGAAGAGAAGAAGGAGAGGCCAAACGGGCCAGGTGGGCCAGAGGCTGGGAAAATGGGGCTGAGGCCCAAAGGAGATTTTGGGATTTTGCTAATTTAAATCCTTGGTTATCTTTATTAGATGAGAAAACTTTAATGATTAACTCCAATCTTAAATCTTGGTTTAAATTCTTTAGTTCAGAACTTAGATTTAGGATGTTCAAATTTTGAAAATTCGGATTTTGGTTGAAGACTTGATTTTGTGGATTTGTTTTGCTTAATTAAGCTCTTGCCGACAGAAATTTTTAATGCAAAAGCTCAAACAGAAGCAAAATTTTGGAACACTCATAACAACGAAGAAAATATTTTTATTATTTCACAAAATACAATAGTCCTGAATTTTTGAGATGTTACAGAGCCCCACTTCCAAACCGGCCGCCATACCGCACCAACCCCGAGGAGACAAAGGAGATTCAGCGGCAAGTGCAAGCACTTTTGGACAAAGGGTACGTACGTGAGAGTCTTAGCCCTTGTAACATTTTTGTTATTCTTGTTCCTATGAAAAATGGTACTTGTCGAATGTGCATAGACTGTAGAGCTATAAACAACATAACTGTTCGCTATCATCATCCTATTCCTAGGCTAGATGATATGCTTGATTAATTAAGTGGTTCTACTATTTTTTTCTAAGATTGACTTGTGTAGTGGATACTATCAAATAAGAATGAAACAGGGTGATGAATGGAAAACTGCTTTTAAAAAGAAGTTTGGCTTGTATGAATGGTTAGTGATGTCTTTTGGGTTGTCTAATGTTCCTAGTACTTTTATGTGCTTAATGAATCATGTTTTAAGACATTTCATTAGAAAATTTATGGTAGTTTACTTTGATGATATCTTGATATATAGCTGCTTTTTAGATGATCATGTTGAACACATCAAACAAGTGTTAGAAGTGCTTAGGCGAGAACAATTGTATGCTAATCTTGAGAAGTGTACATTTTGTACTAGTAAGGTTATGTTCCTAGGCTATGTTATTTTAGCTCATTTGCATTAAAGTAGATGAATATAAAATTGAAACAATTCAAAATTGGCCTAATCCTATGAATGTTAGTCAAATTTGTAGCTTCCATGAGCTTGCTAGCTTTTATCGATAATTTGTGAAAGACTTTAACACCATTGCTGCCCCATTAAATGAATTAACTAAAAATGGAGTCACTTTTGAGTGGGGAGAAAAATAAGACAAAGCCTTTGCTGAGTTGAAGAAATGTTTGACTGAAGCACCATTACTTGTTTTACCTGATTTCACTAAAACCTTTGAAATTAAATGTGATACTAGTGGAATAGGTATTGGTGGTGTTTTGATGCAAGAAAGAAAATATCTTGCATATTTCAGTGAGAAATTTCATGGTGCACAATTGAATTGCCCAGTTTATGATAAAGAATTATATGCCCTTGTGCGTGTGCTAGAAACTTGGCAACATTATCTTTGGCCTAAGATATTTATCATACATTCTAATTATGAAGCTTTGAAATATTTGAAGGGTCAAGCAAAATTGAATCATAGACATGCTAAGTGGGTAGAATTCATTGAAACTTTTTCTCACATTGTCAAATACAAGAAAAGCAAAGAAAATGTGGTAACTGATGCATTGTCTAGAAAACATGTGTTTTTCACTCAATTGGAAGTAAAAGTTCCCGGATTAGAAAGCTTGAAGGAGTTATATGCATCCGATCATTACTTTTCAACATCATATTCTAATTGTAAAGATGGCAAAGGGTAGGATAAGTTTCATGTTCATGATAGTTTTCTCTTTCGTATAAACAAACTATGTGTTCCAGAATTTTCTGTGTGTTTGCTACTATTACAGGAGTCTCATGCAATAGGACTTATGGGACATTTTGGAAGAGAGAAGACGTATGTGATGTTGAGAGATCACTTCTATTGGCTTAAGATGAGGTAAGATATCGAGAAGTTTTTTAAACGATGCATCACGTGCCATAATACGAAGTTGAAACTTAATCCACATGGTTTGTATACTCCATTTCTAGTTCCTAGTACTCATTGGAAAAATATTAGCATGGATTTTATGCTGGAATTGCCTAGGACTAAGAGGGGGAGGGATTTTGTTTTTGTTGTTGTGGATAGGTTTTCTAAGATAGTACATTTTACTCCCTGTCATAAGAGAGACGATGCGTCGCATGTAGCTGACCTGTTTTTCAGGGAGATTGTGAGATTGCATGGGATGCTCAGGACTATTGTTTCAGATCGCGATGTCAAGTTTATGAGCTACTGTGTGGGACAAGCTTGGGACAAAGTTGTCGTTTTCAATAACCTGTCATCCATAAACAGATGGACAAACGGAGGTGGTGAACCGTACACTCTCAATACTATTGCGGACGATGATCAAAAAGAATTTAAAAGAGTGAGAAGATTGTCTACCATATGTTGAGTTTGCATATAATAGGGTGATGCATTCTACAACTTAATTATATCCATTTGAGGTGATGTATTGCTTCAAACTAATCACACCACTTAACTTAATGCCACTTCCCTTACAAGAATGTGCTAATATGGAGGCTTCGAAGTATGCTGATTTTGTGAAAAAACTCAATGAAAAGACTAAAGAGGTAATTGAAAAGAAGGTACATGCTTATGCTTCTAAGGCTAACAAATCTCACAAGAAAATGCTTTTTGAACCAGGTGACTTAGTGTGGGTCCACCTTCACAAAGATCCAAATTAATGCCCCGTGGTGATGGTCCTTTTAAAGTACTTGCCTTGATCAATGATAATGCATACAAGATAGAGCTTCCGGAAGATGACTATGCGGTGAGCAGTACTTTTAATGTTGCTAATTTATCACCATTCTTTGGCCAAGAAGACACAGAGTCAAGGATGACTCCTTTTCAAGAGGGGGAGGATGATGAGGACATCCCCATTACATACACATCTTCCACTCCAAGTATGCGTGAGAATGTGCAAAAACCTGTGGGCCCATTGTCGAGGGAAAGAGTTAAGCTTTTAAACAAACAGCTGCTTTTGTTTCTTAAGGAGTTTCCTTTAGTTGATGATGAGCTTGAGATACTACCTCATACTGGTATGTTATGTATTCTTAGGTATGACTCATGTGAAGACTTGGGAAGCAAAGCTTGGGCGAGAAACCTAAAGGAAGGAGTTCACGAGATTGCCATGCAGTCTGACTTCAATTATGCATAAGTTTTGCATACGAACTCCGTTTGAGGCGTGTGAGTACAACATAGAAAGAAGAATTCATCCACTTTCCAATAGATCTAGCCTCACCTCCAAATTCCTTCTGTGTGTACCAAAATTACCAAAATAATCCAACACTAATTCAGGCTGACAGGACCAACTTTAAATGCTCATAGATTTCTCATGAAGAGTCTATTTTAAATGTGTGAGTATAGTATAGAAAGCTTATCTTGTCCTCTTTCCAACAGATCTGACCTCATCCAAAAATTCCTTCTGTGCACATCGGAATCATCAAAACAATATTTTAGTTTTAGAAATAGAGATAAAATCAGCTACAATTTGATTACTTTCCATGTGTTGAAAACTTTCCATAAGCAATCGCCTATGTGCCCTATAAAGTGAGGCTCCATTGGCCATGTAACTCAGACCACCCTTGAGAATAAATCTACTATTGTTCGTGCTTGAGTTTTGTAAGGAATTAGAGAATTTCTTCACTCAAGATCGTTGACTCTTTTCGCTGAAAATTAGGTGCATGATAGATCTTCGCTTGGTGGTCGGCGAAATCGACACGAGTGTGTTTTGGCAGATTAAAGAGTGTTCGTTCCTTGCACTGGCATTGGAGGATCATTGCGATTCATCAAGACTCCCGTGAGTATGCATTCTATGTCGAGAAGATCGGGCGACCCCGTATCAAATCAAAATTATCCTTCTCATCAAAAGATCAGGATAACATCAGTCTCATCAATTTTCCCTTCCTTGCGAGCTCGACGTTGTACTCCTCCCCAGCCGCCTTGGCCTGGGCATGATAGCGTGATTCCTGTCACTCTCCTTCTCGTGAGCCTTGCACTCTGTGCACCTACATGTCTTGAGGACTTGCGCCTCGCACCAGATATGATCGTCACACTCATTATGGTGTAGCTCCACCATCCTCTCACGGTCCTTGTTGGCATCCCACTTCTTGCAATCAAGATACCATTGGTTGTACGGGTGAATCTCTCAGTTGATCCACATTTGGTAGCCACACAATGGATCTGGGGACTACAGGTAGGCAGGATAGGTTGTCAGTGCGAAGTTCTGTATAGAAATAGAGGGGGAATGTACTGCAAGCGATCCTTACCGGCTGTCGGTAGCTGCTCATATCCTAGCGGTGGTCAAGATAGTCCCAGGTGTAGTTATCACATCCCTAGTAACGCATGCCCAGGCTTAGGTGCTCTTTGGACTTGAAAAACTTACATATGTCCCTACACCAACAAAGGGGCGGCATGTCCCCCTTAGGGGGTCCTACAGGGGATGCTCCATCGGAATGTTCAAGTAAGGGTTGCTGCTTGGGGGAGGGGGGCATAGTTGTGGGGATGTGCCCTCCTAGCATGCCACCTTTCTTCGTCTTGGGCTGCAGCAGCCCTTGAAAGGTTGCAGATCTTGTCCCACTACTTGTCCATGTGAGGGAGGATAGTGTTGTACTCTCATTATAGGATAACCCGCATTGGAACTGGTGGTACTTATTTCGTGAGCTGACATGGTGTACACGGGTGAAGTCCAATTCGGTTGACATTTTTTTCACAGTAGGTCTGTCGCTACAGAAAGCTGACTCATTAGGTCACATCGCTGCAAAATGGCAATGAATGATAGCGACGAGGCACAACACGATGTAAAGTCAAAAATATTGGAAAAAGTGGGTGTTCTGGTCGGCCTAGCATGCTCCCTAGCCATGCCAAGTGCTAGGCATGATCCCTGAACACGCAAGGGGGTTATTTTTGCAAAAACCACGCCCACGGGGCCATTTTCGCAAAACAACTACTCCCAAGGGGCCAAACAAATTGCTCCCTGGCCATGCTAGGTGCCAGGCATGATCCCTGAACACGCAAGGGGGTTATTTTCGCAAAATCCACGCCCACAGGGCCATTTTCGCAAAACAACTACTCCCAAGGGGCCAAAAAAATTGGAAAAGTCTACATAATGGTATTCCGTTCGAACACTGTTCAACGGTATCCTCCATCGCCATTTGATCCTTGCATGCATGAATCTTAAAGTATCACACTTAACCACCACTCGCTCCTTCTCTATGAGCACCATTGCCATTTTCCTCGCCCTTGCTCACAGCTGGCCTCGTCACGCATCAAATCCAGTGGCTAGAGGGGTGCCGCTGCCAGATCTGGCGTCAGAGGAGAGAAATCCCGCTCCCTCCAGCCATAGAAGGAGGGCGGGGGGAGACGGTGGCCTGGTCATGGGTGGCGGCTAGGGTGATGGGCAGGGTAGGAGAGTGTTGGCAGCAATGGCTGTGTCAATTAGGTTGGATGGGGTGGTACAGTGGGGAGGGGTTGGGGGCGATGACGGCGCCGCCGGTCGCGGATGGTGGTGGAGGGTGGCGGAGGAGGCGCACGGAGCTACCTGGGGCGGCACGGCAACGAGGTACTCTTTCTCTTCCTTCATGAAACATAGAGAAAGGGAGGGAAGGCATGGTGCAAGGGGAGGTATGCTGTTGGGATGCCTCCCAGCAGCATACTGTGTTGTAGTACCTCTAAAAAAAATTTCCCAAACTCGCATCGTTTCCATAGTACTATATTCCATAAATTTAAAAATAGTCTCTGTTGATTTCTGAATTCTTAAAAATATGTCACTTCGTTTGACTAAATTGCGAGAATTTTGCTGATTGAAGAATAGCTTCAGTCAAGTGCGGTTGAGCATCCTCCAAGTTCACGAAGAGTACTAATAACTTTCCAGGCCAAGACATGTCTTCAAATAGCACTAACCACGTTGCTTAACTTCCCTTTTCTTTTCTCCTCTTCTTTCCTGTGTTAGGTGCACTATTATGTGGTAGGGATTGTGATTCTTCTCGCATTTTCATTTTTTCACACAAACTCAAGGGAGAAACTTTGCTTCTTATCTTTTTTTTTTGAAGCTCGACTAATCAAATGATATTTCTGTTGTAGTTTCTGCCACTTCTCCTTCTCAGTCAAACTTTTTTTTTGCCATAATGCACCGTTCCTATTATTACCAAGTATACTTTTGTAGTCCTAGATGGAAAAGTAAATAGAGACAGAAATATAAGCAAATGGATCCTCCCTCTCCATCAAGACTAATGAACTAGATGCTGATATAGTAAAAAAAGAAAAAACTAACTAAATTGACCAAACTTGCCGTTGTTGAGGCGATCAAGAATGCTGCATAAGTGAATATACTATTGGATATGTAGGCAATATTTTAATTTTAAATTTTACAACAAGACAAAAATAGTAAACTAGCGATACAAAACACATAACTAACAGCAAGCTAATCATTGTATTTTAGAAAATATACAAAGAAAATATAGTATCAAAGTTGATTGAATGCGTGAATGACTTACTATTGGACTTGATGAAGAACAGGAAGCAGTGTAGGCTCGATGCAGTGCAGAACGTAGATGAAGCAGAGCAGGAGTGGTCATGCAAATGCACTACCCAAAAAACTTATTGCTGCCCTGTGCAGGTACTCTCTGCGGCAATGGCTTAGAGATAGTCACTCTCTCTTCTTCCAGGTGCGCGCCGAGAAGAAAAATCAATAAGGTTGGGTCGCTCAACACTTAGTACAAGCGTTTCAGAGAAGAAGAAGACAATGGAAGAAGAAGATGGAGGAGTTTAGTCTCTTTAATCTGGACGTCTCCAGGTCTTTTTATTGACGTGCTAATTACCCTCTAGTAATTGATGACATTCAACTGAAATAATACTCTTGAGTAAGTGACTCCATTATTCACTAATAACTGCTAATATTCAAACCAGATAATGATAATTAAGCAGTCTCATATTTAGTCAAAAAGAGAGAGATGACGCATGGTTCAATAAAATAAAATGGATTTAGTCTATCAAGTGGCATGCCACATCACGGCGCTGTCACGCGTCACAAATCATAAGTCACACGATTTTCACACGAAATAGCGAATACGCACGTGTGTGTTTAGCTAAAGTCTTTCTCATGCCATCTCCATCCATAATTCATGGAGTGGCATAGACTCCATCTTATAAATTGGTTTCTCCCACCTTACCTTAGCAATATGGTACTAAACTATGCATGCTTTAGAATTACGAAAATAGGCCTATTTTTAACAATTCCCCACAAATTCTAAAGCAAGAAGCAAATAGATATCTAAGATATTTAATATACCAGTCTTATAATGTAAGTCCCGTATAGATTGAATTTACACCTAGATTAACAAGATTCATCTTCTCACAGCTAATGAATGGACAACGTCTTGAATTAACAGCTTTTCATAATAAGACTTTACATAAAATCTCAATTGATACTAGACTACCAATAAACCATGTCTAAATGGAGCGTTATATGGTTATGCTCATTTATCTACTCATGAGCTTTCTAAAGAATGCCCCGTTCTCGTGAACTGTGACCACATAGTTAGGCTCAAGTAGATGTATTCTGTTTAGGTATCCTGCAGGCAAATACCTTTTCCTCTTTTAGACAACAGAATACATTAAGACTTTATGCAACCTTCCATACAGTTTAGAGTACTTTGTTTATTAGAACATGGGTACAACAAATATGTATTCTCTTGTTACAATATCAACTTGTTTTTTCCATTGTCTAAGTCATGAGATCTCTAATCAAGAAGGTATGGGTTACCACTATGATGTAACTTAAATAGACCTTATTCTCATGTCCATAGATGCAACAAAAATCACTTTTCATGTTAACCCCTTTGTAAAAGGGTCTGCCAAAATTTTTCAGTGTGAATATAGTTCACAGCAATCACTTCAGAGACTCTCAATTTTCTGATAGATTTAAGCATACGCTTCACATGTGTAGAGGACTTCATATTATCCTTTGTACTTATGATTTTGGCCAACATATTTTGATTATCACAGTACATCAGGATTGTTGGTATTGGTTTCTCAACCAATGACAAGTCCATCAAAAAATCTCTTAGCCATTTAGCCTCAACAGTGGCTAGCTGTATCAAGCGCAACAAGTTCTGCTTCCTTGGTTGACCTCATCAATATAGTCTGTTTACAAGACCTCCATGAAACTGCAGCACTAGCTAAAGTAAACACATAACCACTTGTAGCTTTGATCTCATCTGTATTAGAGATCCAATTGGAGTGACTGTATACTTCTAATACAAAAGAGTATCCAATATAACGAATTCTATAAGACATTGGAGAGGTACGCAAATCACTATCCTTTTGGTTAAATCAAATTGTGCTAAAAGATCCTGCATGGGACACGATGGTTCCCAATTACATTCAATTAGATCATGGTTCTCCAGTGTAACATCCCAAATTTACGGGACTAATGTAATTGCAAAATTGATAAAAAAAATCTTTGTCGAATTTTTGTGTATTTCAAAATTTCGTTTAATTGAGTTCTTGAACTGAAATTTCTGGCGGCAAAATTTAATGAAGGAAAACAAAAGGTGAGAATCAAGACTTCAAAATCAAGTCCGACTTCTCAAATATTTATTTGGAGGTCCTAAATCAAAAATCTGAAAACAAGAAAAATTAAAGTCAAGGTTTAAGTTAAATTAAAATACTAAAATTGTCTCACCCACTAAACTTAACCAGTTGTAAATTGCAAATTTCTAAAAATCCCAAAGGAATTCTTTGGGCCTCAACCCTTTCTTCTTTCGGCCCACTTAGCCCGCCCGAGGCTTCCCGTTTCCCTTTGCCTCGGCCGCCTCATCCTCATTTCCTTCCTGCCGCCGCCACCAGGCTCCTCTTCCTCCTCCTCCTTTTCTCCACTCGTCCGGATGCTCCGCCTGGCCGTCTCCTCATTTCCTCCCCCCGTTTGCTCCAGATCTGCCCCAGTGCCTGGCCCCCTTTCCCCTCACCTCCGGCCCACCGGCGCCTTCCACTTCTTTTCCCCTTCCTGCTTCGTGCGCCAACCGCCCCGGCTCCAGCCCGCTCCTCTCCTCCACTCGCTTGGACCCCAGCGGCCCAGCCCCAAAAGCCGCCCTCCACTTCCCGGTTCCGCCGCCCCAGGTTTCGCACCCCGGCGCCTACCCCTAGCGCTGCCCCTCCACTAGCCTATGCCGCCTCGCTCCTTCAAATGCCGTGCAGGTCCTCCCTCCTCGCGTCACCAAGCTACCGTCTTTACTCCTCAGCGAGCCTTGACGCTAGCCGCCACAGTCTACCACCACCCAACTTTATTACGGTGCTAGCCTCGCTGCTCCATCTTCAATGCCCCGTCGTGTCGCCGAAGCTAGGTACAGCCCTCCACCCCTGGCTTCAATGTCGCACCGGCCTAGCACTGTGATTACTCCTCACCCGCGCCACGCCTCCGATGGCTCTGCATCGGCCCCCTCTCTACCTCCCCCTGGCGCCAGCCTACCCCGAACCCCTTCGCCTTAGCCCTGCGTCGGCCTCGCCTGCGCACAGCATCACTCCACCTGTGCCATCTTCAATAGCCACCAGCGGTCGCCTACCTCTTTTGGCTAATTGAGCACTGGCTCTCCTTTCTTCTTTTCCCCATCGGCACTTTCCTCTACTTCGGCCAGACATCGTCCCACCGCCGCCACCTTCCCCTATGATCGATCTCCCTCCAATTCCGCGTGGCAGGAGTAGCTCCTCAACGCCACAAATCCTCCCCAGCAGACGGCCGTCACCCTTCCCCACTGGTGTAGTCCCTCCATGCGAGCCTCCCTGCGCCACTCGTGGCCTCCGTCGCCAGCTTGCCTCGGTTCTTCTTCGGCCCCGGCGACCACCGTGGTAAGCTCGCCTCGACCCTTTCTTGCTTGTGCTCACTTTGATTCGCCCCTTTGTTCCCCAGGCCATCGGCACCTCTGCGACCTCCTTACTCCGGCCGCTCCAAGCCAATTCGAGTTGCTTTCACTCCGAAGGAGGCAGTGTCGCCGCCCTATTTTGATCACTCGACGTTCCGTGGACTGATTTTAAGGGTTACCAACACCTCCCTGGGATTCTCCATCAACAGCACTACCACCACCGTGCGTGAGCCCCTGTCTCTGCTGCTGACGCCCTTTTCCTCTCTGTCTCCTACCGATTGCATCCCCCTTCCTCCTCTCGGTCTTTGACTAGTGGGGCCCAGCTAAGTAGAGGTATAATTGATGTTTGTATATACCTGACATTCTTTATGCTTGTATGAATCTTTGAAATGTATGCACCACGTATCCTGATTGCTCTTGACCCAAATCAGATTACTGGGCCAATCTTCGTATAAAAATTTACCAACATAAGAACTTGCATATTTTCGAAAATAGCAAGTAATGAACCTACATCTAACCATTGTTGCTGTCCATTGGATGACAACAAACAAAGGATGTTGTGAACTAAGCCTATTAAGACATCGGCCCTAAAATACTGGTTGGGAGAGAAATTGACAAGATAAATTACTTTGGATTAATGAAAAGAGTTGAGGTGCGTATCCTCCAAGTTAAACCTAAATTTTCGTTGTCTCGCCTGCTGCTCCAAATCTTTAATGCTATTATCCACACTTACCTGAAACTCTAGTGGTTTACATAAAACAATAATAATCTGCTTATCTTTAAAAGTAATAAGATCCAGTTTTATCATGCTCTATAACTTGCTCACTGCTCCTAGTATTTTAGCTAAATCATACCCTGATGCAATTGTTATACATCTTATATTAATTCAATTTCAGATTTGCCAAGGTCCCCAATAATCTATCTGCAATCTGCCAAATTAAAAATATTTATGCAAATCCCTTAGAAATCTGAAAATATTCATTAAACTCCTATGACAAGAATTTCATATGGCAAGGTTTAGCCTAATCTTGCTAAATTTAGATAATTAAATTCTAGTAAATATTAAGATTTAAAATAATGCCACCTAACATCAAAACCTACCAGTAATCGGATTAATTTACATCATGTCCTTCTCCTGATATCCATAATCCATGAATACAAGGCAAGGTTACTAATTTAAACTATCTTTTGGACACATAAATATCAATAGCCTTCTTCAATAGAAATCAAAAAGACTCTCTTGCATATAACCATTTAAAATGATCCTATAATCTAAAGTCCAAAGCTTGTATAAAATAATAACTATTGAGCAATTACAACCTTATTTAAGAAATCTTGCTAAAACACGGTTTTGCATCCAAAATAATCTAATTGCTTTTCCAGCAATTAGAATAATTAATATTATGCCACCTTCTCATCATAAACTTTATTAAACCCTAACTCACCTTTTCGCTAAATCACAACCCTCGGTCATTCCTACCAAGACCATCAAATCACTAAGATGATTAATGTTATTTCAAGTCATAATGGGATAAATGACTAGCTCCATACTAAAACTAAAATATAAATAGTTGGATTCAAGTATCTGACAAATCGCCTCCTTGGCAATCTTTCTAAAAGACACATATATCATGTTTAACTCACGGAACTTCCTTAATAAATATATTATATTATAAAAGAAGTTACAAAGAAAAGACTGAGCCATAGCATTCCTAATCCTTTATCCCGAACCGGCAGAAAGATCCTGCGGATAATCTCTTAATCAACTTCTCCCTGTTCGTAAAATTTTCCCTCACGGTAAAGCTATTTAATCATCTTCTTTCTATCAAATAAATCCATTCCAATCACTCCCTCTCCACCCTTAATTTGTAAACGACATAAAATGAGTTCAATTAAGTTAAACCAAAAGTTTGCCGCTATCGGATTTATTTGGGTTTTCCATTTTATTGCCGCATATTAGAAGCTGCAATCCAAAGACGACGAGCTCAAGCGGATTCAAATTACCGTGAAGATTCAAGAATTATATTATCGACTGGTTATTTAAGCAAGCTTTGATTTAAAACAAAGCTGCGGTAAATATGCAAGGCAAGTCATCACTTTGATCATATTGATCCCACATTTTTGAAAGCTATGTTCCTTCAAATTATCAAATGCATGCTTACTTGTTATGCAAATTTATGTCAAATGTAAGGTAGGTATTACCCTTTTATGCTACCAATATTATTAATATGACATTCCTTACCATTTGATTCAACTAATCCTTGTCGCCTAGAGAATAATGCTATTATTATTAGTTAAGTCATATTTACTGCCAAATGAGTCTAAAGTTGGGGTTGGATTGTGATAGGCACCGCCTAGACGCATTAAGGACTTAATCCTGTGTTGACCTCTCCATATAAAATAGTACAACCACAAGCTGGCAAAGTGTAGGCATGACTAAATAATTTGTACTCGCCAGTAAATGAATGTATTTCGGGGGAAAGCACGATTTTTCTCGCTGGACGCAAAGCATCCTGGAGATGGTCGTGTCACCGGATAGAGGTGGGCGCAAGAGGGGGTCTAGCTGGCGCCTAAATGGCCTTCCTGTAGACGGAAACCTTAGTGAGTGCATTCTTTTACTAGATACATTGTAAAGGTCATGTGATAACTCAATTGATCTGCGTATCTAAGGCAATATGCAGAATATAACAATTGATTTATCTCTTGTGGGTAAAGATGTACAAACTCTGCAGAGTCTAAATAACTATTCAAATAGCCGTGCTCACGGTCAAGAGCGAACATAGGAACATCCTCGAGTTAGTTCTATTTCAAAAACCTTTTCGGGCGGGTTGAAAACTAAGTAGAGGGAAGTACTCTACTTTGTTGGATTTTTCCTGGAGGGACGTACTCCAGCGATGTCTAATTAGGGTGGACGTAGCCCAGTAAACAAAACTAGCATTGGCAGAGGTAACCATGCACTGTAAAGGTGGATGTAACCTGCGCTACTATTAATATTGCGCTCTCTCTCTTTACAACTCGCATTTTGGTTAAAATTGCTAAGTCACAGGAATTTTATTTATGATATTTGGAAATGCTGTTTTAGCAAAGAAAATAACCTCAAGCCTCCTTTCACAGCCTTACACATACTAGTTAGTAGTATTGCATTCTGTGTGGTGGCTTGTTGAGTACAATTTGTACTCACTGTTGCTACTTACTCTCCAGTCAGTCAAGAACAGAAGAAGGCCCTGCAACCATGGACATAGATCGCGAAACCCCAGTTGGCTGCCTGTGGGCAAGTCTTGTGGGTTCCACTTGTATGAAGATTTTCCGCTGCTGCATTCTCTGCTTTCTCGGCCTAATCGGCCCATGTAAGTTATTATCGTATTAATTATGCTTCCGCTTAATATGTTTTTGATATACAATGATGTATCTGTGAGCATTGGCTACTAATCTAGGGAACAATGCAGAAATCACAGAGGAATTCAGATTTCTAAATCCGGTTCTGATATCCAGCCGGCTCCACCAAGACATCAAGCAGACTCACGGGATGCCGTTGCAGTTTGATTGCCTCCGTCGAACTCGCGCATACATCCAATTAAGGAGAAGCTATCCTTGTGACCCATATGTGATGGTGGTGGGGGTTTAGTCCTAAAATGGAATAAAATATATTCAATAGTAGGTTCAAATGTTGTAATCAATTTTCGAGCTTGGACTACACAAGTTTAGTACTATATGTGATGGTGGTGGGGGTTTAGTCGTACATATATGTCATGCAGATTGCATAGGAGCAAAGCATCGTGTACCTATGAGTGGAAGATAAGAATAATTGTATTGCCGTGTTATACTTTTCTCCATGCAAAGACAACGACCATGCCTGGTACAAGCACGCTTGTGACATGTGAGTCAAGTATTTCATATGTGACTAATTTTGAATTTTGACTATCTATAGAAAATAAGACGGACGAATATGATGTGCCACTTATTATATATGCAGAAGAAAAATGAATTAGCAACAAACCTATGCATGGAATGATATTTTGTCATATCTTTGAGGAAAAAGTTGCTAGGGACCAAAAGAACGGCATGGCACAGTAGTCCTTCCAAAAACTGACATGTTTTATATTACTAAGAGGATGTCCGTACATTGTGACGGAAATTAAAATTTATGGCAAATATTATGCATGTTCTGCCCATTCATTCTAAACCACTCCTCCTGTATCCTCATGCGTCAAGTGCTAGCAAATCCATAAAATTGAGATCCTTTGACATTGGCTTTCAGATAACAAGATCACATATTTATGTCACGTATAAGCACTAAATGCTAAAAACATGATGTGCCAACAAAAATAGTTTCCACAGACACAATGGCAATGATTATTGATCAAATAATTTATTTGGCAAGGATTATTGACCGAATCATTGATTTGTCATTCGTCTAAAATAGAGAGCTCTATACTGTTTTATGTAGGAGATACACCAGTGTTGCATGAGATTAGCACAAAAACTATAGTTTTACGGTATTCTCCAATCTCCTAAATGTTGCCACAAGGAGCAAAGATAGCTTCTTTTCATGAACATCTTGATTCTCATGTTGCTATGAGGACTAAACAAATATGTCAAATCCTATAAAATAGTCGATAGCAAAGTTGAAATTTAAAGAAATAAAAATCTAAACAGTATATGGATCGGTAGGTTTTGTCTTAGAAAATATTAGTATTCATACTACTGAAATGAGTTGTTTGCATGTTTTTATACCCCAGGTCCAAGGTATTCTCATCAGAACCATCCTTCAAGACCGCCCGATGGACCTGATCAAAAAAAAAAAAAGATAACATATAAGCAAACGACAACTTGATCGTCTGAGCAGCATCCAAAAATATGTTAGTTTCAGTTAGTGTTCAAGTAACGCGCCAAATATCTTAGTATCAGTTAGTGCTAAGGTGGATGCACCAATCTTAAATGTGGTGTGTTTTTAATAGTGTGCTACCTCTACAGGACTAACCTGTTTGATGCTTGCTGCCGCTAGCCTCCCAAGAGTACAAATCCTCTACTTGAATGACCAATCTGGTGTTGGGATATAGATAGATTACACTAGCGTAAATAAAAAACTTTTTATCATGTAAGTCAGGAAGCCATGTGAGTTAGAGAACATAGATCGTGACCACTAGACGCGCAGTGCAGCGGAAGTAGAGTTGAAGCAGCCGATTCAACGAAGAGCGTGTCGGTGTAGTGGAAGCAGTCGATCGTCCTCTGGCTAACCGTCTACTCCTTGCGATCGTCTTGATCAGCGTCGCAGTCGTAGCAATGCCTCTACCAAGGTCCACATGTTCAGGGAGGAAACACCATGCGTCGGTGTGCTAGCACCAGCGCGCACAACGGGGTTATGAGAGGTGGCAGCTAAGGTTTTGATAGGTATATTTTGGACACTTCCCTCGGCCCTCGCACCTCTCCTTATATAACCTCCAATCGGATCCTTATCCGATACGAGTAGAGATCGTATCCCCACCCGGAGACTATTATCGTTCCAGCCTATTAAGTATGTGACTCTGTAGGTTCACGTATATTTTTGGCCTTAGGCTGAAAACTCCTTTCTAGTCCATAAGTCGGTAGCGGTCCCTAGCAGAACATAATGACTCCTAAATATACATAAAGATAATATCAAATGAAGCTATATAGTGCTTATGTACCGATCCCTTTGTCTCATGATAACAGATCGAACTCAAGGCGAGAAGTGTGTCATCCTATGTAGCTCGATCCTTCACTCAAACCTATAGTGAATTACTCAGTTGTGATTGACTCTTCAACCATATTCGGCATGGCCATGCACTTTCTTAATCCAACCACATCGAGGGGCCCAGAGATATCACTCTTATTATATAGGAGGGGCAAATTCCATCTTGATCGCTCATATTCCTTCGCATATTTCATAGTAAATCCGAAAGCTATATTTATGACTACCTACTCATGGAGTAGTGTTTGGTAATCTCTAAGTAAACTATTACACATGTAGAATACACTATGTATGAGATTAACTGATGATACATAAGAATATAATAATTCTTGTAGTGTCTCGTGGTGGGTCAACCCAACATAATATTTTTTAACATGATTCCACATTATTGATTTGATATCTCATATCCATGATCTATAAAATATGATATTTAATCAATATATGTGCTGATCTGTAAATCATAATTGTCCCACATAATGACATAAGTTCAGGGATAATTTAGAATAACATCAAAACATAAATAAAGAGTTTCACGAACAAGTCGCATACTTTTTGATTAATACAAAAGATATTTATTCAAGAGACAAAATAACATATTATTTAAAAGATTATAAACATAGAGGTGACAAAATCATCTCTATGATTATCTCTAGGGCATATCACTAACAATCTCCCACTTGCACTAGAGTCAATCATGCAAGTATCTAATACCTATAGCTCTTGTATGCGCCTCATGCTTTGTGGAAGAGGCTTTGTCAATAAATCAACAATATTTAAATTTGTGTGCACTTTGTATATCTTAACATCACCTCTATTTACATTCTCATGAATGAGGTAAAAATGCCGAAGTATGTGCATGGATTTTTGTTGTGATCTAGGCTCCTTGGCTTATGCAATGACTCCATTATTATCACAATAGAGATTCATTGAACTAGAAGCATTAGAGACCGCACCCAGCTTAGAGATAAATTTCTTTATCCAAACAACCTCCGTAGTAGCTTCGAAAGTCGCAATATACTCAATCTCCATTGTAGAATCAGCAACCGTCTCTTGCTTGAAAATTTTCTAGCTCACTACTCCTCTATTAAGACAAAATACAAACTAAGACTGTGATCGAAAATCATCTCTATCGGTTTGAAAACTAGCATCAGTATAAACATTTACAACTAGCTCTTCCTCACCTCCATAAACAAGGAACACATCCTTAGTCCTTCTCAAGTATTCTAGGATGCTCTTTACAGCAATATAGTGACCTTCACCTGGATCTGATTGATATCTGCTCATTACACTTAAAGCATATGACACATCTGGACATGTACAAAGCATAGCCTACATGATAGACCTAATGACGAAAGCATATGGAATCTTACTCATCTAGTCTCGCTCATCTGGTATTGAAGGATACTAAGTCTTACTAAAACTAATACTATATGACATAGGCAAGAACCCCTTCTTGGAATCCTGCATGTTAAACCGCTTCAACACTTTGTCAATATACATATCTTAGCTTAATTCAATTAGCCTTTTAGTTCTATCTCTATAGATCTTTATACCCAAAATATATGCTATCACTCCTAAGTCTTTTATAGAGAAACTATTTCTTAATGAATACTTGACAGATGAAAGCATAGGAATATCATTTCCAATCAACAATATATGATCGACATATAACTAGAAAACAAGTGCGCTCCCACTAGCCTTTTGTAAACACAATGCTCTTCTTTATTCTTAATGAAACCAAATACTTTGACTACCTTATCAAAACAAATATTCTAACTCCGAGAAGCTTGCTTCAGTCCATAGATAGATCTATGAAGCTTGCATATCTTTCTAGCATTTTGAGGATCGACAAATCTCTCAGGCTGTGTCATGTACACATCCTCACTTAGGTTTCCATTTAGGAAACCCGTTTTGATATCCATCCACATATCTTATAATCGAAATATGCAGCAATAACTAGAATGATCAGGACAGACTTAAGCTTAGCGACCGGTGAGAAGGTTTCATCATAGTCAACACCTTGAATTTGTTTAAAACCCTTCGCCACCAGTCGTGTCTTATGGATATGAATATTTGGTCAGGCATTTACACTTAACCTTTGAGCAGTTCGTTGGCCACCGCAATTTTGACCAGTGAACACGGAGAGGTTCAACTGGTCTCAAAATCCCATTGAATTCCTCCAAATTTATGTGACCATTGTTCGAGCATCAGTAGGAGGAGAGCATGTCATGGTAAATTACCTTCTAACTGTGCTCAAGGGGTATGTTCAATCATAGTTGTTAAATCAACCACTGGAATAGATCCATTCATGGCAACACCTTTGTGATCTCCTATTATCCAATTTCTAAAGCACATACAATTGCCCTAGAAAGGAGGACGACCTGCACAGGATAAAATAGAATGACCATGAAACCTTATGTTAATTCATTAGACATTTTCATCAGGTTCATAATTCCATACCTGAGATTTCTGATGCTTCCATTAATAAATCATTTAAGCAAGGAATCCACAATAGAAGGATCACCAAAGACATCACTTTGAATCCTCCGGTTACTATTGTGAACTCTTTGAGATGGCCGATCGATATACAACTGCTGTTGAAGTAGTCGAGTGGAACAAAACTATTGATCGAGACAATAAAAATCCACAAGATGCAGGCGACAATAACGTTAAGAAGGAGAAGAAGACCAAGAAGTCTAAGAACAAAACTAAAGATCAATAGCCTCAAGCCAATAGTTCCAAGGAAGTCTTATCCGTAAGCGATAAGAAGCCACAAAGTTCCAAACAGTACTCCGACCGGGGCAAGGGCAAATTCGCCGTACAGAAAGTATGACAAGCCTAGGTGGTGTCCTCTTCATAAAAAGAAATGACATGACCTTCACCATTGCCGAGTTTTCTAACAAAGAGTCGAGGACTACTACTCCGGCAGAGGACCATTTCCTGCACAAGATGAGTTAGGACAAACAAGTGGTCGAAAGTAGTCAAATGAAGACAAGGAAATGCCATTTCAAGATCTGAAGCACACCATCGAATATATCTACGAAGCTGTCGAATGAGAGGTAAACTCTATTGACCATCCTCTTGTCCATAAATTTTCAAAGTGGTCAGAAGTTATCATCTTCTTTGAAAAAAGTGACTGTCTGATCCCTTCGACTCGACCAGGTCGATTTTTAATTATGATCGAGCCCACCATCAATAACTATTGAGTAAATCAAATGTTGATTGACAGTGGTAGTTCGTTAAATATTTTATTTATGAGTGCCCTATACGAGATGCAAATTCCTCGGAACAGAAGAAAACTCCTATGATATTCATTCAGTAGGATCGTATTGGGATCTTTAGCCAAGCCAATTGGCAAAGTTTCTCTTCCTATAAAGTTTTGTTCTCCAGACAATTTCAAGATAGACAAAATCTCATTTAATGTGGTCGATTTCAACACATCATATAATGCTATACTCAGACGACCAACTTTGCACGATTCTTAATTGTTGCTTATTATGGGTATCAATGTCTTAAGATCCAGGTCCCAAAGAAGTAATCACAGTCTGCTGTGACAAAAAGATGGTGCTTACACGCGACCACAGATCCCTCAAGATGGTAGGCTAGTCACCAACTCGAAAAGCAAGTAAGGCATAGCCTTCGACCAAGCAATCAAAGCCTAAATCTGAACCAAAGCCAAACGAACAAGTCAAAGAAGTTTCGCTCGATCCAGAGGAGCATTCGAAGACCATTCACATTGGGGTTACTTCTAACCCCAAAGAGGAAGATGCTCTCATCATCTTTCTCTAGGCTAACATAGATGTCTTCACGTGGTAACCATTCACATGCCCGGAGCTCCCAGAGAGATGATCGAGCACTGGCTAGCTTTATGGCCTAACAAGAAACCTATAAAACAAAAGTTATGAAGATTTGCACCTGATCGATTGGAAGCTGTTAGGTCAAAATTGGACAAGCTACTAAAAGTAGGCATTATAAGAGAAGTCAACCACTCAGAGTGGTTGGCTAACCCTGTAATGATTAAAAAGTCTAATGGTAAGTGGCATATGTGCATAGATTTTACTAATCTTAATAAAGCTTGTCCAAAAGATGATTTCCCTCATCCTCATGTGGATCAGGTGGTTAATTCTATTGCTGGTTGTGAAGTATTAAGTTTTCTAGATGCCTACTCTAGTTATCATCAGATTAATATGTGTTTAGAAGATGCAGAGAAGAATGCATTTATTATGCCATTTGAGATATTTTGTTATGTCAAAATGCTATTTGGTTTGAAAAATACTAGTCCAACTTTTCAACGATTGATGCAATTGACTTTTTCACCTTAACTAGGCTAAAATTTAGAAGCCTATGTTGACAATATAGTCGTAAAAAGCATCAAACAACTTGATCATAGTTTTGACCTACAAGAAACATCCGACAACCTTAGAAAACACAATTTAAAACTCAATCCAGATAAGTATGTGTTTGGAGTTTCTTTAGGAAAATTGTATGGATTTCTTGTTTTTGCACGAGGAAGCAAAGCAAATCTTAAAAAGATAAGAGCCTTTGAACAAATGCACCCTCCAAGATCAAAGAAAGAAGTCCAAGATCAAAGAAAGAAGTCAAAAAATTGAAGGGTGCATGGTGACTTTTAAGTCGTTTCATTGCACAATTGGGAAAAAAGACTTCCTTTCTTCAAACTTCTAAGGAAGCATGAGGGTTTTGAGTGGTCGAAGGAGGCTAACGACGCCTTCGAGGATATCAAGAGGTATTTTATGAGTTCTCCCATTCTAGTTTTTCTAAAACCATAAGAGGCACTCTTAATATATCTAGCTACCACACCACAGGCAATGAGTGTAGTACTAGTCACAGAACATGAGAATGTCCAGCGGCCAATTTGCTACATAAGTAAAGTTTTACACAGGCCTTAGGAGCACTACCCTCAGGTTCAAAAACATTTGTATGTCTTTGAGGAAACTGAGGCATTATTTTTAGGCGCACAAACTAATTGTGTCATTTGAATTTTTCTTAGGAGAGGTCCTCCATAATAGAAAAGCAGCACGATGCATGGCAAAATAGTCGGTTGAACTTAGAGAGTTCAACCTCCATTTCTTGTCCTGAACGACTATTAAATCCCAAATCTTGGCAGATTTTGTCACTAAATGGATAAATCCTGAATAGGGATGGCAACAGGGCCAGGAATCGTGGGGGAAGCCTCCGCGGCCCCGCCCCGCCCCTCGCTAGCCAGCCCCCCGCCCCGCCCCGCTAAGCCTCCCGAGGGGAGATGGCCCCCTGTCCCTAGTCCACACGGGGACCTGACCCCCACAGGGTTCCCATGGGGGATAAAAAAAGACTGGGCCCCACCCTGTTCCCCACACGGGGGAATATCATCTCCCGCCTCCCACCCCCCATAGGGATATTCCCCACGGGGCCCCGCCCCCACAGGGGGAATTGCCATCCCTAATCCTGAACCTATTCAGGATCCCTATTACAATTCCCATGACAAGTGGATAATATACTGATGTACTTTGATGGGTCACTTACACTTAGTGGCTCAGGGGCTGGAGTGGTCTTGGGATCTCCTATAGGAGAAACCTTAAAGTATGCAATTCAATTGGACAACTACTCAGGATTGGACAACTACTCTTGAGAGGAGACTCTCAACTGGTCATGAATCAGGTCAAAAAAGAGTGCCAGTGCTCTAATTCATCCATTTCTTAGTACTTATAAAAGTCAAAAATCTTGAGAAGCATTTTTTCGATTTTGCGATACAATATATCCATAGAAAGAATTATTTTATCACAACCAGTTGGCTCGAATGGCTTCTTCCTGATGACAAGTACCAAAAGGAGTCTTCTTTGAATAATTCCAGAAGCTAACTCTGGTCGAAACACCTCCTAATGAGATAGCCTCTCTAGAATACACAGATACCTGGATGGGACCCATTTATGAGTATCTTCAGAAGGGTACAATGCCCAGCAATGATCTCGAGGTAGATCATTTATCCCGTAAGACCAAAATGTATACTTTGGTTGAAGGAGTACTCTATAAATGAAGTATTCAAGGGGTTCTCATGCGATACATATCATAGAAAGAAGAATTGCAACTCCTTCACGACATACATGGGGGTATCTATGAAGCGCATGCTTGTTACAGAATGCTGGTCGAAAAAACCTTTCGACAAGGTTTTTACTGGCCGAAAGCCCTCCATGACTCTAAGAAGTTGGTTAAAAATGCATACAATGCCAGTTTTATAGCAAGTAAATACAACAACCAGCTCAAACTCTACAGACTATACCTCTCTCTTGGCCTTTTGTACCTCTCTCTTGGCCTTTTGTGACCTAGGGTCTCAATATCCTAGGATCGTTCCCAAAAGCATCAGGGGACTTCGAATTCGTTTTTGTGGCTATTGACATGTTCACAGAATGGATTGAAGCTGACCCTATAATTGGGATAACAATGAAAGCCGCTAAAAGGTTTATGATGAGAAGCGTAATTACTCGATTTGGAGTGCTAAGTCAAATAATTATAGATAATGGTAAGTAATTCTTATGTACAAAGTTTCAATAATTTTGCAAAGAATTGGGTACCAAGTTGTGTTATGTCTCTATCGTCCATTCCCAAAGCAATGGAGCAGTCAAAAGAGCGAATGGCCAAATAATGAAAGGAATTAAAACTTGGGTCTTCGACTAGCTTATAAAGCGCTCAAGGGCTTGGGTACAAGAATTACCCTCGGTATAATGGGTATTTTGCTCGAGTCCTAGTCGAGTAATAGGTGAAACACCATTTTTCTAGTTCTTTTGGGCTAAAACTATGATTTCTCCAGAACTAAAGATTCGGTGGACATGGATCAAAAATTTCAATGACTCTAACTAAGAGCAACTTCAAGCAGATAACATCAACCTACTCGAGAAGAAGAATCAAGCCTTAATCTACTCAATGGTCTACCAACAAGCCCTGCATAAATACTATGATCGTAAGGTCCAACCTCATAGCCTTGTTGTAGGTGACTTGGTATTGAAGAAAATTCAATTCCAGTCTAATCGGTACAAACTTTCTCCAAAGTGGAATGGTCCTTACATAGTGGTTGAAGTTACATGACCAGGTTCGATACGACTTGCCATAGAAGACAGCCGAATCCTCTCAAACTCTTGGAATATCAACCAACTACGTAAATTCTATGTTATGCATTGAGTATAAAGTTTTTAGTTTTGTTTGTTCAACTATTTTTGGTAAACTCAATTCACTCAAACTGATCAGAGAAGGACACATCCTTAGTCGAAAGTCTTTCTTCTCTACATGTGGTGCTATCCACTAGAAGGAACTTTCTAGCATCACATTGTTTTCAACTCTTGCTATCAGCATAAAATAATTGAGTTCACTGAGAAAAGTCGAATGAATTTGAAAAAAGGAACTCTAAGTTTTTATCCTACTCATTTATGTTCTCGATTTGCTTAGTCTTGTCAAAGAAAGGTAACATCACCTAGTCTAAGTTTTTTCTTTCTACACATGGTCCTGCCCACTAGAAGGAATTTTCTAGTGTCGACTCATTCCTAACTTTTGCTACCAGAATATGAAAATCGAGATCGATAACGATAGTTGGACAAACTGTTTTCCTCCACAAACCCTATTATACACTATTTGCTTATTTTATTTACATAAACCAAGTACATAGTCGGGGCCTAGGATAAAGTTATACATATAACTTCAATTCTTAGTCTTCATTACGATTTCTTTCATTTCTTCATTATCTTAGGAGTTACTAACTACTCGACAAGATAATTTACAAGAAAAAGAAATATTAAAATTGCATTAACAAAGACTTATCTTTATAAGTTTTCTATTACAAACTACTCTGACGAAGCAGATCCAATTTTTATCTCCTCCGTAGAGAAAATTTGTGAAGTGGATTGAAGCTGCTGGACAGCATTGGCCGTTAGGGGAAATCAGGCAAATTTTGGTATTTCAAGCTTAATGTGAGTGTGGCCTTCAATTACTCGCTCTCTCCTTTCTCTCACTGGTCCCTGTTCGTTCCCTGGCCCATGATTGCCTAACAGGAGCAACCTCCCCTCCTAATTCTTCAATGTGTGGTGCACCCTACAAACTGCTACCCACAGCGATAGACTCCTGTACTTTCGGTGATGGCACCACCCAGCCACAGTTGTGGCCTCTACCATGGCCTCAGTCGGTACCACAATCACGACCTGTACCCCCTCAATATACCTTTGCATACTGTTGTAGAGGTGGCCCCCACCTAAGCCCAGTCGGCCTGTTAGAAAGTTGTAAGCCCCCAAGTGGGACATGTGTAATGACATGATTGCCCTTGAAAAGGATATTTGGATGTAAGGGTACGATTGTAAAAACACTCCCCATGAGGATATATATATATCCGACACAAGTCATGGAGGAGGACAGAGCATTGCTCACCTAACTCTCCACTACACACACTCTCTCTCTGTTTGGTCTGTAACCACAACAGATGACGCCGTCCGTGGGGATAGCAAGAGCAAGCCTCAGGGTCTCGGGAAGGATGGCACTGAACAAAGCTTCATCACCGGCGGCGAAGAAGAAGGAAGGGGACGAGGCGAAGTCCCATGTCGACATCAGGGCTTCGGCATCAGCAGCCTTTGGCGCGACGAGCGACTCCGCCGCCGACGCGACGAGCGACTCCGCCACCGACGCAACGACCGACCCTACTGCCGATGCAACGATCGACCCCACCCTGTGAGTGATGCCCGACTCCACCGCTGGCGCGACGAGCGACTCCACCGCCGACGCAACGAGCGACCCCACCGCTGATGCAACGGCCGACCCCGTCCCGCGAGTGATGCCCGACTCCACTGCTGGCGCGACGAGCGACTACGTCGCCGATGCAACGAGCGACCCAACCGCCGACGCAACGGCCGACCCCGCCCTGCGACTGCCGCTCGATTCCGCCGCGGGCACAACGGGCAACTCTGGTAGTACCGACCGGGTGGTAGGGAGCGGTAATGTTGACACCCGTGGAGGCGCGATCGTCGTCCCTACACCAGGAGCGGGAGCACCGAGCAGTCCCCACGGTAACACGGGCCTCGTAATTGATGCCGAAGTCCACCACGCCAACACAGCGGGCAACCCAGGAGCGCAAATCGTGGTCACAGCTGCTCCGGCAGCGCGACCAGGTGCGTCGATCGCCTTGGCTACGCTGGCAGTGGAGAACACCATGCTGACGACCCTCGGCGCGCTCCAGCGGGAGTTAGCGGATTTCTGCAGAGCTGTGCAGAGTATGCAAGAGGCTCGGGGTCAACAGACCCCGCCGGTGGTCGCGCCAAACCCACGCTAGATCAGGTGGATAGTCGCGACGCCCCCACATCTGGCCGCGCCTTGCTGCAACGCGTGGACCCAGAGTCCCCACCATCTGCGGGCCAACAGAAGACTGCCATTGAAGCGGCAGCCAAAGATGACACCACGAAGGTGAAGGGACTCAGAGCTCGGGCCTCGGAAGTGTCGCCCCCTGCAGTGGCCCGCAGGCACCAGCCGCAGGGGGCCCTCTACGAGCTGGGGTCCCAGTGGGGGCTCAGTGTCGAGACCCGAATATGCAAACTCGGTCTCTCTGTGTAAACTGCACTAGTCCAGGATCACGCTAGTGCACACAGTCAAACATAGATGTCATCACAGTCATACACACGACAATAATAAGGGAAAACTAGAATATCGATAAAATATCAAAGGTACGACCTTATGGCCAAGCTTACAATATCTCTAGCCTAAGGGCTTAACAAAATAGCAGCGGAAATCCAAAATAAAGCGTGGCGACCAATCGACAAGCCACAAAGCTATCGAGTGGAGAACAAAGCCTAATCCGTGAAGTCGCCGTAGTACTCCCTCTACGGCACCTCCTGCGATAGTACTCCTCTCCCTCAACTGAGCAACATAGGCGTAAAGCCGTGAGTACATTGGTACTCAGCAAGTCGTTTGTAACAATAAATGCAATATAATATGCAAGGCTTACCAAAGGAAGGCTGAAAGGTTAATTTGCATAAAGGCATTTATTGATGAAATATATTAAATAACTTGAAAGCGAAAGTTAATCAAAATAGTAATAATAGATAATCAAAGGAATAAACATGAACCACTTGAACACCAATTCACAAGTTTAAACCAACAAAGGAACTACCTGCTCACTCCCAACATAAACCACCAAGTTATAAATGAAACACTAACCCTCGTGTGAAATCCCGAGCACCGCTCCATGACCGAGGACGCGGCTATTCGAATAGTTTTACACTCTGCAGAGGTTGCACAACTGTACCCACACGATGTGATTAGCCTAGGCCTAAGGAAAATCACAACAAGGCCTTTACAATGCTCTACCTCAACACAATCCTGCCCGCTAGGGTTTCAGATCACACCCCCTTGCGCCACATGGAAATCAAGAACCATGTCCATCACAATGGCGAATTGGATTGAAATATTACAAATTAATCAGCCAGTCCATCCCATAATAGACATGTGGTTTGCACGATTAAGCTCGATCAATGGCGCACAAAGTTAAGTCCTTAACATTACCCGCGAGACTACCACATCCCCAAAGTACAATCAGTATTTCCCCTTTCTCGCACGATCACTCGCTTGAGTGCAAAACCAATTTGTATAACCAAGCCAACGTCACACCAATGACGTGGCACAAATTTTAATACACGTGGCACCAACCACGCCCATATGTCATTAAGTCAAATTAATAATTTAACAGTGTGAGGAGATCAATCGTAAATATAAGCAGGCTAAGCAATCTAATCGCACCAACCCATGTGATAAATTAACTAGCATCACTAATAAATTTCCCAACCTATGGTGACAAAGGCATCATGGTATTTCAAAGTGTCAAGGAGGTATAATTGCAATTGGGACAATAACTACCTGTGCAACGGTTTGAATAAAAATAGCAATGCAATGTAATTTAAAGCAAAATAATTAAATAATAGTTTGTAAAATTGGGTTCAACATGATCAAGGGACACGACTTGCCTTCGTTATGCTCAGCGGGGTACTCCTGGTCTTCTGGCGCGAAACCTGCTCCTCCGGAATCCGAATCTAACGAGAGAGAAAACGACCGGAAACAAAGAAATACATAAAATGACAAGAAAAAGAACTCCAAAATTCACAAAAGCAGAACCAACAGCTAGAGCTCGATTTTAGATGAATTTAGAAAAAAGAACGGGGTCAATCGGAGCTAGGACGGAGGAGAACGGGCTCCCGGAAAATTAATTCAAAATTAATTCGGGAAAATCGGAAAAGTTACTGTGCTGTGGACCCGGTCCATGAAATTCCGAGTCCACCGTGGACTCGGTCCACGTAACAGTGCACGGGGGGCGGCGGGCTGACGCGGCGGGGCGGCGACGCGGCAAAGAAGATCTGTCGCCACGTGGCGCGCGATGCCGACGCGTGGCTGCCACGTGGCTCGGGAGGCGGCTAGGGCTGACGTGGCGCTGACGTGGCATGCCACGTGTCATGCCACGTGGCCTAGGGCTGACGTGGCACGCGCTGGTGCTGCCACGTGGCTAGGCTGGCCGCGCGCTCGGCGCGGCGGCGTCGGCGGGATCCGACGGCGGGGATGCGGGCACGCGGCCAGATCGAGCCCTCGGCCCGATCCGAGCGCGCGGCGGGATTGCGCGCGTGGCGCGGGATCGCAGCGGCGGGCGGCGCGTGGCTGGGCGCGGGGCGGATCGGCGACGTGGCGGCGTGGTGCGCGGCGCGAGGCGACGGGTCGCGGCGCGGCGCAGACGCCGCGAGGCGAGGCGAGGCGAGGGCGGCGCGACGGCGAGGCGACGGAGGCGACGCGGCGAACGGCGCGGGAGCTCACCGGCGGCGACGCAGCGGCGGCCGCTCCCGGCGACCGGCGACGGCGGAGGCGCAGCGACGGGCGGCGCGCGAGCGTTCGCGGCGCGCGCGGCGCGAGGCGAGCGGAGGCGGCGAGGGTTTCGGCGAGGCGTGCGCGAACCGAGGACGGCCGATCGGTTTTATCACGCGAACCGAGGCAATCCAATCCGATTACGGCGACGGTCGCAACGCGACAAGTTTGGACGGTCGGGATTCAACGCGAGAGATCGGACGGCTCGGACGCACGCGAGGGTTAGGGTTAGGGTTTGCGGCGCGCGCGAGGATGGACGGCGGGATCGCGCGGCACGCGACGGGCGGCCGAGGGCGCGGCGGGCGCGGCGGCGGCGGGCGCGTTGGTGCCGCCAGCGTGTCGCGCGATGCGCGACACGTGGCGCAGGCGGATCGCGCGGCGAAGCAGCGCGCGCGCGGAAAGGGTACGGGCGGCGGCGCGCGGGCGGGATGGGCGACGCGTGGAGGAGAGAGGGAGATCGGGCGGGTGAGGTTAATTTCTTTTCTTTTCTTTTTCCAGAAATTCAAATAAACTTCTAAAAGCTCTAGAAAATAGCAAATAAATCCCAAAAATTCACCAAAAATACCAAAAAAATTCCTTGAGACCTGAGGAACACAAATAAAATATTTTCCACTTATGTTAATGTTTATTTTAATCACATTAAATCATTTAAAACTTTAAAAATTCATTTGAAGCTTCAATTAATTTCAGAAAATTCCAGAAAATTCATTTTTGAAATCCAGGCTTTAAAAATCTCAGAAAAACAGGATGTTACAAACCTTACCCTTTAAACAAGATCTCACCCCGAGATCCGGGCCAACTAAGAGAATAGGTTCGAACTCCGCTCGAGATCCTCCTCGCGCTCCAGTGGCTTCCTCCTCGGAATGGTTGCTCCACCGAACTTTGCAAAACGGACCGCTTTATTCCGGTGACTCGCTCGACACTTGCAAGATTTTGACGGGTGCTCTTTGTATGACAGATCCTCCTGCAGGTCAACGGCCTCAACTGGCACAACCTCCTCTGGTACGCGCAGGCACTTCTTCAGCTGGGACACATGAAAGACGTCATGTACCCCACTCAAAGACGCAGTAGCTCCAATCGATAAGCAACCTCTCCTCTGCGTTTGATCCCGAACGGACCAACATATCTCGGTGCAAGCTTCCTTTTAGCTGAAATCTCTTCACACCCTTGAATGGTGTGATCCTAAGGTACACAAAATCATCGGCTCAAAACTCGGCTCTCGGCGTCGGTATCCGCATAGCTTTTCTCATCGGCACGGCAGCTTTTCAACCTTTCTGAATCAAGCGGACCTTATCCTCGCCTTCTTTCAAACAATGCGGGCCAAAACCGACCTTCCCCGCCTCTTTCCAATTGAGAGGGGTCTCGCATTTCTGCCATACAATGCCTCAAACGGTGACATCTCGCAAACCGGCCTCGAGAATCGTGTTGTATGAGAACTCGCAAAGGGTAAACAATCGTCCCACTTAGACCCATGATCAAGCACACAGTTCTCAACATGTCCTCCGTAACTGATTAACTCGCCTGCCCGACCATCTGTCTGGGGTGATATGCTGTATCGAATTCGTGGGTTCCCATAGCCTTATGGAAACTACCCCAAAACCGAGAGGTGAATCATGATCCACGATCCGACACAATCTTCTTGGGCACACCATGCAAATCGACAATCTCCGACATATATAGCTCGCCAATCTGTCACCACCGTAAGTCGCCTTAAGCGGAATGAAATGAGCAACCTTGGTCAAACGGTCCACAATGACCCAAATCGAATCATGACCCTCTTTGGTTTTAGGCAAACCGACTATAAAGTCCATACCAATTTCTTCCCACTTCCATTCGGGGACTTTTAATGGTCAGAGCAAACTGCGCAGTCTCTCGGTGCTCGCCTTTACTCTCGACAAACATCACAAAGGGCTACATACTCAGCGATCTCACGCTTCATGCTTGGCCACCAATACTTATCCTTAATGTCTTGGTACATCTTGGTATCGCTGGATGAATCGAATACGATGACTCATGAGCCTCTTTTAATAACACATCCTTTAGTTCCCGCTTGTTGGGCACACACAAACGCCGCTTGAACCACAAGGTTCCTCGATCATCCACCAATATCCCGACTCTTTACCTTCACTTAAATTCTTTCGATCCATTGAAATGCCTCATCATCCGACCGAGCTCGCGAATCGACCATCCAAAGTAGGTTGATCTCCATAGCCGCCAAAATCCTCGCTCAACCAACTCAAGGCTAAGCTTCAAATTCCTCATGCAAAGTGGGCCGACTCTCTCGAACCATCACTGAATTGCGATACCTTTCGCTCAAGGCATCTGCAACAACATTAGCTTTCCCGGGATGATAATGTATGCCCACATTATAATCCTTTATCAGCTCTAACCACCTTCTCTCGCTCGAGGTTAAGCTCGGATCGGTAAAGATGTATTTTGACTCTTATGATCCGTGTAAACCTCACATCCGTTACCCATCAAATAATGACGCCAAATCTTTAAGGCATGCACTACGGCCGCCAACTCTAAATCATGGGTAGGGTAGTTCTCTCATGCGGTCTCAATTGGCGTGAGGCATAGGCTACCACTCTCTTGTCTTGCATCAAGACACAACCCAACCCTTTGCGCCAAGCATCGCAAAATATCTCAAAATCTTTGTTAATATCAGCAACACAAGCACTTTGGGCTGTGGTCAAACTCTCCTTAAGTTTCAAAACTCTTCTCGCACTCTGGCGCCCAAGTGAATTTCTTTTCCTTTTGAGCAATCTGCGTGAGGGGTCCGCCACACCGAAAATCCTCAATAAAGCGGCGGTAGTATCCTGCCATACCAGAAAACTCCCGACTGGTAATCAAGTGGGTGATCGCCAATCCAAAACATCACTTACTTTCCTCGGGTCAATCGCGACTCCTTCTGCATTGCCAACACATGCCCTAGAAAGGCGACTTTCTTCATCCAAAACTCACATTTGCTGAACTTTGCATACAACCGATTATCTCTCAATTTCTGCAATGCTAACCTCAAGTGCTCCTCGATGTTCCTCCTCATCCTTGAATATATCAAAATGTCGTCAATGAACACAACGACAAACTTGTCCAAATATTCCATAAACACCTTATTCATCAAATACATGAAATATGTCAGGGCATTAGTCAAACCAAATGACATCTCTGTGAACTCGTATAGACCATAACGAGTCGAGAAGGCTGTCTTGGGTATGTTCTCCTTACGTATCCTCATCTGATGATATCCTGATCTCAAGTCAATCTTGGAGAACACTCCTGCTCCCTTAAGCTGGTCAAACAGGTCATCGATCCTGGGCAGAGGGTACTTATTTTTGACGGTGACCTCATTAAGTGCTCTGTAGTCCACACACATGCGCTGACTACCATCCTTTTTCTTGACGAACAACATCCGGCGCTCCCCACGGGATGAACTTGGTCCGATGTAACCCTTATCCAAAAGCTCCCGAATTTGCTTCTTCAACTCGCTAAGTCATTGGCCGGCATCCCAGTAGGGTCTCTTGGAAATCGGAGCGTACTGCACAAGCTCAATCGAAACTCAACCTCCCTCTCTGGTGGCATACCCGAAGATCATCCGAAACACGCCGGGTACTTTCCGGCAACCGTACTCCTCCAACCGGATTACCTTACTCGCAAATCATGACCGCTCTGCCGGCACTCACCGCCGCGAATCGCACCTTTACTCCATCTGAATTGGTTAAGGTCACCGCTCTGCTCCCACAGCCTAACATCGCTCGCTGCTTCGGTTAATCCATTCCCAAGATTACATCTAGGACCGCATATCCAACAAAATCAGTCGGCCTCGAACTCAACTCTCTGAATGGTTATCCTAACTCTGGACAACCTAGGTTGGATCTCAACTCGGATCCGGGATTGGATTAAAAGAACAGATCCAAGAGCAACAGATTTTCAATTGTTGCTTTAAAGCAAAACTCCAGAAACAAACGAATGCGAAGCTCGTAATCAAATAAAACGGTGGCAGGGCCGAATGTACGAGAACGCATCGATCACAACGCCCGGTGCTGCTGGGCATCCTCTCGGTGGCGTGGTTCACCCGACCTCTCACCACCGGCGTCCCCGCTGGCTCGCCACGAGGCCGGGTGCTCCTCGCCCTGCTCCCGGGGTAGGGGTACGACCGGGTGTGGCTCCCAAGTCAAAACGAACTGGCGTCGGGGCCTGCCTCTGAGGGCACTTGCTAGCATAGTGTCCCACCTCATGACACTTGAAGCAAGTGATGGATGCTGCTGAATTATTGCTTTTCTGCTGCTGTCCACTGGAACCACTAGGACGCTGTCTCGATCAAACCGCGCGTGTGCAGCCGGGTCCAAATCTCGAAGATCGCTGCTGCTGCTTCTTTCTTCTTTGTGGCGCTCGTGCTGCCGGTAGGAACCAAAACGAGGCCTCGAGATCGTGTGACCGTGATCCTGCTGATCAACCTCCTCTTGCGAGACTCCTCGAGCTCGCGCGACTCTCCTCGATGAGAATGGCCTTATCCACCAACTGCCGAAATCGCATAGTCGCGCCTCGACTTGCACCTTCAAAGCTGGGTTCAAGCCTTTCTTGAACCTCTTCGCGAAGCTGCATCGCGCTACATCCTGCAGCGCGAAGCGAGCCAACCGAGTGAATTTATTGAGATATTCACTCACCGACAGTTCCTCTGCCGAACTCCCAAACTCATCCTTCTTCATCTCAACCACTCCCTCCATGACATGAGCGTGTGGAAAGCCTTTGCGAATTCCTTCCGTGATGTTGTCTTTGGTTCTCATGGGCGGCACAAAGAGTTCTCCCACCACTCTGCTTTGGTCCCTCAGCCGATGTGCCGCATACAAAACCTTCTCCTGCCGGTGCAGAGCCAAGTTCGCTTTCTTCTCAATCGAACGGACCCGATCGTCGGCCTCAAAGGCTCGATGAACTGGAGAAAACAGCGGTCTCGTCCTCATAAACTCTGCATAGCTGGTCCACGACGTCTGCCGCGGTGGTATCGCTCTGGTCTGCCGCTGCCAGCATCATAGTCGCATACCTGCATCATAGTCTGATCATCTGAGTCCGGCCATCAAGAATCGATCGAGGCGGGATCCAGGTAGGTGGCACCGCTGCGCAAAGATCGTTCTCTGGGTCCTGGTTCCCGACATGCCGGTGGAGGAGTTCTGGTATCAACCATCTTGCTCTGAAAAGAAAACAACTGCTGACTGACCAAAGGTAAAAGACGAGAGGGAAAAGCATAGATAAGAGGTAAATGCGTCTAAGGGGGTTTTGCTTAATGGAGACCTAACTAAACAAACACTTAGCCCAAAAGGCTAACTAAGAAACTGAACAAAAATAAACTCCATTAAAAGATTGACATGATCGCAATATAATGCTTTTAAGGCAATATTTGCAGCTCACATCACACTCAATTGCAAATAAAATCCAACGTGTCTACTCGCACTATCTACTCAAGGCTCCCACTGGTCCCGACAAATAGGTACATCGCTATCGCCCTCGAATCGCTGTAGACAACCCACGAGTTGCGGATCGGCGGCGACTGCTCTCTGACTGGGGCTGGAGTGAACCGACTGAGGTAGGCGCGACGATCTCCGGTGATACGACATCTCTCCTCCGGGCTCGGCGGTGTAGGCGACGGTAGAGGTATCGCGATTGCGGCGGGGCTCCTCCTGCATCGCTCGTAGTCTCGGTGGCTCCGTCATCGCTCCTTGAACTTCCTGACGAGTCCGCCATGTTGATCTTGTATAGCTTGCAAAGCCGACGGATGGCTTTGTGCGCAACTCTCAGCCGACATCTCCCACCGCACCGGTGTTCTTGAAATCGTGATGTAGCACCGCTGCCGACTCGGGTGGTGAAGTATAGCCCGGAGATGCTCCCGATGCGCTGACCTTTGCTTCTCATCCTTGGTGAGGTAGACGGGCGCTCTTAAATCCGAGGCTCGCAATGTAACGCAGAGAAGTGACCTCCATCCTCCCGTCGGTCGTAGGAAGTTTGGGACATCTAATGCATTTATAAAGGAATGATCGGTTTATAACTTTAGGAAAACGAATTTTGCAAGAGTTGGGGCGAGAGACAAGAATCCTAAGAATGAGGTAAGAAGATAGAGATATTACTAAATATCAAGGTTAGTTGGTTTGATTTAGAAAATAGATTTTGGGCTATCGACCAATTTAACTAGGGCTTGTCCTCTATCGATATGGCTCGATACCATCTCTCGCCGAGACCGAATATGCAAACTCGGTCTCTCTCGTAAACCGCACTAGTCCAGATCACGCTAGTGCACACAATCAAACATAGATGTCATCACAGTCATACACACGACAATAATAAGGGAAAACTAGAATATCGATAAAATATCAAAGGTACGACCTTATGGCCAAGCTTACAATATCTCTAGCCGGAAGGGCTTAACAAAATAGCAGCGAAAATCCAAAATAAAGCGTAGCGACCAATCGACAAGCCACAGGCTATCGAGTGGAGAACGAAGCCTAATCCGTGAAGTCGTCGTAGTACTCCCCTTCTGGCACCTCCTGCTGATAGTACTCCTCTCCCTCAACTGAGCAACATAGGCGTAAAGCCGTGAGTACATTGGTACTCAGCAAGTCGTTTGTAACAATAAATGCAATATAATATGCAAGGCTTACCAAAGGAAGGCTGAAAGGTTAATTTGCATAAAGGCATTTATTGATGAAATATATTAAATAACTTGAAAGCGAAAGTTAACTGAAAATAGTAACAATAGATAATCAAAGGAATAAACATGAACCACTTGTGAACACCAATTCACAAGTTTAAACCAACAGTGAACTACCTGTTCACTCCCAACATAAACCACCAAGTTTTAAATGAAACACTAACCCTCGTGTGAAATCCCCGAGCACTGTCCATGACCGAGGACGCGGCTATTCGAATAGTTTTACACTCTGCAGAGGTTGCACAACTGTACCCACACGATGTGATTAGCCTAGGCCTAAGGAAAATCACAACAAGGCCTTTACAATGCTCTACCTCAACACAATCCTGCCCGCTAGGTTTCATCATCACCCCCTTGCGCCACATGGAAATCAGCAACCATGTCCATCACAATGGCGAATTGGATTGAAATATTACAAATTAATCAGCCAGTCCATCCCATAATAGACATGTGGTTTGCACGATTAAGCTCGAGATCAATGGCGCACAAAGTTAAGTCCTTAACATTACCCGCGAGACTACCACATCCCCAAAGTACAATCGCATTTCCCCCTTTCTCGCACGATCACTGCTCGAGTGCAAAACCAATTTGTATAACCAAGCCAACGTCACACCAATGACGTGGCACAAATTTTAATACACATGGCACCAACCACGTTCCATATGTCTTTAAGTCAAATTAATAATTTAACAGTGTGAGGAGATCAATCGTAAATATAAACAAAGGCTAAGCAATCTAATCGCACTAACCCATGTGATAAATTAACTAGCATCACTAATAAATTTCCCAACCTATGGTGACAAAGGCATCATGGTATTTCAAAGTGTCAAGGAGGTATAATTGCAATTGGGACAATAACTACCTGTGCAACGGTTTGAATAAAAATAGCAATGCAATGTAATTTAAAGCAAAATAATTAAATAATAGTTTGTAAAATTGGGTTCAACATGATCAAGGGACACGACTTGCCTTCGTTATGCTCAGTGGGGTACTCCTGGTCTTCTGGCGCGAAACCTGCTCCTCCGGAATCCGAATCTAACGAGAGAGAAAACGACCGGAAACAAAGAAACACATAAAATGACAAGAAAAAGAACTCCAAAATTCACAAAAGCAGAACCAACAGCTAGAGCTCGATTTTAGATGAATTTAGAAAAAAGAACGGGGTCAATCGGAGCTAGGACGGAGGAGAACGGGCTCTCGAAAAATTAATTCAAAATTAATTCGGGAAAATCGGAAAAGTTATCGTGTCTTTGTGGACCCGGTCCATAAAATTCGAGTCCACCGTGGACTCGGTCCACGTAATGCTGCACGGTGGCGGCGGGTCGACGCGGGCGGGGCGCTGGCGACGCGGCAGCATATGCCGCCACGTGGCGCATCTTGCCGACGGCGGTACCGACGTGGCCGCCACGTGGCTCGGGAGGCGGCTAGGCCGCGTGGCGCCGACGTGGCATGCCACGTGTCATGCCACGTGGCCTAGGCTGACGTGGCACGCCGCTGCCGTGCTGCCACGCGGCTAGGCCGAGCCGGCGGCTCGGCGCGGGCGGCGTCGGCGGGATCCGACGGCGGGGATGCGGCACGCTGCGGATCGAGCCTCGGCTCCGATCCGAGCGGCGGCGGGATTGCGGCGCGGCGCGGCGACGGGGCGATTGGCGACGCGTGGCGGCTCGCGCGCGCAGCGCGCCGCGGCGCGCGCGGCGAGCGCGGATCGCAGCGGCGGGCGACGCGTGGTCGGCGCGGGGCGGATCGGCGACGCGTGGCGGTGCGCGCGCGAGGCGACGGGTCGCGGGCGCTTGGCGCAGACGCGCCGAGGCGAGGCGAGGCGAGGGCGGGCGACGGCGAGGCGACGGAGGCGACGCGGCGAACGGCGCGGAGCTCACCGGCGGCGACGCGGCGGCGGCCGCTCCGGCGACCGAGCGGCGACGGCGAGGCGCAAGACGCGGCGGCGCGGAGCGGCTCCGTGACGGGCGCTGCGCGCGAGGGCGAGCGGAGGCGGCGCGGGGTTTCGCGAGGTGTGCACGCGAACCGAGACGGTCGATCGGTTTTATCACGCGAACCGAGGCAATCCAATCCGTTACGGCGACGGTCGCAACGCGACAAGTTTGGACGGTCGGGATTCAACGCGAGAGATCGGACGGCTCGGACGCACGCGAGGGTTAGGGTTAGGGTTTGCGGCGCGCGCGAGGATGGACGGCGGGGATCGCGCGGCACGCGACGGGCGCCGAGGCGCGCGGGGCGCGGTGGCGACGGGCGCGGCTGGGTGCCGCCGCGTGTCAGCGCGGATGCGCGACACATGGCGCGAGGCGGGATCGGGCGGCGAGGGGAGCGGCGCGCGCTGGAAAGGGTACGCCGCCGCGGCGGCGCGATGGGCGACGCGTGGAGGAGAGAGGAGATCGGGCGGGTGAGGTTAATTTCTTTTCTTTTCTTTTCCGAAATTCAAATAAACTTCTAAAAGCTCTAGAAAATAGCAAATAAATCCCAAAATTCACCAAAAATACCAGAAAATTCCTTGAGACACGAGGAACACAAATAAAATATTTTCCACTTATGTTAATGTTTATTTTAATCACATTAAATCATTTAAAACTTTAAAAATTCATTTGAAGCTTCAATTAATTTCAGAAAATTCCAGAAAATTCATTTTTGAAATCCAGGCTTTAAAAATCTCAGAAAAACAGGATGTTACACTCAGCACCACGTCATCAGCGTCATTTCCGGAGGCTCCTCGTTGGGGACCTCGGCGCAACCGCTTCCGGGAGTGGTGCACGGTGAAGTTACCTTCACGCCAGTCGACGCCCGTGGCGTGAAGTTTCCCCACCAGGACCCTCTCATCATCCAAGCCGACATCGCAGGCTGCGACGTCAAGCGTGTCCTCGTCGATATGGGCACTTCCGCGAATGTCCTATTTGCGGAGGCCTCCGACCGCACGGGGATCCCTCGAAGTCGCTTGGAGCCATCGGGGACCCCGCTCCAAGGTTTTGGGGGCCAACCGCTGAGGGCATTAGGCCAAGTATGTCTTCGCGTCTCCTTTCGTCAAGGCGATAACGCCAGGAGCGAGGACGTCATCTTTGATGTCGCGGATGTTTCGAACCCGTACAACGCCATACTAGGTCGCCCTATCCTCAACTCCTTCGAGGCGGTCCCGCATCATGGCTTCTTGTGTATGAAGCTCCCGGGCCCGCAGGGTATCATCACCATCTTCGGCGACCAGGATCTCTCCCGACGCGTGGAGGCTCGTGCTAGAAGCCCACACCACAAGGTGCACACCCTCACCGACAAACTCAAGGCGGACGCGCCGTCCGCTCCGGGGTGGACGCCCAAGCCCCGACCGGAGGGCGGGGTCAAGAGGATACCTCTCCAGGCCGAAGGTCAATTTGTGTCCTTCGGTGAAGGCTTTTCCCCGGAGGTGGAGCAGGACTTGCTCCGGGTCCTCCGAGCAACGCGGATGTCTTCGCGTGATTCCCGGAGGACATCAAAGGCGTAGACTGCTCCCTCATCGAGCACAACCTAGCGGTCCGTCCTAATGCTAAGCCGGTCAGGCAAAGGCTTCGGCGTATGTCCATTGACCAGCAGCAAGCGGCCAAGGTGGAAGTAGCGAAGCTTCTTCAGGCCGGAGTCATCCGCGAGGTCCAACATCCGAATTGGCTGACCAACCCGGTGTTGGTGAAAAAAGCCAACGGCGCCTGGCGTATGTTCATCGACTTCACCGCCCTCAACATGGCATACCCAAAAGATGACTACCCCTTGCCCCGCGTAGATCAACTGGTTGATGCCACTGCCGGCTGTGAACTCATGAGCTTCTTGGATGCCTAGTCTGGCTACCACCAGATCTATATGGCCAAGGATGACGAGGACAAGACCAGCTTCATCACACCGATAGAGACATACTGCTTCGTCAGGATGCCCTTCGGTTTGAAAAATGCGGGGGCAACCTTCACCCGCCTCATCGCGCTAGCGCTGGCCTCTCAACTTGGGAGGAACGTGGAGGCTTACGTCGATGATGTAGTCATCAAAACCAAGCAGCTAGCCTCCCATGGCCAAGATCTCCAAGAGACCTTCGACAACCTCAGGAAGATGGGCATCAAACTCAACCCGAACAACTGTGTATTCGGTGTGTAGGCAGGCAAGCTCTTGGGCTTTCTAGTGTCTGGACGCGGCATCCAGGCCAACCCTGACAAAGTCGATGCGATCCTCGCCATGGAGCCGCCTAAGACGACAAGGGAAGTCCAAAGACTTGCTGGCCGCATTGAGCGACTTCCTGTCTAAGGCAGGGAGCGGGGCTTGCTATTTTTTAAGACCCTTCGTGGCTGTGATGGGTTTCACTGGGACGATGATTGCACGAAGGCCTTCGACGAACTCAAGAGGCACCTCATAAGCCTCCCTACTTTGGTCGCTCCGGCGCCAGAGGCTCCCCTCTTACTCTACCTCGCCGCCTCTGCGATAGCGGTCAGCGCCATCCTTGTTCTAGAGGAGGGCGCTCTTCAACGCCCCGTGTACTTTGCCTTCGAAGCCCTTCAGGGCGCCAAAACGCGGTATACGGAGCTCGAGAAGTTGGCTTACGCGCTAGTCATGGCCTCGAGGAAGCTCCAACACTACTTTCTGGCTCACCCAATCACCATGTCGTCCTTGTTCCCCCTGGCGGAGATGCTGCACAATAAGGAATCCATAGGGCTTATAGGCTAGTGGGCAGCCGAGCTCGCGTCGTTCTCCTAACATATGCCTCACAAGCAGTGATCAAGTCCCAAGTTCGTGCGGACTTCCTCGCGGAGTGGACCCCCTCGGCCCAACCCGTCCAGCAGCTAGAGGACCCAGTGTGGATGCTTGACACTGATGGAGCCTACGGCGTTTTAGGCGTAGTCGTGGGCGCAGTGGTTACTATGCCGGAGGGACACCGCCTGTCGTACTTGGCGTGTCTTGCATTTCCCGCCACAAACAACACGGCTGAGTACGAGGCGCTACTCTTCGGCCTCGTGAAGCTCAAAGCTCTTGGTGCGAGGCGAGTTCTCGTCCGCACTGACTCACGGCTGGTGGCAGGCCACGTGGATAAGTCATACCAAGCCAAGGACGCCGAACTGGCCAAGTACCTGGCATCCGTAAGAGCAAAGGAGCGACACTTTCTGGGCATCACAGTCAAGGCCATCCCTCGGGCAGAAAACATGCAAGCCGATGTCCTAGCAAAAGCCGCCAGCCAACAGCTCCCCATTCCCGAAGGAGCGTTTTATGAGGTCCTGCCCGCGGCGGCCATCGCTCAAGACAACCGTGATGCGGCCCTTGTCCACCAGATTATCCAGCAGGGTGACTGGTGAGAGCCCATCTACGATTTCTTGTAGGGCATCGCAGAGCCTGATGACCCTGTCGAGCTCCGACGCTTACAATGTCATGCTAGGTCTTTCCAGGTGCTCGACGGAGTACTCTACAAAAAAGGAATCTACGCACCGCTTCTACGGCCCCTACCTAAGCTCAGCCGGCCTGTTAGAAAGTTGTAAGCCCCAAAGTAGGACATGTGTAATGACGTGATTGCCCTTGGGAAGGATATTTGGATGTAAGGGTACGATTATAAAAACACTCCCTATGAGAATATATATATATATATCCGATACAAGTCATGGAGGAGGACAGAGCATTGCTCACCTAACTCTCTACTACACACTCTCTCTCTGTTTGGTCTGTAACCACAACACATACCAAACAAACATTCACACAATCAACTCACATGCATCAATCTGACATCATGGCCAAACAAGAATATAAATAGTGAAAACATAAATGCACTGCTCGACTAAACCCCATCCAACATTGCACCGGAGTGTGTCAAGTTTAAAATATTTATTTATGTTTCTGATCCTAAGTCAAGTTTTAGTAGTTACTGAACCTAAGCAAAATTCTTGTTTAATAACCAATCCTAAATCAAATTTTAGTGGATTAAGGTAGCATAGTTTACCAATTTATCTATTACAGATCTAACGACCAACCGTAACACTCAAGTCTAATGTCTGAGCCAAAAATGCTATCACTACTCTATAAAACTCCAAATTACATCCATCATTACTAAATTTTGGCAGCATTTTTCCTAGTTATACTACTATGAAAGGTTCTAATGTTTTGAACAATTTTCGAGCTTGGACTACACTTTTTTTGTCGCTTGGACTTCACCAGTTCGGTACATATAACTCACGCATATTGCATAGGAGCAAAGCATCGTTTACCTATGAGTGGAAGATAAGAATAATTATATTACTGTGTTATACTTTTCTCCACGCAAAGACAACGATACGTACGCTTGTGACATGTGAGTCAAAAATTAATATATGTGACTGTTTTTTAATTTCGACTACCTATAGAAAATAAGACGGACGAATATGATGTGCCACCTATATATTATATATACAGAAGAAAAATGAATTAGCAACAAACCAATGCATGGACTGAAATTTTGTCATAACTTCGAAGAAAAAGTTGCTAGGGACCAAAAGAACGGCATGGTGCAGTAGTCCTTCCAAAAACTGACGTGTTTTATATTATTTCGTATTGACAATTGCAGGACTAGTTAGACTCTCTTGTCTTTCTATCATTGCGAAACAAGTAGAAATAGCATCATGTGATACTGTGGAGAACGATTTCTTCGTGTATAAATATCCTTCCATCTCAATGGTATGATCAAGTCTCTCATCTCTGAACCCTCATCTCTAGGAAGGACGGATCTGTGGATATTTTCTTGAGAGAAGCGATGGCCACCATTAGAGCTGCCAGTTTCGTTCTGTTGGTGCAGATTATTATGGCCTTCTATATGGTGGTTTTGAGCAGCTCATTTTGCGATGGTGCCACCGGTGAGTGTTTATACACGCCGAGTTTGCTTCATCAAGTAATTTATCAGTCGTACCATTCCAAATCAACTTCAACTCCAAATTAATCAGTTCCTTTTGAGTGTCAGTCTTAACCACTGTGCTATAATATGGCCTCACGCAGGAGTAAGCATTGATCAGTTGCGAGTTATTTAGTGTGCACTAGGCTGCTCAATTTTTACAAGTTGACATGCATGCATGCCTTTCTCCAATGTTACTCTAACAGAACGGGGCGCTGTCCTTGCAGTTTCATATCGGGGTTTAGGGAGCCTCGACCCTAATCGTCCGGCTTGCACAAGTAACTGTCCATCTCCGGGTCGTCCGTACACAGGGCGTTGCAAATCACCCTACGGATGTCCACCAGGAGGGGTTGTTCCATAAGTTTGTACGAGTGCATGCTCGTAGTAATATTTCTAAATGTTCATCACGAATTAATCTGATATACGAATAAGATTTTACTGGATTATGCATCAACAAATATGTAATGTACGTACCACGCAAAAAAAACTGTAATGTACGTCGGCCTAGTACTGAATAATGATCATGGTGTTGGTTGTTGTGTGAATTGTCTGCTCCATTTTCTGAATGGCACTATCTCGGTGTTGATTGTTGTGTGAATTGTCTGCTCTTATTCCCTTTTGCAAGGAAAGGGAAATGTTGTTTGTGTGTTTTTTCTATAGTTCCAAATGTTAGAAATGTAGGTAATATTTTAATTCCAAATTTTGTTAGAATGTCCAGATTAGATTTAATTCCAAGATGTGAAATTGTCAAAGGATCAAAGTGCCAGTCATGTGTGTAAGCAAAGTTGTCTCGAAAACCCTTTAAAAGATTCACTACTAGAAAACGGATCATCCCTCACGGGCTTTAATTTTCCTGACGAGCCCGCATAGACCATGAGGGATATCAATTTTTGTGACGGGCCTACGCATCACCGTCGCAAAAATACATTTTTCCTTACGGGCCCGCATAGACCGTGAGGGATATCAATTTTTGTGACGGGCCCACGTATCACCATCACAAAAATACATTTTCCTGTCGGTCCATGCTCGTGATGTTTATGACTAATTTCGTGTAGCGCGCCAAAAAACCCTAACCTAGTTTTCGCAGCAGCCACACGCCCCTATCCCCTCGCCCGCCTGCTCCTCGATCCCCAACCCCTCGCCCGGCTCCTCCTCATCCCCTCGCCCGGCTCCTCCGCCGCCCTCCTCCCCCTCGTAGGCCGCAGCCTCGCTCTCCCCCCCCGCCTCCTCCTCTCCTCCCCGCGCGCCCCGGCCGCCCTCTGCAGATCCGCCCCGCCCCGCCCCACCGCCTCCTCCCTCTCCCCCGCCCTCCCCTCCTCTCCCTCCCGGCCTCCCGCCGCCTCCCCCCGCCTCCGCATCCGCCCCCGCCCCCTCCTCCCCTCCCTCTCCCCGCCGCCCCATCCTCTCCCTCCCAGCCTCCCCGTCGCCCCCTCCCCCCGCCCTCCGCAGATCCGTCCCCCTCCCCCGCCACCCCTGCCGCTCTCCTCTTCCCCTCAGCCCCAGCCGGCCACCGCCCTCCACGCCTCCACGGCTGAAGGCTCCACGCATCCACGCCTCTAGGGCCGCCGCCTCTCTCCGGCACCGGCGCCGCCTCCCTCTAGCACTGTCAAAGGTTGGCTGTAGGTTTATTTCTGTAACTTCAGGTCCTTGAAGTGTTGGCTGGATCTAACTTTTCCGTTTCTGTAGGTATGTTGATGTAATTCTTCAGTTAATTGACAAAGCAGGAGATTTTGTAAGTGATGATATATGGTATCGAGTGGTACAGTTTGTCACCAACAATGAAGATCTACAGGTTCTTGCATATTTCTAATTTCAACTTTGGTGATGAAGTTTTTCACCTATTGTTACTTCACCTATTGCCCCTGCGCTTGCAATTATCAACTCTCCTGAATTTTTGGGCTCAATGACAATGTATGCATATCTTTTAATTTGTTTTATGGTGATGCAGTGGCTATAACATGGCAGTGGCACATGTTGTCATGCAGGGATTGCTTGATCTTTGTTTCACAACACATCTAATTGAACTTAACCTATTGTTTCATTGCAGAACTTTAAACACATAATGAAGCACCTGCAGGGAGCTATCATGATCGGCCTTGATAGTGAATGAATCAAGTTTTAGTTTGGATCGTTCTGACTGCCAAATATTGTATAGAGATGGGTGTTTTGCAATTCTTGATGGTCATTATCTTTGCACTAGTGAGTATGCAGTAAAAAGACTCGTTAAATGCAATGCATTATAATGTGCATTACAAACTTATGTTCTATGCTGATCATGTACCTCCGAAAAATAAAGTTATTTGGCTACCGGGTATTTTTAATTTATGCGGTAAGATTTTGGCTAATAATATTTATTTAATGTCTTCATTTATGCTGCATGGTGGTTAGTATGACTATATGAGATACTTATTGATGCTGCCTACTTAGGTTCCTCTTGGTAAGCCTGTCAGTATTAGCAAACAACGGTTGTGAGGTGGATTGGTACAGCCTGAGCAAAATTGTGTCCTACTAGACTACTACTTAGTATATTGTGATTGTTGGTGTCAATTGCAACCAATGGGTTAGATGATGGATTTCTATAGTGTATCTATTCCAGAATGTTCTCTTCTAATCAAAGTAAAGAATAATCTTGCCATGTTCTAGATTATTTGGACTGCAACGCCTCTACCATTTACATGAGTTTGACTTAATTTTATTTGCGTGTAGAGATCAAGGTGTTGCCACAAGATCAAGGTGTACCTTTTCCGTTTTTCTTTTCTTTGATCTGTTCCAAAGTCTTTTATTTGCATAGTTATCAAGAGTTATTTTCCCCTTTTATAGGAATTGTAGAGAGCCCATGCTCCTGCCTTGCAGCCACAGGCACACAATCCTGCAATTCCAGGGATGTATTCATAGTCTATTCACTTCTCTAATTTTGTGTGCTTCCCTCTTTTCCTTTTTGTAATATACTCTTTGTGTAATACTTAAGGAATCAGAAGTGATATCAAATAACTATGCTAAATTAGCTAATCCTTCCCTAATTTCCTAGTTTCTTGAGAAGGCACTCATCTAATCTATATGCAATGTTCCACCCATTAGAGGTAACCATGCTTATAGCCTTTATATTTGCTACTATCTGTTAGTTACAATGCTTGCAATGTTGATATGAACAAATCTGTTATAATTTTTTTTGTTAGTTTGTGCCAATTTTCCTCACGGTTAGTACCGTTAGGTTAAATCAATTTTTCTCACGGTCGGTTAGTACCGTCAGGTTAAATTAATTTTCCTCACTGTCGGTTAGTATCGTCAGGTTAAATCAATTTTCCTCATGGTCGTTAACCGACCGTCAGGTTAAATTTCCCTGACGGGTAAGACCGTCAGGTTAAATATCCCTGACGGGTAACCGTCAGCCAAATTGAATTTCCCTGACCAGCCAGCCCTGAGGGGTTTTGCCTGACAGGAACCCGTCAGGGATATTTAACCTGACGATTTTTTGTATTTTTCTGACGGTTTTGAACCGTGAGGGATGATCCGTTTTCTAGTAGTGATTAGAGGATAAAAAGAACTTGGCACCGTTAGATCTTGTTCATTCAGATTTATGTGAAATGAATGGATTATTGACAAAAGGAGGCAAAAAATATTTTCTAACTTTTATTAATGATACAACACGCTACTGTTAGGTGTTTTTGCTAAAAACTTATGATAAAGCTTTAAATTACTTTTAAACTTATAAGGTTGAGAATCAACTGGAAAAGAAAATAAAAAGATTGAGATCTAATCGTGGAGGAGAGTACGTCTCTCATGAATTCTCCCAATTCTGTTTTGAGCATGGAATAATCTATGAATTAATACCACCATATTCACCCTAATCAAATGGGATCGCTGAGAGGAAAAACTAGACACTAATAGACTTGGTTAATACAATGTTAGAAAGTTCGGGTATGCCTAAGATATGGTGGGGAAAGCTATATTGATAGCAACTTTCGTCCTAAACAGAGTAATAATTAAAAAGAATGAGATTACTCCATATGAGGGACGGAAGGGGAGAAAACCTAATGTTAATTTTTTGCGAACTTGGGAGTGTTTGGCAAAAGTCAATATACCATTGCAGAAAAAGAGCAAACTTGGAATTAAAATATTTCCTAAATTTCCAACAATCCAGAAATCTTATTGCCTCCCCGTGCAGATTCTCTCTGCGACAATAGTTCAGAGATCCCGCTCTCCTCTCTTACCTGTGTACGCCAAAAAGAAATGTCGACGAGGTTCGGTTGCTCAACACTTAGTACAACTTCACCAGAGTGGAAGAAGACAATGGAAGAAATGAATGTGAGGAGTTCAGTACTAAACCTGGACGTCTTGAGGCCTTTTATAGACGTGCTAATTACTCTATAGTAACTGATGCCATTAAACTAAAATAATACTTAAGTAACTGACTCCATTATTCACTGGTAACTACTGATATTCAAACCAAATAATAAAAATTAAGTAGTCTCATTACTAGTCAAAAAGAAAAGAGATGATACATGGTTAAGCAAAAATAAGGTGGACTTGGACTGCTGGGTGGAGCGTCACGCCATGGCGCGGTCGCACGTCGCAAGTCACAAGTCATATGATTTTCACACGAATACGCGCGCGCGTGCATGTGCGCATATGTGATTAGCCAAAGCCCTCCCCATCCATAATTCAAGGTTTTTGGGCAGCGCATTTGCGCGACCGTTCATACTCTACTTCATCTACATCCTGCACTGCATCGAGCCTGCACTGCATCACGCCTACGCTGCTTCCTACTCTTCATCAAACCCAACAGTAAGTCGTTTGTGTACTCGTAGAACTTTGATACTATATTTTTCTTGCGTATATTCCAAAGTATGATGAGTAACCTACTGTCAGTAGTTAGCTTGCATCACTAGTATATTGTATTTGTCTCTTAGTAAAACTTGGATCTAATCTAGACATTTTAGCAATACTATCAAAAACCAATATAATAGAAATGAGAATACCAAATATTTGCTTCACATTTATTTAAACATGTTGCAACAATCAGATTATAACAAGACTCTAAAGTACTTAGGCGGAATAAGCCTCAGCTCTCATAGCCTTTACCAATAAAGTTTTCGAACTTAGACACTACAATTTTATTTGACTCAAAAACTAGCTTATAACCATCCCTACAAAGGAGAGAACCACTAATGAGGTTCTTATTTATTGTAGGAGCATGCTGCACGTTATTCAAGTGGACAATCTTCCTTGAAATAAGCTTCAGATCCACCATGCCAACACCAAGAATAGAAGCATGCAAGCCATTTCCCATTAGGATGGATGAAGCCCCTACTTCCTGATAAGAAGAAAACAAGGAAATATCAGAACATACGTGAAAATTAGCACCAGTATCAACCCACCAATCAGTGGATTAACATACTGAAAGACAACAGATGAATTACCATACCCTCTTAAAGTCGAGGCCTTGCCTGCGATCACGTTTACAACCTTCTTCTTTGGCTATTCACTATTTCTAATTTTGCGAAACCGACAATCTTTCACCATATGACCGTCTTTTCCGCATACAAAGTAAGTGATATCCCTCAAATCTATTTTCTCAGTTTTCTTCTTTTTAAAGCTAGTTGTCTTGTTCGGTTTGTTGGATTTATACTTCTTTTCTACAGACACTAACCGACTTGGTTAATACAATGTTAGAGAGTTCTGGTATGCCTAATATATGGTGGGGGAAGCTATATTGATAGCAACTTTCGTCCTAAACAGAGTAATCATTAATAAGAGTGAGATTACTCCATATAAGGGATGGAAGGGGAGAAAACCTAATGTTAATTTTCTGTGAACTTAGAGGTGTTTGGCAAAGTCAATATACTATTGCAGAAAAAGAGAAAATCTAAAATTAAAATATTGCCTACATTTCCAACACCAAACAGTATAGATCCGCCACCATTAATTCTTGTGATCGATGTGGTAAATCCACCATGATAATTTTAAAGATTAAATAACACTCCCTCTGTTCACTTACACAAGATCACTGTAATGCCCCACATTTTCTAGCTAATTTAAGCAGCATAATTAGCATTAAAAATAATTAATAAGTTATCGATTAATGTTAGGATTCAAAACGCTCAAATTTAGAACATTTCACTAGAATTTAAATTGAATTGCATTCAACCAAATAAAGAAATACAAGTCGTATCTTTTATTACAATCCAAGTCTATACAATCCGTTTAATTATTATATTGGGAATGACCGATGGATAAATATAAAAAAGGAGCATTTCATTCATGTATATAATTATTCTAATTAATAGAGAATGAAAGTTACATTAAGACCATTTCATTCATTTTACAATTAATTATGAGCTAAAGGAAATATGTAAAGTTGTGTGCATAGCATCGCATACACTAGTGTCGATCTCTGAACCACCGCCGTATGGATATTTCAATTGTGAACAGCATGGTATAAAAATGCCAAAAAAGACCAAAAAAAGGAACCAACAAAAGGAAGTAAATGAAGAAAGGGTAAGAAATTGCCATCAAAACCCTAGAGATTAATTTTGAGCAGGGTATTCCATTCACGTAGATAACTGACCATCCAAGAGCCAATTGGCACCTGTCATAACCGTAGGGTCATCACTCGGCAATAGAAACAAACTTGAGTTTATTCTAGAAGTCCATTTTTCAAACCATGTAAACAAATATCTCAGTGCCCCCCCTTTGCAAAGTAGTCATGGTGAGAGCATAGAGGACACAACCAAGCACAACCAAGGGATATAGCCAACCCAATCGGCCAAGGGGGGAAGAGAGAGCACCATTTCAACCAAGCAAAGAGCCAGAGAGAACTCCAGAGACCAATAACAATGCAATGCAAAGTGTAAAGATGAACATAAGCAAACCAATAACAGGAAAGATTAGGAGAGGGAGTGAGAGTAGAGAGAGAGGTGAAGGGAGAGAGGCCATGGAAGGGGGCCGATGGCGGTGTCGAGTAGCCGACCCTAGGATTGGCCTAGGTTTACCAAGGGTGGTAGCGCATGGAGGCCGACAGGTAAGGAGCTGGAGCTAAAGAGGGAGACGGGGTGGCGCTGAGAGCTGACCAAGGGCAACAGCACTGAGAGCCGACCAAGGGCGGCGGCAGAGGGCCCGAACCCAGGAGCGGTGAAGCCGAGGATGAGGGCTGGGGTGGCACACATCTTCTAGAGCCGATGGCATGGGGGAAGGAAGCGATAGATCTAGATCAGAGGAGAAGAGGAGAGTGAGAGCAGGGGGAAAGGGGAATGAGACATGAGGCAACCAATTCGGCCAGGAAAAGAAAAGAGGGAGAAGAAAAGAAAAAGGGGGAAAAAGAGGAGAGGGAAAGAAAGAAAAGAAAAATAAAATAAAAGGGAGGTGAGAGGTTTAGCATGAGTGATGGAAATTCATCTTCACAGATAAGTATGTGTTTGGAGTTTCTTTAAGAAAATTGTATGGATTTCTTATTTTTGCACGAGGAAGCAAAGCAAATCCTAAAAAGATAAGAACCTTTGAACAAATGCACCCTCCAAGATCGAAGAAAGAAGTCCAAAAATTGAAGGGTGCATGGTGACTTTTAAGTCGTTTCATTGCACAACTGGGAAAAAAGAATTCCTTTCTTCAAACTTCTAAGGAAGCATGAGGGTTTTGAGTGGTCGAAGGAGGCTAATGACGCCTTCGAGGACATCAAGAGGTATTTTACGAGTTCTCCCATTCTAGTTTTTCTAAAACCAGAAGAGACACTCTTAATATATCTAGCTACCACACCACAGGCAATGAGTGTAGTACTGTCGCAGAACATGAGAATGTCTAGCGGCCAATTTGCTACATAAGCAAAGTTTTACACAGGCCTTAGGAGCACTACCCTCAGGTTCAAAAACCTTTGTATGTCTTTGAGGAAACTGAGGCATTATTTTTAGGCGCACAAACTAATTGTGTCATTTGAATTTTTCTTAGGAGAGGTCCTCCATAATAGAAAAGCAGCAGGATGCATGGCAAAATAGTCGGTTGAACTTGGAGAGTTCAACCTCCATTTCTTGTCCTGAACGACTATTAAATCCCAAATCTTGGCAGATTTCGTCACTCAATGGATAAATCCTGAATAGGGATGGCAACGGGGACAGGAATCGTGGGGGAAGCCTCCGCGGCCCTGCCCCGCTCCGCTAACCCTCCCGAGGGGAGATAGCCCCCTGTCCCCAGTCCACACGAGGACCTGACCCCCACAGGGTTCCCATGGGGGATAAAAAAAGACTAAATTTGTTTTTTTAAATAATAATTTGATTTTATTTATTAATTTATAATTACTTAAGCATATATTTTTTTGAAAAATATAACTTCAAAATATATACTCTAACATATAAATTCAACTTTTAGTCTAAATATACAAGGAAAGAATACAATCTCTTATATTAAAAAAACTATAATCTATTATCAAAATATTTATTTTTATTTTTATCAAGCCCCTGTAGGGCCCCGTGGGGGCAAAGATGACACCCGTCCCCACCCAGCTAGCTAGTAGGGCCCCGCCCCGTTCCCCACACGGGGGAAGATCATCTCCTGCCTCCCTATGGACCGTTAGTAGATTAACAATCAGCGTGTATCGATTAAATTGTAGATCATCACTTAAATTATTCTGAAGCATACTTGAATCCTAAGTTAATTTATTAGTCACCTATAAAAATAGTAGAAACTCATTAAGAATTATTTGTATTATTTTTATTATTATTTCCACCTAGAGGATTAAGGTTTGTACGCAATGGAATAATAATTGCGCGATGATTAAGGTTTAACGCGATGGTTAAAATAGCAATTGGGTGGTAAAAATTAGCAAATAGCAAGAATAACATCCAGGAATCATACCAAGATGCTTTAGCGTAATTTACTCAATTAATGACTAAATATTATTTTCTTCGGCACCAGTAAATTACATTATAGCACGCGTACTAACTGCAAGAGGGGAACCGAGATTGGAGAGCAGAATTTACCGGAGTGACCTTGGGACCCAGGGCTTCCATCTAAACTCAGGCAAACATTTCTTTGAACAATTGTCCATAGTATATTCAGTAAAACAAATATTTCCCTATTAATTAAATATCACCCTACATGAAAAGGAAAACATCTGTTAAATTGAATAAGTGATATGAGAAAGAAAAGAAAAGGGATAGCCATTAACTGATGGAGCAGTTGACTAGCTAGGTTAATTAAGAAGGTGGGTAGAGGTTGCTTTGGCAGGTGACAGAGAGGCAGATTTGGGACCTCTGCATGAGAATAGAATATAAGGAATTACAAACTTCACTAGCATGAATGGATAGTATTAATCTTGTCAACCATCATTTTGTTTGAGGACATACATAATTAGTAGTACTATCAAGGTTATTATATTCTCCACATGGATCAGTATTATTTAGGAAAGGAACCTTGTCGAGACCCGAATATGCAAATCCGGACTCTTTGTGTATACCACGTTAGTCTAGGATCATGCTAGTGCATATAGTGTAAATATAGATGAAATATCGATCATATACACGATTAATAAAGGAAAAAACTCAAGTATTAATAATTATCAGAGTACGACCTTATGGCCAAGTTTACAATTAATAATCTGAAGGGCAAGGGCTTAAGAAACTAGCAGTAGAAAACAAAATTAAGGATGGTAACCCTTCGACATACCCACAAGCAATCAACTGGAAAGCGAAGTCCTAATCTATAAAGTTATCGAAATATCCTCCTTCTGGTACCTCCTGCTGATATGGCTCTTTTTCTTCAACTAAGCAATAGTAGGCATAAAGCCATGAGTACATTGGTACTTAGCAAGTCATTTATAATAAAAATGCAATATAATATGCAAGTCTTACCAATGAATGGCTAAAATGTTATTTTACAGAAAGCGATAATATAAAGTAAATACAATAATTAGATAGAAAATAAATTTTAAAGAAAATAATAATAAATAAATAACCAAAGAAATTAAATAGACCATAAGTGAATTAACCATCCACTTTAATAAACTACTAGTGAACTATCTGTCCACTTCCCAAAGTTATCCAACCCAAGTTTTACGAAATAACTACCTCTTGTGTAAAATCACCGAGCACCATCCACAATCGGGGACACGACTATTCGAATAGTTTTACACTATACAGAGATTACATAACTTTACCCACACAATGTGATCATCTTCATATTAAAAAAAATCACAACACGTCATTTACAATACTCAATCACAAATCAATTTTACTTGCTAAGGTTTTACCGTCGAATATGTTAACCACCTAGTTGATAATTACCCCCTCTTGCACCTTATAGAAATTAGCAAGCATATTCAACTCAATGGCAAAATGGAAATCAAAATATCACAAATTAATCAGCCAAACATATCCCATACTAAACATGTGATTTGAATGGTATGGCTCAGATCAATAGCGCACAAAGTTAAGTCCTTAGACATTACCCAGGTGAGACTTCCACATCCCCCGAAGTGAATCCCCACTTCCTTCTTTACTGCACGATTACTTGCCTAAGTAATAACAAATTTTGTATAACCAACACCAATGACACACCAATGTTAGGGCACACAAGTTTTATAACTGTGGCACTAACTACGATTCAATATCTCCTTAAGTCAAATTAAATATTTGTTCTCATATGATGACGATCCCAACAAGACTATAACCTTGGGCTTGCTCAGATATGAATTCTTGATCTTTTAGATGTGCTTCCATTGCTTTGAAGACGCAGTCTAATGAGAGAGAAAATGTAAGAAGCACAAAATAAAATCAAATGAACTCCAAAAACTTCAAAACTAGAACCAAAAGATAGAATTCAATTTTAGATGAATTTAAAAAAGAACGGAGTCAATCGGAGTTAGAATAGAGAAGAATGGACTATTGGAAAATATAATCTAAAGAAAAATACTGAAAATTCAGAAATTCTACTGTGCTATGGACTCGGTGCATGGGAAGATTGGTCTATGGTGGAGTCGGCTCACGGAACAGTGCATGCGACTAGGCTTGTTGACGTGGCTGCTGACTATGCATCTAGGGCTGACGTGGCGGTGATGTGGTAGGCTTGTGTGCACTAGGGCAGATGTGGCGGCTGAGCTGGCAGAGTGACGTGGTCGATGTTACGAAACCTAATAGGTTTCCGTGTGAGCAAATACCTAAACTACCCCTGGTGGTTCCCTACTATAAATATAGAGGTATTGTATCATGTAAACCAATCTATTATCAATAAAGCCTACATATGGTGTTCTCTGTTTCCCTGATGTCTTGTGTGATTGTAAAATTGTCTCCGGCGATTGTGTTTGTGGATTGCGTTACCGTTTATCTACTCCGTCGATTTCTCAACACGTTATGAGCACAACTCGCTCTACAAGGTGTACGGTATGCAAATCGTAAACCAATCTATTACGCTTTGTGTTTCATGCTTCAATCTAGATTGATTCTATGCTATGATTAGATTGACCATGCTCTAGTTATTTCTAGTCTCAGATTGATCTACAATTTATATGCATGATCAATAAATCATCTAATCCAGTAGAATCAAACATCTATACTCTAGATTGTTTTTGGCAAAATAGATTAGAACCGAAAAGATCTTAAAGCAGGCAAGGTGCTGTGCCCCGCAGCCTACCATCTACTATGTCGGTAATCATCTCTCGTTTCAAATCCTGTATGATGTAGTCGTATTTCCCTTTGTGATACTTTTTAGTCACGTGTATTAGTTCCCATCGTTTTCTGATCACGAAGGGAAATACGATCATTTGTGTTACACATGTGAGTTTCTGATGTAGTCGTATTTCCCATCTTTCAAATCATGTAATTTGTGTATTATTTTCTATGCTACGATCCCATCTTTTTTCCCTATACAATAAAAAAGGTATGAGCATCAGAAACTCAAATCAATTGTAACACGGGGACAAGACAAGACAATAGAAAAGATCAATGGATAGGCATCACGCTGCTTCCACCCATGGTGTCCTGCATGTCCTCGGAAGAAACCATCACATGAGGCACGTGGGTGTGCATTGCTACGTGCAAGGAGGAACATCAGCAGCAGCAACAAACAACGCTAGCTAGAACGATGCAGCGTGCGGATGAGAGGGATCATTGGCGCTGACGTGCAGTGCGGGTCCAAGTCAGACCCAACGTCCGTCCCAATCGATTCGCTTCCCTCGCTGCCTCGTGCGTGCAAGGAGGCACTGGTGCTGGTCAAGGCCATGCGCAGTAAGCGCCCGCGGGCCTCGGCTGTACTCACGTGCCCACCGTGCCAACTACCAGCGCAGGTCGCCCGGGCCTCTAGGGACACGCTGTGGCGGCACCATGCACCGGTTCATCAAAGAACCAAAATATTGCATCGGCTGGTTGTTGCCGACTGGATCAGCTAACCATCCACGGCTTGGTTGACGGAACGGATACGCATCTTTCCAACTACTCCACGGATCGATCTGTAACATTTTAGGATCCATATTACCTTAGAATACCATTAAACTACTCTACAAACTAGCTAATTTATAAGATAACATAAACTGGAAATAATTTTCTAATACATAACAAGCTAAGCGGAAGCATGCTAAAACAAAGTTAATATAACACTATTAATAAAAGAACCACCACTACCAATTTTAATCAATTAAAACGAACCACTGTCTAGTATTATTAATTTGAAACAAACATTAATGAGGGAAATAAATCCATGACTAAGACTACATAATTATTACAACATTAATCATAAGATGGTGTGCAATTGTGTTGTACTGCTCTACTCTTCTAATGCATGCTCAAGGATCACCTGGAAGGGGGGAAACAAGAGTGAGATAAAAAATCTCAGCAAGCAAACTGTTTAACAAGCTAATTAAACTATAATAGTTTAAGCTTCAATATTTAATTTCCACATTGACCTCAATTATAGCCTTAACCACCATTACTACCAACAACCACAAAATATTAGCAATTAGGTCTCGATTGCCTACTTCATAACCACAACCACCACTACTACCAACAACAATAAAGTATTAACATATTATCCTCACTAACCTTATTCTTTTCCATAACCACAACCACTAACAACATATACCACAAGAGAAAATACCTCATGCCATAACCACATCTCCTACCATACCACAAGGGGGTGAACCCCCATTCCACAACCATAGTCACATTCCTCATACCACAAAGGACTCTCATGAGCCAATCCCACATAAAACTAAGAAGTTGCATCTGTTTGCAAATAACTCAACCACAATACATTGCATAAGTATACAAATGATTTATCCACAATGTAAATGCATATGAATGCATATGATCCACTGCACCCTTACCCAACAAAGCAAGAGTGTGCATCATACTATGGTAATGTACGATGCTGTACCGGTACGGTCGCTGCTATAAGCGGCGACATCCACAATGCAAATGTCATGACATGTTATGAATGATATGATAATTATAATCCATAAGAATTTGACCTTAAAGAACAACATCATATTCATCATGAATTTAACCACAAAGGACAACAACATATTCAACATGAATACTACCTCATAATTCACATATGATTCAATAAGTATATTACCACATAATCCACATTCGGTTCACCAAGATCAAAATCAATCTATCCAAATGTAGTACTACCACATAGGCTACAATTTATTCATTAATAATACTGCCAACTAGCCCACAATATGATCATTAAAAGTACTATCACCTAGATCACAATATCCTCGTAAGGAATACTACTCTACAACCACTTTGTTTTATTAAGAACTATACCACATAACCACAAATATTTCATCAAGGTATAACCAATTGATTGCTAAATTGCTATCACATAAACCACATTAAGAAAGCATGTAACTATGACATAACATCTTAAATTAAGAGAATTAACTAGTGTGAATGTAGAAAGATTAATGAATTAAACAGTAGCACATCCGCTACGTTTACTTGCCTCTACCGGCGAAGTGAAGCAATCACGCGTGTTTTGGAGCAAAACCACTTGTCCAAAAGTACCTCTCAGCACAATACTACAGAAAGAAATCACGTCATAAGAAGTAAAGATGTCGCTAAGCCCCAAAACCCCACAAAATCCCTCTCCGCTCAACGGTCCTACTCCGTGCCCGCTGCAGCAGCGCTGCTTAATATTTTTGTATCTTTAAAACTATTAACTATTTACAGCAAATAATATATTTCTGGAAACTATACCAAAAAATCTTTAACTTTCAAGTAGACCACTAAATTTTATGTTACTGTTAACATGGTGTAATTTAACGCGCAAAACAGAGGACATGCCCTGTTTCTAAAATCAGGCCAGTCAACTTCTAACGGACAATAACTTCTGTACAAAGCTCTAAAAATTATGATTTTTTTTACAGAAACTACATCTTCAGATTCCCTACAACTTTTATTATTGGGAGGGAAAAAAATATAAAAATCGTCTTTCACATTCCCTCCTTTGCACCAAGGGACAGCAGCAGGGGAGAGGAGATGGAGGCACAATGGGAGGGGAGGGGTGGCGGCTGGAGGGGTGAAAAAGGGGGGGCGGCTTGGAGGGTTAAATAGGGGAGTAGCTTAGGGTTGGAGATGGGGACGCGGCCACCCCTTGGGCCCATTGGCCCAAGATGGCAAGCTCACCCTCCAAGCAGCCCACTAAAAGGTTTTTTTTATTTATTTCATTTTATGCTATTCTATAATTTTTATTTTTCCTTCCCGCGATTTACTGAAAATCCGGGTAACTCCGCGATCACTTTAAAAAGCAACGCCGAAGCGACGTTTAGGATGTTACAAGATCCACCAACGAATCGATAAGTGCATGCAATCTAGAAAAACTAATCCATTACAATCATGTTGATAGCTACATGGATATACCATGAACCGATCTGTTTCTAGTAATTGCTAGACCCCAGATTAATTACTTGTTAATTAAGGTTCAAGATTGGGGTTACTTTTTACATCATACTAACATGAACAAGATTGGGATATTGCTACATCATAACATGAACTAGATTATTTCAGCCGTTGTTTATTATGAATAAAATTATGAATATGCCCCTGCTATTTATTATAATTATAATTTAGTCCAGCAAATTTGATTTATTCCATATGATTTATTCACTAGATTATTTCAACTGTATTATTATCCAATTAATATTTGTGGCATTGTTATCTATACTTCTGGAATTACTTTATTCAATATGTTATTTTCTGCTTATTTAATATTTTTGAATATTATTTATTAATTAGTAGAAAATTATTAAAATTACTAGAAAATTCCAAAAAAATTCTAGAAAACCTAGAAACATGGGTTTTAGGTATATGAGCTTCCATAAATTTATGAAACCTTAGACTTAGTACACGTTAGAAGCGTTATATTTCTTTATGGTTTATTTCCTGGTATTGTGTGTTTGGAGATTTATTTAATGGGTTAGTAATTCTGAAAATTGCTTAAATATCCTAATAATCATCAGAAAATCCCAAAAGGATTGCTAGGAAAATATGGAAAATGATACTTTGTCTACTGAATAGATGAAAGTAAATCTTTACTGTTTGCACTCATTCTATGCACCTGAGATTACTTATCAGAAGTAAGTATGTTGCAAATTACATGAGTATTGCGGATTTTAAGCATCACTAAGTGGATATTCACTCGCCCCAAATGGCTATAATTATATCACCTAGGCATATTTTATTGGCATATAGTCATACCCTTTGAAGCGTGATGCTGACGTAGCTATACCCTTTTACCACTGAAAGATAAAAACTTAGTAGTTGGTGAGGTATCGTCTCTACTCTACCCTTTTACCACTGATAGCCCTGAAGACACTTTGCCAGGATCTATTGCTCTTTCTAGGATATGTCTGCATGCGAATATTACTCCATCTTGCACCACACTGTCCCTAGACTAAGTTTAGGTAACTCGTATGTTATCAATAAACAGGTGCATTTATAAACAAGAATAAGCCTACGATGAACAATATGGAGACCAGCAGCATTCTCCCCGTTATCCCTTAGCCTTATTTAAATGTCATTTTCCTACATGAGTAGCATCAATTGTATAGATACAGCTTCTGTCGAGCTTGATCTTGCTCGTGAAGAGCACCTCTTATCTCTTGCTGAAATTATGCATTAAATAATTATTTTTCTAGATACTATAAATATTTAATCTAAGTTATTCTGTTAAAGCCTTACCTCTGCTGAGTAGTTACTTAATAGAACACATTGCCAGTAGCATATCTTACCTAAAGTAAGATTAATTGATCATGCATGAAATAACATTTGTAATTATTATGCCTGATATTTGAAAGGAATGATATGCCTCAGTTTATTATTGCCCAGATGGCAATAGGACAAGTGTCCTTCTTGAAGACACAAGAAATTTAGTCAAATGTTAAATTCCAGAAGGATCACCTCAACTAAAACATGCTATGAATCCCAAAGACTTGAAGTATATATATAACCCCCATCTTTCATATCAACAAGTATATGACAGTTTCACGCTAATAAAATTATACTCTTGAAGTAGTATAATAGTGACTTATTGCTAAAGTTCTAAGTTAATCTGAAGTAAATGCTAGAAGCATGAGTTCTCATTTATAATTTTATGGTTGGCGTGAAAAGGGGGAGGAATTTGGGGTATATAAGGAATATTGGAACCTCCGAGGTACTAGCACAAGAGTAATGACAAGCATTAAGACATATCCTAGGTCAAATACACTAGCAAATAAGCCTGAAGCTATAATTTTGAGAGATAATTGAATCTACTATCCACTGTTGGCAATCATTACAACCCCCAAAGGATAATTGATTTGTCTCCAGTAATATGCTAGCCGCCAGCATGCGACCACATACATAGGTATTACACGGTAGCATGAAGCTATCGCACATATACCACTAGAAACTATAACCATTTGCCTGAAGAAAATATAACTCTGAAAATACTAGACGACCTATTGGATATCAATGATCCCGAATGATCTAAATATGTCACATTCATTTGGCATTATATATTATAACAGGCATATAAATTACCTCCCAAGTTAATCACATATATTCTTGAAGAATAATTATTTCATCTGGGAGGTTAAACTAGAAGTATATTCTAGCATAATACATATATTCCATGTAGATTAATCGACGGTTGTGTTTTATATGATAGTGTTATATTCATACTTTATGTTGTCAAACCATAATACTCTTGACTAGATCAAAACATGTTGCACTAATACAAAACCTGAAGTTTTGTGTGATCCAAATTTGAAGCTAGAAGTATGAGTAATTGGATCATAATATTGGGATAAATAAGAAGCTAGAATATTTCTATTGTATCAGATTAATAACCCACCAGATATTTGGGATAATCTACCAGAAGTAGAGATGTGCAGTTTTCTATGCTACTACATTAATAAATATCTAGCTCACTACATTAAGAAAAAGAACCCACCCAATCAAGGATTAGTGCGTATTATGAGAACCAATCATTTCCTATATGATATCACCACCGTAGCGTACTGAGGGGATTTTAAAGTATGTTATTAAGTAAGATCACATCTCGACATTAGGGGGAGAGAAATGCCCAAAATTTATGAATGCCGAGATATTTTCCTGAAGAAAGATTTTTACTATATGGTCCACGCACTAACTAAGCTAAATATAAATTTAGCTGATACTCCTGTATACCAGAGGCAGAAAGACTGCTAGATTTCTTTGCTCATTGCATGGAGGAGTTATATAGTATTTACCTGAAGTAAATATGTCGCTAAGTTTGGAATACATCGGGTTGAATAGGATTTCCATCTTTACGAAATTAACTTATTGGTCAATGACCTAAACTCTACGGGGATGCCTGTGGATCTAAGGTCTAGTAACATGAGTCAAAATAATTGCTAAACACTCCTTGAATACTCCAGAAGAGAATTCACCCTGAAGGTGAAATACCTCATAAAGAGGTTTATCCGGAAGATGAAAACCCCAATAATAAGGTGCGTGCATATTACAATACTAGGGAATACGGAACTACCAGAGGGCCTTCGTTTTGGGAAATGACGAAGTTTTTGGTTAACACTGAAAGACACTCAATTATGAAGATATTCGAAGAAAAGTTGTCGATAACTAGTTTACCTCTATAATTGCTAAAAGTGTCTCGTATGCGAATATAAATCCGGAACCAAAGTCCATGGGCGAGCACCTGAAGTGTTCATATTGGGTCAAAATAAAAGAAAGCAATTGAGGCCGAACCATAATCGCAGATGAAAGTCTTGGAACTTGTTTGTTCAGACTTGATGGGTCATTATGAAATAATGAGGTGGTGAAAGCGATTGTTCAAGAATCCCTGTAGAGATCTACATTCTCCTGTTATGAATGAAATAATGTTCCGTTATATAATAACACTGGCAGATGACATAAATAAGATATGCAGTTATCGGATTCTGAAAATCCTTGATGAGATCCCTGAAGGAACCCAAAGCTCAATCCCTGAAGGACTCGGTGTTTGAATAAGAAAGTAAATTGCAATATGTATACATATGTATACAAAACTCATACTTGATAAACTCTTACTTGAAGAAAGAGTATCTCCTAGAAGAGAGAATATTTCCCTGAAGAGAAATCATCAGTTGATTGAAAATGCACCAACGATTATGTGATGCCTAGAAGTAGATAATGACCCATCCAAGATGCGAAGAAATGAAATGAGAAGACTAAGAACCAAAATTTCGCCACATAAGCACATATGAAGTGCATCTCCTACCAGAAGCTGATGGAGTGGCAATGTCCTCTATTACCATGAAGGTACGATATATATTGGTGTTAATGGCAAATTTATTAATCCCCTAAGTGCCAAAAAAATTAAGACTGGTTACATTGATTCTTTCATAGTATGACCATGCTATTGGTCCTATAAGACAGATTTTTGGTCATATGGTACTATTCAAAAATGGTTACTAAATGTTAAAGAACCTGAAAGGTTCTGATAAGTCACATCCTGAAGAAATGTGGCATTGCAATTAATTACCCCATATCCTGATTAGGATAAATATACTGGCCTAAATTCATTTCTTAAAATGTATTAAAGGCAGTTGAACAATAAGACTTCACCGGAAGTGGTCTTCAGGAAGAGTATATGCTAAACTTTTATAGTTATGCATAAGATTCAGAAAATCTTGACTTTAGTCAAACCTAAAACTTATTGGCTTGCTGATCACGACCTTGAAAGTTTTTCTATCTATCAATATAAGTCCAATCGATGGACATGATAAATGTCTTGAAGATCATAATATATCCTAAAGATATTTTATAAATTCTGAAGATAAGTGTTGCACTCTTTTTCCTTAGTAAGTTTTTCCCCTTGGGTTTTTTTTACTTGAAGGGTTTTTAATGAGGTAACAACTGCAATACAATTTAACAAGTGTTATATACTATTTTTCCATTCCTTTTTTCCCACTGGGTTCTTGGAAGGAGTTTTTAATGAGGCATATGCATATCGTGGCATGAAGCCTCACCAGAATGTGCTTAGCTTAGGTGAATGATTAACCACATCCAGAAGTTATGTGGCATAAATATCGTTGACGACCCCCCACCATTATCTATGAGAGATAATACAGGTTATGTGGCACAGATATAAATGGGCTATATTTAGAGTAATATCCTGAAGCATGTTGCTCCTAAATCCTTTTATCCTCACAAGCTCTAGAAGAATGAAGAGGAAAGATACTAAAGCTAAGTCTTGTGATAAATCAGCAAATTTATTCACTAAATCTCTCCCAGCCTCTAGCTTCCAGAAGTATGTTTGAGGAATAGGGATGAGATAGCTTAGAGAGTTACAAGTTTTAGGGGAGTAAATCCCTAAACCATAGCCCTGATGTAAGGCTAGAAGAGTTACATGATCGTAAAGATCTAAATGTTGCAATCTTTTCCCCTTTGTGAGTTTTTCCTGAAGTTTTCTCACATAAAGGTTTTTAATGAGGCAACAGGTGCATCACAAGGAACGGATGCGATGTACTCTTTTCTCCATCCCTTTTTCCTATTGAGTTTTTTGGGAGGAGTTTTTAACAAGACATGTGCATACCATGGTATTTGTCCAAGGAGGAGTGTTAAAAACCTAATAGGTTTTCGTGTGGGCAAATACCTATACTACCCCTGGTGGTTTCCTACTATAAATATAGAGGCATTATATCATGTAAACTAATCTATTATCAATAAAACCTACATATGGTGTTCTATATTCCCCTAATGTCATGTGTGATTGTAAAATTGTCTTAGGCAATTGTGTTTGTGGATTGCGTTACCGTTCATCTACTCCGCCGATTTATCAATAGTTGATACATGCTTGCTGATGTGTTACTGCCACTTGGCACTTGGGACGATTCAGGAGCTGACGTGATGCTAACATGGCACTGACACATGGTGACACGTTGGATCTAGGCCTATAGTGGCAGCTGGCATGGCGGCTGACTCGGCTCGATCAGCTCACGGTCTATGGAATAGTGGTAGCTGATGTGTGGGACACTGCTGTTAGAGACTCGGCTCACAGCGGACTCGGTTCACCAAGGATACGAATAGTTGGCCAGGCGTGGGTGCAGGATGATGTCACAGGGATCCAACGTTGAGGTATAATCCAACCGTTGCTTCTTTGCGACGGTGTGGATTCAATCAAACGATCGCCATGACAATCGAACAATCGAGGGATGGACGTGCGGCGTGGCGTAGGGTCCAAGGCGATGCTTCGGTGCACAAGGGGTCACGGTGGAAGGCATGCAAACCGATTAGCAATGCGGCGGGCTGCAGCGATGAGCGTGGAGTTCAGCCAAGGCGAGGCAATGCGATGGTTCACCGGCGACAGGTACTTACCGGTGAACGAGATGGGTTGCTCGCGAATGGCAATAGACAGTGGATAACGATATACATACGTGCTTTGGTGGCGATGTTCTTGACGACGGCGCACAGGCAGGTCGGTGGCGACGGCCGAAGACAAAGACGGTGACTCCAACGTCTCAAGCCCAAACTGCGAGGAACGAACGTCGAGTGTGGTGGTGCAAGTGATGGCGGGACGAGAGAACCAAGGAAGCGGGCGCGGCTTTAAAGCATGGACGCTGAGAAGTCCCACCTAGAAATGGTGGCGGAGGAGTTCGGTTCGAGTACAGAAACCAAGGCAATAGCGGAGTTCGTGAGGATGATGGTGATGAATAGTAACTATGGTTGGCGGATGAGGATGCGTGGCTCAGGAAGGGAATGGACAGCCGAGATGAGATGCCACAGATGAACAACATCGCACGATCTGCATGCTTGACACATGTCTTAGGACAAGATCCGGCGGCCGATGGGGCTTGGGCACAGATGGCCGACGCGTGTCTGGGGAGAATCGAACAACTAAGAGTGGTTGGGCCAGAGTGAATAGTAATGGGTTGGCCTATTACTATGCTGAGGGTTTTGGGTTTTTTTAATTTTAGAAATTCAAATAAATAAAATGAGTTCTAAAAAAAGCAAATAAATATAGAAAAAATATAGAAAATTCCATAAAATTTCTTGAAACACAACGAATCCAAATAAAATATTTTTAGCACATTTTCATGTTTATTTTATTCATATTAAATCCTTTTAATTAATAAAAAATTATTTTAAGCTTGTATTAAATCTAGAAAATTCAAATGGTGAATTTTATTTTAAAAACATCAAATAACATTGAAAATCAGGATGTTACAAACCTCCCCCTTAAATAGGATCTCAAACCCGAGATCCAGGATCACTAAGAGAATAGGTTCGGAAACTCTGCTCTGAGGTCCTCGCGATCCTAGGTTGCCTCCTCTTCGGAATGGTTGCTCCACTGTACTTTGCAAAAGCGGACGACTCTGCTCCTAGTCACACACTCTGACACTTCTAAGATTTTGACAGATCCTCCTGGAGATCATCAACTTCTACTGGCACTGCTTCCTCTGGTACACGCAAACACTTCTTCAATTGGGACACATGAAAGATGTCATGTATCCCACTGAAGAACACAAGGAGCTCCAACTGATAAGCAATTTCGCTTCTACGCTTTAAGATTTTGAATGGCCTGACATACCTTAGCGCTAGTTTTCCTTTCATTTGAAACCTCTTAACACCTTTGAATAGTGTGATCCTGAGATACACATAATCAGCTGGCTCGAAGCTCAACTCTCGAGGACTAGTATCCGCATAGCTTTTCTATCTAGCCTGAGTCAGTTCTTAACCTCTCCTGGATTGATCGGGAGGGAGCGCACACCCATTAGCACAACATTGTACACCTCCGACATGTTGGTCGTCATAATCTCGTATCTCGCATCGTCTATATCATGAAGCAAGGACCATTTCTCCACATCTAGGGAATGCAAGTTGATCTATTGGGTGAACTTGCTCATTGTTGTGGGAGCAGCCTGAGCTATGGCTAGTTCTACTCTGTGCGACTCCCTCACATGCCTAGAGGTGTCCTTGTCAAGCTCACACCATATTGTGTTAAACTTGTGCCCCTGCTTTTGCATGCACAGTTTCTTGAACTTCTTCATCAACTCCATATAGCAGAAACAGATGTGAAAGTTCACCAAAAGATGCCTAGTGCACTAGTGGGACCTCATGTCATTCCACTGGAAGGGTGGTTAAGCCTCTTACTGCATCGTAGTCAGCGCCAATAGCAGCCTAACGTTGTGGTCCGTGATAAGGGAGATGTTGGGCTAGTCTTGAACTACTACTTGCTTCACATTGACCAGAAACCACAGCCAACTATAGTATTCTCATTCTGTATAATTGCATAAGCCACTAGGAGTAGTTGCTCATTTGCATCGATGGCCACCATCATTAACACCATGCTCATGTATTGGCCGAAGAGGAATGTGCCATCAGTTATGAGCACTAGACAATAGTACTTGAACCCCTCAATCACCTACTAAAAGCCTAGAAAACCTAGTCAAGGATGAAACAATTGGAGCCCTTCGTAGGGTCTGTCCTCTCCATCTTATTTATATATGTTCCGAGATTGGCTTGGGTAATCTGATGCAACATTCGTGGCACAAAGTCATAGACCTCCTCATATGTGCTATACAGCCCATGATGACCTTCATCCTAGCCTACCACACCTTACTATAACTCACCGGGAAACCAACCAGGTTCATAGCATCAACCATCAACAGCTTCGATGAAATTGTGATGACCCCAACTATGAGGTGACTTATCAAGCTAGCGGTCAATGACGAGGTCACATTACGGTGCCAATGTAGCGGCTCCGCAAGCTCACAGGTGTGGACCTTGACCACTATTTTCCAGAAGTCCATTGTTTCGCTTCTGAATGTCTACTCACAGACATTCCCGGGACAAGAGCCGTCCAGACACTTCACCATGTACGTATCGAGGTTCGAGCTATGTACTCAACATGTGTGGCTTATGCGAACAGCATATCTTGCGATGGTTTACTACACGACACCCTTGTTGGGGAAACTTTTCTCTTCGACGAGAGTGTCTTCATCGAAGGACCATTTAGACCCACCTTCAGATGGTAGAACTAGGGAGGCAAGGCAATAGCATCCAGCCTTAAGGAGATGTACTCAACATCCATGCATACAATGCTACGTAGTGCACCGTCACCACCTCCACCTACACCAACCTCGTCTCCACTCCTGGCTGTGTCAGCATCCTCCTTGCTAGAATGCTTCCATCTGATAGCCCTTCCAAATATTCATGGATGTCAATATGCGCTTGGCGAGCGTAGGCTTGGTGCTGTCGCTTTGATGTGAAAGTGTTAGAATTTCCGTTGGTGATTGCGTGCACTATACGACGTGGAGGGTCGGCAACTTGCCCCCCTGCCCTCCAGCTAGAGTGGAGTGGCCGGGGCAGGCAACGTGGGTGCCATTATAGGCGCGGGGGTTGGTTCACGTTGGCTGGGGCCCGGGCTTGCTACCGCTAAAGTTGTCGGGTCGAGGCGATGAGAGTACACCCCAAAGTCTTATGAAAGCTCCACCCATGTAAATTGTAGAAGCGGTAGTTAGCACCACAGTCGAGATGTTGTCTCTCCCACCTTCGACTACCCTCTTATTCATGCCCTCTGCGGCAGACCTAGTGACCATTGCGATGATCGTTATGGTGGTCATCATTGTGAATCATTGTGGCTGGCATGGTGACCATCGTGAGCCTGGCATGATTAAGTATTTTCAAACTTGATGTGGTACATGGGGTTGTGGTGATGCCGCCACCTCTCAACAGCCTCAAGGTCAGGTGGGTGCGGTAGGGCTACGGCGGCCTTCGCCTCCGCCTCCCGGTGAGCCTTTCCCTCCTCAGGCTTGGAACATTTCTCCATGATAAATAGTAACTCTGATACTATCCTTGGCTCCATTCAATCTAGCTTATTAGCCAACTCCCCCTTATGTAAAGCCCCCCGTGCTACCTCAACGGCGCTTGTGTCGGAGATGCCCTGGACCCGGCAATGGATGTGAACAAAACAGTGTATAAAGTCTCGAATGGACTCACGTGGCATTTGCTTGAGGGCATGTAGGTCGAAGGACGTGACAAGATTGTTCCAGCTTCCTTATAAGTGGTTGCTCAACTTCTCCCAAAGTTGCTCCCATGAGTACACCGAGCATGGCAATAGGGAGAGGTACTAGGACTGGGCAACCCCTAAGAGGGCCAGGGGCACACTCTTCACTAAGATGGCCTCTCCCCTTCTCACTGCAACGATGGCGGATTCGTACACATGAACAAACTCCACTGGGTTAGAGCACCCCGCGTACTTGGCGACTGTGAGCACACAAAAGCGCATGGGCCATGGGGTCGCTTGTAAGCCCGGACTCAATGGATTCAAGCGGTCAATGAGGCGGGCCACCTCACAGGCAGGAGCCCCTTGAGGTGAAGAGGCATGATGGGGGGCCAGCGTAGGATTGAGCATTGAGTCATGCGCCTGGCTAGCCTAAATGAGGTTAGCCCCTTGGTTTCCATGGCACGTTCCTGCGCCCCCTGTTGTGGCCAAGGCTTCCCTTCATACTTGGTTGATTTGTGTTCATAGGTCGCCAACTTCTTGGGCCCCAGCCGTTGGTTGCAGGTTCGCCCGAGCTCGGGCCCTAGGTAGCTCATCTTGAAGGGCTTTGACCTCGAGGGCCTCGGCGTGCATCGCCTCCCATGCCGTCACGTGCGCTTCTTCCAATTAGCTCCTTAGCTTCTAGCATCTCAACGGTCGACAGAGGTCATGCCTTAGCCTGTGCCCTCTCAGGTTGTGCGTGGAGTTCCCCCACTTGACGGGCTTCAGCTATGGACCGCAGGGCCTCAATCTGTGCCTTTCTCAGCTACCTTCGAAGGTCCTCCAATTCTCTCTCTCCAATTCCTCACAGACCATTGGGAGGTCAGCCTCTCAGTAAGTCGTGGCCTCATCGGTGGCTCAAGCCTCCGTAAAGGTGTCTAGCCACACTGCTTGCCCAGGGCTGACGCGGGTTGCGACCCAACTCGACTTCGGCTCGGGGGTTCTCACCCTTGACCTTGGTGGCCTTCCACGCCTTGCTCTTCTTGGGTGGCAAGGCTTCTTGTTCAAGTCCCTATGGACGGCGCCAACTGTCATTGGTTTGAGTCCAGACAGTAAACTTAGAAGCACTCTCAGGTCGGATGCAAAGACCACCATGGGTACTAAGGGACTCAAGAGAAGTGCATAACCACTTAGTGTATTCACCAGGAGTGTATTAGGTTACAAGTGTGGCGTCCCCTCTCCCATTACAAGAGGTCCTATTTATAGGGGGAGAGGGGGAGGCTAGTGTAGTTAGAACTTTGCCCGTAGGGTTTGGATTGCTTTTGGGGGTATTTTGGTCATTTGCTACTCGCGGGCCCCTCCATGTTCGAGACCCCGGGGTTGACCTAGGGTCAGTTCCGGACCCTCCTAGGGTCAGTTTCGCATACTTCGCCCGAGGGTGGCTTAATGACTTGACTCGGGGTAAACCTTCCGTGGGCTCGAGGTAGCGTGGGAACCCTCCCCAATAGATAACAAGGAGGTTGATGCCCTCGCCATGGCCACAAGCTAGCAACTCCAGGCTCCATCACAGGTGTTCCTCGGGATCCTCACCATCGCAGCCATTCTGTAGGACCACACTGATCTCGATCTAGTCCACCAAATCGCCCATGAGGACAACTGGAGGGACCCCATCGTCACATTCCTATAAGGGACCGGTGAACCGGATGACCCACAGGAGCTACAGTGGCTACAACAGCGGGCGAGTGGCTTCAACCTGCTGGATGGTGTACCTTATAAGTGCAGGGTCTGCGTCCCACTCTTGTAGTGTCTCTTGTGTTGCGTGGGGTAGGAACTCCACACCGAAGTCCATGCAGGTCTGTGTGGTTCATACATTGCCTCAAGGTATTCAGGCAAGGTTTCTATTGGTCCACCGTGGCCTCCGATGCACAAGACCTCATCAAGAGATGTCAAGGATGTCAATGGATGGGAAGAATGATTCACAAGCCATTCACCCAACTCTAGCTGATCCTGTAAGTTTGGCCATTGGCGCGATGGGGGATCGATGTCGTCGGTCCACTACCGTGAGCCCCAAGAGACTTACAATTTGTCCTAGTCGCATACAAGTACTTCTCCAAGTGGCCCAAGGAGGTCGCCCTAGCCAAGGTTACCTCCGCGGTGGTGCAACGGTTTCTTTGGCAGAATGTCATTTGTCACTTCAAGGTCCTGAGGGAAATCACTGTTGATAGTGGCCTGCAGTTTGACTCCACAACCTTCAAGGGGTTCTACAAGTGCATGGGCATCAAACTCTGCTATGCTTTTATAGGACACCCGCAATCCAACAAGGTAGTTGAATGGGCCAATAGCACCATCTTTGAGGGCATCAAGAAGCGTCTCGTGGGTCTCTTGAAAGGTAGATGGCCGCATGAGTTTTGAACCGCGTACAAGGCCCACTCTCATCTATTACATCAATATCTTCATGCGAGCCTCTCCTACCTTGTGGAATACAAACTACTAAGAGCGTGATGTGTTTCGAACCGCGTGCAATTTCTACTTCATTCTATTGCTGACTTTGTTGACTTAGTCTAAAGGGTAGGGGACGGAGCGCACACGATTTCTATTTTGTCCTACCGCTGACTTCGTCGATGCCTATCTGAAGGGTGGGGGATGGAGCATGCGCGGTCAAAGCTTTGTCCTATTGCTGACTTAGTCCGAAGGGTGGGGAACAGAGCGTGCATGGTTTCTACTTTGTACTACCACCGACTTCGTCGATGCTCGTCCGAGGGTGGGGGACAAAGTGTGTGCAGCCAAAACTTCATCCTACCATCGACTTCATCAACGCCTGTTCAAAAGGTAGGGATGAAGCATATGTGATCCCTGCTTTGCCCTACTGCCGACCTCATCGACTTAATCTGAAGGGTGGGGGACGGAGCATGCGTGATTTCTACTTCATCTTACCACGACTTCGTCGACTTAGTCCGAAGGGTGGGAGATGGATCGTGCGCAATTTCTACTTCGTCCTACCACTGACTTCGTTGATGCAGTTCCAAAGTGCTGGGGGGTAGAGCGCACATGGTTACATGAGTGCAAGAACGAGGCTCAATTGTACCAAGTTTCGACACTTGCTTTGCCATGCACTAGGATAATAGTACTGATACCACTACATGGAAATCCTAACAAAATGATGGACATGTTATGTCCATGGTGAACAAATCTTTACAAGAAATCTTTACAACAGTACCGCGCACAAAGCGCAACATGACAAAAGGAGTGGTTTACTCTTCGTTTGAGCTCTCTACTTTTATATACCCCCTAAGAGGGGTGTCAGGATGCATAGGCCGCTCTGCCCAGAAATGCAATGACTCCTCTACCCAGCCTCAGTGTCGCAGCCATTGGCGGAGGAGACGGTATGGCACGAGGAGACGGTCTTCTTCAAGTACCTGCTCATGACACAAAGGGGACAAAATAAGATAAGGCTATGTCACGAACACCCCACATATTTATTGTAAAATGGTAATTACATGGCCCACAGATAGCCAAGGCCCCATACAAAAGCGGCACTACTTGCCCAACACACGCACACTACACCGTGGACTCACGAAAGCAAAAGGCCTTGGCATCACACGTGCTGATTGACTTGCACATCAAAAGCAGGGTCACTATCTTCGGTTCACCAAGGCACCTTGCCAAGCCACGTACTAAGGTGCATCACCATGCCTAAAGTCCACTTCATGGCAATCTTCACCGCAGCCTCACCGATGTACTCCCATATGCGGATCCAGAATGCATGGGCAGAGTGGTGTGTAGCATGCAGCCCCTCATACATCATTGTGTTCCCCGCGGGCAAGTCCTGGTAGGGATTGGCCAACTCGCCCACACATAGGCAGCCCCAAAGGTAAAACAGCCCGAGGATTATCTATGCTGTCACCTACGAACAATGGTTTCCATAGGCCCGGGCAGCATTGATGGCAAGTGAGGAAGCCTCCCCGATCCTCCAGATGCTACTCTAGAAGTCCATTGGTCCATGCACTCGAGGGGGGACTTCGATTGCAAGCTGCTCCAGGGTCAACTCCAGGGCCTCCATGGTCCCCCTGTTGACATGGAGGCATTGCCCAATACACGGTCCCTCTCCAATAGCTCAGATGACAATTGAGCCTTCTCCTGCTCCAGCATAGAAATCCGCCATAGCAAACCTTTGCGCTCCTCGGTGGTCACAGAGCAAGTTTGCTCAACCAGGGCGCAGGCATCCAAGATGACCTTCGTGCCTTCGGTCTCCAGGAAGCAGATGTGTGCCTCCTCTACCGCAGCTGCCACATCCGCAACCATCTTCTTCACGGATGACACCTCTACCTCTGCGACTATTACTTGCTCCTGCAGGCCATTATGTTCACGGTTTCTCAAGATTTGTAGAGTGCAGCCCAGGGAAAGTGCCTACATGATGCAAAATACGCTAAGGGGAAATGACAAGCAAGCAAACCATAGGTGTTGACCTACGTGTACCTTGACCTTGGTTGCCTCGAGGGCACTCTCCAGGAGCTTTGGGCCGTATGACATAAGCACCTAATGATCGAGGCCAGCGTCAACACAATCCATCGCTCCCTGGAGTAGTCGTAATGCCTTTGAATGAGGGATGAAGTCCACCAAAGAAAAAGCATCGGGACTCTGTACTAGTAGCCTTGGAGACGGCTGAACCCAAACATATGTCCATGGTAGTAGCAATGGCTGTTCCATGGCCAACTTCATTGCTCAAGCCCTATGCGTGCCCTCGAGAGCGAGGACCCATTGATGATGGTGATAGTGTGAGGGAGCAGAGTGGTGACAGCTTAACGAAGTCCAGGGAGGAGGAGTTGTTCATACCTAGAGCTCTAATCAGAGAGGCTAGCGGTGATGCGGTGGCCCTTGTAGAGCCACGAGTTGGGCTCGAGGGTACCACAACAATAAGAGCAGTGGCTGAACCCATACCAGGAGGAGTGTCAGACTTGGAACTGGAGTCCTGGTCACATGCTGTCATTGCTAGCTGGAAGCCCGCACTCGAGGCCACCGAGGAGGCGACTGTCGGGGCAGAGACACCCTCACTCTCTTGGAACAGTGCTAGAGCCGCCAACATTGACCATGGCATGATCCGTGATCTTTGCGGGACTCGCGTCTCCAGGAGCGCCTGTGCCAACTGACCAGTGCTCGTCCTCAGATTGAAGGTTGAAATTGGCATAATCAACGGACTCCAACTTGCTGAACATGGTGACCTCCTCGTTAGGACCACCTGACTCATCTGGCTGAGGGGGCTGAGGACAGTGGTTGGGCAACGATTGGAGACCGACCAACTCAGCGTTAGGGAGAGGTATCCGGATAGTCACCATCGTCCCGTGTGCGCGTATGGCTACTGCTAAGCATGGGGATACCTAGGGCTTCACACACTCAGTTGACCCAGCCATGGTTCGACATCATTGATGCCCATAGGCTGTTCTCCTTCGCTATGTATGGGTCGAGGAGGAGCATTGCCACAAGCAACAATGGGGGATACCAACAAACCACCACTGCATCCAATTCGACTCTCACTTCGTCCTCATAGAGTTTGCTAAGAACACCTTCGTGCACCTAGAGCAGAGTATGAAGTTGATGCTGCCCAGGTTTGAGTACTGCTGCTCGCTCAGTCGCTTGCTAAAACCGAGTGTCGTGGAGGAAGATAAAGAGTTTCAGGCTTAGTATCACTACCTCTGCCCGTGAAGCCCAACTATAGATGGTAAGCCACGCGATAGTGTTTGCGTCAGCTGTGTGAGATCTAGCCCATATAGCCAGAAGACCTCACTGACAAATGCTGTAGCGGGATGCAAAGCTTAGCATCGAAGTACGTGACGAAGATGAGGGTCTCCGACTCCATCGGTTAATGTTCCGTCTCACTGACGACGAGTAGTCGAACTGCTTCATGCTCTGAGATCTTCCCATCGTGCACTAGTGAGTGGACCAACTCCTCTGTCGCCACTGTTAGCTCTAGCATGTTCACGCTGGTGCTGTTTACCTTCTCTGCCGTGCTCCACCGCTTGTACACTGTTGATGCATCGTGCTTGACTAGCTGACAGCCAACCGCCGAGGCGGATGAACCACCATTGCCAGACGAGCTGGCCATGCCACTACGATAGGAGCACCGGTCACCACCATGAACCATCCTTACCACGCAAGGCACACGATGGAGCGGTAGGACGAGGCACAAATGGTGACAACAGGGAATGAAGCAACATCGACCACAAGGACTACGATGGCAGAGTGGGAGAGCAAGCAAGAGAGAGCAGCTAGGGAGGCAAGACGACGAATAGGCTGATGCACCTTGCCTTAAGAAGGACGTGCTCATTTATTGCACGCGCCTTTTTGGGGTTGGATCTTAGGAACTCGCGACGTGCGCAAACCAAGGGCGCACAACCGATGACCCTTGCGTAGGCATGTGTCATCACTGGGAGATGAACCGGCACGCTACGGCGCGTGTTGGTGGGAATAGACAGTCCATGGCTTGACCACCCAGTAGGCCGAGGGGACAGAGGGGGTCAAAAGGCCAGATGGCATGGTTTCGACCTATATGTGGTGGAGATGTTTACCATGAGAAGCTACTGTTGTAAGGGTGTCCTCCACCCTGATCCGTTCGGTCTGCTAGGCCAAGAGGCCTAGTAACTATGTAAAAGGATATTTGCATCCCTAACATAATAGGCCTCTGTGAGGGGTATTTTTGTAATCAAGCCTTAATGCCATGTATATATAGCCTCAAGAAAGGAGTGAGAAAGGCTAAGTTCGTTCTTACACACATCCTCACTTTTAATATAGGCAAGGCTTTGGGGTGGCCCTTATCAGCCACACCAGAGCTCCATGTTTATTGTTTGGTCCGTAGCTACAACAATGTGGAAGTGCAGGTACACTTCCAACTTCAGTAGGACCAAACCTCAGTTCTGATTTCTGACCAGATCATTGTTTGTATGGTCATGTATGTGAAGACCACAGGCTCACAGCACTGAAATTCCTCAAGAGAACAGACTTTTGTCCTAGCTGAACATTTTGATGGACGGAATAAACACTGGTAGCAGAGCGATGAAGATCTTCAAAAGGCTACATGCTAATGAGTTCTGACAGTTTAATTTGCTATTTACATCTGATAAGGAGTCATTTCAGTTTTACAGGGTCTTCATGGAAGCCGTCTGGAAAGATGTATGACAAGGCATAAACAAGAGGTACAGGTATGATGACAACAAGAATCCACATACAGAAACCCACATCCTCGCAATATAAGAAGTGCAGTCCAAATCGTGCAATAAGCTTCCTGGCAATTCTGGTGGTACATTTGATAGTTTTGAGCCACTTCGTAGTATGAACATGTAACTGCAACAAGACAAAATGGGTGTACGCCGTATTAGTTTTGCTCACTGAAAAGAAGTGCCACAAAGTTAGGTAATTTGGTAATGCAAGGACGAAGGGGTGCCTCACAAGGCAAGGAACCCCAAGTATCAAGAGCACAAGTAGCAACTCTCCCCTTGCATAGATATCAAGGTCAATGTCTTGCAGGTAAGCAGGGAAGAAAGTAGTGACTGCCAGTGTGAATGTGTCGAACCAACCTACACTCTTGCCACTTCCGATCAATTAAAGTTGTGTTTCTTTTAAAGAAAACACAATATTTATCAAAAGATTTAAATAAACTAGAAACAAAAGAGCATTCAGGTGGTCACAGTTGAAAACCAGCATATTCCCAACTGGTTTCCTGCCAAGCTCAACATGGGTTTTGGTTCGAAAACAAAACCAGTCGGAAGTGGCTACATAATTAACTGGCAGCCCTTCAGAAACTGGGTTTGAAGTAACAGCAAGACAAATTTCATTGTGACAATGAAATAAAATAAGAACAGAACTTGCTCATGAACGTCCATCCAATAGATTACTGCTCATTGGCACATGTGTACAAGTGCAGGCTTCACTTGCCCACACGGTTTAGTCAGTTCAATGCCGTGACAAGAAGGGAGAGAGGGAGGGATCATGCGCAAGCCAGCTATAAAACAATAAACCATATTTAGGGGAACAGGCAACCCCAAGTATCAGGTACATAAAAGAAAAGAAAAGGGACTTCCACCATAGATGGACTAGAACAGAAAAAGATTATATAATGACATTGGCCATTGATGTAGAACACTTACTATGAATAGGCTGTTACGAATATTTGAGTGTGTATTCATGAGGCCCAATAGGCAATATGTATAGAGAATACAAAGGACTATATGCAAAGATAACCTTACATATGGAACTAAATATAGAAAAGATAAGCCTACTATAACACCCCCTCAAACTCATGGTGCATTGCATACATTGAGTTTGGAAAGAAAATACAAATATTGCACCCTAATCTGTAGCTTTGTAAAGAAGTCAGCAATCTGTAACTCTGAGGGCACAAACTGTAGGGCAAGCACATCCTCCTGCACCTGAGCGAGTGTATGAAGCATCCATACCAATTTGCTTGGTGAGCTCATACTTCACTAGGTCATAGGCAATACTGATAGCATCTGTACTGTCAAACAAAACGGTCGTAGGTCCCATCATAGGTACTCCAAAATCTGCAAGTAGCCACCTCAACCAAGTAATCTCTGCTGTCACTGCTGCCATAGCTCTCAACTCAGCCTCAGCACTCGAATGAGAAACTGCAGTCGCTTCTTTGTCTTCAAGGTACTTAGAGAGTAGCCAAGAAAAACACAGTAAACAAAAAGAGAACAATGATAAAAAAAGATCACTAGCCCAGATTATATCAAAGTACGCCTGAAGTTGTAGTGAGTTGGAGTTAAGGAAACACAAAAGATAAGAGATTGTTTCGCGCAAGTAGCAAAGAATATGAAGGTGACTGTAGCGAAGGTGGGTAGGGTGAGCCATGAACTGACTCAAAGATATGAACATGAGCAATATCAAGATAAGTGCTCACAAGATATACCAAACTCCCAACAAGATGATGATATCGAGTAGGATCCTTGAGAAGATCACCATCAGTCAAGGTTTTAAAATTTGGTCACCGGTACTCAATTGGTCACCCAACTAGTAGTGATTATATGACATAATCGGCCTATTATGCGGCATAACAAGCCTAATTATGCAGATAACTAGCTAACAGGTAGGGGTACCCATTACTTGTATATTGCATAGTAGACCTATTTTTAGAACACTACCATCAGTGGCATGAAGCTAATGGGATAGCTCCATGGGAGTCTCAGCAATGCAAGTGTTAGTTAGACTAGAACGATCAAGAAGATCTTGGGTATACTTCTACTGGGAGGTAGTAGCATTTAGGTATGGAAGTGACCTCAATCCCATAGAAATATGTAAGAGAACCAAGATCAGTCATCAGAAACTGCTTACTGAGATGCTTCTTCACATATGTGATGAATGAGGAATTAGTCATCAACAGTGATAAGCATATCATCCACATATCGAAGAAGTAGTGTCGTACCCTGAGGTCAGAGATGGTGAAAAAAAGAAGGATCGTGGGAACTGATAGTGAAACTGACAGCAGTAATCATGAAGGTAAAACACGCAGTAACCATAAAGAGTACGACGAAGATGATAAACGTGCCCATCTGGAACAGAATATCTAGGTGGTAGTTGCATGTAGACCTCATACAAAACACCATTAAGAAAGACATTATTAACATCTAACTGAGAGATAGATCACTAGTGATGAGGACATCACTTCGACTGATATGAACACTCCTTTTGCTATTACCTTGAATGATGTCTAAGGTCCAATTACTCAGGCACGTGCTCGTCAATTAAATTATTAGGTAAATTCATTTCTAGGGATGAGTATATCACTTAAGAACTCTATGATGCTGTGTAATAGAGATGATTTGCTTGTGCTTAGGAATCTAGGACGGGACAGCAAGGAATTGATGATATGCATCAAGGAAGGAGAAGGCAATAACAATGGACAAAGGAGATAAAGAATTTGTGGCCTTCAACTCAAAGAGCTTCGGACACCCCTTTATTTGGTTCTGCGTCACCTTTTGGGCTGAGGGCCTTGTATCACCACTTAAGCTATTTGGACCAGGCTGGGCCGGTACTGTTCACGTGAACAGTATCACGATCATACTATTCATGTGAACAGTAACTATGAATAGTACCATATCCCTTTTCATTAGATAAGTGCGGCTTCCCCCTTCCTTATTTAAGGAGGTCGCACCCCTTTAATTTTTCTTAGGTTTTTCTTAAGAGATTATTCTGCTTAGCAGTTTCACCGCATGTCCGGTTGAGGAACCCCAACTTGTGAACTTAATCTTTATTCGCAATATAATTTCAAATTGCGAGGGAATCGATCTATTTTGGTCAGAGCCTTTGGATCATCAATGTCGTGTTCTCCACAATCGACTTATTAGTATATTTCGGAAGATCGGGCCATCGTCACATTAGGTCGTATTAGAGCAACGGTTGCCCGTGAGGTAATTCATCCCTTTTATATTAGTTTATGTTCATCGTATCGTCCCAAAAACTTCAGAAAATTAGCCAAAAAATATTTGTTCGTATTGTTCTTCCGCTGTCCCAACACCCCTTGTGCCATTGCAAATTTTCTTTTTAGTATTGCTCGTTGAATTTTTGGTTACATTTTTGTGTTGAAGTTGCTGATTGCTAGTTTAGTCAGAATCTAGTTCGTCATTGTCTAGTTGCATCTCGTGTTCCTTTGCGTAGCTTCGTCATTGTTTGTTCTTGTTCCTTGCCGCAATCACCTTCATTGCCACGCCTCCATCCTTACCGCGGCCTTCCATCCGCTGCCCCCATCCGCCACCCCCATCCGCTGCCCCCCATCCGCCACCCCCCATCTTCCGCCAACCCTTGCCGCGAGCACCCTAGGCATTGTCATCCTCCACGATAAAAAATTAGGGTTTCAGACTCAGAAAAAAAAGAAAATAAAATAAAAGAAAAGAAAAGAGACAGTTTGATTTCGAGGTTTCAAAAGAAAAAAAGAAAAAAAAGAGTGCCCCCCTCTGTCTACAATTTGAAAGGTTAACAAATCTTTTCCAAATCCAGTGAAATTTGGTGGAGTCCTTCTTCATACATCCAAAAGCCTCCAAAAAACAATTTGATCAAGTTCAGCCACGGGATCAAAAGTTATAGCAGTTTGAATTGAGACCGAATCGAATTTGAGTCCATTTCTGACCCCCTTTCAGTAAAACAGGCATAACTTTTGCATACGGAATCAGAATTCGACGTTCTTGCACTCGTTGGAATGCTAACGATGGCACGCATGCAATAAAAATGACCAGCCTATTCCAGTCACCCTCCAAGACTCCCAAAATCAGCCATCTTTAGCCCCAAAATCGCGTCGCAAGATTTTGGTTTTCTGTTTTTGGTGATTTATTGGTCTTCCCTTCGGAATTTGGGGTTTGTCCAGTTGAGAAAGTTGTAGATCTCGTCAAAACCTTTTAAACGAGTTTATATAAGCCATATAAAACTTTGCCTTTTTATCGCTTGAGACTAGCTGTTTTATCTTCTCAATCTAGAGGGCTGTTCGCGTTTTTTCCGATATCGCTGTTTTGTGCTCTACATCGCGCGAATAATTTTGTGCCCTTAGAAAGAAGTTTGAGTAGTGGGCTAGCGTCTCTCCTAGTACTTGTGAGGTTCTCCTTTGCTTACATCAAGTCACATTGATCATTGCGTGTGCGTACATACACTTGCTTGCATAAGACTTTGATTGGCTAGCTGTGATTAAGCTAGGATCAGCAACCTTTGACGAGTATTTTGAACAATCTTTCAACTTGCATTTACTGAACTGATTATTGCTAATCCTTTGCTACCATGTTGTGCCTTCCAAGCTTCACCTACTCTTGATCAGAACAGGTCCCCTCTTGCGATCGTACCCACGCTTGACACGGTATCACGAACCAACCACCGGTTGAACCTCCTACTGTTTGTGTTGGTAAGAACACTTGTAAGGGTGTGGTAAGACGCTTGAGAGTGTGTGGTTCCACCTTCCATCACCTAGTAGTTGATAGGGATAATTCTTTTGTGTTGTGTTTTATTTTCTACTAACCATGGCAGGTGAGTCGTCTGATGCGCAAGAGTGTGTTGTAAAGGAAGAGCTCATGACGCTCTTAGATGAACAACACACTACCATTAATGAAGACATCGAGAGGAAGCTTCAAGCTACGATGGATACATTGCAGTGCTCCATCAATAAGAGTATTGCAACACTCACTACACGCCTTGACAGAATGGTGAATCGGTTACCAAACAACGAACGCGAGTATGCACATGATGCAGCCCAAGATCTTGAGTTGGGAGATGATAATGAGAGATGAAATCGTGACGCTCGAGATGCACATCTACGACACTGCCTACAACGCAACCGTCACGGTATGGGAGGTAATAATTTTCAGCACCATAATGCTCGTGCTAATGATGACCCATTTGCTAAAGTTAAATTTACCATACCATCTTTTGTGGGTGTTTATGATACTAAAACTTATCTAGATTGGGAGATGACAGTTAAACAAAAATTTAATGCCCATTTAGTTCCTGAAGTGCATAGGGTCAGATAAGTTACTGGTGAATTTAAAGATTTTGCTATCATTTGGTTGAATCAAGTAGTTAATTCTAGCTTAACATCTGATACATGGGATAGATTAAAGGTAGCTATGTGTGCTAGATTTGTTCCTCCTTCTTTCAAACGTGACATGCTTAAGAAATTACAACGCTTTGACCAAGGTAATAGATTTATCGAAGAATATTACCAAGCGTTACAAATAGGTATGCTGCATTGTAATATTGTTGAGGATAAGGAGGAAAGATGACTCATTTTTATGAGGGTTTAAGGCGTGAAATTCAGGACATAGTTGATTGCAAAGAGTATAGCGATATCAATAGGTTGTTCCAGCTTGCTTATTTGGCAGAAAAAGAATTGCAGGGAAGACAACAATAGAATAGGAGCAACTTTGGAAGTACGTCTACATCGAGATCAACGCCGAGGCAATCCAAGACAGCTCCACCTCCTGCTTTCTGGTCTGCTACCCCCTCCGTGAGTAGGACGCGTTCAGTAGTACTGCCACCACTATCACGTGCACCCGAGACGAGCAAATCCACTAGTGTGCAGGCACCAGTGCAGAGCTCTTCACCGGTTGCTTCGACGGGTCGTACGACGGGGGTTATATGCCACCATTGTAAAGGGATGGGATACGTCATGAAAAATTATCCAAGTCAGCGAGCGTACATTGAGACAGAAAATGGTGAATATGTAAGTGCTAGTGATGTTGCGGATGAATATGTTCTTGCAGCTAACCTTGCAGGTAATGATGATGATCTACAGGAATATAGCAAAGGGGAGGAAATTTTAGGTACCGCTGCTACGGAGAATTATAGGACCATAATTGTGCAACGAGTGTTGAGCACTCAAAGGGAGCAAGCGGAGAAGCTACAGCGCCATAATTTGTTTTAGATGTTTCTCATGCATCTTGGATAACGCGGAGAAGCTAGTATAGCAACTTGGATATGTAGCTAATGAAAAAGTAGTAAACTAGTGTACATAAAATAACACATGCATGTTGAATATTTTTAAACAACATAAGTAAATAAATTGGGGATTCAACATGATCAAAGTGTTGACACACCTGGATCTGAAGCAGGGATGTCTTGAGGATCTAGAGAGGCGTCGAATTGCTGGTCGGGGACGCCCTCGTATTCTATTCGAACGCAAAGATACCGGAAAAAGACAATGGACAAGAGAACAATAAATACCCCAAATAAAATACAAATGAACTCCAAATTGAACAAAACTTGAACTAACAGAAAGATCTTGAATTTACAAAAATTTAAAAACAAGTTTCACTCGAATCGGAGTTATGGAGAGAAAGAACGAGCTCTGGTTATTAATGATGTCAGAAACAGGGGCAGCTCTGGTGGCACGGCGGTGCGGCCTGCCGGTGACGAGGGAGGGAGCGGATGCATGGGAGCATTCCAAAAATAGTCCCACAAGGCTCGAGCGCATCCCATGGTGAAGTGGTGCAGTCTCCAATGGCCTGGGTTCTCGCTGGCGATGACCTTGGCGGTGGCGGAACCAGGGTAGAAGGGGTGACAGCAAAGGGGACCACGAGAATTCAATTGAAGGTTAGGGAAGCATCCTGAGGTTGGCAATAGCTCACCGAGATGGGTAGTCGAGCTTGGGGTAGCCTGGAGTGGGCTGCCGGCGGTGACCGTAGGTGGCGAAGAGGGGTGCTCGGTGTGGTGAAGGAGGGGTCGGTGAGCTTCCAAATTGGCGTCGGGGATGACTTCCCCTACCCTTGTAGATGGTTTTGGCGAACGCAATTGGTCCGGGGTGGTCGGGTTGGTCGGCGGGGTGAGTTGGCTGGAGTTGAGGAGTAGTCGAATGGCTTGCGGGGGTCTTGAAGTGGCTAGCGTCAGGGTGGTGTTAGGATGGCCGTGAAAACACAGAGCGACGGTGAGTTCACAAGCTAGAGGAGTTGAGTGTGTGCGGGATGAGCTAAAACGGGAGGTTTACGGCTGCTCGAGTTAAGGCGCGAGTTAAGGCTGGGGCGGTAGTGCGGCGTGCTCGATGGCCTCTACGGCTGCTAGGCGGAAGGGAGGGGCAGTGATGCGGGTACGGCGTCATAGGGCTTCAATGCGCCACAGTGAGGGAGAAGGTGACGCTGAGGCAACAGGGGGACGTATGGCGGGGCGACGGTGTTGCGACGACACAGGGCTACAGTGGAGAGGGGAGGTGAGGCCGGCCCAGATGGAGCAATTGCGGGCAAGGCTTCAGGCACGACCTCGGGCGTGATAGCACGGATGCGATAGCGATGACCCGGGTGCTAACTGGCGACGGCGATGGGGTACGGCGGGGGTGCTCTGGGCAGCAAAGCTAGAGGGGAGGGGGAGCATATAGCTCAGCGGCCTTGCACGGAAGGGATGCGGCGATGCCACGGGTCGCCAAGGTAGGGGAAGAGGAGGCCGAGGGGAGAACAGGGGCGACGTTAGCGGCATGTGCGCGCGAAGAAAACCAGGGGCGCGGGCAGCAGGCGCCGACGGGGAGAAGGAGGAAGGAGGGGGAGAAAGAGAAGGGGAGATGAGCGGGTCGGCTGGGCCACTCGGGTGAGGGGTTTTCTCTTTTTTTTTTATTTTTCTTTTCTATTTTCTTTTGAATTTTTGTAAATAGGAGAAAAGGGGTTTTAGTCAAAGCACAAAAATCCGATAACTTCAGAAATGAAATCCCAAAGTATCCAAACTTTTCCCAAATAAAATACTGAATTTTTAGCTTGACAAGGAAATAACATAGAACCAAAATCGGGATGTCACAAATCCTACTCTCCTTAAAGAGAATCTTGACCCTGAGATTTGGTTAAGCTAGAAAATAGATTAGGATAATCGGCTTTGAGCTGATCTTCACGCTCCCAGGTAGCTTCTTGTTTCATGTGGTTGCTCCATTGTACCTTGTAGAAGCGAAAGGTCTTGCGTCTGGTTTGCTTTTCCATTGAGTCAAGAATTTTGACCAGATGTTCTGGGTAGGTGAGGTCATGTTGAAGTTCGAGGGCTTCTAATGGTGCTTGCTCCTTTGGAACTCGAAGACACTTCTTGAGTTGAGAGACATGAAATACATCATGCACCTCCGCAAGGCTGGTAGGTAATCTTAACTTATAGGTGACTTCTCCACATCTGGCAAGAATTGGGAAGGTGCCTATATACCGGGGTGCCAGCTTTCCTTTTACTTTAAACCTTCGAACTCCTCGAAGGGGTGAGACCTTAAGATAGACATGGTCCCCTACTTGAAAAGTTAATTCTCGACGACGGTTGTCTGCATAACTCTTTTGTCTGGACTGGGCAGCTTGTAGGCGATCCCTGATTAACTTGACTTTTTCTTCTTTCTGCTTAAGGGTATCTAGTCCAAAAGTATGGCCTTCCCCAGTTTCTGGCCAATGCAATGGAGTCCTACATTTTCAGCCATATAGAGCCTCAAACGGTGACATCTTAAGACTCGATTGATAGCTGTTGTTGTAGAAGAATTCTGCATAAGGTAGGCTTTTCTCCCAATCTGAAGCAGATTCCAAGGCACAAGCATGAAGCATGTCTTCTAGAACTTGGTTAACTCTTTCGGTTTGCCTATCCGTTTGAGGGTGATAAGCTGTGCTGAAGCTTAAGTGGGTTCCAAGGGCAGTATGCAAGCTATTCCAAAAGTGTAAGGTAAATTGGGATCCTCGATCTGAAACTATCCGCTTGGGTACTCCATGTGAGCATACAATACAGGCCATGTATAACTTTGCTAGCTTATCTTCTTTATAGGTGGTCTTTACCGAAATAAAGTGGGCCACTTTTGTCAATCGGTCCACCACAACCCATATGGAGTCGTACCCCGACTTGGTATGTGGAAGGCCGGTCCAGTGGGCTTCTAATGCTCAGCTTTAACACGTTGGCAAGTATCACAGCACGCGACTCTGCGATGTCTCGTTTCATTCGGGGCCACCAATACAAAGTTTTCAGATCTTGGTACATTTTTGTGCTGCCAGGATGCAAAGCATAGGCTGAGCTATGTGCTTCCTTAAGTAACAATTCCTTAAGTTCTTTCCGGTGAGGGACAAAAAGTCGTTTCTCGAACCATAGAATTCCCTGTGAATCGCTCATCATCTTTGGTGCTTTTCCTTTACTCATCAGCTGTTCAAGCCTTTGGGTTCCTGGGTGTCCCTTTTGAGCGGCCTTGATTTGTTCCTCTAAGGTGGGGTGTACCTCTATTGTGGCTAGGGTACCTTGCTCCACTATTTCCATGTTAAGGGAAGCAAACTCCTTGGAGAGTTCAGGCGACGTTTGCTGAATTAGGATATGATTGCAGTTGGGTTTTTGATTTAGGGCATCAGCCACTACATTGGCCTTACCAGGGTTGTAATGGACTTTCAGGTCATAGTCTTTTATCAGTTCCAACCATCTCCTTTGCCGAAGGTTGAGATCGGTTTGAGTAAATATATACTTAAGGCTCTTATGATCCGTGTATATATTACAATGGTTTCCAATTAAGTAGTGCTGCCAGATTTTTAATGCGTGCACTACGGCTGCTAGTTCTAAGTCATGAGTGAGATAGTTGTCCTTATGAGGTCGAAGTTGTCTTGATGCATAGGCCACGACTTTCCTTCTTGCATAAGTACGCATTCCAGACCTTGTCGGGAGGCGTCACAGTATACTTTGAAATCCTTATGGATATTTGGTAGAACCAAAACTGGAGCTGAGGTTAACTTTGTTTTTAATTCTTGGAAACTTTGCTCACAAGCGTCAGTCCATTCATACTTCTTGTCCTTCTTGAGGAGGTGAGTCATGGGCCTGGATATCTTAGAAAAGCCTTCTATGAAGCGCCTGTAATATCCAGCTAGTTCGAGGAAACTACGCACCTCAGTAACTGAAGTTGGTTGCTTCTATTCTAGCACGGTATCCACCTTGGAGGGGTCAACGGCTACTCCGCCCGAGGAGATGACATGTCCAAGGAAACTAATTTCTTGCAACCAAAAGGCACACTTGCTATATTTTGCATATAGCTGATATTCTCGGAGTGTCTCTAGGACTGCTCGCAGATGCATTGCATGCTCATTTGTTGACTTTGAGTAAACTAGGATGTCGTCTATAAATACAACCATGAACTTGTCCAAGTACTTCATGAATACCTTGTTCATGAGGTTCATGAAATATGCAGGGGCATTGGTGAGTCCAAAAGACATAACAGTATACTCAAACAATCCATACTAGGTAGTAAAGCCTGCCTTTGGAATGTCCTCAGTTTTGATTTTAAGCTAGTGCCCCTTGGCTCAACAGCTAAAGCAGTGCAGATTCGCAACTGGATTTGCTGCGGAAGCTTGCCCTACAGGGTAGGGTATTCTTGCGACACTTCCACTGGAGTGCTGGGGTGGAGTTGGAGCTTGAAAGGTTGAAGTTGCCCCTCCAAAGGTGTTTCCTTGGTATGAATCTGGGATTGGGAGCTACCTTGAGTCCGCTGGGCTGCTCATTTCCTTTTACGACTGGCTTGCAATTGTGTTCTCTCATTTTCACAAACGAGGGCTTTGTTGATAAGGTGATGAAAAGTAGGATGATCATGAAGGATTAATTGGGTCTCATTTCTTCATTCATACCTTCCAAGAATCGGTCTATCTTTTCCTCATCTTCTACCACATCCTTGGGGGCATAGCAAGCAAGTTGGTTGAACTTTGTAAGATACTCGCTAACTGACATGTTTCCTTGTTTTAAGTTACGTAATTCATTCTTTTTCATTCTCATAATCCAGATGAGCACAAAGTTTTGTCTAAACACCACTTTGAATTCTGCCCAGGAGATAGAGGACTGGGATAGGGCTACTTCTTTTCCCCCAAACCTTCTGCCTCCTCTTCCTCTGTTACCTTAGTGCTATCCTGCTCCTGCTGTCCTGACTACTGAGTATCGGCAGCGGGGGTTTCTGCCACTTCTTCTTCCTCTTCTTCTTCGGCCTCACTTTCTGAAGATTTCCTTTTTGTACAAATTTCAAGGAAATTTTCCCACCAAGCGGCAGCTGCGCCTTTAAGCTGATGGTGGCGAAGTCAACCTTATCCTCATCCGAGCAACGAGCTAAGCGAAGCTTCTTTTCAGTATCTCGCAGCCAATCATTTGCCTCCAAGGGCTCATTAGCTGATGAAAAAGTCTGTGGTCGAGTCCTCAGAAAATCGGCTAACTTTGAACTTTTGTTGGACGACCCTGTCTGCTGATTAGCTAACATGGCATGAAGAATCTATATTTGCTGAGCCATAATTTGGGCCATTGTGGGTGGTGCATGTAACATCCTGAATTTTGGAATGAGCAATTTGCCAATAAATTAAAATTTTTATTTATATCTTGCTGGTATTGAAAATCCTTCTGCATTTTTGCTTAAGTTTTCCAAAACTTGTGCTATATAAATTAATAGTGGAGCATAACCCCAACTGAAAATAATAAAAATAAAAGAAACATGGCAGATACAAAATAATTTAAAATGCAATATAAGAAAAACAAAAATCATTTAAATTAAAAAGGAGACCTCCTCAGTCACGAAAATTTAAAGTAAAAGCATCAGTAATAAAGAAAAACATTATATGAAGGTTGTGTATAAAAATATATATTAGTACACCTCAAAAGTCAAAACAAAAGTAAATTAAACAAAAGAAAACAACCTATACTTTGTAGTTAAATTCAAAACTTAGCTAGTGTTCAAATTTGAAATTCACAATTTTTCACATGTGGGACAGTCTTTATTTTTCTCTTCCTTGCCTTCTTTTTCTCCCTCACTTCCAAGTGGGCCTGTGCCCCACCTTTTTCTTGCGCACGCACCAGGCCCACCCAGCCGGCCCCCTCTCCTTTCCCTCACTCTGCCTCGCTCTTTCTTCCTCTGCGCGCATCGCCTCTGCCCATGCCGACCGCCCCTGGTTTCTCCTCGCACCGCTCCCGGTTTCCCTCCTTCACCCCCGCGCTTTCCACATCGCCCCCATGCATGCGTCCACACCTAGGCCGCTCCCATATCCTGCTCCCCTCCTCGACGTGTTGCCTCCCACGTGGTCGCCATGCCGCGACCTGCCACCGCCGCCCATGCTGGCGGCCCTCCGCCCCTGCTCCACCTCGTCGACCCACGGTCGCAAGACCCTCCTCCTGGCTATAAGAAGCTTCGTGCTCTCCCTTCTTTTCCCTGCTCGGCCTCGCCCAAATCGCCCCGTCGGCCACCACCGTTCTGTGCATGCTCCGGCGAGTGCCCCTTCAATTCAATCGGCCTGGAGCATCCTTGCGACCTCGCGAAGCCATCCCCCTTACCAATTCGGGCCTTTGTCCCCTCCGGCGAGCCGCCCATGGCAACCACCTGCTGCCGCCCCATGTGCACGTCACCGGCCTTCCATGGTGTCTCTTCGGTTCAACCAGTAGCTTGGTAAGCTCCCTGGCACCTCTCTCCCGCTTGTGTTCCTCCTCTTTCCTCTCTTCCTCCGCCGGCGCCGTCGCTCCATGTTGGGCCCTGCCGCCGGTTGGCTTGAGCGGCCGCCGATGGCTTCCGGTGTCGTTTTGGCCAGGGCACCACCACCCCAAGGCTCCCTACCTCCTCCAGCAGCTCATTTCACCATCGCCGTCGGGTCACCGGCCTTGCCTCGCCTTCGCCGCCGGCGCAAGAGCTTTGTGCCACCACCTCCTCCGCTCGGTGTTGAACCAGTCAGGATAGTTATTCCCCTCTAGCCGAATATTCCTCTACTGAATACAACACCCTACTCCCTTGATTGGCTGCCATGAGGGCCCAATGTAATAGCAAGTAGAAGAGAGTAGCATGTTGTATGTGTTAAATACACATGTGCCTAAAGTTTGCATTCAGTAATTATGTAACTCATGATTAACAGTGAGGGTAGGGGTGAATTGAAGTAGATGTATTAAAAATTTATGCAGGGTGAAAAGAGTAAAGGTTTAATATTGGCTAAAGTCATATGTTAATCATGATCAACAAATTTACTATTTTGCAAAGATTAAACTATCTGAATATTGGGCCGTTGTAAACCCACAAATAGGGATCATCTTGCATATAATTATTTAATCCCCAAACATAGAAAGGTAGGCCTTACTCATACATTGTGTAAATCATGTGTGATTAAAATATCATGAGAGCTCTTTTAAATATATTATTAGCTAATACAATTTAATTAGCATAAACCTAACTGAAAGTGTAATAGCACGTAATCTAGCTCAGAATATATGCATACATGTAGGCTGAGTTAAAAATTAAGTAAATTTCTAATAATAATGCCGGAAGAACTAAACTTAAATAGTTATATGTTCATAGAGCTTGGTAAATGATCAATAAAAAAGTGTTATTAATATTGCAGCATGAAAGACTAAATGAAAGCATTGTAAAAGATAGCTGTGAGTAAATACCCAAAAGTCACAAGGTCGTAACTAAAAATGCATAAATTATCAAAAGCAAATAACTAATAGGGCTTTGTATTTAAAAGCAAGTCTAAAAGGAAATGGTGCTAAGGTATAGATTTGAAGATGTGAATGATAGTGAAAATGTATAGTTGGGTCCCCCGAATAATAATTAGTTTCGTCCAGTCTGAAGGCTCGGCATAAATTAAAGGTATCGCGATGTAACAAGATTTCACCACTTGAAATATCAATGGCAAATAATTAATAGGACATCTTTAATTAAAAAGAATCACATCTTTAATTAAAAAGAAGCATATGAGGTATCTATTTAAAATACCCTGAGCATTGGTAAATAACGTAATTTGTGCCAGTTGTGTTTTAATAAACCAGTTAAAAATTTGGACCACATAAAATAATACGTATTCAATTACTAGAAATATAAACTATAAGACTAATTTGATAAATCAAAATGATCGTATACACTATATATGTAACACACGCCTTAATTCGTAAAAGCAAACCCCGATAAAATAATGCTCGGCTAAATTCATATATCTGTCCATGGGCATACTCTAACTCATGGAACTTCCTTGATAAATATAAGATTATAAAAGAAATTATTCAATAAAAAGGTCGAGCCATGATATTCTACAATTGGCTATGCCTAGCCATCTTTGAACCCGAAGTGGAATGTTTCGGTAAATATTCCTCTCTCCATAACACATCCTTTTGCCATTTCTCGCTCCGCTCTAACTCCGTTGACTCCGTCAATTCTCCACATCCAATCAAATTCTATCAAAATGTCACCCTTTAACTCGTAATAAAGTTTCAGTTGAATTTATTTGGATTTTACTTGGATCTGTTTGAGTTATTCGAGTTTATTGGATTTCATTGTTTAGCACGTAATTAGAGACTGGAATCTTGAGAAATCAGTGGATCCAGCAAAAATCAAGATCCAATAAAGACGAAGACCAGAAACTCGAGATCAACAAATAAGAAAGCTTTGAGTAAACTCAAGATCACGGTAAACCGCGCCAGACGAGTCAATACTTTGATCATATTGGACCTACATTTTCTGTAATTTATTTTTGTTTAAATTATCAACTGCATGCTATTATTTTATGTGCTAAGTATATGCCTGATTTCCATACCCTAGTTACTTACCAATTAATAAGTTTGTTAGTAATACCTCCTTTTAGAATAATCAAATATGAGAGCCTTGTCACCCTAGTAAAACTATAATGGTATTCTTTCAAAAATAAGTCCGTAGTTATATACCATGCTTAGTTGTGCTTAGATACTCGGGGGCACCAAAATGTCCCTATCATCACTTTAAACTATGAGAACTTGATTTGGGAAGATAGGGTGAAAATGGTTGGTGTATTTGGACCAGGATATTTTCATGTTCTCAAAAACCCCAACTTGCTTAAATATCTGGGCGGGTGGTCCGGGGGTGTGGTGCAGTGGTGCACGAGAGAGTGGTTGGTGGTAGAACCGCCTAGATAACCCTAAGGACCGAATCTCGTGATGACCTCCCAAGGTACAACAGTACAACCACAAGCTGGCAAAGTGTAAGCAAGACTAATTAATCTGCATAGCTCTAGTGTGGTTACGTGAAGGTGTGAACACGAGCAAAGGGATGAATTGTCTCATCCCCGCCTTTGCCCGTGATGGCTCACGAGGGACCCTTCTCGAGGGATGTACGCATCCTACAGAAGATAGACATTAGCGGGCGTAATCACAAGTAGGATTATGCATTGTAACAATCTTGTGATAGTCTACTCGACAACTGGTCCCACATACCTTGGTGCAAGTTTTCCTCTAACTTGAAACCTCTTGACTCCTCTTAGTGGAGACACTCTGAGGTAGACGTAGCCCCCGACCTTGAAGGTCAAGTCTCGTCGACGGTTGTCCACATAACTCTTCCGTCGAGATTGGGCTATCTTCAGTCTATCTTTGATCTTTCTTACCTTTCTTCGGCATCTTGAAGTAGATTTGGACCTGCTTCTTGAGGTTCTCTTTGCTGTTCCCAAAGCAAGGGTGTCCTGCACTTTCTGCCATACAAAGCTTTGAAAGGTGCCATCTGCAAGCTGGTCTGATAACTTTTGTTGTATGAGAACTCTGCATAGGGCAATGAACGGTCCCAACTGCTTCTAAAATCTAGAGTACAAGCTCTTAACATATCCTCGACTACTTGATTAACTCACTCTGTTTGCCCATTTATCTGGGGATGGTAAGCTGTACTGAAACTGAGCTTACTCCCTAACTCTTCATGCAGTTTTTACCAAAATCGAGAAGTGAACTGGCTGCCTTGATCTGATACTATCTTCTTGGGAACTCCATGTAGGCACATAATTTGAGACATGTACAACTCAGCTAACTTACTTCCAGAGTAAGTAGTCTTGACTGATATGAAGTGAGCCACTTTTGTCAATCGGTCGATGATTACCCAAATCGAATCATACCCCGATTGAGTCCTTGAAAGTCCGGTTATGAAATCCATACTGATTTCTTCCCACTTCCAATCAGGTATTGGCAATGGTTACAAAAGTCCAGCGGGTCTCTGATGCTCTACTTTAACTCTTTGACAGGTGTCACAGGCTTTGATAATCTCTGCTATTTCTCTTTTTATACTGACCCACCAGTATCTTTCCCTCAGATCCTGGTACATCTTGGTACGACCTGGGTGGATTGAGTACTGAGTGCCATGGGCCTCCTTAAGGATCAGGGTTTTGATATCCTGATTATTCGGCACACAGATGCGGTTCTCAAACCAAACAGTACCATGCTCATCTTCATTGAATCCTGGTGCTTTGCCTCTCCTCATATTCTTTCTTATTTCTCGAATGTCCTCATCGACTTTCTAAGCTTCTTTGACCTGATCTGGCAAGGTAGGTTGGATTTCCAAAGTGGCGAGAACGCTTGGATTCATCGAGTTTAGACTTAGACGGGTGACTTCCTCTTGAATTCGGGTCTGGTCCTCCTTCGATAAAATCACATTTGCATAAGACTTCCTACTTAAGGCATCGGCCATAACATTTGCTTTTCCAGGATGGTAATGTATCCCAATGTCATAATCCTTTATCAATTCCAACCATCTTCGCTGCCTCAGGTTGAGTTCTGCTTCAGTGAAGATATATTTTAGGCTCTTATGGTCCGTGTATACTTCACAACGGTTATCGATAAGATAGTGGCGCCATATTTTCAAGGCATGCACTACGGCTGCCAATTCCAAGTTATGAGTGGGATAATTGCACTCATGAGGCCTTAGTTGGCGTGATGCGTAGGCTACCACTTTGCCTTCCTGCATTAAGACACAGCCTACACCAAGACGGGAGGCATCACAGAAAACATCGAAGTCTTTAGGTTTTGAAAACTCTGCTCACAAGCCTTCGTCTAATCGAACTTCTTTTCCTTCTTTAATAATTGAGTCATTGGCTTGGCTAATTCCGAAAATCCAGCTATAAATCGACGGTAGTAACCTACAAGTCCAAGAAAGCTTCTGACTTTGGTTACCGGCTTGGGTTGCTTCCATTCCATTACTGTTTCTATCTTGGAAGGATCCACAGCAATTCCTTCGGCTGTCACTATATGCCCTAGGAAAGCCACCTCCTTTAGCCAGAATTCACATTTACTGAATTTGGCATAAAGCTGATGCTCTCGAAGCTTTTCCAAAGTTAATTTAAGATGAGTCTCATGCTCTTCTTCATTCTTGGAGTAGATAAGGATGTCATCGATGAAAATTACCACAAACTTGTCCAAGTATTCCATGAATAAACTGTTCATCATGCTCATGAAATAGGTAGGTGCATTGGTCAGTCCAAAAGACATGACGGTGAACTCATAATGTCCATAACGGGTGGAAAAGGCAGTTTTGGAAATATCCTCTTCGCGGATCTTCAGCTGGTGATACCCTGACCGCAAATCTATCTTGGAGAAAACACCAGCTCCCTTCAACTGATCATACAGGTCATCGATCTTGGGCAGAGGGTACTTGTTCTTGATGGTCACATCATTGAGTGCTCTGCAATCCACACATAGCCGCATACTTCCATCCTTTTTCTTGACGAACAGAACAGGTGCTCCCCAAGGTGACGACCTCGATCGAACATATCCTTTATCCTCCAGTTCCTGAAGCTGCTTCTTCAACTCAGCTAATTCAGTAGCTAGCATCCGATATAGTCTCTTGGAGATTGGAGCAGTGCCTGGGACTAGGTCAATTACAAACTCGATTTCCTTATCCGGTGGCATTCTAGGTAATTCTTCGGGAAACACTTCTGGGTATTCCCGTACTACAGGTACTTCTTCCAAAGCTTGGAGATGACAGAGGGCACACTCCTCTTCTGCAGGGATTCCTGGGGAAAAACAACTTCTATTCCTTGGTCATTGGTGAGGGTGATGGATCTGATAGCACAATTGATCTAGCCTTTATTTTTGGCTAACCAGTTCATTCCAAGAATCACATCCAACCCTTGCGATTCCAAAACCAAAAGGTCTGCTAGGAATAGAGTCCCATCTATGAGCAACTCTACTTTTGGGCACAAAGTCCCTACTCTCATTTCTGCTCCAAGAGAGTGAACTATCATAGGGTTGCTAAGAGTAACCATGCCCAACCCATACTTATCCACAAAAGCTTTGGACACAAAGGAATTTGAAGCTCTAGAATCGAAAAGAACTGATACTGGTACTGAGTTTACAAGGAACATACCCAGTACGACGTCTGGTGTGGCCTGAGCTTCCTCAACCGTCACATGGTTCACTCTCCCCTTGACATAGGTCTGCGGCTTCTGTTGCCCCTAGTCCTGGCTTCCCGATGCCCCTGAACTGGCAGCGGTTTGGATCTTCTTAGGGAACGCCTTGGCATAGTGCCCTGTTTCCTTGCAGTAGAAACAAGTCACTCCATCCAAAGGGGGCTGCTCTTCGGGACTTGCCTACTGGCAACTGGAGCACAGTTGGCCTGGAACTGTGAGCGGTTGGCTTGGAATGGTGGGCAGCTGGCTGATGGCCTGAACTTACTCGACTGAGTCTTGAAGCTGCTGTCCTGTGGCCTGAACTTGTTCATCTATGGAGGGGTACTACGAGCCTTATGAGAACCTCCAGAGTTACCCCTTTGATCTGCCATTCTTCTCTTTTGGTTCTCTATCTCCATGTGCTTGCCTTCTTGGCGGATGGCCTTGCTGACTAGCTGGTGGAATTCAGCATAATCGCCTGATATCAGCTCCACCGAGATGTTGTTGTTCAGACCTTCCAGGAACCTTTCCTGTTTAGCTTCATCTGTGGCCACATCTTCTGGTGCGTAACGAGACAGCTGATTGAACTTCTACACGTACTCATTCACCGTGCGGCTTCCTTGTCGAAGGGCTCGGAATTCCTTCTTCTTCAGGGTCATGGTGCCGGTGGGGATGTGAGCTTTGAGGAAGCTTTGCACGAACTCATTCCAAGTCACAGTCTGAGGGTTGGCATGCTTCTTTCCGATCGACCTCAACCAGTCATCAGCGTCCATGGGCTCTGCACTGCCGATAAAAGTTGGTGGCTTGATCCTTAGGAACTCCGACAAATGGTTGTGATGAGCTTGAGCTGGCGGCTGATGAATTTGATGAGCTCGGTTGTTGATAGTCTGAGCGAGCAGCTGGATCAACTAATTCTGGTTGGCCATTAATTGAGCCCAATCTGGTCCTGCTGCTGGTGAAGGCGGAGGGATGGGAGCAGACTGGCTTCCCTGAGCTCCGGGGTTGGCATTGTCGTTGAGGTTCCTTCTTGTGTTCACCATCTGTCGAAACTTCTAGATTAGAGGAAAGGGAGAGAACTAGAAGGAGGGGTTTCTCATAACATTCCCACAACCAAGCACACACAAAAAGCAACGAAAATCAATGAAAACAATGAATAAGAGCCAATAAAACTTTTTTATTATAATAATCTTGAGGTTGCTAACAAGGGATTGCAGCTCACAAATAGCATTTCTAAGACTTAAACTTATGGCCTCCTAAACACTGGTGCTACGTTTAAATCTCTTCGGGGGTGGCTCCGTGGTAGCAGAGTCCTCAACCTCGGCACGGAAGTCGGCTAGTTCTTCCTCTCTTGCATGGAGCTTCTGGATCGCGGTGTTCAACTCACCCAAGGTGGTCTGGTACGCATAATCCAAAGACTTAGTGAGCTCCACCAGCTGAATGAGGCGGGGGTTACTCTCATACTCCATGGACAAGAAGTGACTGCAGGTACTGACAGGGATCCTCATGGGGTAGTAGCGAAAATCGGTGTGTTGAAGCTCCAGCACATAGATGTCCTTTAGTCGTTGAATTGCTTCAAAAGCGGCATCTTGGACACTGGCGAGGAAGGTCTCTCGAGGGACAGGGGCGTCGAAGGTGTGGATAGCTGCTTGATCTCCAAAGTTGGCGAAGATCCAAACTTTGACCCTCCAACATTCTTGGTCTCCATACAGGCCCAAGTATGCTTTGTAGAGGGGACGCGGTCGGAAGTTCAACTCTCGCATGAGGCTGTAGAGGCAATCTGCTAAGTGTCCGGTGAGGGTTCCATGGGTGACGCGGGTAGGTTGGTCCATCTAAAATTTTGAAAAAGGGGGAGAAGTTAGTAACAATCTTTTTGATAATAAAAAGACCGCGCCAAGTAAGAAGGGAATGGTTTTCAAAAAACTTTTATTTATCAAAATATATCCTTAAGGTTGGTCTCTATCTAGGGTCGCGCCTTAGGGTCATTATTGCTTTGATACCATCTCTGTCGGGACCCGGAACAACAACTCCACCCTCTGTGTAAATTGCACTATCCTAGGAAAAGCTAGTGTACACACAGTCAACAGTGATGGGTGTCATGCATAATCACCATAAATATTATTAAAACAAAGGTGCGACCTTATGGCTAAGTCTTACAATAAAGGGCTCAAGACCAACTGATAATAAGGACAATGAAAAAGTAAACTGTGGAAGCACAGCCCATCCAGCCTCCCCACAGGTGAATGACTGTAAGACGCGGCCTACTCGTCATTGTTCTCACCATAGTCGTCATCGTCGAAGTCTGGCAACAGATTTAAGCAAGGTGAGAACTTTAAAGTACTCCACAATTTACACCAGGAAATATAATAGAATTGATGCAAGCATAATGAATCTCAAAGGAAGGCTTAATAGGGTAAAAGTGCGGAAAAGCAATACTGAAATTTAAATACGCTAACGTAAGTAGGAAAAGCTGAATTTTAATGAAACAATACTTTAACAAGATGTTATCGCTAGGGTAGGCTCCAACCTATACTAACCTAACCACAGATATCCCACCCGGACCATTATCAAAACCATTGTTGTATGACCAAAACCAAGTTTTATGAAAATCAAGTATAATGTGTGAAAACTCTACTCCGCATGTCCATAACCGTGGACACGACTATCCAAGATAGATTAAAAACTCTGCAGAGGTGTATAACTTTATCCACAAGACGTGTCTTCCCACTTGAGCCACGTGATCAACACACTGCTTTAGCTATGCGGCGGCGAATTCACGACAAGGCTGTTACAATGATCCATAGCCAAAACAGTCACGTCACCACTAAGTTATAGGCTGAGGGTTGGTAACGGTGGTGTAATGGCTCGCAGGAGGTGTAACGGCTCCGCATCAATTTGGGCCAATTAGTGCAGTAATGCGGGGAGAATGACGGTTCGGGCACGGCAATGAAAGAGAGAGTGAATGTGCAATTGCTCGAGCGAAATCGACAGTAGAAATGAAGGTTTTTAATTTTTGGCTTCGGGCGCTAATGGCGGCAGTGGCGGCGGTGATGGCACAGGAAAGAAGGAAGGTGGCGGGGGAGACAGAACTGACAAGGGGGGCCCACCGGTCAGCGAGAGGGGAAAGAAGGAAAGGGGTGCGGGCGGTGGTCGGATTAGTGACAAGTGGCAGGGAGAAGATCGGGGGCTATTGGATCGTGAGTGAATCGGTAAGTGAAAGGGAACAGTCAGGATCCGATCGAACAACGGGGGTTAAATCCGAGCTGATCGAGTGCACTAAGTGGTAGGGGGCGGTTGAGATTTAATCCGGCAATGGCGAATGGCTTAGATCAAGACACGTGTTGGCCAGAGAGGAGAGGAAGGCGGGCGAAGGGGTAAGTTGGCATGGGTGGTGAGGATTAGATCCGGTGGCGGTGAGGGGGGTCCAATGGGTGACACGTGTCAGCTCCGGGGAGGTTTTGGATTTATTTCTTTTCCAGATTTTTCAGAAATGCTAGGAGGCTTTAAAATACACATAAAAATACCAAATAAATTTTAAAAATTCCAAAAAAAATTCAGAGAATCATCTGGAACCTTTCTAGACTTAATAAAATATTTTGAACCCAATTGAATATTTAGATTTTGCAAAAACACACTTTAACTTTAAAAGGAGAGTTTTAAAATTCTAGAAAATTCTGAAATTTTTTTTGTAAAATACAGAAAGGACTTAGGAAAATAAAATGCACTTATTTTGACCTTTATAAAATGAAATAATTAATTTTTCTCACATAAAGGCTTGAAATAAAATCGAGAAAATCCAATTAAATTCCAATAAATCACATAAAAAGGGGAATAAAATTTTGGAATGTTACACAATATCTTAAGATGCCAGGTCCCAAAGAAGTAATCATAGTCTGTTGTGACAAAAAGATGGCGCTTACACGCAACCACAGATCCCTCAAAATGGTAGGCTAGTTACCAACTCGAAAATCAAGTAAGGCATAGCCTTCGACCAAGCAGTCAAAACCTAAAGCTGAACCAAAGCCGAAGGAACAAGTCAAAGAAGTTTCGCTGGATCAGGGGAGCATTCGAAGACCATTCGCATTGGGGTTACTTCTAACCCCACATAGAAAGACGCCCTCATCATCTTTCTCTAGGCTAACACAGATGTCTTCACGTGGTAACCATTCGGCATGCCCAGAGCTCCCAGGAAAGTGTCGAGCATAGGCTAGCTTTACATCCTGACAAGAAACCTGTGAAACAAAAGTTATAAAGATTTGCACTTGATCGACGGGATGCCATTAGGTCAGAATTGGATATGCTACTAAAAGCAGGTGTTATAAGAGAAGTCAACCACTCAGAATAGTTGGCTAACCCTGTAATGCTTAAAAAGTCTAATGGTAAGTGGCGTATGTGCATAGATTTTACTGATCTTAATAAAGGTTGTCCAAAAGATGATTTCCCTCTTCCTCGTATGGATCAGTTGGTTAATTCTATTACTGGTTGTGAAGTATTAAGTTTTCTAGATGCATAATCTGGTTATCATCAGATTAATATGTGTTTAAAAGATGAAGAGAAGAATGCATTGATTATGCCATTTGATATATTTTGTTATGTCAAAATGCCATTTGGTTCGAAAAATGCTAGTTCTACTTTTCAACGATTGATGCCATTGACCTTTTCACCTCAACTAGGCTAAAATTTAGAAGCATATGTTGACAATCTAGTTTGTAAAAGGCATCAAACAACTTGATCATAGTTTTGAACTACAAGAAACATCCGACAACCTTAGAAAACACCATTTAAAACTCAATCCTGATAAGTATGTGTTTGGAGTTTCTTTAGAAAAATTTTATGCATTTCTTGTTTTTGCATAAGGAATCAAATCAAATCCTAAAAAGATAAGAGCCTTTGAACAAATGCACCCTCTAAGCTTGAAGAAAGAAGCCCAAAAATTGAAGGATGTATGGCGGCTTTAAGTCGTTTCATTGCACAACTGGGAAAAAAGGACTTCCTTTCTTCAAACTTCTAAGGAAGCATGAGGGTTTGAGTGGTCGAAGGAGGCCAACGATGCCTATGAGGATATCAAGAGGTATCTGGCGAGTTCTCACATTCTTGTTTCTCTAAAACCAGAAGATACACTCTTAATATATCGAGCTGCCACACCACAGGCAATTAGCGTAGTACTGGTCGCAGAACGTGAGAACGTCCAATGACCAGTTTACTATGTAAGAAAAGTTTTACACAAGCCTTAGGAGCACTACTCTCAGGTTCAAAAACTTTTGTATGTCCTCCTCATGTCTTTGAGGAAACTAAAGCATTATTTTTAGGCGTACAAAATAATTATGCCATTTGAGTTTTTCTTAGGAGAGGTCCTCCAGAATAGGAAAGCAGCAGGATGCATGGCAAAATGGTCAGTTGAACTTGGGGGAGTTCAACCTCCATTTCATGTCCTGAATGACTATTAAATCCCAAATCTTAGTAGACTTTGTTACTGAATGGATAAATCTTGGACCTATTCAGGATCCCTAGTACAATTCCCACGACTAGTGGATGATGTACTTTGATGGGTCACTTACACTTAGTGGCTCAAAGGCTGGGGTGGTCTTGGGATCTCCTATAGGAGAAACCTTAAAGTATGTCGTTCAATTAAACTTTCCTACCACTAATAACGTGGCTGGATACAAAGGTTTGTTGGCTGGCATATGAGCAGTGAAAGCACTTGGGATTCGACAACTACTCTTGAGAGGACACTCTCAATTGGTCATGAATTAGGTTAGAAAAGAGTGCCAGTTCTCTAATTCAACCATGTCCTAGTACTTATCAAAAGTCAAAAAGCTTGAGAAGCATTTTCTCAATTTTGGGATACAATATATCCCTCGAAAAAAATAATTTTATCACTAACTAGTTGGCTCAAATGGCTTCTTCCTGATGACAAGTACCAAAAGGAGTCTTCTTCAAACAATTCCAAAAGCTACCTCTGGTCAAAACACCCAAAACATCTCCTAATGAGATAGCCTCTCTAGAATACGTGGATACATGGATGGGACCCATTTATGAGTATCTTTAGAAGGGTACAATGCCCAATAATGATCTTGAGGTAGATCGTTTATCCCGTAAGGCCAAAATGTATACTTTGGTTGAAGGAGTACTCTATAAATGAAGTACTCAAGGTGTTCTCATATGATACATATCACAGAAAGAAAGATTGCATGTCCTTCGCGACATACATGAGGGTATCTGTGAAGCGTATGCTTGTTACAGAATGCTGGTCGAAAAACCCTTTCAACAAGGTTTTTACTAGTCGATAGCCCTCCATGACGCTAAGAAGTTGGTTAAAAATGCATACAATGCCAGTTTGATAGCAAGCAAATACACCAACCAGCTCAAGCTCTACAGACTATACCTCTCTCTTGGCCTTTTGTGACCTAGGGTCTCAATATCCTAGGACTGTTCCCAAAAGCACCAGGGGACTTTGAAATTCTTTTTTGTGGCTATTGACACGTTCACAAAATGGATTGAAGTCGAACCTGTAATTGGGATAACAACGAAAGCTGCTAAAAGGTTTATGATGAGAAGCGTAATTACTTGATTTGGGTGCCAAGTCAAATAATTACAGATAATGGTAAGCAATTCTCGAGTGCAAAGTTTCAAGAATTTTGTGAAGAATTGGGTACCAAGTTGTGTTATGTCTCTGTCGTCCATCCCCAAAGCAATGGAGCATTCAAAAGAGCGAATGGACAAATAATACAAGAGATTAAAATTTGAGTCTTCGACTAGCTTATAAAGTGCTTGAGGGCTTGGGTACAAGAATTACCCTCGGTAATAGGTGAAACACCATTTTTCTAGGTTTTTGGGCTAAAGCTATGCTTCCTCCAGAACTAAAGATTTGGTCGATAAGGATCAAAAATTTCAATGAATCTAACTGAGAGCAGCTTTGACCAGATGATATTAACCTACTCAAAGAGAAGAGGAATCAAGATTTAATCTGCTGATGGTCTACCAACAAGCCATGCATAAATATTATGATCGTAAGGTCCAATCTCGCAGCCTTGTTGTAGGTGATTTGGTGTTGAAGAAAATTTAATCCCAATCTAATCGGAATAAACTTGTCCTAAAGTGGAAAGGTTCTTACACAGTGGTTGAAGTTACACGACCAGGTTCGACACGACTTACTATAGAAGACGGCCAAATCCTCTCAAACTCTTGGAATATCAACAAGTTATGTAAATTCTATGTTTAGTATTTTTTACTTTTTCAATAAAGTTTTCATTTTTTTATTCAATCTTTATTGTTATACATTGAGTAGGCATTTCTTTATGTTTGTTCGACCACTTTTGGTAAACTCAATTCACTCAAACTGATCAGAGAAGGACACATCCTTAGTCGAAAGTCTTTCCTCTCTACACGTGGTCCTGTCCACTAGAAGGAACTTTCTATCATCGCATTGTTTTCAACTCTTGCTATTAGCATAAAACAATTGTGTTCACTGAGAAAAGTCGAATGAATTTGAAAAAAGGAACTCTAAGCATTTATCCTACCCGTTTATGTTCTCAATTTGCTTTGTCTGGTCGAAGAAAGGTAATATCACCTAGCCTAAGTCTTTTCTTTCTACACGTGATCTAGCCTACTAGAAGGAACTTCCTAGTGTTGACTCATTCCTAACTTTTACTATCAGAACATGGAAATTGAGATCGACAACGATAGTTGGACAAACTGCTTTCCTCCACAAACCCTATTATACACTATTTGCTTATTTTATTTACATAAACCAAGTACATAGTCGGGGGCTAAGATAAAGTTATCAATATAACTTCAATTCTTAGTCTTCATTATAATTTCTTTCTTTTGTTCATTATCTTATGAGTTACTAACTACTCGACAAGATAATTTGCAAGAAAAAGGAATATTAAAATTTCATTAACAAAGACTTGTCTTTATAAGTTTTCTATTACAAACTACTTTGACGAAGGAGATCGAATTTTTATCTCCTTCGTAGAGAAAATTTGTGAAGTGGATTGAAGCTGTTGGACAGCATTGGCTGTCAGGGAAAAATGGGCAAATTTTGGTATTTCAAGCTTACTATGAGTGTGGCCTTCGATTACCCGCTCATTCCTTTCTCTCACTAGTCCCTATTCGTTCCCTGGCCCCTGATTGCCTGATAGGAGCAACCTCCTCTCCTAACTCTTTAATGTGCGGTGCACTATACAAACCTCTACCCACAGCGTAGATTCCTGTACTTCTGGTAGTGGCACCACCCGGCCACGGCTGTGGCCTCTGCAATGGCCTCAGTCGGCACCACGATCACGACATCTACCCCCTCGGTATAGTTTTTCATACCAAAAAAACATTCACACAATCAACTCACAAGCATCAATCTCACATCATGGCCAAACAAGAATATAAATAGTGACAACGTAAATGGACTGCTCGACTGAAACCCCATCCTACATGTTAGACCTAGATTTTCCTAATTCGAATCCTCTATGAATAAGCTATACTATTTCCTGGATCAGTAGATAGTGCTCACAGGTACATGACTGGATCATTTTATACATGATACATTTCATTTCAATAATACAATATCAGAGTTTAGATAGATCCATATGGGGATCAGTCCTTACATACGGCCGTCAGGCCAAACAATTATAATACAGAAATGCAGCAAAAATGAGAAGCAAGAAGGCACACTCCCTCACAGGCAGTGACTGGGGATAACCCAAGTGGATCCGATATTAGTTAAGACCTAGCTAATATTGGGCCCACTTGACAGTTAGAATGGTCGACTGAACTGTGGGAGGAGAGGCTAGAATACTACGCGTTAAGTCCAGTTGCCATCATTTTCTCCTTCATCGTGGCCTTGTTCTTCATAGAAAGCGTATTAGTCTTGATTTTCAAATTTGGGGGAAATGAGAGTGAGGGTGAGCACATACAACCGTGCTCCGCGTGCCAACACACATAATGCAATAATATAAGATGCATGGCTTAACAAATGGTGGCTCGGGTTTCTTTATTTACAGAAAGCGACATTAACAAATATTATTAGTAAAAAGTCCTATGATCTAGCAATTTAAACATGCGTATCATTTGAAGTTGTGCAATAAATATATTGTAGACGGTTCCATCCACCAATGCTAAGTTTTTATCTACAAGGTTACATCCACCATATTAATCATCGTTGGGGTACATCCCTCTAAGAAAAATTTAAATTGAAGTACATCCCTTCAAGATTTCATCTAGTAAAAGATTACACCCGCTAAGGTTTCATCTGGGGGAAAGGCTATATCCGCCCCACCTAGACCCCCCTCTTGTGCCACACGGCGGCTTAAACCAGTGTCACGACCCGTGTCCACGATGGCTTATACCAGCACCACGACTCGTGGGTCACTCCAAGGTGCTTTTCTTTACTAGCAATGCAAATTAGTTAGTCATGCCTATAATTTGCCAGCTTGTGATTTGTACTATTTTACGTGATGAGATCAACACAGGATTAAGTTCTTAATTTGTCCAGACGATACATACCCCCAAACCATGAGTTCTCGTGTTACATCCACACCCACCATTCTTACCCTCTGCCCAGACAGGTTAAGCAAGTTTTTAGGGTTTTGAGAAGTATAAGAAAAGTTGTATCAAATTATCAGTCACTTACTTTCCATGACTGTCCCTAACAATATTTTTTGTTTAAAAGAGATGATGATGTTTAGGGTAGCTAAGACCCTGGTTCTGACTCACTTAGCGTAACTCGTAATTAAATTTACTAACTATTTTAGACATAGTACTTAGGGTGACAATGGTATCAGGTTTATCAAGTTAGCAAGGAGGGCATAGCTACGTATCGCTACATTAACAATTTAGGTAATAACTAACTTACAAGTAATATATGATTGTACATAAAATAATGCATGCATATTGTATAGTTTCAAATGAACATAATTTGCATAAATCATAGGATAAAAAATGATCAAAATGCTGACTCACCTGGGTCTGTAGCTAGAAAGTCTTGCAGGTCCAGTGTTGCATCGAACTGTTGGTCGAGGACGTCCTCGAATTCTACTCGAACAGAAACGCTGGAAAGAAAACAATAGGTAAGAGAGCAAATAAATACCCAAATAAAATTTCAAATGAACTTCAAACTAAACAAAACCAATACTAATAGAAATATCATGAATTTAGAAAATTTTAGAAACAAGTTTCATTTGAATCGAAGTTACGACAAGGAAGAACGAGCTCTCCAAAGTTTATTTTCAGGAAAAATTCCAAAAATAAAAGAGGAGAGAGAGTCCTCTCTCTGACATGTGGGTCCCACTGGTTTATTTTAAATTTTTAATAAAATTCTAAATTTTGAGAGTATGACATGTGGGTCCCACTGGTTTATTTTAATTTCTTAAAATTTATTTAACCATCAAAGACTGACATGTGGGCCATAGTACGGTTCAATAGTAAAGTGGGGTCCACCTATCAGTGTGACAATTTTTATTTTGAGTTTTTAAATGATTATTAACTGAGGTAGAGACCGTCTGTCAGTCTGATATTAAGGATAAACCGTTACGAGGCTCACCAGTAACAGTGTGGGATTATTAATGCGAGTTATGCTTTAATGATGTTGGAACAGTGTGCTCTTTTCGGCCGAGCGGTGGCACGGGTTGCCGGCAGCGAAGAGAGGCTAGGCCTTGCTGGAGCAAGCCAAAAACGGTCCCACTGGGCCTGTGCGCACCTTCGGGTGAGGGGTGCTGTCTCAAATGGCTCGGGCAACCGTCGGCGGTGACTCCGGCGGTGGCGAAAATAGGGCAGAGGGCGCGACTGCCGTGCCAGCATTGGGAGCTCAATCGAATTAAAGGGGAGTTCTAGGGGCCGATAGGAGCTCACCGAGGAAGGTAGGTGAGCCCGAGGTGGCCTAGAATGAGCTAGCGATAGTGATGATCGGATGGCAAAAAGGGCGATCGGTGCTGGAGAAGAGGGGTCGGCAGACCTCCGAATTAGTGCTGGAATTGACTTCGCCTGACTACGAGGAAGCTTCTGACGAATGGAATTGGCCGGCGAGGGTCGAATTCGTCGGCGAGGTGAAGCGGCCGGAGTTGGGGAAGAAGGTCGGGTCGGCAAGCTGTGAGGGAAGAGGGGCCAATTAGACTTCATTAGGGCATCATAGGGGTTCAATGAACACAATGGAGGGGTTGAAGTGGCTTGCTCTACTCCTAGGGTGGCTGGTGATGGTGGTGGCCGAAGTAGTGTGGGGTGGCAGCGATTTCGAGCTTCGGGAGTGATGAGTGAGTGAAGGATGAAGTGAAATGGGGAAATTATCGTGAATTTATACTGGGTTAGTGCTGAGTGGGGGAGCGTTGGCTTGAATTAAGGCTGGTGACGTCGGGGTGGCGCGTGCGCTCAAGTGCCTCTATGGCAGCTAGGCGGGAGAGGGGGTGGTGTGTGCGCGGCGAGCACAGGAGCTTCAATGCCCAACAGTGACGGGGGTGGCGCTGAGGCAACGGGTGCGCGTACGGCTGGGCGGCGGCGTTGCCATAGGGCAGAGCTGCGGGTAGGAAGGGGTGAGGCCAGTGCAGGTGACGCAAATGTGGGGGAAGGATCATGGTATCTCCTCAGACATGGCAGCTCATTTGCAACGGTGAGCCTTGGGAAGCTGAGCGGCGACCGCAACAAGGGTACGGCGGGGAGTTCGGGCGGCGGGGCTAAAAGGGGGCGGGGAGGATCTAGCTTGGCGAAGAAGGTACGAGGAGGCTGCGTCGGTGCCATAGGGATGTCTTGCATCGTGCGTAGGGAGAAGCTGCTTGCGATGACACGGCATCATCGGCCTTGCAAGGAGAAACAGGCGCGGCGGCGAGTGCCAAAGAAGGAAGGAAAAGGGGGGAGAAAGGAGAAAGCGGGCGAGCCGGCTGGGCTGCATGCGGGGGGTTTCTCTCTTCCTTTTCTTTTTCTTTCTTCTTTATCTTTTTTCTTACCTTTATTTTTGGAAAAGAGGAGAAGAAAATTTGGCAAATCACAAGACCTGATGAGGACATCCCTTCCATGGATACAACTCATCCACAACAAGGACCACTTACTTGAGCTCGTGCTCGTCAACTTAATTACCAGGTGAATTCATTCCTAGGTTCATATATTACTGAGAATAGACCGCTACCTAATGCAAGTGATTTAATCGTGGTTAGGAACCTGAGAAAGGATGAAGGAAAGGGACATGGAGTCATGGACATGCAAGGACGGAATCATGGAGGTCACCACGTCATTTTGAGATCAAGTCAAGCAAGAATCCGAGTTGGACACGTTCTGGAATCGGATTCGGACTACTGCATTGGTACCACATTCAAATGGGCATAACTTCTTCATACAGACTCTGTTTGGGGCGTTCTTGTACTTCATGGAAAGCTTATGAAGTCTACTTTCCAACGGATCCAACCTCATCTTCAAATTCCATTCGAGCCAGCCGTAATCATCAAAACAATCTACATTGGTTTCTGAGTCCGAATCCAAAAAGGGTGCTGCGCCACCACCACTTGGGCCCATGGGCCTTGTAACCCTAGGCGTCCCCACAGTCGTTTCTCTATAAATAGGAGCCGCCGCCGCCTGCTAGGACTTGGATTTCGTTGAGTTTAGGTTTAGCCTTTGCGCAAACTTCGGTTCTTCAGTTGTGTCAGACGACCACCTGTCAAGACTACCTTCGGGATCCCACCTTTGTTATTGAATACCAACTTTGTTATTCGCAATATCAGATTGCTTTTCGTCTTATTCTTGCTTGTTCTTCGATTGCTTGCAGGATTGAACTGTGTTCAGTTGATCGTGCTTCGGCAAAGATCAATAACATCTCGGAGTTGGTTCAGCGATTGTTAAAGCGCAAGCGGCGTCGTCTGGTTGTAGTCGGATCGCGAGTCACCTCCACCAAATCGATAGTTATCAATCTCATCGAAAGATCGGGCACCCCGTCTCCATCAAGTGGTATCGAGCTCAAGGTTGCTCGGTGAGAATTTCCATTATTCCTAGATTAGATTGCTTTTCATTACCTACGGTACACAAAAGCCAAAAAAATAGTAGTAGATCACCGGTCCAAACCAATCTTAGCCTCACAATTTTTCTTTTCAGTTCTTTGCATTGTTAAACTTTCAGTTGCATCGTCGTGTCCTTTGCTGATCTTAGTGTCTAGTTCCTCTAGAGTTTCGAGTTCTGTTCACGTCTTGGTTTCACCGTTGCGGTTGGTTTGACGCCACGTCAAGAGGGGACTCGGTTTCTAGGAGGCGTTGCCTAGTTGGACTCGGAATAGGACTCGAGTTGGATTCGAATAGGACTGAGTTGGATTCGAATGGACTCGAGGTGGACTCGGACTAGGACTCGGAATTGGACTCGAGTCGGACTTGGGGTGGACTCGGAGTGGGAGCAAAGTAGATAGACAAGAAGGAAAAGGCGGCCCGCAGATAGAAAGAGCGGCGTAAAAAAAAAGAGGAGAGGAGAGAAAAATTCTAACTTTTGCATCGACCTCCGATTGAGGCGTTTCTTGACCCGTTGGAAAGGAAGCGGGAAAATAGGGCGAGAAAAATTGAAGTCCGGAAAACTGGAGATTTGGATCTGCGTAAGCCACCACGCATACTGCGCAGCGACTTCGACCCCAAAAAGGTCGTTTAGGGCCTCAAAACGGGCCCGCAAAATCAAGAAAAGTCAACTTTCTCGAATTCGCTCAAAATTTACGGGACCTTCTACAAGTGATTCTAAGGTGTCTCGTGAAGGCGGCGTCCTTTTACGAGCCTCACGAACTCCGTGGGCAACGTCATCTAGATTCTTTACATGCGGTGTACTCGTTTGTGTTCTAGGCTCGCGTCTCTAATGCGGTCTAGCCTAGGATCGGCACTGCCGGCGTTGAGCGAATTTTCAGCTTGCATTTTCTGATTTGATTATTGCTAATCCTTGCTACCAAATTTGAGCCTTCCCAGCTACACCTCTCCTACACCGCATGCAGGTTGAGCTTCACGGCAATCGCTCCATCAATCTTGAGAGATCGTTGATATCATTGGAGCCGATCACCTGTTTTGCTTGGTAAGAATTGGTAAGAGTTCGATAAAAGGCTTGATGTGAGCGACTTTTGAACCTCCTCATCCTAGTAGTTCTTTGTTAGGGACATATTCTTGTGTTTTGCTAACAATGGCGAGGTCATACAACGGATGAGGATCAATCTCATACTCCTCGTACTAAGGCAATCGTACAACATTTTCTCGCCTTATGAACCTTTGTGCAGAGGGTCTTGAAGAGGATGTCGAGTGGCGAATGGCGACTTGCTCAACTTGAGGCGCCAGATTGAGACCAATGCCACACTCATTGCGATGGAGAAAGCACAAGGTACCACTAACAATTCATTGGCGAGATATTATGGCGCGCCTTGAGGAGATTGCCCAAGCCGTCGCTATTCCCCTGCTGCGGCGATGCGGAGACAAGATGACTCCGACCATATGGGTGATTCCGAGGCGATGGCGGGATCAACCACAACAACGATCGAGCTCGTCGACAATTGCGTTTTAAGCGACAAGGTATGCGAAGGAACCCCACGGCGTGAGGTGCGTGACCACGATGATTCTTTTGCTAAGGTTAAATTCACCATGCCTTCTTTCAATGGTAAATATGATCTGATAGCTATCTTAATTGGGAACTAGCTGTTGATCAAAAATTTGCTTGCCATGAATTTCACGAGAATAGGCGAGTTAGGGCTGCTACTAGTGAATTTACCGACTTTGCTTCGTTTGGTGGAAAGAACATTGTCGTCAAAATCCCAATAACATTCCTAACACAGGGAGGCTTTAAAATTGCTTATGCGCCATCGATTTGTTCCCTCATATTATGCTCGTGATCTGTTAAATAAACGCAACGTCTACAACGAGTGCAAAATCTGTGGAAGAATATTATCGAAATTACAAATTGTTATGTTGCGTTATGGGTTAGTTGAGAATGAGGAGGCATCCATGGCTAGGTTTTGGGAGGTTGAGTCGAGAAATTCAAGACATCCTTGATTATAAAGATTACAACTCCATTACTAGATTGTTTCATCTTGCTTGCAAAGCTGAGCGTGAGTTGCGAGGGCGCCGGGCAAAATCGATCTAATTCTTCTGCAGTCGCACAAATTCATGGACTCACGCACCCTGCTCCCTCGTCCATTGTGGCGCCATCACACTCCAACAACAAGCGCGCCCTACTACATCAATTTCGCGCCACGAGTCTCTGAAGCACACAAATCAGCACCACAACTTCCTGCAAAAACAACCTCTTGATTGCTTGACCGGACGAACAAGGGACGTTCAATGCCATCGTTGCAAAGGCTATGGACACATAATGCGGGACTGTCCAAGCAAGCGTGTATTGATTATACGCGATGATGGTGGGTATTCCTCTGCTAGTGATCTTGATGAAGAAATATATGCTATGCTTGCAACTGACCCTATAGGAGATGAAGAAGAATCTGATCATGAGGAGCATGTTGGCGCCGAAGATGCCGACAAGTATTTGAGCATTATAGTGCAACGCGTACTAAGTGCTCAAGTGTCTCATGCCGAGCAAAACCAGCGCCATAATTTGTTTCAAATCAATGGCGTTGTCAAGGAACACTCGATTCGCATAATTGTTGATGGTGGGAGTTGCAACAATTTAGCAAGTATGGACATGGTAGAGAAGCTTGCTTTGCCGACTAAACCTCATCCTCACCCATACCATATTCAATGGTTCAACAACAGTGGTAAGTTGAAGGTAACACGGATGGTGAGAGTACATCTTTCTATGGGTTCATATTATGATTATGTTGATTGCGACGTTGTACCTATGCAAGCTTGCTCATTATTATTAGGAAGACCTTGGCAATACGATATTGATTGTGTGCATCATGGTAGGAATAATCAATACTCTCTCATGTTCAAAGGAAAGAAAATTGTGCTACATCCTATGACTCCAGAACAGATTGTTAAAGATGAACTTGCTAGAGCTAGTAGAGAGAAGAGTTTAGAGAAATTTAAGAGGGAAAATCAGATTGTAGCAAAAGAGCTTGTGCAACATAGGAACAAAGAACTGAAATCTGCTCATGTGAACAAAAAAGAAATACAATTGAAAGGTACTAGTTTTCTTGCTACTAAATCTGATATGACTGAATTGGATGCTAGTAAATCTGTTTGCTATGCATTAGTTTGCAAAGCCACTTTGTTTTCATTTGAGGAGATACCATCTTCTTTGCCTCCTGCTGTCACTAACCTTTTGCAGGAGTACAAAGATGTCTTTCCAAAGGACATACCACCGGGATTGCCACCGCTTCGAGGGATTGAGCATCAAATTGATTTAATTTCCGGTGCATCACTACCCAACCGCGCACCATACAGGACAAACCCAGAAGAAACTAAAGAAATTCAGCGCCAAGTTCAAGAATTGCTTGATAAAGGGTACGTACGTGAATCACTTAGTCCTTGCGCTGTTCCAATCATTTTAGTACCTAAGAAGGATGGATCATGGCGTATGTGTGTTGATTGTAGAGCTATCAATAACATTACCATTAGATACCGTCATCCTATTCCTAGGTTAGACGATATGCTTGATGAATTAAGTGGCTATACAATATTTTCTAAAGTTGACTTGCGTAGTGGATACCATCAAATTAGAATGAAACTTGGAGATGAATGGAAGACGGCATTTAAAACTAAGTTCGGATTATATGAGTGGCTAGTGATGCCTTTTGGATTAACTAATGCCCCTAGCACTTTCATGAGATTAATGAACGAAGTTTTACGTGTTTTCATTAGTAAATTTGTGGTAGTTTACTTTGATGATATATTGATTTACAACAAGTCACTAGATGAACATCTTGAACACTTACGTGCTGTTTTCATTGCTTTGAGGGATGCACGTTTGTTTGGTAATCTCGAAAAGTGCACCTTTTGCACCGATCGAGTTTGTTTTCTTGGCTATGTTGTTACTCCGCAGGGAATTGAAGTAGATGAAGCCAAGATTGAAGCTATAAAAAGTTGGCCAACACCACAAACGGTCACACAAGTGCGGAGTTTTCATGGACTTGCGGGATTCTATCGCCGCTTTGTGAAAGATTTCAACACCATCGCTGCACCACTTAATGAATTAACAAAGAAAGGTGTTTCATTTAAATGGGGAAAAGCGCAAGAAGAAGCTTTCAACCTTCTCAAAGAAAAACTCACAAATGCACCATTACTCCAACTTCCTGACTTCGATAAGACTTTTGAACTTGAGTGTGATGCTAGCGGAATTGGAATTGGTGGTGTGTTGATACAAGAAGGTAAACCTGTTGCTTATTTTAGTGAGAAATTGAGTGGACCTAGTTTGAACTATTCTACTTATGATAAGGAATTACTTGCCCTTGTTCGAACTTTAGAAACATGGCAACATTATTTATGGCCCAAAGAATTTGTTATCCATTCTGATCATGAATCATTGAAACATATTAGAAGTCAAACTAAACTGAACCGTAGACATGCTCTTTGGGTTGAATTCATTGAATCTTTTCCTTATGTCATAAAACACAAGAAAGGAAGGAAAATGTGATTCTTGATGCCTTGTCTAGACGGTATACAATGTTGTCTCAACTTGATTGTAGAATTTTTGGCTTGGAGACAATAAAGGAACTATACACCTCGATGATGAGTTTAAAGATGCCTGTCCAATTGCAAAAATGGTATATGCTGGAATAAATTTGCTTTCAATAATGGATTTTTGTTTAGAGCTAACAAACTATGCATTCCAAACACTCTGTTAGTCGTTTATTATTACAGAGGCACATGGGGAGGATTAATGGGTCATTTTGGTGTCAAAAGACGGAGGACATCCTTGCTGAACACTTCTATTGGCCAAGGATGAGGCGCGACGTTGAGCGCTATGTATCTCATTGCACTACACGCAATAAAGCTAAGTCTCGACTTAATCCATATGGTTTATATATGCCTCTTCCTGTACCTAGCATTCCTTAGGAGGATATTTCAATGGACTTTGTTTTGGGATTACCTCGCACAAAGAAGGGAGAGATAGTGTTTTGTGGTGGTCGATAGATTTTCTAAAATGGCACATTTTATACCTTGCCATAAGAGCGATGATGCTACAAATGTTGCTGATTTATTTTTGAGAGATTGTTCGACTACATGGAGTGCCCAATACCATTGTTTCAGATCGAGATCTGAAGTTTTTGAGTCACTTTTGGCGCACATTATGGGCTAAATTGGGTACCAAGCTGCTGTTTTCTACTACTTGTCACCCACAAACAGATGGACAAACTGAAGTTGTCAACCGCACGCTATCAACTATGTTGAGGGCTATCTTGAAGAAAAACTTGAAGGTGTGGGAAGAATGTCTACCTCATGTAGAGTTTGCTTACAATAGATCGCTGCACTCTACCACAAAGATGAGCCCTTTTCAGGTAGTATATGGCTTTAATCCTCGTGCTCCTATTGATTTATTGCCTATCCCTATCTCTGAAAAAGTGAATTTAGAGGCTAAGAAGCGTGCTGAATATGTTCTCAAATTGCATGAAACAACTAAAGAAAACATAGAGCGCATGAATGCTAAGTATAAGATTGCTGGTAGTCAGGGTAGAAAGAGTTTAACTTTTGAATCTGGTGATTTAGTCTGGTTGCATTTGCGCAAAGATAGATTTCCTGAGTTGCGAAAGTCTAAGTTGATGCCTAGAGCTGATGGTCCATTCAAGGTGTTAGCTAAGATTAATGATAATGCATATAAGCTTGATCTGCCTGCAGAATTCGGGGTTAGTCCCACATTTAATATTGCAGACTTGAAGCCATATTTGGGGGAAGAAGATGAACTTGAGTCGAGGACGACTCAAATGCAAGAAGGGGAGGATGATGAGGACATCCCTTCCATGGATACAACTCATCCACAACAAGGACCACTTACTCGAGCTCGTGCTCGTCAACTTAATTACTGGTGAATTCATTCCTAGGTTCATATATTACCGAGAATAGACCGCTACCTAATGCAAGTGATTTAATCGTGGTTAGGAACACGGGAAAGGATGAAGGAAAGGGACATGGAGTCATGGACATGCAAGGACGGAATCATGGAGGTCACCACGTCACTTTGAGATCAAGTCAAGCAAGAATCTGAGTTGGACTCGTTACGGAATCGGATTCGGACTACTGCATTGGTACCACATTCAAGCGGGCATAACTTCTTCATACGGACTCCGTTTGGGGCGTTCTTGTACTTCATGGAAAGCTTATGAATCTACTTTCCAACGGATCAACCTCATCTTCAAATTCCATCCGAGCCGGCCGTAATCATCAAAACAATCCACGTTGGTTTCGAGTCCGAATCCAAAAGAGTGCTGCGCCACCACCACTTGGGCCCATGGGCCTTGTAACCTAGGGCGTCCCCCGGTCGTTTCTCTATAAATAGGAGCCGCCGCCCCCTGCTAGGACTTGGATTTCATTGAGTTTAGGTTTAGCCTTTGCGCAAACTTCGGTTCTTCAGTTGTGTCAGACGACCACCTGTCAAGACTACCTTCGGGATCCCACCTTTGTTTTTGAATACCAACTTTGTTATTCGCAATATCAGATTGCTTTTCGTCTTATTCTTGCTAGTTCTTCGATTGCTTGCAGGGATTGAACTTCGTGTTCAGGTTAAATTTTAAATAAAGCACAGCAAGAATCGCAATGAAAACCAAAAAAATCGGGATGTTATGCTACATTGCACTGAAGTGTGTCAAGTTTAAAAATTTGTATTTAAGTTTCTAATCCTAAGTGAAGTTTTAGTAGTTACTGAACCTAAGCCAAATTCTAGCTTAATAACCAATCCTAAATCAAAATTTAGTTGATTAAGGTAGCATAGTTTACCAATTTATCTATTGCAGATTTAACATCCGCTCTGACACCAACAGTAACACTCTAGTCTAACGTCTTAGCCCAAAATGCTACAACTACTCTATAACACTCCAAATTACATCCATCATTACTAAATTTTGGCAGCATTTTTCCTAATTATACTACTATGAAAGGTTCTAATGTTTTAAACAATTTTTTAGCTTGGACTACACTTTTTTTTTGCCGAGCTTGGACTTCACAAGTTCGGTACATATATGTCATGCATATTGCATAGGAGCAAAGCATAGTTTACCTATGAGTGGAAGATAAGAATAATTATATTACTATGTTATACTTTTCTCCATGCAAAGACATCGATACGTACGCTTGGGACATGTGAGTCAAAAAATTCATATGTGACTGTTTTTTAATTTTGACTACCTATAGAAAATAAGACGGACGAATATGATGTGCCACTTATTATATATACAGAAGAAAAATGAATTAGCAACAAGCCTATGCATGGACTGATATTTTGTCATAACTTTGAAGAAAAACTTGCTAGGGACCAAAAGAACGGCATGGCGCAGCAGTCCTTCCAAAAACTGACGTGTTTTATATTATTTCGTATTGACCATTGCAGGACTAGTTAGTCTCTTTCGTCTTTCTATCATTGCGAAACAAGTAGAAATAGCATCATGTGATACTGTGGAGAACGATTTCTTCGTGTATAAATATCCTTCCATCTCAATGGTATGATCAAGTCTCTCATATCTAAACGATCACTACTACAGAAATTATCATCACAAACGATTCAAAAACATTATCACAGACGGTTTTCTGAACCGTCTGAATTTATAGGTCAGTAATAATCGAATATTATCATAGACGGTTCGAAAACCGTATGTGGTGTAAATATCACAGACAGTTTTTAAGTAAAAACCGTCTGTGATAGCTGATAATCACAGACGGTTTTTAATTAAAAACCGTCTGTGATATATAAATATCACAGACGGTTTTTAGTTTAGAACCGTCTGTGATATTTATATATCGCAGACGGTTTTTAGTTTAGAACCATCTGTGATGTGTGAGTATTACAGACGGTTCTAGTTTACAACCGTCTGTGATGTGTGAGTCACAAACAGTTATACTACAAAATCGTCTATGATAGTTCATTCTATACCTAAATTTTTTTTATTTTTCAGTTAGCCTCAGAAAATGTTAGTTATGCTTTTTGAAAACAAGCAAAAACAAGTAAATACGATATCAAACATAGCAGAGGATATTTTATTTCCATTACAATACACCATTACAACATCACAAGATTATAATCCATAATTACAACATTATAATCCACCATTACAATAGCAGAGAATATTCTATTTCCATTACAAATCGAGCAACAGAGAAGAAAGAAAATAGAAGATGCAGCTCGGGTAGACCTTCTTAGCAGCCGCCTCACTGTAAGCTCCCAGGCAGCCCTAAACCCAACAAAGTAATTAGCAACAATGGAAACTATATACGATGGGGACCTAAAACCCACAGAATAAAATACTGGAAGAAACAATGGAGGGAGAAAGCTTACGATGCATTTGAAGGGAGGGGGCGGATGGGTTCGGGTGAGTATTTATAGAGGAGGGAGAGTTATGATCCGTGGGGTGTGGGTTAGTCGATTTCTATTGGCTGGAATTAGGTTGAGAAGGATTGACGGGCCCAGTCATCAGAGGAAAAAATTATCACAGATGGTTCTTTATTAAGAACCGTCTGTGATACTAGCTATACATATACCGATACAATATAAACAACTAGTCTCAAAATATAAAATAATAAAGTTTTATATGGCTTATATATACTCATCTGAAAGGTTTCGACGAGATCTACAACTTTGCAGTTGAGACAAACCCTAAATTTCAAAAGGAAGATTGAAAATTTTGGCAAAAACAGAAATAAAAAACTTGCGATTCAAATTTGAGGCTAAAGATGGCCGATTTTGGGGTCTTCGAGGGCGACTGGCATAAGCAGTTGTTTTTTTTTGAATCGAGCTCGTCATTAACTTTCCAACAAGTACAAGAACGTTGAAAACGGACACCGTATGCAAAAGTTATGTCCGTTTTACTGAAGGTGTGTCAAAACAGAATTCTACTCGAACTCAAGCGGGAAACTACGAAATTTTACGGATGTGGGAGGCGGGAAATATATCATAGATGGTTCTTGATCAAGAACCGTCTGTGATATGCCAATATCATAGACGGTTCTTAGTTAAGAATCGTCTGTAATATTTCGCAATATGATAGACGGTTCTTAATCAAGAACCGTCTGTGATATTCGGAATATCATAGACGGTTCTAGTTTAGAACCGTCTGTGATAATATAACAGACGGTTCTTATCAAGAACCGTCTGTAATTGCATTTAACACAGACGGTTCATAAGAACCGTCTGTGATGAGACGTCTAATATAAACATTTTTGTAGTAGTGGATTAGCCAGTTTCTATGGATATTTTCTTCAGAGAAGCGATGGCCACCATTAGAGCTGTGGATATTTTCATCTTTCTAATGTGTGGCGACCATTAGAGCTGTGGATATTTTCATCTTTCTAATGTGTGGCCATCATTAGAGCTGTGGATATTTTCTTCGTGTATAAAAATCCTTTCATCTTTCCAGGAAGGACTGATCTGTGGATATTTTCTTGAGAGAAGCGATGGCCACCATTACAGCTACCAGTTTCGTTCTGTTGGTGCAGATTATTATGGCCTTCTATATGGTGGTTTTGAGCAGCTCATTTTGCGATGGTGCCACCGGTGAGTGTTTATACACGCCGAGTTTGCTTCATCAAGTAATTTATCAGTCGTACCATTCCAAATCAACTTCAACTCCAAATTAATCAGTTCCTTTTGAGTGTCAGTCTTAACCACTGTGCTATAATATGGCCTCACGCAGGAGTAAGCATTGATCAGTTGCGAGTTATTTAGTGTGCACTAGGCTGCTCAATTTTTACAAGTTGACATGCATGCATGCCTTTCTCCAATGTTACTCTAACAGAACGGGGCGCTGTCCTTGCAGTTTCATATCGGGGTTTAGGGAGCCTCGACCCTAATCGTCCGGCTTGCACAAGTAACTGTCCATCTCCGGGTCGTCCGTACACAGGGCGTTGCAAATCACCCTACGGATGTCCACCAGCAGGGGTTGTTCCATAAGTTTGTACGAGTGCATGCTCGTAGTAATATTTCTAAATGTTCATCACGAATTAATCTGATATACGAATAAGATTTTACTGGATTATGCATCAACAAATATGTAATGTACGTACCACGCAAAAAAAACTGTAATGTACGTCGGCCTAGTACTGAATAATGATCATGGTGTTGGTTGTTGTGTGAATTGTCTGCTCCATTTTCTGAATGGCACTATCTCGGTGTTGATTGTTGTGTGAATTGTCTGCTCTTATTCCCTTTTGCAAGGAAAGGGAAATGTTGTTTGTGTGTTTTTTCTATAGTTCCAAATGTTAGAAATGTAGGTAATATTTTAATTCCAAATTTTGCTAGAATGTCCAGATTAGATTTAGTTCCAAGATGTGAAATTATCAAAGGATCAAAGTGCCAGTCATGTGTGTAAGCAAAGTTGTCTCGAAAACCCTTTAAAAGATTAGAGGATAAAAAGAATTTAGCACCGTTAGATCTTGTTCATTCAGATTTGTGTGAAATGAATGGATTGTTGACAAAAAGAGGCAAAAGATATTTTCTAACTTTTATTAATGATACAACACGCTACTGTTAGGTGTTTTTGCTAAAAACTAATGATAAAGCTTTAAATTACTTTTAAACTTATAAGGCCGAGGTTGAGAACCAACTGGAAAAGAAAATAAAAAGATTAAGATCTAATCGTGGAGGAGAGTACGTCTCTCATGAATTCTCCCAATTCTGTTTTAAGCATGGAATAATCTATGAATTAATACCACCATATTCACCCTAATCAAATGGGGTCGCTGAGAGGAAAAACCAGACACTAACAGAATTGGTTAATACAATGTTAGAAAGTTCGGGTATGCCTAAGATATGGTGGAGAAAGCTATATTGATAGCAACTTTCGTCCTAAACAGAGTAATCATTAAAAAGAGTAAGATTACTCCATATGAGGGACGGAAGGGGAGAAAACCTAATGTTAATTTTTTGCGAACTTGGGAGTGTTTGGCAAAAGTCAATATACCATTGCAAAAAAAGAACAAACTTGGAATTAAAATATTTCCTAAATTTCCAACAATCCAGAAATCTTATTGCCTCCCCGTGCAGATTCTCTCTGCGACAATAGTTCAAAGATCCCGCTCTCCTCTCTTACCTGTGTACGCCAAAAAGAAATGTCGACGAGGTTCGGTTGCTCAACAATTAGTACAACTTCACCAGAGTGGAAGAAGACAATGGAAGAAATGAATGTGAGGAGTTCAGTACTAAACCTGGACATCTTCGGGCCTTTTATAGACGTGCTAATTACTCTATAGTAACTGATGCCATTAAACTAAAATAATACTTAAGTAACTGACTCCATTATTCACTGGTAACTACTGATATTCAAACCAAATAATAAAAATTAAGTAGTCTCATTACTAGTCAAAAAGAAAAGAGATGATACATGGTTAAGCAAAAATAAGGTGGACTTGGACTGCTGGGTGGAGCGTGACGCCATGGCGCGGTCGCATGTCGCAAGTCACAAGTCATATGATTTTCACGCGAATACGCGCGCGCGTGCGTGTGTGCATATGTGATTAGCCAAAGCCCTCCCCATCCATAATTCAAGGTTTTTGAGCAGCGCATTTGCGCGACCGTTCATACTCTACTTCATCTACATCCTGCACTGCATCGAGCCTGCACTGCATCACGCCTGCACAGCTTTGTAACATCCTGAATTATGGGCACTGCATCCTTAAATTCAGTTCTCATAGCCAATCTATGCAATCCTTCCCACTGGCAATCTCTCCCCTCCCTTTTTCGAGTTTTGGACGCATATAGTATCGTTGCAACAGAAAATTCCAGTTCTGGCTCCCGGCGAAATTTAATTCCGTTTCTAGCCCCCCGTTCGACCGCGCATTTGTTTATAGCCAACGCGTGCGGTCGTGCGATCCGAGACCGCACGACCACATCAGAGCGAGTCGTCGCGGTCCGGGACCGCACGACCCGAGGACTCTACCGACGAGCACATGACTAGCCCGGGATCGCACGACCGAAGCGCACGCATGACTACAAACACCAGATGCACCAAACCATATGACTACAAAAATGCGTATGCACCGCGTCCGGAAAATTCATTGGCAGCACTAACTCCATGCATGGACATGAGTATGGAGCACTACTTTTGTAATTTTGGCACTATATTTATTGGTGACCGCACAACCGTAAAAAAATTCATTGGCCAAACCGGTCGTGCGCTGCCGCTCCTGGTCATGCGGTCCCGCTGCTAGCCATGTGCTCAGTTTCTCGATTCTCAGTCATGCAGTCGCGCCCCGGTGACGCTCGGGTCGTGGCGGGTCCGGACCGCACGACCTCGCATCTGATCTTGATCGTGCGGTCGGGACGCATACGACCAGACACGCGTCGGCCATAGATAAACGCGCGGTCGAACGGGGGGCTAAAAACGGAATTAAATTTCGCTGGGAGCCAAAACTGGAATTTTTTGTTGCAACGGTACTATATGCGTCCAAAACTCCCCTTTTTCCAATAAAATAAAAATATGGGCAGAGCTAAACTTAAATAATTACATGTTCATAAAGCTTGGTAAATGATCAATAAGAAATGTTATAAGTATATATGCTCTGAAAAATAAAGGGGTAAATGAAGATACTGTAAAAAGGTGTCTGTAGGCAAACACCCGAATGTCACAAGGTCGTAACTAAGAATGCATGAAATATCGATGGCAAATAATTAATAGGACATCTTTAGCTAAAAAGAGTCATATAGTGCATCTATTAAAATCCCCTGAGCATTTAAAATAATCTTGACAATTGTGTTTTAAGGATTAAGTTAAAGCTTGGACTACATAAAATAATACATCTCCAATTGCTAAAATATAAACTATAAGACTAAATTGATAAATCAAAATAATAGTATACCTTATGTATGTAACACATGCCTTAATTCGTAAATGCTAACTCTAGCAAAATAGTGCTCGGCTAAATTCATACATCTGTCCATAAGCATACCTTAACTCATGGAACTTCCTTGATAAATATAAAATTATAAAAAGAACATTATTAGATAAAGTGGGTCGAGCCATGATGTTCTGCGGTCTGCTATATCTGGCCAATCTTTTGTTCCGGCAAACATTCCTTCCGCCATAATCAATCCTTTTCCTTTTTGCCATTCATCGCTCTGCTCTGACCCTGTTGAATCCGTCAATTCTTCGCGTCCGATCAATCCAACCCCAAAAGCCACCTTTAACTCATAATAAAGCTTCAGTTGAATTTATTTGGATTTGCTTGGATCTTTTTGAGGTGTTTGCATTCTATTGCCTAGCGTGTAATTAGAGGTGGACCCCTGGAAGATCAGTGGATCCCGCGAGACCAAGCTCTAGAAGACAATAAAGATATGAAGCCCGAGATCAACAAGCAAGAAAGTTTTGAGTGAGCTCAACACCGCGGTAAATCACGCCAGGCGAGTCAATACTTTGATCATATTGGACCTACATTTTCTGCAATTTATTTCTGTTTAAATTATCAACTACATGCTATTATTTTATGTGCTAAGTATATGCCTGATTTTCATACCCTAGTTACTTACCAATTAATAAGTTTGTTAGTAATACCTTCTTTTAGAATAATTGAATATGTGAGCCTTGTCACCCTAGTAAAACTATAACAGTATTCTTTTGAAAATAAGTCCGTAATTATATACCATGCTTAGTTGTGCTTAGATACTCGGGGGCACCAAAATGTCCCCATCGTCATTTTAAACTATGAGAACTGGATTTGGGAAGTCAGGGTGAAAATGGTTGGTGTATTTGGGCAAGGATATTTTATGTTCCCAAAAACCTCAACTTGCTTAAATACCTGGGCGGATGGTCCGGGGGTGTGGTGCAGTGGTGCACGAGAGAGTGTTAGTGGTAGAACCGCCCAGGTAACCTAAGGACCGAATCTCGTGTTGACCTCCCAAGGTACAACAGTACAACCACAAGCTGGCAAAATGTAGGCGGGGCTAACTAATCTGCATAGCTCTAGTGTGGTTACGTGAAGGTGTGAACACGAGCAAAGGGATGGATGGTCACATCCCCGCCTTTGCCCGTGATGGCTCACGAGGGACCCTTCTCGAGGGATGTAAGCATCCTACAGAAGATAGACCTTAGCGGGCGTAACCACAAGTAGGGTTATGCATTGTAACAGTCTCGTGATAATCTACTCAACCACATGGCCAAGGAATCATGTGGGGCAATGGGCAGATCTATCTCTTGTGGGTAAAGTGTACAAACTCTGCAGAGTCAAAACTGTTCAAACAGCCGTGCCCACGGTCAAGGGCGGACATGGGAACTTGACTGGATATAGTTCTATTTCAAAATGGTTTGGTGAGTGGAATTGGTAACAATGGTAGGGCAGAGAAAGGCCCTGATTTGAATTGCCCTGGGTGTCGTCCCAGTGATAAGTTAAGTGGCTATAACGTTGAAAACTGGTTTGTGGTACGAGCGATTTGGGTTAATGGATGAGATCTGTACTTATTCTATAAAATCTTAATACAAAGGGTATTTTAAATTTTGGTCCAAAAAGGCTAAGTCTAGGATTTTTCTATAATTATCAGTAAGTCTTTGAAATGCGATTTCTAGCAAATAAAAACTTAACCTGAGCTTATCCTTTGTCAAGCCATACATGTTATATACTTGCATTGTGTGTGTTGGCTCGCTGAGCACGGGGTTGGAGTGCTCACACTCGCATAACAAAATCCAGAATCAGGAGTCGAATTGATGCACCACAGAAATACGCCAAGCCATGGTGATGAAGAGGACAAGAAGGCCAAGAACTAGGTCGCGAACCTCCAGTCGGCTACCTGTGGGCATGTGCTGTGGGTCTCACCTGTGTGCTTCGTTTCCGCTGCTGCTTTCTTTGTCTTCGGCCTAATCGGCCCTTGTGTAAGTATCTTATTATATTTATGTTTCCGCTTGATATGTATCTTGATGTTCAGTACTGTAACTATGAGCACTATCTACTGATCCAGGGAATAGTGCAGTGGCATCACAGAGGATTCTGGATTAAAAATCCGGGTCCGACATGCTTCCTTCTCTTCATCAAATCCAACAGTAAGTCGTTTGTGTACTCGTACAACTTTGATACTATATTTTTCTTGCGTATATTCCGAAGTATGATGAGTAACCTACTGTTAGTAGTTAGCTTGCATCACTAGTATATTGTTTTTGTCTCCTAGTAAAACTTGGATCTAATCTAGACATTCTAGCAATACTATCAAAAACCAATATAATAGAAACGAGAATACCAAACATTTGCCTCACATTTATTTAAACATGTCGCAACAATCAGATTATAACAAGACTCTAAAGTACTTAGGCGGAATAAGCCTCAGCTCTCATAGCCTTTACCAATAAAGTTTTCGAACTTAGACACTGCAATTTTATTTGACTCAAAAACTAACTTATAACCATCCCTACAAAGGAGAGAACCACAAATGAGGTTCTTATTTATTGTAGGAGTATGCTGCACGTTATTCAAGTGGACAATCTTCCTTGAAATAAGCTTCAGATCCACCATGCCAACACCAAGAATAGAAGCATGCAAGCCATTTCCCATTAGGATGGATGAAGCCCCTACTTCCTGGTAAGAAGAAAACAAGGAAATTGTCGGAACCGGATTTAGAAATCCGAATTCCTCTGTGATTTCTGCACTGTTCCCTGGATCAGTAGCCAGTGCTCACAGTTACATTACTGTATATCAAAAACATATTAAGCGGAAGCATAATTTATACAGTAATAACTTACATGGGCCGATTAGGCCGAGAATGCAGAGAATGCAGCAGCGGAAAAATCTTCACACAGGTGGGACCCTCAGGACTTGTCCACAGGCAGCCAACTGGGGTTTCGCGACCTATGTCCATGGCCTTCTTGACTACCAGCTCTGTCGACCTTGCTGGAGCTTTGCAAGACTTTCTTCGGTTCTTGACTGACTAGAGGGTAATTAGCAACATTAAGTACAAATTGTACTCAACAAGCCACCACACAGAATGCAACACTAATAACTATTACATGCAAGGCTGTGAAAGGAGGCTTGAGGTTGTTTTATTTGCTAAAGCAGCATTTCCAAATATTATAAATAAATTCCTATGACTTAGCAATTTTAACCAAAATGCAAGTTATAAAGAGAGATTGCAATATTATTGGTAGCACAGGTTACATCCACCTTTACAGTGCATGGTTACCTCTGCCAATGCTAATTTTGATTACTGGGCTACATCCACCCTAATTACTGCTGGAGTACCTCTCTCCAGGAAAAATCCAACAAAGTAGAGTACATCTCCCTACTTAGTTTTCTTCCCGCCCGAAAGATGTTTTTTGAAATAGAACTAACTCGAGGAAGTTCCCATGTCCGCTCTTAACCGTGAGCACGGCTATTCGAATAGTTATTTTGACTCTGCAGAGTTTGTACATCTTTACCCACAAGAGATAAACCAATTATTATATTCCGCACATTTCCTTAGATGTGCAGATCAACCGGATTATCACATGACCTTTACAATGCATCTAGTAAATGAATGCACTCGCTAAGGTTTCCACCTACAGAAAGGCCATTTAGGTGCCAGCTAGACCCCCTCTTGCGCCCACTTCTATCCGGTGACATGACCATCTCCAGGGCGCTTTGCGTCTAGCGAGAAAAATCATGCTTTCCCCTGAAATGCATTCATTTACTGGCGAGTACAAATTATTCAGTCATGCCTATACTTTGCTAGCTTGTGGTTGCACTGTTTTACATGGAGAGGTCAACACAGGATTAAGTCCTTAATGTGTCCAGACGGTGCTTTCCACAACCCTATACTTTGTGCTACATCTGCACCAGCCACTCTTACAAACCGCCCAGACAGGTAAAGAAAGTTTTGAGGTTTTGAGAAGCACAAGATAATCTGTATCAAAACTATCAGTCATCTACATCCCATGACTGCCCCAAAATCAAGTTGATTGTTTGATAAATAATGATGAGCTGGACAATTTAATGCCCTAGCTCTGGACTCCGTTAGCAGTACTTATGACTTAGCAAATGTTAATAGCATTATTATCTAGGGCGTCAAGGATTAATTAAATCAAATGGTAGAGGATATCATATTAATAATATTGGTAGCATAAAGGGTAATATCTACCTTACATTTGACATACATTTGCATAAACAAGTAAGCATGCATTTTGATAATTTCAAGATAAAGGGCATGATTTGTCTCTTCATAACTTCCTTTATATTATTATTTATTTATCAAGGAAGTTCCATAAGCTAAACAGGACATATAAATCTTTAAAAGATTGCCTGGGAGGGTGATTTGCCAGATACTTGAATTAAATATAATTCCCAATTTTGACTATAGTTGGGAATTGGTTATTTGTCCGATTAGGGTTAGAAACAAGTTATTTAATTTACAAACTTATTAGAGAGGATTATTAGAGATGATTTACCGGAGGCATGAGTTATAATTTAATAAGAGTGCATATATTTAATTTCTCTCAATCAATGGAGGATATTTAGATTAATTAGGATGCAAGTTATGTTTTAATATAACCAATCAAGGGTGCTATTTGCTTAAGAATTCATTTTATGCCTTATCCTCAAGACTTAGTCCTAGGATGCATTTTATAGTTATCCTAAGACAAAACATTTGAGGTAAAGAGCAATAATCCTTTCTCTAGGTTCAATAGTCTCTTATGCAAAAGAAAAAGATGATTGAATCTTTGCATCTTAAAGATGATATGGAAGATTGGGCTTACAATTGAGGATATTGAATATTTGATTTGCTTATTCTATTTTCAATAAAAAGAAGGGTCTATCGATTTGGAACAACTTGGCATTAGCATTTTATGTACCAAGAGTTAGTTAAGTAAATAAGCTTGCTTTGCATTAGCCTATTTAAGATGTAACAATAAATCAAGGTTCTGGTAGTTTGATCTGTACAAATTATTATGACTTTATAACTAACAAGAGTGTGCCAAACACTAATCATTTGGAAATTAACCAAGAGTGTTTAATAGATTCTTTCATAGCATCCTATTTGATTTCAACATACAATTTTGTTCAATCCTGCAAGTTGCATTTTACTCCTAATACCAATTCCAGACTTGCCCACTGAGATTTGCAACACAAACTATCACCAGATAGCAACATTCCACATTATACAATTGATAACCATCAGTTCGCACACAAATTTTAATGCGGCCCACCTGTTAGTGCCTCAGAGGGAGGGGACAGCAATTGGTAAAACACAGAGGGCCGGGTACTGTGCTCGGGACTGGTTGCTCGGGGCAGAAAAGAGGCTCGGTGCCTGGTTGCCAATGTCGTCACCGAGGAAGGGTGGCCGGAGGGTTGGCAGCGGTCGGCGAGCCGGGAGCTCCTAAGGCGGCGACACCACAGCGGCAGCTGGGCGGCAGGTCATGAAGCCAGAACACTGGCGGCGGCGCGGAGTAACGGCTCGGCGGGGCTGCAAGGTGGCGCCGGTCAGAGAACGAGAGAAGGGGAAACAAAATGAATGCGCACGAGTAGGAGTGGCCAAGGGAAACCTTACTGAGGCGGCGGATTGGCCGGAGAGGTGCAGAGGTGGGCTGTCGGTGGAGGCCACGGGCGACGCAGAGGGGCTGCCGTGGGCGGCGAACTGTGGGTGTCGAGGGGCCCGTCCAACGGTTGGAGCATGCTCAGGCCATCCCAGGGGAGCTCTGAACGCCGATAATTGGTTGGAGAGGCAGCGACAAGGGAGATCACCTGGTGGCCATGGAGCAATCGGAGAGAAAGGGGAAAAACAAGGCTTCGGTTTGGAAGAAAAGAAGTGAGGGCTCGGTGAAGACACTGGGAGCCTCGGGCCATTTCACATACGAGGTGGACTGGTGGTAGTTGGAGGCTTTGAAGGCAGTGGTTGGGGTGTAGTAACATCGGGCAGTGGATACGGGCGAGGCTGACGCCAAGCTAGGCACCGAGGGTGGAGGCGCAGGCGTAGGCCGGTGCGGAGCCAGGCGAGATTGGAGCGATGCGACGGCAGCATTGATGGAGGAAGGAGGCCAGCGCAGTGGTAGCTCGGCAGGGTGAGCAGAGGGCCTGTGTGGTAGCCAGCTATGTGGAGTAATGCTCAGTAAAGAAGTAGGGGGCGAGGTTGGTGCTCGAGGTACGGCTGGCGAGGGGCTGGGGAGGGCGCTGGTGGAGGCTACTGGGCCGGAGGAGAGGCAAAAGGGCTGGCGCGCGTTGGCGAAGAAAGGGCCGGGCCGGGTCGAGCGAAGCGGAGGAGGAAGAGGTCGGCCTGTCTTCGCAGAGGGAGGAGGAGGGGGAGGCGCCGAACGGGCCGGGGAAGAAAGGCGTGGGCGGCAGAGAAAAGAAGAAGAAGCTTGAGGAGGCGGCGGTGGAATGTGGAGTCAAGTGGGGAGAAGGGGATCGGGAGGAGATGAGGTGCCCGGGTGGGCCAAGCAGGCTAGAGGGAGAATGGGCCGGCCCAAAGAGGATTTCTGATTTTTGCAATTTAACTCCTTGAGTAAGAAAAATAGATGCAAATTTTAAGGTAAAATGCAATTTACTTTCTGGAGTTAAATTTGGATTTAGGATCTCCAAAATTTTGAATACTCAGCTTTGAATTGTTGGTGACAAATTTTTAAATCTTCAAGGATTCCGATTTGAGATTTAACCGAAAGAGATTGAGAGCTGTCGGATTTTGAATTGTTTGGAACTTGGTTTCGGATTTTTGAGATCCAGATTTTTCTTAAATAAATTTTTGCCGTCTGAAATTCCAAATTAAGAACTCAATTAAACAAAATTTTGAAACTCACCAGAAATGAGAAAAGATTTCTATTAATTTTGCAAGTCGCAAATTCGGGATGTTACAGAAATATCAGAACATACGTGAAAATTAGCACCAGTATCAACCCACCAATCAGTGGATTGACATACTGAAAGACAACAGGTGAATTACCATACCCTCTTGAAGTCGAGGCCTTACCTGCGATCACGTTTACAACCTTCTTCTTTGGCTATTCACTATTTCTAATTTTGCGAAACCGACAGTCTTTCACCATATGACCGTCTTTTCCGCATACAAAGTAAGTGATGTCCCTCAAATCTATTTTCTTAGTTTTCTTCTTTTTAAAGCTAGTTGTCTTATTCGGTTTGTTGGATTTATACTTCTTTGCTACAGACACTAACCGACTTGGTTAATACAATGTTAGAGAGTTCTGGTATGCCTAATATATGGTGGGGGAAGCTATATTGATAGCAACTTTCGTCCTAAACAGAGTAATCATTAAAAAGAGTGAGATTACTCCATATAAGGGATGGAAGAGGAGAAAACCTAATGTTAATTTTCTGTGAACTTAGAGGTGTTTGGCAAAGTCAATATACTATTGCAGAAAAAGAGAAAATCTAAAATTAAAATATTGCCTACATTTCTAACACCAAACAGTATCGATCCGCCACCATTAATTCTTGTGATCGATGTGGTAAATCCACCATGATAATTTTAAAGATTAAATAATACTCCCTCTGTTCACTTACACAAGATCACTTAATGCCCCACATTTTCTAGCTAATTTAAGCAGCATAATTAGCATTAAAAATAATTAATAAGTTATCGATTAATGTTAGGATTCAAAACGCTCAAATTTAGAACATTTCACTAGAATTTAAATTGAATTGCATTCAACCAAATAAAGAAATACAAGTCGTATCTTTTATTACAATCCAAGTCTATACAGTCCGTTTAATTATTATATTGGGAATGACCGATGGATAAATATAAATAAGGAGAATTTCATTCATGTATATAATTATTCTAATTAATAGAGAATGAAAGTTACATTAAGACCATTTCATTCATTTTACAATTAATTATGAGCTAAAGGAAATATGTAAAGTTGTGTGCATAGCATCGCATACACTAGTGTTGATCTCTGAACCATCGCCGTATGGATATTTCAATTGTGAACAGCATGGTATAAAAATGCCAAAAAAGACCAAAAAAAGGAACCAACAAAAGGAAGTAAAATGAAGAAAGGGTAAGAAATTGCCATCAAAACCCTAGAGATTAATTTTGAGCAGGGTATTCCATTCACGGAGATAACTGACCATCCAAGAGCCAATTGGCACCTGTCATAACCGTAGGGTCATCACTCGGCAATAGAAACAAACTTGAGTTTATTCTAGAAGTTCATTTTTCAAACCATGTAAACAAATATCTCAGTGCCCCCCCCCCCTCTGCAAAGTAGTCATGGTGAGAGCATAAGAGGACACAACCAAGCACAACCAAGGGATATAGCCAACCCAATCGGCCAAGGGGGGAAGAGAGAGCACCATTTCAACCGAGCAAAGAGCCAGAGAGAACTCCAGAGACCAATAACAATGCAATGCAAAGTGTAAAGATGAACATAAGCAAACCAATAACAGGAAAGATTAGGAGAGGGAGTGAGAGTAGAGAGAGAGGTGAAGGGAGAGAGGCCATGGAAGGGGGCCGATGGCGGTGTCGAGTAGCTGACCCTAGGATTGGCCTAGGTTTACCAAGGGTGGTAGCGCATGGAGGCCGACAGGTAAGGAGATGGAGCTAAAGAGGGAGACGGGGTGGCGATGGGAGCCGACCAAGGGCAACAGCACTGAGAGCCGACCAAGGGCGGCGGCAGAGGGCCCGAACCCAGGAGCGGTGAAGCCGAGGATGAGGGCTGGGGTGGCACACATCTTCTAGAGCCGATGGCATGGGGGGAAGGAAGTGATAGATCTAGTTCAGAGGAGAAGAGGAGAGTGAGAGCAGGGGGGAAAGGGGAATGAGACATGAGGCAACCAATTCGGCCAGGAAAAGAAAAGAGGGAGAAGAAAAGAAAAAGGGGGAAAAAGAGGAGAGGGAAAGAAAAAAGAAAAATAAAAGGGAGGTGAGAGGTTTAGCATGAGTGATGGAAATTCATCTTCACAGATAAGTATGTGTTTGGAGTTTCTTTAGGAAAATTGTATGGATTTCTTGTTTTTGCATGAGGAAGCAAAGCAAATCCTAAAAAGATAAGAGCCTTTGAACAAATGCACCCTCCAAGATCGAAGAAAGAAGTCCAAAAATTGAAGGGTGCATGGTGACTTTTAAGTCGTTTCATTGCACAACTGGGAAAAAAGAATTCCTTTCTTCAAACTTCTAAGGAAGCATGAGGGTTTTGAGTGGTCGAAGGAGGCTAACGACGCCTTCGAGGATATCAAGAAGTATTTTACGAGTTCTCCCATTCTAGTTTTTCTAAAACTAGAAGAGACACTCTTAATATATCTAGCTACCACACCACAGGCAATGAGTGTAGTACTGGTCGCAGAACATGAGAATGTCCAGCGGCCAATTTGCTACATAAGCAAAGTTTTACACAGGCCTTAGGAGCACTATCCTCAGGTTCAAAAACCTTTGTATGTCTTTGAGGAAACTGAGGCATTATTTTTAGGTGCACAAACTAATTGTGTCATTTGAATTTTTCTTAGGAGAGGTCCTCCATAATAGAAAAGCAGCAGGATGCATGGCAAAATAGTCGGTTGAACTTGGAGAGTTCAACCTCCATTTCTTGTCCTGAACGACTATTAAATCCCAAATCTTGGCAGATTTCGTCACTGAATGGATAAATCCTGAATAGGGATGGCAACGGGGACAGGAATCGTGGGGGAAGCCTCTGCGGCCCTGCCCCGCCCCGCTAAGCCTCCCGAGGGGAGATGGCCCCCTGTCCCCAGTCCACACGGGGACCTGACCCCCACAAGGTTCCCATGGGGGATAAAAAAAGACTAAATTTATTTTTTTAAAAATAATAATTTGATTTTATTTATTAATTTATAATTACTTAAGCATATATTTTTTTTGAAAAAATATAACTTCAAAATATATACTCTAACATATAAATTCAACTTTTAGTCTAAATATACAAGGAAAGAATACAATCTCTTATATTAAAAAAACTATAATCTATTATCAAAATATTTATTTTTATTTTTATCAAGCCCCTGTGGGGCCCCGTTGGGGCAAAGATGACACCCGTCCCCACCCAGCTAGCTAGTAGGGCCCCACCCCGTTCCCCACACGGGGGAAGATCATCTCCCGCCTCCCTAAGGACTGTCAGTAGATTAACAATCAGCGTGTACCGATTAAATTGGTAGATCATCACTTAAATCATTCTGAAGCATACTTGAATCCTAAGTTAATTTATTAGTCACCTATAAAAATAGTAGAAACTCATTAAGAATTATTTGTATTATTTTTATTATTATTGCCACCTAGAGGATTAAGGTTTGTACGCAATGGAATAATAATTGCGTGATGATTAAGGTTTAACGCGATAGTTAAAATAGCAATTGGGTGGTAAAAATTAGCAAATAGCAAGAATAACATCCAGGAATCATACCAAGATGCTTTAGCGTAATTTACTCAATTAATGACTAAATATTATTTTCTTCGGCACCACTAAATTACATTATAGCACGCGTACTAACTGCAAGAGGGGAACCGAGATTGGAGAGCAGAATTTACCGGAGTGACCTTGGGACCCAGGGCTTCCATCTAAACTCAGGCAAACATTTCTTTGAACAATTGTCCATAGTATATTCAGTAAAACAAATATTTTCCTATTAATTAAATATCACCCTACATGAAAAGGAAAACATCTGTTAAATTGAATAAGTGATATGAGAAAGAAAAGAAAAGGGATATCCATTAACTAATGGAGCAGTTGACTAGCTAGGTTAATTAAGAAGGTGGGTAGAGGTTGCCTTGGCAGGTGACAGAGAGGCAGGTTTGGGACCTCTGCATGAGAATAGAATATAAGGAATTACAAACTTCACTAGCATGAATGGGTAGTATTAATCTTGTCAACCATCATTTTGTTTGAGGACAGACATAATTAGTAGTGCTATCAAGGTTATTATATTCTCCACATGGATCAGTATTATTTAGGAAAGGAACCTTGTCGAGACCCGAATATGCAAATCCGGACTCTTTGTGTATACCACGTTAGTCTAGGATCATGCTAGTGCATATAGTGTAAACATAGATGAAATATCGATCATATATACGATTAATAAAGTAAAAAACTCAATTATTAATAATTATCAGAGTACGACCTTATGGCCAAGTTTACAATTAATAGTCTGAAGGGCAAGGGCTTAAGAAACTAGCAGTAGAAAACAAAATTAAGGATGGTAACCCTTCGACATACCCACAGGCAATCAACTGGAAAGCGAAGTCCTAATCTATAAAGTTATCGAAATATCCTCCTTCTGGTACCTCCTGCTGATATAGCTCTTTTTCTTCAACTAAGCAATAGTAGGCATAAAGCCATGAGTACATTGGTACTTAGCAAGTAATTTATAATAAAAATGCAATATAATATGCAAGTCTTACCAATAAATGGCTAAAAGGTTATTTTACAGAAAGCGATAATATAAAGTAAATACAATAATTAGATAGAAAATAAATTTTAAATAATAATAATAAATAAATAACCAAAAAAATTAAATAAACCATAAGTGAATTAACCATCCACTTTAGTAAACTACTAGTGAACTACTTGTCCACTTCCCAAAGTTATCCAACCCAAGTTTTACGAAATAACTACCTCTTGTATGAAATCACCGAGCACCATCCACAATCGGGGACACGGCTATTCGAATAGTTTTACACTATACAGAGATTGCATAACTTTACCTACACGATGTGATCATCTTCACATTAAAGAAAATCACAACAAGTCATTTACAATACTCAATCACAAATCAATTTTGCTTGCTAAGGTTTTACCGTCGAATATGTTAACCACCTAGTTGATAATTACCCCCTCTTGCACCTTATAGAAATTAGCAAGCATATTCAACTCAATGGCAAAATTGAAATCAAAATATCACAAATTAATCAGCCAAACATATCCCATACTAAACATGTGGTTTGAATGGTATGGCTCAGATATCAATAGCGCACAAAGTTAAGTCCTTAGACATTACCCAGGTGAGAGTTCCACATCCTCCGAAGTGAATCCCCACTTTCTTCTTTACTGCACGATTACTCGCCCAAGTAATAACAAATTTTGTATAACCAACACCAATGACACACCAATGTTAGGGCACACAAGTTTTATAACTGTGGCACTAACCACAATTCAATATCTCATTAAGTCAAATTAAATATTTGTTCTCATATGATGACGATCCCAACAAGACTATAACCATGGCTAAGCATATTAATCGTACAGCCCACGTGACAATTAGTATTACATCACTAAATAAATACCCATCCTATGGTGACAATGGTATCATGCATTCAAATTGTCAAATGAGGGGTTAATCAACTAGGACAATAACTACTAGGTACAACGATTTGTAATAAAATAGCAATGCATGATAATTTAAAATAAAATAGATACATAATAGATTTGAAAACTAGATTCAATATGATCAAAGGACATGACTTGCCTTGGGCTTGCTCAGATATGAATTCTTGATCTTTTGGATGTGCTTCCATTGCTTTGAAGATGCAGTCTAATGAGAGAGAAAATGTAAGAAGCACAAAATAAAATCAAATAAAAATAAAATGAACTCCAAAAACTTCAAAACTAGAACCAAAAGATAGAATTCAATTTTAGATGAATTTAAAAAAGAACGGAGTTAATTGGAGCTAAGATAGAGAAGAATGGACTATTGGAAAATATAATCTAAAGAAAAATACTGAAAATTCAGAAATTCTACTGTGCTATGGACTCGGTGCATGGGAAGATTGGTCTATGGTGGAGTCGGCTTACGGAACAGTGCATGCGACTAGGCTTGTTGACGTGGCTGCTGACTATGCATCTAGGGCTGACGTGGCGGTGATGTGGTAGGCTTGTGTGCACTAGGGCAGATGTGGCGGCTGAGCTGGCAGAGTGACGTGGTTGATGTTACGAAACCTAATATGTTTCCGTGTGAGCAAATACCTAAACTACCCCTAGTGGTTCCCTACTATAAATATAGAGGTATTGTATCATGTAAACCAATCTATTATCAATAAAGCCTACATATGGTGTTCTCTGTTTCCCTGATGTCTTGTGTGATTGTAAAATTGTCTTCGGCGATTGTGTTTGTGGATTGCGTTACCGTTTATCTACTCCGTCGATTTCTCAACACGTTATGAGCACAACTCGCTCTACAAGGTGTACAGTATGCAAATCGTGAACCAATCTATTACGCTTTGTGTTTCATGCTTCAATCTAGATTGATTCTATGCCATGATTAGATTGACCATGCTCTAGTTATTTCTAGTCTCAGATTGATCTACAATTTATATGCATGATCAATAAATCATCTAATCCAGTAGAATCAAACATCTATACTCTAGATTGTTTTTGGCAAAATAGATTAGAACCGAAAAGATCTTAAAGCAGGCAAGGTGCTGTGCCCCGCAGCCTACCATCTACTATGTCGGTAATCATCTCTCGTTTCAAATCCTGTATGATGTAGTCGTATTTCCCTTTGTGATACTTTTTAGTCACGTGTATTAGTTCCCATCGTTTTCTGATCACGAAGGGAAATACGATCATTTGTGTTACACATGTGAGTTTCTGATGTAGTCGTATTTCCCATCTTTCAAATCATGTAATTTGTGTATTATTTTCTATGCTACGATCCCATCTTTTTTCCCTATACAATAAAAAAGGTATGAGCATCAGAAACTCAAATCAATTGTAACACGGGGACAAGACAAGACAATAGAAAAGATCAATGGATAGGCATCACGCTGCTTCCACCCATGGTGTCCTGCATGTCCTCGGAAGAAACCATCACATGAGGCACGTGGGTGTGCATTGCTACGTGCAAGGAGGAACATCAGCAGCAGCAACAAACAACGCTAGCTAGAACGATGCAGCGTGCGGATGAGAGGGATCATTGGCGCTGACGTGCAGTGCGGGTCCAAGTCAGACCCAACGTCCGTCCCAATCGATTCGCTTCCCTCGCTGCCTCGTGCGTGCAAGGAGGCACTGGTGCTGGTCAAGGCCATGCGCAGTAAGCGCCCGCGGGCCTCGGCTGTACTCACGTGCCCACCGTGCCAACTACCAGCGCAGGTCGCCCGGGCCTCTAGGGACACGCTGTGGCGGCACCATGCACCGGTTCATCAAAGAACCAAAATATTGCATCGGCTGGTTGTTGCCGACTGGATCAGCTAACCATCCACGGCTTGGTTGACGGAACGGATACGCATCTTTCCAACTACTCCACGGATCGATCTGTAACATTTTAGGATCCATATTACCTTAGAATACCATTAAACTACTCTACAAACTAGCTAATTTATAAGATAACATAAACTGGAAATAATTTTCTAATACATAACAAGCTAAGCGGAAGCATGCTAAAACAAAGTTAATATAACACTATTAATAAAAGAACCACCACTACCAATTTTAATCAATTAAAACGAACCACTGTCTAGTATTATTAATTTGAAACAAACATTAATGAGGGAAATAAATCCATGACTAAGACTACATAATTATTACAACATTAATCATAAGATGGTGTGCAATTGTGTTGTACTGCTCTACTCTTCTAATGCATGCTCAAGGATCACTGGAAGGGGAAACAAGAGTGAGATAAAAATCTCAAGCAAGCAAACTGTTTAACAAGCTAATTAAACTATAATAGTTTAAGCTTCAATATTTAATTTCCACATTGACCTCAATTATAGCCTTAACCACCATTACTACCAACAACCACAAAATATTAGCAATTAGGTCTCGATTGCCTACTTCATAACCACAACCACCACTACTACCAACAACAATAAAGTATTAACATATTATCCTCATTAACCTTATTCTTTTCCATAACCACAACCATTAACAACAGATACCACAAGAGAAAATACATCATGCCATAACCACATCCCCTACCATACCACAAGGGGGTGAACCCCCATTCCACAACCATAGCCACATTCCTCATACCACAAAGGACTCTCATGAGCCAATCCCACATAAAACTAAGAAGTTGCATTTGTTTGCAAATAACTCAACCATAATACATTGCATAAGTATACAAATAATTTATCTACAATGTAAATACATATGATCCACTGCACCCTCACCCAACAAAATAAGAGTGTGCATCATACTACGGTAATGTACGATGCTGTACCGGTACGGTTGCGGCTATAAGCGGCGACATCCACAATGCAAATATCATGATATGTTATGAATGATATGATAATTATAATCCACAAGAATTTGACCTTAAAGAATAACATCATATTCATCATGAATTTAACCACAAAGGACAACAACATATTCAACATGAATACTACCTCATAATTCACATATGATTCAATAAATATATTACCACATAATCCACATTCGGTTCACCAAGATCAAAATCAATCTATCCAAAGGTAGTACTACCACATAGGCCACAATTTATTCATTAATAATACTGCCAACTAGCCCACCATATGCCTCACAAGTAGTGATCAAGTCCCAAGTTCTCGCGGACTTCCTCGCGGAGTAGACCCCCTCGGCCCAGCCCGTCCAGCAGCTAGAGGACCCAGTGTGGATGCTTGACACTGATGGAGCCTACGGCATTTCAGGCGCAGGCGTGGGCGCAGTGGTTACTATGCCGAAGGGACACCGCCTGTCGTACTCGGCGTGTCTTGCATTTCCTGCCACCAACAACACGGCTGAGTACGAGGCGCTACTCTTCGGCCTCGTGAAGCTCAAAGCTCTTGGTGCGAGGCGAGTTCTCGTCCGCACTGACTCACGGCTGGTGGCAGGCCACGTGGATAAGTCATACCAAGCCAAGGACGCCGAACTGACCAAGTACCTGGCAGCCGTAAGAGGAAAGGAGCGACACTTTCTGGGTATCACAGTCAAGGCCATCCCTCGGGCAGAAAACGTGCAAGCCGATGTCCTAGCAAAAGCCACCAGCCAACAGCTCCCCATTCCCGAAGGAGCGTTTTATGAGGTCCTGCCCGCGGCGGCCATCGCTCAAGACAACCGTGATGCGGCCCTTGTCCACCAGATTATCCAGCAGGGTGACTGGCGAGAGCCCATCTACGATTTCTTGTAGGGCATCGCAGAGACTGATGACCCTGTCGAGCTCCGACGCTTACAATGTCATGCTAGGTCTTTCCAGGTGCTTGACGGAGTACTCTACAAAAAAGGAGTCTGTGCACCGCTTCTACGGCCCCTACCTAAGCCCAGCCGGCCTGTTAGAAAGTTGTAAGCCCCAAAGTAGGACATATGTAATGACGTGATTGCCCTTGGGAAAGATATTTGGATGTAAGGGTACGATTGTAAAAACACTCCCTATGAGAATATATATATATATATATATATATATATATATATATATATATATATATATATATATATCTGATACAAGTCATGGAGGAGGACAGAGCATTGCTCACCTAACTCTCTATTACACACTCTCTCTCTGTTTGGTCTGTAACCACAACACATACCAAACAAACATTCACACAATCAACTCACAAGCATCAATCTCACATCATGGCCAAACAAGAATATAAATAGTGAAAACGTAAATGCACTGCTCGACTAAACCCCATCCAACATTGCACCGGAGTGTGTCAAGTTTAAAATATTTATTTATGTTTCTAATCCTAAGTCAAGTTTTAGTAGTTACTGAACCTAAGCAAAATTCTTGTTTAATAACCAATCCTAAATCAAATTTTAGTGGATTAAGGTAGCATAGTTTACCAATTTATCTATTACAGATCTAACGACCAACCGTAACACTCAAGTCTAATGTCTGAGCCAAAAATGTTATCACTACTCTATAAAACTCCAAATTACATCCATCATTACTAAATTTTGGCAGCATTTTTCCTGGTTATACTACTATGAAAGGTTCTAATGTTTTGAACAATTTTCGAGCTTGGACTACACTTTTTTTGTCGCTTGGACTTCACCAGTTCGGTACATATAACTCATGCATATTGCATAGGAGCAAAGCATCGTTTACCTATGAGTGGAAGATAAGAATAATTATATTACTGTGTTATACTTTTCTCCACGCAAAGACAACGATACGTACGCTTGTGACATGTGAGTCAAAAATTAATATATGTGACTGTTTTTTTAATTTCGACTACCTATAGAAAATAAGACGGACGAATATGATGTGCCACCTATATATTATATATACAGAAGAAAAATGAATTAGCAACAAACCTATGCATGGACTGAAATTTTGTCATAACTTCGAAGAAAAAGTTGCTAGGGACCAAAAGAACGGCATGGCGCAGTAGTCCTTCCAAAAACTGACGTGTTTTATATTATTTCGTATTGCCAATTGCAGGACTAGTTAGTCTCTCGTCTTTCTATCATTGCGAAACAAGTAGAAATAGCATCATGTGATACTGTGGAGAACGATTTCTTCGTGTATAAATATCCTTCCATCTCAATGGTATGATCAAGTCTCTCATCTCTGAACCCTCATCTCTAGGAAGGACGGATCTGTGGATATTTTCTTGAGAGAAGCGATGGCCACCATTAGAGCTGCCAGTTTCGTTCTGTTGGTGCAGATTATTATGGCCTTCTACATGGTGGTTTTGAGCAGCTCATTTTGCGATGGTGCCACCGGTGAGTGTTTATACACGCCGAGTTTGCTTCATCAAGTAATTTATCAGTCGTACCATTCCAAATCAACTTCAACTCCAAATTAATCAGTTCCTTTTGAGTGTCAGTCTTAACCACTGTGCTATAATATGGCCTCACGCAGGAGTAAGCATTGATCAGTTGCGAGTTATTTAGTGTGCACTAGGCTGCTCAATTTTTACAAGTTGACATGCATGCATGCCTTTCTCCAATGTTACTCTAACAGAACGGGGCGCTGTCCTTGCAGTTTCATATCGGGGTTTAGGAAGCCTCGACCCTAATCGTCCGGCTTGCACAGGTAACTGTCCATCTCCGGGTCTTCCGTACACAGGGCGTTGCAAATCACCCTACGGATGTCCACCAGGAGGGGTTGTTCCATAAGTTTGTACAAGTGCATGCTCGTAGTAATATTTCTAAATGTTCATCACGAATTAATCTGATATACGAATAAGATTTTACTGGATTATGCATCAACAAATATGTAATGTACGTACCACGCAAAAAAAAACTGTAATGTACGTCGGCCTAGTACTGAATAATGATCATGGTGTTGGTTGTTGTGTGAATTGTCTGCTCCATTTTCTGAATGGCACTATCTCGGTGTTGATTGTTGTGTGAATTGTCTGCTCTTATTCCCTTTTGCAAGGAAATGGAAATGTTGTTTGTGTGTTTTTTCTATAGTTCCAAATGTTAGAAATGTAGGTAATATTTTAATTCCAAGTTTTGCTAGAATGTCCAGATTAGATTTAATTCCAAGATGTGAAATTGTCAAAGGATCAAAGTGCCAGTCATATGTGTAAGCAAAGTTGTCTCGAAAACCTTTAAAAGATTAGAGAATAAAAAGAACTTGGCACCGTTAGATCTTGTTCATTCAGATTTGTGTGAAATGAATGAATTGTTGACAAAAGGAGGCAAAAGATATTTTCTAACTTTTATTAATGATACAACACGCTACTGTTAGGTGTTTTTGCTTAAAACTAATGATAAAGCTTTAAATTACTTTTAAACTTATAAGGCCGAGGTTCAGAACCAACTGGAAAAGAAAATAAAAAGATTGAGATCTGATCGTGGAGGAGAGTACGTCTCTCATGAATTCTCCCAATTCTGTTTTGAGTATGGAATAATCTATGAATTAATACCACCATATTCACCCTAATCAAATGGGGTCGCTGAGAGGAAAAACCAGACACTAACAAACTTGGTTAATACAATGTTAGAAAGTTCGGGTATGCCTAAGATATGGTGGAGAAAGCTATATTGATAGCAACTTTCGTCCTAAACAGAGTAATCATTAAAAAGAGTGAGATTACTCCATATGAGGGACGGAAGGGGAGAAAACATAATATTAATTTTTTGCGAACTTGGGAGTGTTTGGCAAAATTCAATATACCATTGCAGAAAAAGAGCAAACTTGGAATTAAAATATTTCCTAAATTTCCAACAATCCAGAAATCTTATTGCCTCCCCGTGTAGATTCTCTCTGCGACAATAGTTCAGAGATCCCGCTCTCCTCTCTTACCTGTATACGCCAAAAAGAAATGTCGACGAGGTTCGGTTGCTCAACACTTAGTACAACTTCCCCAGAGTGGAAGAAGACAATGGAAGAAATGAATGTGAGGAGTTCAGTACTAAACCTGGACATCTTCAGGTCTTTTATAGACATGCTAATTACTCTATAGTAACTGATGCCATTAAACTAAAATAATACTTAAGTAACTGACTCCATTATTCACTGGTAACTACTGATATTCAAACGAAATAATAAAAATTAAGTAGTCTCATTACTAGTCAAAAAGAAAAGAGATGATACATGGTTAAGCAAAAATAAGGTGGACTTGGACTGTTGGGTGGAGCGTCACGCCATGGCGCGGTCGCACGTCGCAAGTCACAAGTCATATGATTTTCACACGAATACGCGCGCGCGTGCGTGTGCGCATATGTGATTAGCCAAAGCCCTCCCCATCCATAATTCAAGGTTTTTGGACAGCGCATTTGCGCGACCGTTCATACTCTACTTCATCTACATCCTGCACTACATCGAGCCTGCACTGCATCACGCCTGCGCTACTTCCTACTCTTCATCAAACCCAACAGTAAGTCATTTGTGTACTCGTACAACTTTGATACTATATTTTTCTTGCGTATATTCCGAAGTATGATGAGTAACCTACTGTGAGTAGTTAGCTTGCATCACTAGTATATTGTATTTGTCTCCTAGTAAAACTTGGATCTAATCTAGACATTCTAGCAATACTATCAAAAACCAATATAATAGAAACGAGAATACCAAACATTTGCCTCACATTTATTTAAACATGTTGCAACAATCAGATTATAACAAGACTCTAAAGTACTTAGGCGGAATAAGCCTCAGCTCTCATAGCTTTTACCAATAAAGTTTTCGAACTTAGACACTACAATTTTATTTGACTCAAAAACTAACTTATTGTCGAGACCCGAATATGCAAACTCGGTCTCTCTGTGTAAACTGCACTAGTCCAGGATCACGCTAGTGCACACAGTCAAACATAGATGTCATCACAGTCATACACACGACAATAATAAGGGAAAACTAAAATATCGATAAAATATCAAAGGTACGACCTTATGGCCAAGCTTACAATATCTCTAGCTGGAAGGGCTTAACAAAATAGCAGCGAAATCCAAAATAAAGCGTAGCGACCAATCGACAAGCCACAAAGCTATCGAGTGGAGAACGAAGCCTAATCCGTGAAGTCGTCGTGAGAACTCTCCTTCGGAACCTCCTGCCGATAGTACTCCTCTCCTCAATCGAGCAACATAGGCGTAAAGCCGTGAGTACATTGGTACTCGGCAAGTCGTTTGTAACAATAAATGCAATATAACATGCGTGGCTTACGAAGGAAAGCTGAAAGGTTAGTTTGCATAAAGGCATTTGTTGATGAAATATATTAAATAACTTGAAAGCGAAAGTTAACTGAAAACAGTAATAATAGATAATCAAAGGAATAAACATGAACCACTTGTGAACACCAATTCACAAGTTAAACCAACAGTGAACTACCTGTCCACCCCCAACATAAACCACCAAGTTATAAATGAAACACTAACCTCGTGTGAAATCCCGAGCACCGCCCATGACCGAGGACGCGCTATTCGAATAGTTTTACACTCTGCAGAGGTTGCACAACTGTACCCACACAATGTGATTAGCCTAGGCCTAAGGAAATCACAACAAGGCCTTTACAATGCTCTATCTCAATACAATCCTGCCCGCTAAGGTTTCGCATCACACCCCCCCTTGCGTCACATGGAAATCAGCAACCATGTCCATCACAATGGCAGAATCGAATTGAAATATTACAAATTAATCAGCCAGGTCCATCCCATACTAGACATGTGGTTTGCACGATTAAGTTCAGATCACTGGCGCACAAAGTTAAGTCCTTAACATTACCCGGGCGAGACTACCACATCCCCCAAAGTACAACTGTACTTTCCCCTTTACTGCACGATCACTCGCCCGAGTGCAAAACCAATTTGTATATCCAAGCCAACGTCACACCAATGACGTGGCACAAATTTTAATACACGTGGCACCAACCACAGTTCCATATGTCATTAATTCAAATTAATAATTTAACATGCGTGATGAGACCAATCGTAAATATAAACTGGCTAAGCAATCTAATCGTACCAACCCATGTGATAAATAAACTAGCATCACTAATAAATTTCCCAACCTATGGTGACAAAGGCATCATGGTATTTCAAAGTGTCAAGGAGGTATAATTGCAATTGGGACACTAGCTACCTGTGCAAAGGTTTGAATAAAAATAGCAATGCAATGTAATTTAAAGCAAAATAATTAAATAATAGTTTGCAAAATTGGGTTCAACATGATCAAGGGACACGACTTGCCTTCGTTATGCTCAGCGGGGTACTCCTGGTCTTCTGGCGCGAAACCTGCTCCTCCGGAATCCGAATCTAACGAGAGAGAAAACGACCGAAAACAAAGAAACACATAAAATGACAAGAAAATGAACTCCAAAATTCACAAAACCAGAACCAACAGCTAGAGCTCGATTTTAGATGAATTTAGAAAAAAGAACGGGGTCAATCGGAGCTAGGACGGAGGAGAACGGGCTCCCGGAAAATTAATTCTAAAATTAATTCGGGAAAATCGGAAAAGTTACTGTGCTGTGAACCCGGTCCACGAGATTCCGAGTCCACCGTGGACGCGGTCCACGTAACAGTGCACGGGGGGCGGCGGCTGACGCGGCGGGGCGTGCTGACGTGGCAGCAGCATATGCTGCCACGTGGCACATGCTGACGTGGCAGCTGACGTGGCTGCCACGTGGCTCGGGGCGCTTAGGGCCGACGTGGCGGCGACGTGGCATGCCACGTGTCATGCCACGTGGCCTAGGGCTGATGTGGCACGCGCTGTGTGCTGCCACGTGGCTAGGCCGAGCCGGGCGCCGGCGCGGCGCGCCGGCGGATCCGACGGCGGGGACGCGGGCACGTGGCCAGATCTGGGCCCTCGCTCAGATCTGAGCGGGCGGCGGGGATTGCGCGCGCGGGAGCGGCGCGGCGACGGCTTGATCGGCGACGCGTGGCGGCTTCGCTGCGCTGCGTTGCGGCGGCGTGGCGCTGGCGGCGGCGGCGAAGCGATCGCAGCCAAGCGGGCGACGCGGCAGCGGGCGGGCGCGAGGGCGGATCGGCGACGCGTGGCGGTGCGCGCGCGAGGCGACGGGTCGCGGGCGCGCTGGCGCAGACGCGCGAGGCGAGGCGAGACGAGGGCGAGGGCGCGGCGCGGCGACGGAGGCGACGCGGCGAAACGGCGCGAGAGCTCACCGCGCGACGCGCGGCGGCGGCCGCCGCCCGGCGACCTCGGCGACGGCGAGACGCAGCACGGTGGCGGGCGGCTCCGGCGGCAGCGGTGGCGCGAGCGCGAGCGGAGGCGGCGGCGAGGGTTTCGGCGGCGCACGCGAACCGAGGACGGCCCGCTGATTTTAACACGCGAACCGAGGAGTTCGATCCGATTCTGGCGGCAGCGCGAGACGCGACGGGTTAGGACGGCTAGGATGCGCCACGCGGCAAGATCGGACGGCGGGATTGATTAGCGTTAGGGTTAGGGTTCGCGCGGGCGCGGGGAGCGGACGGCCGTGGATGGCGCGATGCGCGATCGCGGCCGAGGGCGCGGCGGGGCGAGGGCGCCGCCAGTGCCGCCGCGTCGTCGATGATGCGACGCGTGGCGCGGCGGATCGGGCGGCGAAGCGGCGGGCGCGAAAGGGAACGCGGCGCGGCGCGCGGATCGGGCGACGCGTGGAGGAGAGAGGGTGATCGGGCGGCTGAGGTTAAATCCTTTTCTTTTCTTTTTCCAGAAATTCAAATAAACTTCTAAAAGCTCTAGAAAATCGCAAATAACTCCCAAAAATTCACCAAAAATACCAGAAAATTCCTTGAGACCTGAGGAACACAAATAAAATATTTCCAACTTATGTTAATGTTTATTTTAATCATATTAAATCATTTAAAACTTTAAAAATTCATTTGAAGCTTCAATTAATTTCAGAAAATTCCAGAAAATTCATTTTTGAAATCCAGGCTTTAAAAATCTCAGGAAAACAGGATGTTACACTTATAACCATCCCTACAAAGGAGAGAACCACTAATGAGGTTCTTATTTATTGTAGGAGCATGATGCACGTTATTCAAGTGGACAATCTTTCTTGAAATAAGCTTCAGATCTACCATGCCAACACCAAGAATAGAAGCATGCAAGCCATTTTCCATTAGGATGGATGAAGCCCCTACTTCCTGGTAAGAAGAAAACAAGGAAATATCAGAACATACGTGAAAATTAGCATCAGTATCAACCCACCAATCAGTGGATTGACATACTGAAAGACAACAGGTGAATTACCATACCCTCTTGAAGTCGAGGCCTTGCCTGCGATCACGTTTACAACCTTCTTCTTTGGCTATTCACTATTTCTAATTTTGCGAAACCGACAGTCTTTCACCATATGACCGTCTTTTCCACATACAAAGTAAGTGATGTCCCTCAAATCTATTTTCTCGGTTTTCTTCTTTTTAAAGCTAGTTGTCTTGTTCGGTTTGTTGGATTTATACTTCTTTGCTACAGACACTAACCGACTTGGTTAATACAATGTTAGAGAGTTCTGGTATGCCTAATATATGGTGGGGGAAGCTATATTGATAGCAACTTTCGTCCTAAACAGAGTAATCATTAAAAAGAGTGAGATTACTCCATATAAGGGATGGAAGGGGAGAAAACCTAATGTTAATTTTCTGTGAACTTAGAGGTGTTTGGCAAAGTCAATATACTATTGCAGAAAAAGAGAAAATCTAAAATTAAAATATTGCCTACATTTCCAACACCAAACAGTATCGATCCGCCACCATTAATTCTTGTGATCGAGGTGGTAAATCCACCATGATAATTTTAAAGATTCAATAATACTCCCTCTGTTCACTTACACAAGATCACTGTAATGCCCCACATTTTGTGGCTAATTTAAGCAGCATAATTAGCATTAAAAATAATTAATAAGTTATCGATTAATGTTAGGATTCAAAACGCTCAAATTTAGAACATTTCACTAGAATTTAAATTGAATTGCATTCAACCAAATAAAGAAATTCAAGTCGTATCTTTTATTACAATCCAAGTCTATACAGTCCGTTTAATTATTATATTGGGAATGACCGATGGATAAATATAAATAAGGAGCATTTCATTCATGTATATAATTATTCTAATTAATAGAGAATGAAAGTTACATTAAGACCATTTCATTCATTTTACAATTAATTATGAGCTAAAGGAAATATGTAAAGTTGTGTGCATAGCATCGCATACACTAGTGTCGATCTCTGAACCACCGCCGTATGGATATTTCAATTGTGAACAGCATGGTATAAAAATGCCAAAAAAGGCCAAAAAAGGAACCAACAAAAGGAAGTAAAATGAGGAAAGGGTAAGAAATTGCCATCAAAACCCTAGAGATTAATTTTGAGCAAGGTATTCCATTCACGGAGATAACTGACCATCCAAGAGCCAATTGGCACCTGTCATAACTGTAGGGTCATCACTCGACAATAGAAACAAACTTGAGTTTATTCTAGAAGTCCATTTTTCAAACCATGTAAGCAAATATCTCAGTGCCCCCCCCCCCTCTGCAAAGTAGTCATGGTGAGAGCATAGGAGGACACAACCAAGCATAACCAAGGGATATAGCCAACCCAATCGGCCAAGGGGGGAAGAGAGAGCACCATTTCAACCGAGCAAAGAGCCAGAGAGAACTCCAGAGACCAATAACAATACAATGCAAAGTGTAAAGATGAACATAAGCAAACCAATAACAGGAAAGATTAGGAGAGGGAGTGAGAGTAGAGAGAGAGGTGAAGGGAGAGAGGCCATGGAAGGGGGCCGATGGCGGTGTCGAGTAGCCGACCCTAGGATTGGCCTAGGTTTACCAAGGGTGGTAGCGCATGGAGGCCAACAGGTAAGGAGCTGGAGCTAAAGAGGGAGATGGGGTGGCGCTGGGAGCCGACCAAGGGGCAACAGCACTGGGAGCCGACCAAGGGCGGCGGCAGAGGGCCCGAACCCAGGAGCGGTGAAGCCGAGGATGAGGGCTGGGGTGGCACACATCTTCTAGAGCCGATGGCATGGGGGGAAGGAAGCGATAGATCTAGATCAGAGGAGAAGAGGAGAGTGAGAGCAGGGGGAAAGGGGAATGAGACATGAGGCAACCAATTCGGCCAGGAAAAGAAAAGAGGGAGAAGAAAAGAAAAAGGGGGGAAAAGAGGACAGGGAAAGAAAGAAAAGAAAAATAAAAGGGAGGTGAGAGGTTTAGCATGAGTGATGGAAATTCATCTTCACAGATAAGTATGTGTTTGGAGTTTCTTTAGGAAAGTTGTATGGATTTCTTGTTTTTTCACGAGGAAGCAAAGCAAATCCTAAAAAGATAAGAGCCTTTGAACAAATGCACCCTCCAAGATCGAAGAAAGAAGTCCAAAAATTGAAGGGTGCATGGTGACTTTTAAGTCGTTTCATTGCACAACTGGGAAAAAAGAATTCCTTTCTTCAAACTTCTAAGGAAGCAAGAGGGTTTTGAGTGGTCGAAGGAGGCTAACGACGCCTTCGAGGATATCAAGAGGTATTTTACGAGTTCTCCCATTCTAGTTTTTCTAAAACCAGAAGAGACACTCTTAATATATCTAGCTACCACACCATAGGCAATGAGTGTAGTACTGGTCGCAGAACATGAGAATGTCCAGCGGCCAATTTGCTACGTAAGCAAAGTTTTACACAGGCCTTAGGAGCACTATCCTTAGGTTCAAAAACCTTTGTATGTCTTTGAGGAAACTGAGGCATTATTTTTAGGTGCACAAACTAATTGTGTCATTTGAATTTTTCTTAGGAAGGTCCTCCATAATAGAAAAGCAGTAGGATGTATGGCAAAATAGTCGGTTGAACTTGGAGAGTTCAACCTCCATTTCTTGTCCTGAATGACTATTAAATCCCAACTCTTGGCAGATTTCGTCACTGAATGGATAAATCCTGAATAGGGATGGCAATGAGGACAGGAATCGTGGGGGAAGCCTCCGCGGCCCTACCCCACCCTGCTAAGCCTCCCGAGGAGATGGCCTCGTCCCCACCCACACGGGACCCGACCTCAGTGGTTCCCATGGGGGATAAAAAAAGACTAAATTTGTTTTTCAAAAAAATAATAATTTGATTTTATTTATTAATTTATAATTACTTAAGCATATATTTTTTTTTTGAAAAAATATAACTTCAAAATATATACTCTAACATATAAATTCAACTTTTAGTCTAAATATACAAGGAAAGAATACAATCTCTTATATTAAAAAAACTATAATCTATTATCAAAATATTTATTTTTATTTTTATCAAGCCCCTGTGGGGCCCCGTGGGGGCAAAGATGACACCTGTCCCCACCCAGCTAGCTAGTAGGGCCCCGCCCCGTTCCCCACACGGGGGAAGATCATCTCCCGCCTCCCTAAGGACCGTCAGTAGATTAACAATCAGCTTGTACCGATTAAATTGGTAGATCATCACTTAAATCACTCTGTAGCATACTTGAATCCTAAGTTAATTTATTAGTCACCTATAAAAATAGTAGAAACTCATTAAGAATTATCTGTATTATTTGTATTATTATTGCCACCTAGAGGATTAAGGTTTGTACGCAATGGAACAATAATTGCGCGATGATTAAGGTTTAACGCGATAGTTAAAATAGCAATTGGGTGGTAAAAATTAGCAAATAGCAAGAATAACATCCAGGAATCATACCAAGATGCTTTAGTGTAATTTACTCAATTAATGACTAAATATTATTTTCTTCGGCACCAGTAAATTACATTATAGCACGCGTACTAACTGCAAGAGGGGAACCGAGATTGGAGAGCAGAATTTACCGGAGTGACCTTGGGACCCAGGGCTTCCATCTAAACTGAGGCAAACATTTCTTTGAACAATTGTCCATAGTATATTCAGTAAAACAAATATTTCCTTATTAATTAAATATCACCCTACATGAAAAGGAAAACATCTGTTAAATTGAATAAGTGATATGAGAAAGAAAAGAAAAGGGATAGCCATTAACTGATGGAGCAGTTGACTAGCTAGGTTAATTAAGAAGGTGGGTAGAGGTTGCCTTGGCAGGTGACAGAGAGGCAGGTTTGGGACCTCTGCATGAGAATAGAATATAAGGAATTACAAACTTCACTAGCATGAATGGGTAGTATTAATCTTGTCAACCATCATTTTGTTTGAGGACAGACATAATTAGTAGTGCTATCAAGGTTATTATATTCTCCACATGGATCAGTATTATTTAGGAAAGGAACCTTGTCGAGACCCGAATATGCAAATCTGGACTCTTTGTGTATACCACGTTAGTCTAGGATCATGCTAGTGCATATAGTGTAAACATAGATGAAATATCGATCATACGCACGATTAATAAAGGAAAAAACTCAAGTATTAATAATTACCAGAGTACAACCTTATGGCCAAGTTTACAATTAATAGTCTGAAGGGCAAGGGCTTAAGAAACTAGCAGTAGAAAACAAAATTAAGGATGGTAACCCTTCGACATACCCACAGGCAATCAACTGAAAAGCGAAGTCCTAATCTATAAAGTTATCGAAATATCCTCCTTCTGGTACCTCCTGCTGATATGGCTCTTTTTCTTCAACTAAGCAATAGTAGGCATAAAGCCATGAGTACATTGATACTTAGCAAGTCATTTATAATAAAAATGCAATATAATATGCAAGTCTTACCAATGAATGGCTAAAATGTTATTTTACAGAAAGCGATAATATAAAGTAAATACAATAATTAGATAGAAAATAAATTTTAAAGAAAATAATAATAAATAAATAACCAAAGAAATTAAATAGGCCATAAGTGAATTAACCATCCACTTTAATAAACTACTAGTGAACTACCTGTCCACTTCCCAAAGTTATCCAACCCAAGTTTTACAAAATAACTACCTCTTGTGTGAAATCACCGAGCACCATCCACAATCGGGGACACGGCTATTCGAATAGTTTTACACTATACAGAGATTGCATAACTTTACCCACACGATGTGATCATCTTCACATTAAAGAAAATCACAACAAGTCATTTACAATACACAATCACAAATCAATTTTGCTTGCTAAGGTTTTACCGTCGAATATGTTAACCACCTAGTTGATAATTACCCCCTCTTGCACCTTATAGAAATTAACAAGCATATTCAACTCAATGGCAAAATTGAAATCAAAATATCACAAATTAATCAGCCAAACCTATCCCATACTAAGCATGTGGTTTGAACGGTATGGCTCAGATCAATAGCGCACAAAGTTAAGTCCTTAGACATTACCCAGGTGAGACTTCCACATCCCCCGAAGTGAATCCCCACTTCCTTCTTTACTGCATGATTACTCGCCCAAGTAATAACAAATTTTGTATAACCAACACCAATGACACACCAATGTTAGGGCACACAAGTTTTATAACTGTGGTACTAACCACGATTCAATATCTCATTAAGTCAAATTAAATATTTGTTCTCATATGATGATGATCCCAACAAGACTATAACCATGGCTAAGCATATTAATCGTACAGCCCACGTGACAACTAGTATTACATCACTAAATAAATACCCATCCTATGGTGACAATGGTATCATGCATTCAAATTGTCAAATGAGGGGTTAATCAACTAGGACAATAACTACTAGGTACAACGATTTGTAATAAAATAGCAATGCATGATAATTTAAAATAAAATAGATACATAATAGATTTGAAAACTAGATTCAATATGATTAAAGGACATGACTTGTCTTGGGCTTGCTCAGATATGAATTCTTGATCTTTTGGATGTCCTTCCATTGCTTTGAAGACGTAGTCTAATGAGAGAGAAAATGTAAGAAGCACAAAATAAAATCAAATAAAAATCAAATGAACTCCAAAAACTTCAAAACTAGAACCAAAAGATAGAATTCAATTTTAGATGAATTTAAAAAAGAACAGAGTCAATCGGAGTTAGGATAGAGAAGAATGGACTATTGGAAAATATAATCTAAAGAAAAATACTGAAAATTCAGAAATTCTACTGTGCTATGGACTCGGTGCATGGGAAGATTGGTCTATGGTGGAGTCGGCTCACGGAACAGTGCATGCGACTAGGCTTGTTGACGTGGCTGCTGACTATGCATCTAAGGCTGACGTGGCGGTGATGTGGTAGGCTTGTGTGCACTAGGGCAGATGTGGCGGCTGAGCTGGCAGAGTGACGTGGTTGATGTTACGAAACCTAATAGGTTTCCGTGTGAGCAAATACCTAAACTACCCCTAGTGGTTCCCTACTATAAATATAGAGGTATTGTATCATGTAAACCAATCTATTATCAATAAAGCCTACATATAGTGTTCTTTGTTTCCCTGATGTCTTGTGTGATTGTAAAATTGTCTCTGGCGATTGTGTTTGTGGATTGCGTTACCGTTTATCTACTCCGTCGATTTCTCAACACGTTATGAGCACAACTCGCTCTACAAGGTGTACAGTATGCAAATCGTGAACCAATCTATTACGCTTTGTGTTTCATGCTTCAATCTAGATTGATTCTATGCCATGATTAGATTGACCATGCTCTAGTTATTTCTAGTCTCAGATTGATCTACAATTTATATGCATGATTAATAAATCATCTAATCCAGTAGAATCAAACATCTATACTCTAGATTGTTTTTGGCAAAATAGATTAGAACCGAAAAGATCTTAAAGCAGGCAAGGTGCTGTGCCCCGCAGCCTACCATCTACTATGTCGGTAATCATCTCTCGTTTCAAATCCCGTATGATGTAGTCGTATTTCCCTTTGTGATACTTTTTAGTCACGTGTATTAGTTCCCATCGTTTTCTGATCACGAAGGGAAATACGATCATTTGTGTTACACATGTGAGTTTCTGATGTAGTCGTATTTCCCATCTTTCAAATCATGTAATTTGTGTATTATTTTCTATGCTACGATCCCATCTTTTTTCCCTATACAATAAAAAAGGTATGAGCATCAGAAACTCAAATCAATTGTAACACGGGGACAAGACAAGACAATAGAAAAGATCAATGGATAGGCATCACGCTGCTTCCACCCATGGTGTCCTGCATGTCCTCGGAAGAAACCATCACATGAGGCACGTGGGTGTGCATTGCTACGTGCAAGGAGGAACATCAGCAGCAGCAACAAACAACGCTAGCTAGATCGATGCAGCGTGCGGATGAGAGGATCATTGGCGCTGACGTGCAGTGCGGGTCCAAGTCAGACCCAACGTCCGTCCCAATCGATTCGCTTCCCTCGCTGCCTCGTGCGTGCAAGGAGGCACTGGTGCTGGTCAAGGCCATGCGCAGTAAGCGCCCGCGGGCCTCGGCTGTACTCACGTGCCCACCGTGCCAACTACCAGCGCAGGTCGCCCGGGCCTCTAGGGACACGCTGTGGCGGCACCATGCACCGGTTCATCAAAGAACCAAAATATTGCATCGGCTGGTTGTTGCCGACTGGATCAGCTAACCATCCACGGCTTGGTTGACGGAACGGATACGCATCTTTCCAACTACTCCACGGATCGATCTGTAACATTTTAGGATCCATATTACCTTAGAATACCATTAAACTACTCTACAAACTAGCTAATTTATAAGATAACATAAACTGGAAATAATTTTCTAATACATAACAACCTAAGCGGAAGCATGCTAAAACAAAGTTAATATAACACTATTAATAAAAGAACCACCACTACCAATTTTAATCAATTAAAACGAACCACTGTCTAGTATTATTAATTTGAAACAAACATTAATGAGGGAAATAAATCCATGACTAAGACTACATAATTATTACAACATTAATCATAAGATGGTGTGCAATTGTGTTGTACCGCTCTACTCTTCTAATGCATGCTCAAGGATCACCTGGAAGGGGGGAAACAAGAGTGAGATAAAAAATCTCAGCAAGCAAACTGTTTAACAAGCTAATTAAACTATAATAGTTTAAGCTTCAATATTTAATTTCCACATTGACCTCAATTATAGCCTTAACCACCATTACTACCAACAACCACAAAACATTAGCAATTAGGTCTCGATTGCCTACTTCATAACCACAACCACCACTACTACCAACAACAATAAAGTATTAACATATTATCCTCACTAACCTTATTCTTTTCCATAACCACAACCATTAACAACAGATACCACAAGAGAAAATACCTCATGCCATAACCACATCCCCTACCATACCACAAGGGGGTGAACCCCCATTCCACAACCATAGCCACATTCCTCATACCACAAAGGACTCTCATGAGCCAATCCCATATAAAACTAAGAAGTTGCATTTGTTTGCAAATAACTCAACCACAATACATTGCATAAGTATACAAATGATTTATCCACAATGTAAATGCATATGAATGCAAATGATCCACTGCACCCTTACCCAACAAAGTAAGAGTGTGCATCATACTACGGCAATGTACGATGTTGTACCGGTACGGTTGTGGCTATAAGCGGCGACATCCACAATGCAAATGTCATGACATGTTATGAATGATATGATAATTATAATCCACAAGAATTTGACCTTAAAGAATAACATCATATTCATCATGAATTTAACCACAAAGGACAACAACATATTCAACATGAATACTACCTCATAATTCACATATGATTCAATAAATATATTACCACATAATCCACATTCGGTTCACCAAGATCAAAATCAATCTATCCAAAGGTAGTACTACCACATAGGCCACAATTTATTCATTAATAATACTGCCAACTAGCCCACAATATGATCATTAAAAGTACTACCACCTAGATCACAATATCCTCGTAAGGAATACTACTCTACAACCACTTTGTTTTATTAAGAACTATACCACATAACCACAAATATTTCATCAAGGTATAACCAATTAATTGCTAAATTGCTATCACATAGACCACATTAAGGAAGCATGTAACTATGACATAACATCTTAAATTAAGAGAATTAACTAGTGTGAATGTAGAAAGATTAATGAATTAAACAATAGCGCATCCGCTACGTTTACTTGCCTCTACCGGCGAAGCGAAGCAATCACGCGTGTTTTGGAGCAAAACCACTTGTCCAAAAGTACCTCTCAGCACAATACTACAGAAAGAAATCACATCATCAGAAGTAAAGATGTCGCTAAGCCCCAAAACCCCACAACATCCCTCTCCGCTCAACGGTCCTACTCCGTGCCCGCTGCAGCAGCGCTGCTTACTATTTTGTATCTTTAAAACTATTAACTATTTACAACAAATAATATATTTCTGGAAACTATACTAAAAAATCTTTAACTTTCAAGTAGACCACTAAATTTTATGTTACTGTTAACATGGTGTAATTTAACGCGCAAAACAGAGGACATACCCTGTTTCTAAAATCAGGCCAGTCAACTTCTAACGCACAATAACTTCTGTACAAAGCTCTAAAAATTATGATTTTTTACAGAAACTACATCTTCAGATTCCCTACAACTTTTATTATTGGGAGGAAAAATATAAAAATCATCTTTTACTTCGAATCTACATCCGAACAGCAATCTATCTCGGATTCCACCTCTGCCAGATAGCAGTCTTCCCAACCCTGCTTCACCCAAACCCCGCAGCTAAAACATCTGAAAAAATACAGGAGATATATCTCAATGTCCTCTACAATTTTCTTTTTGGCCAGACCCACAGGAAAAATCGTTTCGCAGGTCTAATATGCGCAAACAGATCTGATTACGCCCAGACAGCAAGAAATCACTAATTGGATAATCAATTTGCTAATCCCCTTCTAATCCCGTGCCAAGAACGCTAATTACTCTAAAAACAAAAGGTTTTGTGATTAGAAAAAATTACCTAGGGGATCCCTCCCCTTCCTCTCTTCCTCTCTTCTTCTACCTTTCTTCTCGCTTCCTCCTTTGCACCAAGGGACAGCAGCAGGGGAGAGGAGATGGAGGTGCAATGGGAGGGGAGGGGTGGCGGCTGGAGGGGTGAAAAAGGGTGGGGGCGGCTTGGAGGGTTAAATAGGGGGTAGCTTAGGGTTGGAGATGGGAGCGGCCACCCCTTGGGCCCATTGGCCCAAGGTGGCAAGCTCACCCTCCAGGCAGCCCACTAAAATGTTTTTTTATTTACTTCATTTTATGCTATTCTATAATTTTTATTTTTCCTTCCCGCGATTTACTGAAAATCCGGGTAACTCCGCGATCACTTTAAAAAGCAACGCCGAAGCGACGTTTAGGATGTTACACGATCCACCAACGAATCGATAAGTGCATGCAATCTAGAAAAACTAATCCATTACAATCATGTTGATAGCTACATGGATATACCATGAACCGATCTGTTTCTAGTAATTGCTAGACCCCAGATTAATTACTTGTTAATTAAGGTTCAAGATTGGGGTTACTTTTTACATCATACTAACATGAACAAGATTGGGATATTGCTACATCATAACATGAACTAGATTATTTCAGCCGTTGTTTATTATGAATAAAATTATGAATATGCCCCTGCTATTTATTATAATTATAATTTAGTCCAACAAATTTGATTTATTCCATATGATTTATTCACTAGATTATTTCAACTGTATTATTATCCAATTAATATTTGTGGCATTGTTATCTATACTTCTAGAATTACTTTATTCAATATGTTATTTTCTGCTTATTTAATATTTCTAAATATTATTTATTAATTAGCAGAAAATTATTAAAATTACTAAAAAATTCCAAAAAAATTCTAAAAAACCTAGAAACATGGGTTTTAGGTATATGAGCTTCCATAAATTTATGAAACCTTAAACTTAGTACACGTTAGAAGCGTTATATTTCTTTATGGTTTATTTCCTGGTATTGTGTGTTTGAAGATTTATTTAATGGTTTAGTAATTCTAAAAATTGCTTAAATGTCGTAATAATCATCAGAAAATCCCAAAAGGATTGCTAGGAAAATCTGAAAAATGATACTTTGTCTACTGAATAGATAAAAGTAAATCTTTACTGTTTGCACTCATTCTATGCACCTGAGATTACTTATCAGAAGTAAGTATGTAGCAAATTACATGAGTATTGCGGATTTTAAGCATCACTAAGTGGATATTCACTCGCCCCAAATGGCTATAATTATATCACCTAGGCATATTTTATTGGCATATAGTCATACCGCTGTCAAGCGTGATGCTGACGTAGCTATACTCTTTTACCACTGAAAGATAAAAACTTGGTAGTTGGTGAGGTATCGTCTCTACTCTACCCTTTTACCACTGATAGCCCTGAAGACACTTTGCCAGGATCTATTGCTCTTCCTAGGATATGTCTGCATGCGAATATTACTCCATCTTGCACCACACTGTCCCTGGACTAAGTTTAGGTAACTCGTATGTTATCAATAAACAGGTGCATTCATAAACAAGAATAAGCCTACGATGAACAATATGGAGACCAGTAGCATTCTCCCCGTTATCCCTTAGCCTTATTTAAATGTCATTTTCCTACATGAGTAGCATCAATTGTATAGATATAGCTCCTGTCGAGTTTGATCTTACTCATGAAGAGCACCTCTTATCTCTTGCTGAAATTATGCATTAAATAATTATTTTTCTAGATACTATAAATATTTAATCTAAGTTATTCTGTTAAAGCCTTACCTCTGCTGAGTAGTTACTTAATAGAACACATTGCCAGTAGCATATCTTACCTGAAGTAGGATTAATTAATCATGCATGAAATAACATTTGTAATTATTATGCCTGATATTTGAAAGGAATGATATGCCTCAGTTTATTATTGCCCAGATGGCAATAGGACAAGTGTTCTTCTGAAGACACAAGAAATTTAGTCAAATGTTAAATCCCAGAAGGATCACCTCGACTAAAACATGCTATGAATCCCAAAGACTTGAAGTATATATATAACCCCCATCTTTCATATCAACAAGTATATGAAAGTTTCACGCTAATAAAATTATACTCTTGAAGTAGTATAATAGTGACTTATTGCTAAAGTTCTGAGTTAATCTGAAGTAAATGCTAGAAGCATGAGTTCTCATTTCGAATTTTATGGTTAGCGTGAAAAGGGGGAGGAATTTGGGGTATATAAGGAATATTGGAACCTCCGAGGTACTAGCACAAGAGTAATGACAAGCATTATGACATATCCTAGGTCAAATACAGTAGCAAATAAGCCTGAAACTATAATTTTGAGAGATAATTGAATCTACTATCCACTGTTGGCAATCATTACAACCCCCAAAGGATAATTGATTTGTCTCCAGTAATATGCTAGCCGCCAGCATGCGACCACATACATAGGTATTACACGTTAGCATGAAGCTATCGCACATATACCACTAGAAACTATAACCATTTGCCTGAAGCAAATATAACTCTGAAAATACTAGACGACCTATTGGATATCAATGATCCCGAATGATCTAAATATGTCACATTCATTTGGCATTATATATTATAAAGGCATATAAATTACCTCCCAAGTTAATCACATATATTCCTGAAGAATAATTATTTCATCTGGGAGGTTAAACTAGAAGTATATTCTAGCATAATACATATATTCCATGTAGATTAATCGACGGTCGTGTTTTATATGATAGTGTTATATTCATACTTTATGTTGTCAAACCATAATACTCTTGACCAGATCAAAACATGTTGCACTAACACAAAACCTGAAGTTTTGTGTGATCCAAATTTGAAGCTAGAAGTATGAGTAATTGGATCATAATATTGGGTAATAAATAAGAAGCTACAATATTTCTATTGTATCAGATTAATAACCCACCAGATATTTGGGATAATCTACCAGAAGTAGAGATGTGCAGTTTTCTATGCTACTGCATTAATAAATATCTAGCTCACTACATTAAGAAAAAGAACCCCCCCAATCAAGGATTAGTGCGTATTATGAGAACCAATCATTTCCCATATGATATCACCACCGTAGCGTACTAAGGGGATTTTAAAGTATGTTATTAAGTAAGATCACATCTCGACATTAGGGGGAGAGAAATGCCCAAAATTTATCAATGCCGAGATATTTTCCTGAAGAAAGATTTTTACTATATGGTCCACGCACTAACTAAGCTAAATATAAATTTAGCTGATACTCCTGTATACCAGAGGCAGAAAGACTGCTAGATTTCTTTGCTCATTGCATGGAGGAGTTATATAGTAATTACCTGAAGTAAATATGTCGCTAAGTTTGGAATACATCGGGTTGAATAGGATTTTCATCTTTACGAAATTAACTTATTGGTCAATGACCTAAACTCTACGGGGATGCCTGTGGATCTAAAGTCTAGTAACATGAGTCAAAATAATTGTTAAACACTCCTTGAATACTCCAGAAGAGAATTCACCCTGAAGGTGAAATACCTCATGGAGAGGTTTATCCGGAAGATGAAAACCCCAATAATAAGGTGCGCACATATTACAATACTAGGGAATACGGAACTACCAAAGGGCCTTCGTTTTGGGAAATGACGAAGTTTTTGGTTAACACTAAAAGACACTCAATTATGAGGATATTCGAAGAAAAGTTGACGACAACTAGTTTACCTCTATAATTGCTAAAAGTTTCTCGTATGCAAATATAAATCCGGAACCAAAGTCCATGGGCGAGCACCTGAAGTGTTCACATTGGGTCAAAATAAAAGAAAGCAATTGAGGCCGAACCATAATCGCAGATGAAAGTCTTGGAACTTGTTTGTTCAGACTTGATGGGTCATTATGAAATAATGAGGTGGTGAAAGCGATTGTTCAAGAATCCCTGTAGAAATCTACATTCTCCTGTTATGAATGAAATGATGTTCTGTTATATAATAACACTGGCAAATGATATAAATAAGATATGCAGTTATCGGATTCTGAAAATCCTTGATGGGATCCTTGAAGGAACCCAAAGCTCGATCCCTGAAGGACTCGGTGTTTTAATAAGAAAGTAAATTGCAATATGTATACATATGTATACAAAACTCATACTTGATAAACTCTTACTTTAAGAAAGAGTATCTCCTAGAAGAGAGAATATTTCCCTGAAGAGAAATCATCAGTTGATTGAAAATGCACCAACGATTATGCGATGCCTAGAAGTAGATAATGACCCATCCAAGATGCAAGGAAATGAAATGAGAAGACTAAGAACCAGAAGTTCGCCACATAAGCACATATGAAGTGCATCTCCTACCAGAAGCTGATGGAGTGGCAAAGTCCTCTATTACCATGAAGGTACGATATATATTGGTGTTAATAATTTATTAATCCCCTAAGTGCCAACAAAATTAAGACTGGTTACATTGATTCTTTGATAGTATGACCATGCTATTGGTCCTATAAGATAGACTTTTGGTCATATGGTACTATTCAGAAATGGTTACTAAATGTTAAAGAACCTGAAAGGTTCTGATAAGTCACATCCTGAAGAAATGTGGCATTGCAATTAATTACCCCCATATCCTGATTAGGATAAATATACTGGCCTAAATTCATTTCTTAAAATGTATTAAAGGCAGTTGAACAATAAGACTTCACCGGAAGTGGTCTTCAGGGAGAGTATATGCTAAACTTTTATAGTTATGCATAAGATTCAGAAAATCTTGACTTTAGTCAAACCGAAAACTTATTGGCTTGATGATCACGACCTTGAAAGTTTTTATATCTATCAATATAAGTCCAATCGATGGACATGATAAATGTCTTGAAGATCATAATATATCCTGAAGATATTTTATAAATTCTGAAGATAAGTGTTGTACTCTTTTTCCTTAGTAAGTTTTTCCCATTGGGTTTTTTTTTACTTGAAGGGTTTGTAATGAGGTAACAACTGCAATACAATTTAACAAGTGCTATATACTATTTTTTCCATTCCTTTTTTCCCACTGGGTTCTTGGAAGGAGTTTTTAATGAGGCATATGCATATCGTGGCATGAAGCCTCACCAGAATGTACTTAGCTTAGGTGAATGATTAGCCACATCCAGAAGTTATGTGGCATAAATATCGTTGACGACCCCCCACCATTATCTATGAGAGATAATACAGGTTATGTGGCACAGATATAAATGGGCTATATTTAGAGTAATATCCTGAAGCATGTTGCTCCTAAATCCTTTTATCCTCACAAGCTCTAGAAGAATGAAGAGGAAAGATACTAAAGCTAAGTCTTGTGATAAATCAGCAAATTTATTCACAAAATCTCTCCCAGCCTCTAGCTTCCAGAAGTATATTCGAGGAATAGGGATGAGACAGCTTAGAGAGTTACAAGTTTTAGGGGAGTAAATCCCTGAACCATAGCCCTGATGTAAGGCTAGAAGAGTTACATGATCGTGAAGATCTAAATGTTGCACTCTTTTTCCCCTTTGTGAGTTTTTCCTGAAGTTTTCTCACATAAAGGTTTTTAATGAGGCAACAGGTGCATCACAAGGAACGGATGCGATGTACTCTTTTCTCCATCCCTTTTTCCTATTGGGTTTTTGGGAGGAGTTTTTAACAAGGCATGTGCATACCATGGTATTTGCCCAAGGAGGAATGTTAGAAACCTAATAGGTTTTCGTGTGGGCAAATACCTATACTACCCCTGGTGGTTTTCTACTATAAATATAGATGCATTATATCATGTAAACTAATCTATTATCAATAAAACCTACATATGGTGTTCTATATTCCCCTAATGTCATGTGTGATTGTAAAATTGTCTTAGGCAATTGTGTTTGTGGATTGCGTTACCGTTCATCTACTCCGTCGATTTATCAATAGTTGATACGTGCTTGCTGATGTGTTACTGCCACTTGGCACTTGGGACGGTTCAGGAGCTGACGTGATGCTAACATGGCACTGACACATGGTGACACGTTGGATCTAGGCCTATAGTGGCAGCTGGCATGGTGGCTGACTCGGCTCGATCAGCTCACGGTCTATGGAATAGTGGTAGCTGATGTGTGGGACACTGCTGTTAGAGACTCGGCTCACAGCGGACACGATTCACCAAGGAGACGAATAGTTGGCCAGGCGTTGGTGCAGGATGATGTCACAGGGATCCAACGTCAAGGTATAATCCAACCGTTGCTTCTTTGCGACGATGTGGATTCAATCAAACGATCGCCACGACAATCGAACAATCGAAGGATGGACGTGCGGCGTGGTGTAGGGTCCAAGGCGATGCTTCGGTGCACAAGGGGTCACGGTGGAAGGCATGCAAACCGATTAGCAATGCGGCGGGCTGCAGCGATGAGCGTGGGTTCAGCCAAGGTGAGGCAGTGCGATGGTTCACCGGCGACAGGTACTTACCGGCGAACGAGATGGGTTGCTCGCTGAATGGCAATAGACAGTGGATAACGATATACATACGTGCTTTGGTGGCGATGTTCCCGACGACGGCGCACAGGCAGGTCGGTGGCGACGGCCGAAGACAAAGACGGTGACTCCGGCTCAAGCCCAAACTGCGAGGCACGAACGTTGAGTGTGGTGGTGCAAGTGATGGCGGGACGAGAGAACCGAGGGAGCGGGCGCGGCTTTAAAACATGGACGCTGAGAAGTCCCACCTGGAAATGGTGGCGGAGGAGTTCGGTTCGAGTACAGAAACCAAGGCAACAGCGGAGTTCGTGAGGATGACGGTGATGAATAGTAACTATGGTTGGCGGATGAGGATGCGTGGCTCAGGAAGGGAATGGATAGCCGAGATGAGATGCCACAGATGAACAACATCGCACGATCTGCATGCTTGACACATGTCTTAGGACAAGATCGGCGGCCGATGGGGCTTGGGCACGGATGGCCGACACGTGTCTGGGGAGAATCGAACAACTAAGAGTGGTTGGGCCAGAGTGAATAGTAATGGGTTGGCCTACTACTATGCTGAGGGTTTTGGGTTTTTTTAATTTTAGAAATTTAAATAAATAAAATGAGTTCTAGAAAAAGCAAATAAATACAGAAAAAATATAGAAAATTCCATAAAATTTCTTGAAACACAAGGAATCCAAATAAAATATTTTTAGTACATGTTCATGTTTATTTTATTCATATTAAATCCTTTTAATTAATAAAAAAATATTTTAAGCTTGTATTAAATCTAGAAAATTCAAATGGTGAATTTTATTTTAAAAACATCAAATAACACTGAAAATCAGGATGTTACAAACCTCCCCCTTAAATAGGATCTCAACCCCGAGATCCAGGATCACTAAGAGAATAGGTTCGGAAACTCTGCTCTGAGGTCCTCACGATCCTAGGTTGCCTTCTCCTCGGAATGGTTGCCCCACTGTACTTTGTAAAAGCGGACGACTCTGCTCCTAGTCGCACACTCTGACACTTCTAAGATTTTGACAGATCCTCCTGGAGATCATCAGCTTCTACTGGCACTGCTTCCTTTGGTACACGCAAACACTTCTTCAATTGGGACACATAAAAGATGTCATGTATCCTACTAAAGAACACAAGGAGCGCCAACTGATAAGCAATTTCTCCTCTACGCTTTAAGATTTTGAATGGCCTGACATACCTTAGCGCTAGCTTTCCTTTCATTTGAAACCTCTTAACACCTTTGAATAGTGTGATCCTGAGATACACATAATCAGCTGGCTCAAAGCTCAACTCTCGATGACTAGTATCCGCATAGCTTTTCTATCTAGCCTGAGTCAGTTCTTAACCTCTCCTAGATTGATCGGGAGGGAGCGCACACCCATTAGCACAACATTGTACACCTCCGACATGTTGGTCGTCATAATCTCGTATCTCGCATCGTCTGTATCATGAAGCAAGGACCATTTCTCCACATCTAGGGAATGCAAGTTGATCTATTTTGTGAACTTGCTCATTGTTGTGGGAGCAGCCTGAGCTATGGCTAGTTCTACTTTGTGCGACTCCCTCACATGCCTGGAGGTGTCCTTGTCAAGCTCACACCATATTGTGTTAAACTTGTGGCCCTGCTTTTGCATGCACAGTTTCTTGAACTTCTTCATCAACTCCATATAGCAGAAACAGATGTGAAAGTTCACCACAAGATGCCTAGTGCACTAGTGGGACCTCATGTCATTCCACTGGAAGGGTGGTTAAGCCTCTTACTGCATCGTAGTCAGCGCCAATAGCAGCCTAACGTTGTGGTCCGTGATAAGGGAGATGTTGGGCTAGTCTTGAACTACTACTTGCTTCACATTGACCAGAAACCACAGCCAACTATAGTATTCTCATTCTGTAAAATTGCATAAGCCACTAGGAGTAGTTGCTCATTTGTATCGATGGCCACCATCGTTAACGCCATGCTCATGTACTGGCCGAAGAGGAATGTGCCATCAGTTATGAGCACTAGACAATAGTACTTGAACCCCTCAATCACCTACTAAAAGCCTAGAAAACCTAGTCAAGGATGAAACAATTGGAGCCCTTCGTAGGGTCTGTCCTCTCCATCTTATTTATATATGTTCTGAGATTGGCTTGGGTAATCTGATGCAACATTCGTGGCACAAAGTCATAGACCTCCTCATATGTGCTATACAGCCCATGATGACCTTCATCCTAGCCTACCACACCTTACTATAACTCACCGGGAAACCAACCAGGTTCATAGCATCAACCATCAACAGCTTCGATGAAATTGTGATGACCCCAACTATGAGGTGACTTATCAAGCTAGCGGTCAATGACGAGGTCACATTACGGTGCCAATGTAGCGGCTCCGCAAGCTCATAGGTGTGGACCTTGACCACTATTTTCCAGAAGTCCATTGTTTCGCTTTTGAATCTCTACTCACAAACATTCCCGGGACAAGAGCCGTCCAGACACTTCACCACGTACGTATCGAGGTTCGAACTATGTACTCAACATGTGTGGCTTATGCGAACAGCATATCTTGCGATGGTTTACTACACGACACCCTTGTTGGGGAAGCTTTTCTCTTCGACGAGAGTGTCTTCATTGAAGGACCATTTAGACCCACCTTCAGATGGTAGAACTAGGGAGGGAAGGCAATAGCATCCAGCCTTAAGGAGATGTACTCAACATCCATGCATACAATGCTACGTAGTGCACCGTCACCACCTCCACCTACACCAACCTCGTCTCCACTCCTGGCTGTGTCGGCATCCTCCTTGCTAGAATGCTTCCATCTGATAGCCCTTCCAAATATTCATGGATATCAATATGCATTGCCCACTATCTCTCTGCACCTTCTGTTGGCTGAAAGTCATGAGCCAACCTGGACAACCATCCATCATGTTGTCTGGCACCATTTTTTGTCACACCACCAGCACCAGTAGGTTTCACTTTGCCGCCATCATCCCCAGCAACACGATGCTCCACATTGCCACTCTCGTTGCCCTCGCCCCTGCTCGATGCCTCTACCCTCTCCACAAAATGCATAGGCACCATTGGCCCCTCACTTATTGCCGCAGCTAGATAGCAATCTTCATGTATTATGTCAGGCGATATTGCTAACCACCTTCTTCAGCTCCCAAAAACACTTCCTCGAATATCAACCATGGCTGTCACTACTTTGATGAGAAGCTTCTTCCTAGTAACCTCCCTATCAAATGCACCCAGCACGCACCTCCTAAGATTAGGGAGACACATCTCTTAAAGCCCTAGAGCCTCGATTACAGTCCTTCATACTTTTTGAATATCTACTATAACATCCTGATTTTCAGAAGAATTTAAAGTCTTTAATTTAAAAATGAATTTTTGGGAATTTTCTGGAATTAATAAAGCTTAATTTGAATTTTAAAAATTAAAAAGGATTTAATATGATTCAAATAAATATTAACATAAGTTGAAAATATTTTATTCGGATTCCTGGTGTCTCAAGGAGTTTTTTTGGAATTTTTTTGGATTTATTTGCTATTTTGTAGAGCTCCTTTTTATTTATTTGGTTTTTTGAAAAACAAAAGCCTTAGAAATTCTTGTGAACAGTGTTAGGCCAAGCCCAACACTATTCACGGGCCGCGCCGCCCCTCAGCCGCCCGGTCCGCACCCGCCCACGCGTCGGGCATCCGACCGCCCCCACCGTCCTGCTTCCAACAGCCGCTCGATACCGCCCGTGATGCGTGTCGACCACCGGGACATCCACGCACTGTTCATGTGCACATTATCCTACGACCGTCAGATTCCCCCCTCGCCACGCGTCACCTATCCGTCCATGCCACATGTCACAAGCGTGGCTTTCGTCTCCACACCGTGCTCCTTCCGGTCATCCTCGGGGTGCGTGCTTATAAAACGTGCCGCCACCTCGCCGCCTCCTCACCCCATGCACCGCAGCTGCTCCTCGTCGCCGATCCCCACAATCGGTTGTGCCCGTCTCCCCGCCAACGTCGGGTCTCCACCGCCCCGGACTCTGCCGCCGTACCCCTCGCCGCACCCGACGATACCAACCCCGTCGCCGGTAAGCAGCCCCTCCGCCGCCGTCTCCACCGACCCGGACCATCCGCTGCGTGCCCTCGCCACCGAACTTCGACGAGCCGTGCCCACGCTCGCTCCCGCCCGCGACGCTTCGCGCGTCGTGCGTACCACGTGTCGATCGCAACTATAGATCTAGATCTGGATCCATGGCTGCAATCCCGCCATGCGTCACGTTGTCAATCGTCTGATTCCGCCACCACCGCCACTCCCGAACCATGCCACGTCAGCCCTAGCCACGTGTCAAGCCACGTCAGCCCTAAGGCCATGTCAGCGCCATGTGTCAATACCACGTCAGCGCCACATCAGCAAAAATCCGACCCTAGTGCCACGTAAGCGCCAGCATGCCACGTCAACAGTGCCACGTGTCACCAGCCGTGCCGCCACGTCAGTAGCCCGTGTTACTGCTATGTGGACCGAGTCCACCGTGAACCCAACTTTCTGTGCACCGAGTCCACAGCATAGAAACTTTTCTGAATTTTCAGTATTTTCTTTAGATCTAATTTTTCGAGAGCATGTTCTCCTCCAACCTAGTTCCGATTGACCCCGTTCTTTTTTCTAAATTCATCTAAAACCCGAGTAACATTAAGGACTTAACTTTGTGTGCCATTAATCTAAGCTTTTCTGCAAACCACATATCTAGTATGGGATAGACTTGGCTGATTAATTTATGATATTTTAATCTTGATCTTGCCATTGTGATGAACATAGATGTTGATTTCCATGAGGCGCAAGGGGTGTGATGCGAAACCCTAGCGGGTAGGATTGAGTTGAGATAGAGCATTGCAAAAGCCTTGTTGTGATTTCCTTAGTACAAGGCTAGTCACATCGTGTGGGTACATTTCACTGTTGATTTATTTTGCGGATGGAAGGTTCACAAGTGGTTTAATTTCAATTCCGTTGATTATTTATTTATTATTGTTTTCCATTAAAGTTCGCACTCCCTCTATTTATCGTATTTATCTTAAAATATCATTTCATGCAAAATAACCTTTCAGCCCTCCATTGGTAAGCCTTGTATATTATATTGCGTATATTTGTTAAAAGTGACTTACTAAGTACCAATGTACTCACGGCTTTATGCTCATGTTGCTCAGTTGAGAAGGAAGGAGTATTACCAGCAGAAGGTACCAGATGGAGAATACTTTAATGACTTCGCGGATTAGAACTTCGCTCCCCAGTCGATTGCTTGTAGGCATGTCGAATGGCTACTACGCTTATTTTGTTTTCTTTCCGCTGCTAGACTTTAAGCCCTTCGGGCTAGTGATGTTGTAACCTTGGCCATAAGATCGTACCTTGGATAATTGCTATTATTTGACTTTTCCCTTTTATTTGAGCGTGTATATGGTTGTTATATCATCTATGTTTAACTGTGAGCACTAGTGTGATCCTAGACTAGTGCAGTATACACAGAGAGTCCGAATTTGCATAATCAGGACTCGACAGAGATGGTATCAGAGCTATATCGACAGTAGGACAAAGCCCTTATTAGGATGGTTATTTAGCCCAAAAACTTATTTTCTAAATCAAACCAACTAAATTGGATACTTAGTAATATCTCTATCTACTTACCTCTTTCTTAGGATTCTTATTTTTCACCCCACTCTCAAAATTTTGTTTTCACAAATTCATAAACTGATCTTTACTTTATAAATGCATTAGATGTCCCAAACTTCTTTCACCAAACGGGAGGATGGAGAGGACTTCTTCGCATTTTGTTGCGGAGCCTTGCTTTAAAGAGGTTGTCCGTCTACCTCACCAAGGACAAGAAAAGAGAAAGACCAACGCATCGAAAGCATCACCAGGCTGTACTTCACCACCAGAGTTGGTAAGCAAGTTCTACACCATAGTTTCAAGAACACCAGTGCTTATGGAGAATGGTCAGTACAAGGAGCCGCGCATAAGGCCATTCGATGACTTTGCAGGTTATACAAGATTAGCATGTCCAGACTCATTTGAAGGTTCAAGGAGCAATACAGAGTCACCCCAACACCGGAGCCAGCCAGGGAGGAGCCCCGACCGCAATCGCCAGTACCCCTACCTTCGGCTACACCGCCGAGCCCGGAGGAGAGACGATGCATCACCGGCAATCGACAGGAGTATCTTCGGCACTTCATTCCAGCCCCAGTCGAAGAGCAATCGCCGCAAGTCCGCAACTCGTGAGTGGTCTACAGCGATTTGGAGGACGAGAGTAGCGAGCCCTACCTGTCAGGACCTGAGTGGGAGCCCTTAGACTAGAGAGTGCGAGTAGAACGTTTGATCTTATTTGCAGTTGTGTGTAATGTGAACTGCAAATCTTGCTCTTAAAAGCATTATATTGCAATCATATCAATCTTTTTATCGGAGTTATTTCTCCAGTTTTTGTTGTTAGCCTTTCTGGCTAAGTGTTTGTTTAGTATAGGTTGCCATTAAAGGAATCTCCTTAGACGAATTCACCCTCTTACCTATGCTTTTCCCCCTCACCTTTGTGCCCTTGAGAAGTCAGCAGTTGTTTCCCTTTTTAGAGCAGCAGTAGAATGATTGATACCAAGAACTCCGTCGGTCGTAACTAGGCAAACCAGGATCCAGGGAGCAGTGCCACCCAGCACCCCAGGTAGCCCTAGTGAGCTTGGACCCAGCCCTCAATCAGTTTTTGGTGGCTCAGACTCAGATAATGCAGACCATGATGTAGAATATGAATGCTTTGATGCAACATCAGCACCAGGAGGCAGTAGCACCTCAGGCAACTCATCAGCAGTCCAGCTATGTAGAGTTTATGAGGACGAGACTGCCCACCTACTCCAGATCTTCAGAGCCTTTGGAGGTAGATGATTGGATCCGTTCAGTTGCAAAAAAAACTAAACTTGGCCCACTACACAGACAGAGAGAAGGTGTTGTATACCGAGCCGCAGCAGAGTGGTGGGAGAACTACTGCGCCGCTCATGAGGACCAGAACAACATCACGTGGGTAGAGTTCGCCGCCGCCTTCCGTCACGCCCATATCTTGGATGGGGTGATCGAGATGAAGAAGGAAGAGTTCCGTGAGTTGCAACAGAAGAATATGTCAGTGAGTGAATATCTCAATAAATTCACTCAGTTAGCTCGCTACGTATCAGAGGATGTAGCTGCGGACGACGCTCGACAAAAATAGTTCAGGAAGGGTCTGAACCTAGAATTGAAAGTACATGTGGTGGGTAATGATTATGCTAGTTTTCAGCATATGGTGGATAAGGCTAAGCTTATCGAGGAGAGTTGTCGCGAGTTAGAGGAGTCTCGCAAGAGAAGGATGATGTAGTAGGGATCTTAGATGCATCAGTCCCAGAAGGCCCACTTTGGCACGTATCAGCCTGCACGAGTACCTCAGCAGCCAATCTTCAGATACCGGCCCCAGCGCCGCGACAGTTTCAGTTAGGACAACGCCCTAATGGATCAGGCAGCCAGGAGCAGAGGAACGCCAACCCAACGGTGTCTGTCACTTGCTTCAAGTGTCATGAACCAGGACACTATGTTAGCAAGTGCCCCCAGAGGCAAGCCCCTACTCTAGTTCGCTTCAATCTGGGAGCCACACCAGATCGGACTCTTGCCCTAGGAGCAGGACAAGGAACACCCTAGGCATCAGGCCATGCCAGTAGGATGCCACTAGTTGTGAGAGGCCAGGTGAACCATGTCACCACCGAGGAGGCCCAGGCAGCGCCAGAAGTTGTGATTGGTAAGTTTTAGTCCATTCAAGCCCTGCTACAGTTTTGTTTGATTCTAGAGCTTCGCATTTGTTTGTTTCTCGGAGTTTTGCTTTAAAGAAATAGTTGAAAATTGTTGTTCTTAGATCTATTCTTTTAATCCAATCCCTGGGTTCTGAGTTGAGTACGAACCTAAACTGTCCAGAAATTAGGATAACCATTCAAGGAGTAGAGTTCAGTGCCGATTTGATCTTGTTGGATATCTAGTCTTTAGATGTTATCTTGGGTATGGATTGGCTTAAAAAGCATCAAGCAGTATTAGACTGTGGGAGCAGAGCAGTGACCTTAACCAGTCCAGATGGGAGGAAAGTAAAGTTTGTAGCCAGCATGAGTTAGCCCGAAAAAGTTATGGTTTGCTAGAGCAAAGTGATCAAGTTGGAGAATGTGCCAATTGTCAGAGAGTAACTCAACGTGTTTCCAAATGATCTTCCAGGCATGCCACCAGAGCGAGAGGTTGAGTTTCTGATTGAATTAGTACGTGGTACCTCTCCGATATCTAAGAAACCCTATCGGATGCCTACCAATGACTTAGCAGAACTAAAAAGCAAATTCAAGAGCTTTTGGACAAGAGTTATATCAGACCGAGTTCATCCACCTAGGGAGCACCAGTGTTGTTTGTCAACAAAAAGGATGGTAGTCAGCGCATGTGTGTGGATTATTGAGCTCTTAATGAGGTCACCATCAAGAACAAGTACCATTTGCCCAGGATTGATGACTTGTTTGACCAGTTTAAGGTCAGGATACCATCAAATGAGGATTCAAAAGGAGGATATACCTAAGACAGCTTTCTCGACTCGTTATAGTTTATACGAGTTCAAAGTGATGTCTTTTGGTTTGATCAATGCTCCAGCCTACTTTATGTATTTGATGAATAAGATGTTCGTGGAATATTTGGATAAGTTTGTCGTTATGTTCATTGATAGCATTTTGATATACTCCAAGGATGAGAGAAAACATGAGGAACACTTGAGGATGGCATTACAGAAATTGGGGTAGCATCAGTTGTATGCTAAGTTCAGTAAGTGTGAGTTTTGGATGAAGGAAGTCGTCTTCCTAAACCATGTGATGTCAGTAGAAGGAGTCGCAGTTGACTCCGGAAAAGTAAATAATGTTTTGGATTGGAAGTCACCTTCATCAGTGACCTAGGTCAGGAGTTTTCTAGGTATGGTAGGATACTACCGTTGCTTCATTGAGGGATTCTCTAGTGTAGCCAGACCCCTTACACAGTTGCTTAAAAAGGAAAAGAAATTTACTTGGATGCCAGAGTGCGATAAGAGTTTTCAGAAACTGAAGGAGAGTTTGACCACAGTCCCCGTGCTAGTATTGCCCAATATAAACAAGAATTTTGAGATTTATTACGATGCTTCTCGCAAAGGATTGGGATGTGTGCTAATGCAGGACAAGAGAGTGGTAGAATATACCTCACGCCAGTTGAGACCGCATGAGGAGAACTACCCTACACATGATTTAGAGTTAGCAACCGTAGTGCATGCTTTAAAAATTTGGCGTCATTACCTCATGGATAATCGATGTGAGATTTACACGGATCATAAGAGTCTGAAGTACATCTTTACCCAGTGAGCTCAACCTCAAGCAGAGAAGGTGGTTGGAGCTAATAAAGGATTATAATGTTGGAATACACTATCACCTCGGGAAGGCCAATGTGGTCGCAAATTCTTTGAGCAGGAAGGTCTATTGCAACACAGTGATGGTTAAGGAAAGTTAGCCGCTCTATTGCAACACAGTGATGGTTAAGGAAAGTTAGCCCGCTTTGCATGAAGAATTCTAGAAGTTTAGTTTGGAATTGGTAAGCAAGGATTTTTAGCCATGATGGAGTTGCAGCCAACTTTGGATGGTCAGATTCGTCAGGCTCAGTCAGAGAATGAGGCATTTCAGTGGATTAGAATCAACATGAGTAAAGGAAAAGAATCAGGATTTAGAGAGGATGAGCAAAAAACCTGTGGTTCAAGCAGCGTATGTGTACCCAATAAGAAAGAGCTAAAGGATTATCGTAGCCTGCGTGTCAGCCAGCAGTGCCATGTGTCAACCAGCCGAGCCACCACATCAACAGCCGCATTACTGTTCCATGGACCGAGTCCATTGTGAACCTGACTTTTCATGCACCGAGTCCACAGCACAGTAACTTTTCTGAATTTTCAGTATTTTCTTTAGATTTAATTTTTCGAGATCCCGTTCTCCTTCGTCATAGCTTTGATTGACTCCATTCTTTTTTCTAAATTCATCTAAAATTGAGCGCTATCTGCTGGTTCTAATTTAAAGGTTTTTAGAGTTTATTTGAATTTTATTTAATTTTATTTTTGTTGTTCGCTCACTTTCTCTCTTGTTAGATCTCGATTTCGGAGGAGCAGGAGTGTCGCTAGAAGATCCCGAGTACCTCGCTGAGTATAACCAAGGCAAGTCATGTCCTTTAATTATGTTGAACCCAGTTTACAATCTATTATTTAATTATTTTTTTAAATTATCTTGCATCGCTATTTAATTACACACCTTTGTATTTAGTAGTTATTGACCCAAATTGAATTACCCCTCCCTGATAATTTGAATGCCATGATGCCATTGTCACCTTAGGTTAGGAAAATTACTAGTGATACCATACTAGATGTCACATGGGAGATACAAATATTATGCTTAGCCGTGCTTATGTTACATTGGGTTTATCATCGCATGTGAATAATTAATTTGACTTAATGATATATAGAATCGTGGTTGGTGCCACTATCATAAAATTTGTGTCATGGCATTGGTGTGTTATCAGCGTGGGTTATACAAACTTGATTTTGCACTTGGGCGAGTGATCGTGCAGTAAAGGGGGTAGTGTGGATTTCACTTCGAGGGATGTGGTGGTCTCGCCCGAGTAACATTAAGGACTTAACTTTGTGTGCTATTGATCTGAGTTGTACCGTGCAAACCACATGTCTAGTATGGGATAGACCTGACTGATTAATTTGTGATATTTTAGTCTCGATCTTGCCATTGTGATGAATATGGATGTTGATTTCCATAAGGCGCAAGAGAGGATGTGATGCAAAACCCTTGCAGGCATAATTGAGTTGAGGTAGAGCACTGTAAAAGCCTTGTTGTGATTTCCTTAGTACGAGGCTAATCACATCGTGTGGGTACAGTTGTGCAACCTCTGCTAAGTGTAAAACTATTTGAATAGCCGTGTCCTCTGTTATGGACAATGCTTAGTGATTTCACATGAGGGGTAGTGATTTCATAGAAACTTGTGGTTATGGTTGGAAAGTGAATGGGTAGTTCACTATTGGTTTATCTTGTGGATGGAAGGTTCACAAGTGGTTTAATTTCAATTCCGTTGATTATTTATTTATTATTATTTTCCATTAAAGTTCGCTCTCCATCTATTTATCGTATTTATCTTAAAATGTCATTTCATGCAAAATAGCCTTTCAGCCCTCCGTTGGTAAGCCTTACATATTATATTGCATACATTTGTTACAAACGACTTGCTGAGTACCAATGTACTCACGGTTTTATGCTTATGTTGCTTAGTTGAGAAGTAGTATTACCAGCAGGAGGTACCAGATGGAGAATACTTCAGTGACTTTGCGGATTAGGACTTCACTCCTCAATCGATTGCTTGTGGGCATGTCGAATGGCTACTACGCTTATTTTGTTTTCTTTCCATTGCTAGACTTTAAGCCCTTCGGGCTAGTGATATTGTAAGTTTAGTCATAAGGTCGTATCTTGGATAATTGCTATCATTTGACTTTTTCCTTTTATTTGAGCGTGTATATGGTTGTTATGTCATCTATGTTTAACTATGAGCACTAGCGTGATTCTGGACTAGTGCAGTATATACAGAGAGTCCGAATTTGCATATTCGGGACTCGATATCTACCCCCGTATGGCCCATCTCGTATGTCTCCCTCCATGTAGAATACAAACAAATGTTCCATATCTGATAGCATGTACCTACTAGACAGTAGGTACCTACCACCAATGGAGATGAAATGCACTTATTTCTGATGATGTTACATACCAATGAACTCTAGCTACCTTTTCTTAATAATAGTGCACAAATAATAATAGTGCAGAAACAACAACAGCGTACAAATGATAACAATGCAGAAATAAAAATAGTGCACAAATAATAATAGTGCGGAAATAACAACAACATACAAATGATAACAATGTAGAAATAAAAATAGTGTACAAATAATAACTGTGCAAAAATAATAACAATATAGAAATATTAGTAGTGTACAAATGATAGCAGTGCAGAAATAATAATAGTGTGCAAACAATAACAGTGCACCAATAAAAATAGTGCATAAAAAATAACATGGTACAAATAATAACCATGTACAATTAGTTACGGTCCACAAAAACTAACGGTGTGCAAATGATATCAGTGCAGAAATAATAACAATGTTGGAATGATAATAGTGTGCAAATAATAATGGTGCACAAATAATAATAATAATAATACATAAATACTCAAATAATAATAGTACACAAAAAATAATAGTGTACATACAATAATAGTGTACAACCAAGAACATTCGAGTATTAACAAATAATCATTAATACCACCACTAATCCATCACTAACATGAGTAATCACAAAAATAGTCCTCACGAACTAAACGCATGCCTACACATTGTTACATAGCACATTCTACACAACCGAACTACCGCTAGAGCTAACAAGACGTTAATGAAATGTACCTCTTTGTGAAGGTCTTTACTGAAACCACACTAACTGCTCCTGTGAAATCCCCTAGATCACAGGAAAACCACCTCAAAAAGCTAATTCAAACTCTCCTCTACTCTCTCTCTCTCTCTCTCTCTCTCTCTCTCTCTCTCTCTCTCTCGCTTTCTTTCCTCTCCTCCGGCCTCTCACACTCCGTAGGGAAGATACATAGCCGCTCGGCTTTGGATGAGATAGTAGAGAGGGAGGCAAGGCATTTTATACATGCAAGGAGGCATTACTGATCGACAGATGCATACGGGCGGTAGGGTAGCAACCGCGTCTAGTCGAGAGCCCTGAGAATTACTATCGAGCATGTCAAGTTGCACCCACATGGTTAGCCACCCAGGCCCAAATGCTAGTACACCTACCGAGCCAAGGCAGCTGCCATGCCTGAGCTGACTATCGTGGTGCCCAGCTTCTACCGAGCAAGGGGGCACAGCAGGTGACTGGCACTTGCCGGACCCTCAAGTCTAGGGATGAGGCCATTTTTACGAAAAACAAGCGTTCTGTAGCCATAATTGCTACAGGGTCAAATCGATGAACAGTTCCCAAAAAAACTAGCCCTAGACATGCGTCTGCGTTGTCCTTGTCGCGCCCTAGCGCTGCCACCACCATGCCCCTACGCCGTTACAGTTGTGCTGGCCGGCCGTGCGTGTGCATCTGCAGCTGATGCAAGGAGGAATTGGCAAGGACAGAAGGCACGGGAGGGCCAGCGACAGGAAGAAGTGGAAGAGAGAGGAGCTCGTCGTCGTCATGTCATCGAGGTCAGCTAGCTGCTGTGCGTGTGCTGCCTACTGTTGTGTGTGGCTGAGGCAAAAGATGCAGAGACAAGGAAGCAGAATCAAGGAGAAGAAAGGAGAGGCAATCCTGTTACTCCCAATATCACCCGCGACTACTACTGTTGCATGATGTCACTGCCGCAAGCTGCTGGCGCCGCTGCTGCTGGATGCTGCTAGTTTTTCCCCCTCGTTCTGTGCATGGCAGCCAATGCATGCATGCAGGTGTGCTGCGCTGTGCTTTGCTTTATTGATGCTAGCAGATGCATGCAAGTGTGCTGCGCTGTGGCCTATTGGTTGCAAAGCCCTTATCCAAGAGTGGCTACTGTTGAGTAGCCCTCATCTTGGTTCAATCAGCTTACCATACGTAAGGCCAAGTATGTATGTAATTAAAAGGCAAGCCTACATAGGCTATACTAAGGAAATGATATATTTACCCCCACTAATAAAGAACCTAAGAAGGGTATTTGTGTAAATATCTTCACTTGTGGTTATAAATATGGCTACAAGGCACCATGGAGAGAGATAGAACATTTAAGAGGAAAAGACTAAGTTAAAATGTGATCTAGTACATAATTTTAGATAACTTCGTTAGTTTTCTATATTGTACTTAAACTCATAATTTAGTTGAGTAGATTAAAAGCTATAATATTTGTAAGATCGATGTCCATTATATCGTCGCGATTGAATAGTGTCACGGTAATTTATAGATTAAAATTAGTAGACGATCAAATTAGGATTTTGGTTTCACATGAAAGATGTAGACTGTTCTAAACTTTTCCGTAGAGTACTAACTCATTGAATGTAGTTGGGTGGTTTAAAATTTGTTACTTTGGGAAGTTTACCGTTCAATAGTCTGTTAACGATAGCAGCAGTGGTTTCATTTTGCGAATTAAGCATGGTATTTGACAAATTAATTAAAGGTTATAACTTCAAAGTTGTTGATAATTCTCTGTAGTTTCCAGAAGTTGTATTATTTACTATATTTTGTGCTGTAGAAAAATAGCTGCAAAAATGTGAAACTAGCTGGTCTTAAATTGCAATAGAACCGCTTTCGGGGCTGAAAACGATGGTCTGGATGGTTTAATCATTAAATTGTCACAACTAGGGAAAGGTGGGCAGTTTCGTGTAGTTTCTAGAAAGTATATTGTTTACTATGTTTGGATTCCTGGGTTGCAAGATATGCTTGTTTCAAACACTGGAACAGCTAAGCCATTAATTCGGGTTGAAGAGGGAGAGATGTATTTAAGTGTAGGGTTGCATATTTGTGTGCATTTGATGTGTATTCATGTACTCTAATATGGTCACAATCTGGTCCCTTTGGTTCACTTCGATGGTAGCGATCGCCGCGCATGTTGTTTATTTTTGAAGACTTATAATATACATGTAAGTTGATATCACGAGGTTCTTACTGATTAGACTAAAACGGGCGATTAATTGGTTGGTGCAGTTGATTTGGCTGTCGTGAGAGTTAACAGCCCTTCGACTCACGTAGTCGTGCTGGGTTACCCACCGATTCTGCATAATAGGGCGATTAGTCGACCGTATCACACTACTAGAAAACGGATCATCCCTCACGGGCTTTAATTTTCTTGACGGGCCCGCATAGACTATGGGGATATCAATTTTTGTGACGGGCCTACACATCACCGTCGCAAAAATACATTTTTCCTGACGGGCCCGCATAGACCGTGAGGGATATCAATTTTTGTGACGGGCCCACGTATCACCGTCACAAAAATCAATTTTCCTCACGGTCCATGTCCGTGAGGTTTATGACTAATTTCGTGCAGCGCGCCAGAAAACCCTAACCCGCCACGCCCCTATGCCCTCGCCCGCCTGCTCCTCGATCCCCATCCCCTCGCCCGGCTCCTCCCTATCCCCTCGCCCGGCTCCTCCGCTGCCCTCCTCCCCCTCGCAGGCCGCAGCCTCGCTCTCCCCCCGCCGCCCTCCTCCCTCTCCCTCCCCGCGCGCCCCGACCGCCCTCGCAGATCCGCCCCGCCCGCCGCCCCACCGCCCTCCTCCTCTCCCTCCCCGCGCGCGCCCGGCCGCCCTCCGCAAATCCGCCCCCTCCTCCTCCCTCTCCCCGCCGCCTCCTCTCTCCTCCCGGCCTCCCCGTCGCCCCCCCCCGCCCTCCGCAGATCCGCCCCGCCGCCCCCTCCTCCCCTCCCTCTCCCCGCCGCCTCCTCTCCTCTCCCTCCCGCCGCCTTCCCGCCGCCCGCTTCCCCACCCCGCCGCAAATCCGCCCCCGCCGCTCTCCTCTTCCCCTCGCCCCACCCGGCCACCACCCTCCACACCTCCACGGCTGAAGGCTCCACGCATCCACGCCTCCAGGGCCGCCGCCTCTCTCCGGCACCGGCGCCGCCTCCCTCTAGCACTGTCAAAGGTTGGCTGTAGGTTTATTTCTGTAACTTCAGGTCCTTGAAGTGTTGGCTGGATCTAACTTTTCCGTTTCTGTAGGTATGTTGATGTAATTCTTCAGTTAATTGACAAAGCAGGAGATTTTGTAAGTGATGATATATGGTATCGAGTGGTACAGTTTGTCACCAACAATGAAGATCTGCAGGTTCTTGTATATTTCTAATTTCAACTTTGGTGATGAAGTTTGTCACCTATTGTTACTTCACCTATTGCCCCTGCGCTTGCAATTATCAATTCTCCTGAATTTTTGGGCTCAATGACAATGTACGCATATCTTTTAATTTGTTTTATGGTGATGCAGTGGCTATAACATGGCAGTGGCACATGTTGTCATGCAGGGATTGCTTGATCTTTGTTTCACAACACATCTAATTGAACTTAACCTGTTGTTTCATTGCAGAACTTTAAACACATAATGAAGCACCTGCAGGGAGCTATCATGATCGGCCTTGATAGTTAATGAATCAAGTTTTAGTTTGGATCGTTCTGACTGCCAAATATTGTATAGAGATGGGCGTTTTGCAATTCTTGATGGTCATTATCTTTGCACTAGTGAGTATGCAGTAAAAAGACTCGTTAAATTTATGCGGTAAGATTTTGGCTAATAATATTTATTTAATGTCTTCATTTATGCTGCATGGTGGTTAGTATGACTATATGAGATACTTATTGATGCTGCCTACTAGACTACTACTTAGTATATTGTGATTGTTGGTGTCAATTGCAACCAATGGGTTAGATGATAGATTTCTATAGTGTATCTATTCCAGAATGATCTCTTCTAATCAGAGTGTTGCCACAAGATCAAGGTGTACCTTTTCCGTTTTTCTTTTCTTTGATCTGTTCCAAAGTCTTTTATTTGCCATGCTCCTGCCTTGCAGCCACAGGCACACAATCCTGCAATTCCAGGCATGTATTCATAGTCTATTCACTTCTCTAATTTTGTGTGCAATTACCAACAATGAATGGTAATCTATTTGACTCCAACATTTGTTGCTAGACCTGAATTTGCTCTCTTTTTTTACTCATCAACATGGTACCAAGTAGCTGCCATGCAAGTGTTTAGGGGCTCTGCAGTTTTCTCATCACTCTCTTGGATGAGAATTCAACGAGTTATTAAGGTTGGTAGCAAGAGTAATTTCAACGGGTTATTAAGATTGGTAGCAAGAGTTCTGCATGGGCATGTATCTCATTTCATTCTGGATTTACTTGGTTTATATCTTGTGAATTTTCAGTTCCTGGTTTGTTGCATTCTTACAATTCCAACTTATAATCTGTTTTCAGGTGACTATAAGGAAGGGTATTACATTGGAGTTGAGGTACCTGCAGATGATCCAGAAGCAAGGAGACCATTTTATGGTCCAAATCAGTGGCCTTCTGAAGGTAAGTTGTTTTCATTTTCAAGACATGTCCTTAAAAAGGACTCTTCTAGAACCTAATGATTAATGAATAACAAGGTGTTGTATCTAACATGTTCCAATCTATCATATGCTTGAAAATTGGTGATAATAATGAGCTATTTTGTGACCATCTGTGTTGTAGAAGTAAGAAAATTTGCTGTAATTATATGAGCTAGTGCGTCATTATCAATGTGCAATGTTGATATGAACAAATCTGTTATAATTTTTTTTGTTAGTTTGTGCCAATTTTCCTCACGGTTAGTATCGTCAGGTTAAATCAATTTTCCTCACGGTCGGTTAGTACCCGTCAGGTTAAATCAATTTTCCTCACGGTCGGTTAATACCCGTCAGGTTAAATCAATTTTCCTCACGGTCGTTAACCGACCGTCAGGTTAAATTTCCCTGACGGGTAAGACCGTCAGGTTAAATATCCCTGACGGGTAACCGTAAGCCAAATTGAATTTCCCTGACCAGCCAGCCCTGAGGGGATTTGCCTGACGGGAACCCGTCAGGGAATTATAACCTGACGGTTTTTTGTAGTTTCCTCACGGTTTTGAACCGTGAGGGATGATATGTTTTCTAGTAGTGTCAAGCATTTTTCACAACACTCCTTATCTAAGACATCATCTTTTTCATAGTCGTGAAAGTGGTTACCAATTTAGTTGCGAATTATTAATTTATGCATGGGAAAGGAAAACTGATGTACATCACTATCAGTAGACTGGAAGATTTGACTAGTCACTAGTGATAATGCCTTTGCGCCAAGGGCAAAGACCACTTCAAAGCAAATATATCAAAATCGATATTTCGAAACCCCGTTTGAAAACCGCTTTGCTAAAAGGCCTTATTTCCAAAAATAGTAATACAACCGTGAGTATTACCACCGATCAAAGTACCTCTGGATGCTCTTTCTTCATTTTCCCTTGATTTCCAAGGATAATTAATCCTCTTTTTCTTACCTGGCCCTACCTCAAAATCTTTATAAAGGATCTTGATTTCAAAATTGAGCCATGAAACCTAGACCCTGAAATTTTTTTAACAAGTTCATCTCTAGGAGCTTGTTTTCAAATGAAGTTTTTGAAATCTCTTCTCTTCACAAAGCTATTAGAGAAACTCTCTTTTTCAAAGCAGATATTCCAAAATTCAGCATTTCAAAGCACTGTTAGAAAATCTTTCTTGCCATCAAGCTCTATTTCCAAAAGTATATATATACTTCCTTTACAAAGAAGGCTTGATTTCAAGGTTACCCCTAAAACCTAGCCCCAGTATTGGAAATCCAAACTCGTTCTCAAGGACGTGTTTTCCAAAGTAAAACTTGGAGATCCATCCTCTTTGCAAATTATTGATGAGACTTTCTTTTGAAAAACAAATGTTTTCAACCTCAGTATTTCAAAACCCTTATTCAAAAATCATTTTCTAAAAAGCTCTATTTTTGGAATAATAAGAAGAAGCATGAGCCTTGCTACCAAAGCACTTCTCAATGCTCTTCTTTCTCTGCTTCTATTTACAAAAGGAAATTGATCTTCCCTTCCCTTGCTTTAAAAGCTCAAGTTAGCGATGTCAAAGACATTCGTGAAGATAAGGTAGTCTCAATTTAAACAGACTTTGTATGCAGAACCATACACCCTCTTATGCATGTCCCCACCGATAGATGTTGCATCGTTGCAAGTTTCTAGTTGGACCCTGTGCAATGCCTTCTTGCCCTCGGGCATTAATTTCACAGTCACGGGAAAAAAATTTAACATTTGTGTGACTTGGGTGCCATCCCAGCTTCTTGGGTGTGCTATTCAAAAGTTTGGAATGGGTTTTAGATTGCCTTACCCCCACAATTCTTCCCATATCTCATGCTATTTCCCCCTCACCCTATTTTCTGAAAGCCCTGTTAGATCTACGAGACAAAGTAACGAATAGCCAAATCTAAGACAATCAAGAGCAAGTAAAGATGTTTACATTTGGAGGAAATAGTATCATTAGAGAAGACAGACTTGGAAGCCTCAACCTGCACAAGGATCAAGACTCGAGTCCTTATCTCGCTTTCCTCTCCCCCCTCACACTAGACCCGCATTCACAGTCTCAAAATAGTTCAAGTCAATGCACATAGATTGCTTAGAATCTTGGTGAACCTAAAAACAACTCCTTGAATTGATTCTATCTCACATTCTTGATCACTGTGGAGCCCTTATGATAATCAACTAGGGTCCTCCAGATCTCATGAGCATATGTTAAGTGAGATGCTCAATCAAACTTAGATCTACCAAGCCCTTAAATCAAGAAATTGTGTGCCTTGTTGTTTGCCTCAACATCTGCAGTATTTGCTAAAGTGATCCAGTCATTGGTAGGCACAACATAAGGTATCTTGATTTTCTTCCAAATGAGTTGCCCTTGGGCTTGAATGTAGGCTACCATCCAAGTATTTCAATAAGGAAAATCCATACTCTCAAGACCGATGTTTGGTGGAATATCGATCTAATGCCATTGCTTTTAGACTGGTTAAGATTTATCAAGAAGAGCTAACTAGGCTCTAATATCACTTGGAGGACCTGATATGGCAATTAGAAGGGGGTGAATGATGCCTTCAATTCAACCTTACCAGATGGTATTCCAAAATATTCACTCCACTAGCTACTGGAAGCTAGGAAGATTATATTAGCCCACAACAAAAAAACTCACCAAAACACAGAAGCAAAACGGAGTTTAATACCACCTAGACATACCACTATAGGCAAAGCGATTGGACTAGCCTGATGGTGGTCATCTAATCGCCTAGGAACCAGTCTAACCAGTCACCAGTCTGACCATTGACGTGAGCATTCTAACGCTCCCCTAATCCAGACATGAAAATCAACTCAAGCAAAATCCAAAAAAGGTGCAATCCACAAAATATAAGTTCAAATGATTTAAGACTTTACACATACCTTACTAAGGATATCAGGAACCTAATCCATCTAAGGATCACAATGATCTTGGCTAAAATTCCATCCTTTCCTTAAAACAAGCAAGGTTGCACCAAAAACCTGACAAAACTCATAAATTTGAGAGATAACTCTAGATATATTCTCACATGTCACAGTAAGCTAGATCACCATAACACCCTATTTTTTGCTACCTTTTAAAGTTTTTAAAATAAAAAACTATTTGGATTTTTCTTGAATTAATTTTAAGCTTAATATGAATTTTTAGAAATTAAAATGATTAAATATGAATAAAATAAACTTCAATTAAATCAAAACTAGGTTTTTTTTAGTTCCTTTTGATGCAAGGAATTTTTTCATATTTTCTTGGATTTTTTTGGAGTTTATGTGCTATTTCTTAGAGCTCAATTTAAATTATCTCAATTTCTAAAATTTAGAAATTCCTAAAAATCCCGATTTTGTTTCAGCCAAAAGTCTATTTCTTCAGCATGGCCCACCTTCCTCAGCACACAGCCCAATCTACCTTCCTCAGCACACAGCCCAATCTGACCTAGTTCAACTCATCTCTCTCTGTCTTTTGGTCTCACTGGCAACTTGGGGCCACCCATTAGCCAGCCCGCCTCGCTGCTATGTGTCGTCATCGTCTAGTATACTTAGCCATGCTTATTGTTAAGCTCATTATCACATTGATCAATTAATTAATTTTGACTTAACAAGATATTGAATCGTGGTGGTTAGCCACCGTTATAAAATTTGTGTACCCTTACATGGGTAGTGTGATTGATCCTGGTTAAACAAAATGGTTTTCACTTGCGTTAATGATTGTGTAGTAAAGTGGGTTCTATTAGCACATTGGGATGTGAATGTCTCGCTTGGGTAATGACTAAGGACTTAACTTCATACACCATTGATCTGAGCATTTTCAAGCAACCACAAGTTTAGTATGGAATGGACCTAGCTAATTAATTTGTAATGTTTCAACTTTGATTTCGCCATTGTAATAAATGTGGGTGGTAAGTTCACTTCTGGGTAACCTTCCATATGGTGCAAGAGGGGACTTTCTAACTAGGTAGTCAGCCTACTCGGTAATGAAACCTTAGCAGGCATAATTAGGTTAAGACTAAGCATTGTAAAGGCTTTTTGCGATCTTTTTGGTCGGCACGCCTAAGGAAGTGTGTTATACCGGTGACACTACAAGTTGATCAATCTTATGAATAAAATTTTGCAACCTCTATAAAGTATAAAATTATTTAAATAGCCGTGTCCCCGTTTATGAATAATGCTTGGCAATTTCACATGAGGGTTAGAGATTTCATAAAACTTTGGTTTGGTTGAAAAGTGTATGGTTAGTTCAATTGCAATTTATTTAGTTCTTTTGACTTATTAATTTAGTTACTCATTTTCAAAGTGTGATTTCAATATATTTATTGTATTTCTCTAAATTATTACTTTCTACAAAGTAACCTTTCAGCTATGATTTGATAAGCCTTGTATAATTATATATTGCATCTTGTTATAAATAATTTGTTGAGTACTCTATGTACTCACGGCTATATTTTTTTGTTACTCAATGTCTAAAGAAGAATCAAATCAGCTAGAGGTACTTGAGGAATGATGCTTCGATGATTTCATAAATTAGAATTTCGCTTTTTAGTCGATTGCCTATGGGTATGTCGAATGTCCACTATATGTATCTTTGTTTTCCGCTGCTAGTTTTTGTAGGCCCTTCAGACTATTATTTGTAAGTTTGGTCATAAGGTCGCTAATTTGATAATTAATAATATTTACCTCTTTCATAATTGTTTGTGATTATGGTTGATAATTCATCACATTGCTACTGTGTGCACTAACATGATCCTGACTATTGCAAAATATACAGATAGTCTGGATTTGCAAATTCGAGTCTCGACAGAGATGGTATCAGAACTATATCGACTATAGGATGCAATCCTAGTTATAATGGAAAAGCCTTAAGGACATGTATACTTAAAAAAACTAATTTATAAAATCTTAAGCTTCTTTGCTTTGTTTTCTTCCCTCTTGCATCTCATTCTTGCCACCAATTTGTCAAGCTTTTGCTAACTTCTTCTCATTTCAAAATTTTGTAGATGTTGTTCAATAATTCATTCACCAACAGTGAAGGTGGTTTTTGTGAGGAGTTGTGACTAATGCTTCAGGACATATGTTACACTCACTACCCTTAATTGCATGGTTTCACTACCACCAAGAATGGTAGAGAGGTTTGGAGGGTCAAAATCACCATCTTCTCCAAGAGTAGAGAGAACAGTTGCCAAGAGTGGACTGAGAAACTTTTAAGCTGGGATGCCAAGAAGCTGCCGGAGTAGCCCTCGCACTCTTGGGTTTCACTTATTGTCATCCGTTGGATGGCACTCCTTATCGCTACTTTCCCTGTCACAAGAAAGGGGGGGTCTTCAGCACATTCAGGAGCCCTGAAAGAGAGACAGATCCCACTATTGTCTACATAACTTCTCTCATCAAGGCGCAAGACGAGGCCTACAACCACTTAGATCTACACTTGGAAAGCACATATGCAAAGTTAAGAGATACCTAGTTGAAGCTGTCACAATTGAAGGAGCTACATCAAGACTGGCAACAACTACAGAAGTTGCATCAGAAGCTAGTACAACAGCAGGAGCTTGAACACTTGGAAGAACAACAACCTCATGCACAACAGGAACAACCACAGTCGCTGCTTTCTCTAGTGGAGTTGCCACCTCATGGGCTTACTTTAGAAGCATCTCCAGTTCATCGATGTCATCCAAAGCTCAGGACTAGTGCACATAAGAAGGTCTCGCGCCCTCATCACATGGACAGCTTCATGCCCATGAAGGAGTATCGTTCAATGTTTCTAGCAGGGCCCTCTACTAGTGGAGGAGATTGGCTTAGCGAGGAGGAAGAAGACCCCAAAGAGCATGTGATCATTGAGGATGTCAGTGAGGAGGAAGAATAGAGTAGTACCAATAGAATAGTAGTAGTAGTTGAGTCGGTAGTATCCTAAATAAAGTTTGTGTATTATATCATTTTTGTTTTTGCTTTACAGTTGTGTGTGATGTGAGCTGCAATTTTGCTTATAGCATTATGTTACAGTAATATCAAGATCTTTACTTGTAGAATTTAATGCTTCTTTTTTTAGCTTTTTAGCTAAGTGAGTGTTTTTAGTTTAGGTTTTTCCTTAGTTTATCCCCCCATAGACGAGTTTATCACTTACCTTTGCTATTCCCCCTTTCCTTCGGCTGGTCGCCGTTTGAGTTGGTTAACCCTGCAAGGAGGTTGTAAAAGTGTCTGTGCAAGAAACAGTAGAGTTGGTAGAGGTCAAGAACTCCAGCAACTCTCAAAACATCAAGTGCAGCCAGAACAACAAAGCAAGAGGATTCACCGGTGCTACCCCCAGCTTAGCTCAAGTACTGAGTAGTAAAATGGAAAATTGGAAATGTGCCATAGCATATCTGATGATACTCTTCAATATTTGCAATATTCTCTCGAATACAAGGGGGTTAAACTCACGGACTCCATCGGAAAAAGAAGTAACATATAATGCAAATTGCTGTTCATTATTGCAGAATAACTTATCGCTTTGATAATTTCGGAATCAGAACAGACTTATGCTTGCTTTTTCTCGCTTCTTGTTGTTACCTTTCCTTCCTCTTTCGTGGCAACACCATAATTTCCCATATGTTCTTGTCACTGCAAATCTTTACTTTTGAAAATTAAATGGCTTACTGTTATCAAGAATAGAATAAATACCAGTTTATTCTTCGGTATATTACTACTGACGTAGGATTAATTTGCAGCTTTTCAGAAATTAGAAAAAAGGAAAAATATTCGAATATATGTACACAGAAACATGTACACCATTGCAATGTCACTGTATAACGAGAATCGCCATGGAGGGTGTTATGGTCAGACTATTCAACTAATCGTTGAACTATATGATAGAACTGTTTTTTGTACATTGGGAAGCTTATCAGTGAAATTTCTTGCTGAAGCCTCAAGGTATCTGCAGAACAAAGTTTCAGTTTGTAGCTGGTCGAGAAATTTAGCTTTTCTGCAGTACAGTCTAACAGGCTACGTGAAATTTATCCAGATTTACCAGATGAAAAAACAAAAGCTAAGAAATGTGAAGAATGTAGAACAGAGTTTCCGAAATTTACACATTGCATACAGTAGAGAAATGCTGGGTTTATTCCTGGTATATCTCTGTTAGTTGTTCGTTTGATCAGATTACAATGTTCAGTAATGGGGGCCATAGCAAAAGTAAATGGGGGAATAGATTCTGCTGCAGTAGAACACTAGAGAACCAAATTTTAATTGATTATATCGTTTTGAAATATGGTATTAGTATGTGCTTCTTCGATCCGCGCGATGGAAATGGTTTGAGAACCTATATACAATGCAAAGATAAGAAATCCCGCAATTATTGATTCCATATTCAGACAAATTTGGGCTTATTCTCAGTATATTTCATCTGCTCTTGCAATAAGAGTGGGTATGGTCTGCAAGGAATTTCAAAAGCAAACCTCATTTACCTCATGCGGTAAGGCTCTAATCCTCTAAATCTTTCAAAGAATGTCCGCATATAGAGGTATTTTATCAAAAAAAAAATCAACAGAAACAGAAGAGGTAGAGAATTTCTGATCCACAGTAAAACGCAATGTGCACAACGTGGATATCAAGTTGCAAAGGAAAAACGGTGTATTCCATAGCATATTATGGTCTTAGTTGTACTCGAATTATCATGTTCAGAAAGAAAATAATTTATCATATGAATCGATCAGAATTCACATCTTACACGGCATTCGTGTACATGTACTATATATCTTGTTTGGGCACTACCTTGAACAAGATCTGTTCCCATTCATTATCTTCAAATACTGAAACATTCAGAGAACAGAATTCGTTTATACTCGGTGTATTACATCTGATCTAACAATCCCATTAGCATCTTCAGTGGGGAACCAACGTAACAAGGAGAACCACCGACAGCTCATGTGGAGCGTCGCACCGCCTACCAGTAACTAATGGTGTTCATGATAAGAAGCTCCCATAGAAGAATAGATGCAGTACTTGATATCCACTGGTTGGAGGTTCTTAACACTGCCTCATCTACTTGCATCTGAGAAATGCAGTTGATGTGTATCCAACTATCAGCAAGGGTAAGGTATAATATTGAAAAGGGTAGCCACGATATGTTGCTGCGAAAAAAGTAACATATTCTTGCATGTAATGGTGCCCCTAAGAATGTGCTTTTCAGTATTGTATGTCTATGTGTATTAGAAGTTTATTAGATTGGAGAACGAAAGTTACTTTCTTGGCTGCTTCAAGTAGTATTGCCACTTTTTGTTAGTACTAGCCAATGTTAGGAAACTAAAACGATTTTGGGAATACTGTACTGCAACATGCATGATGAATTCATACTGTCCATATGTATTGTATTGGGTGATAATCAGCTACAAAATTAAGCGGTGACAAATGGCGAAGGTGGCCAAGGAACATGTTGCAGACCGAGTTTGATACCCACAAGCAGGCATATCGATTTGCATTAGGTAAAGTGACATTTTGAAGAACAGATTCAGATATGCTGCCTATTTGGACAACACTAGCCAAAGAAAGCAGCTGATTTGCTGTCTACTTTTTCTTGGATAGCTTGGCTTTTCTCCCAAAATAATTAGGTAAAGGATAATTAATCCTATGATTAGTATTCACAATGCGTCATTCAGAACATTTATTTATAAGAAATTTCCTCCATTTCATTTCCTGCGTATCAGATGCCATCCTGTCAAGCAACTAAGACTCTAAATAAACCCTGCATTTCTGTAGAATGCTATCGTGTTGAACTGCATGAACATCAATATCCAAGGTAAAAAGAAATATCTGATCTAAAGTGGACAAAGGCGACGATGCGCCGCATCGTTCACCATCTCTTGAGCTCAATTGTGGAAATCGAATACTTTGTGGAAAGTAAAATAGGCTGCATATCAACAGGTCAGTGATGTCATAGATTGCCTCCAAAATGTCTGAAGAACATGGACTAGCTGGCTAGCAGCTACATGTCATGGGTGAGAAATACACGATAATCAAAATGCAGTTTTGCTCAATTCAAACACTACAAGGATGTCAAAGGCTTTCAGAAGGTCAAGTGTTTCATCCATGGAAAATATAGCATACCATCAGTTGCGCACTCAACTAGACTTGCACATTCATAAGAGAGGAAAGAACCAGTAAGAAGTTTGGAGATCAAATGTTTTTCATGAAAGCAAGAGATTGCACCATGCTTACCCTAACTTGTTTAGGACAAAAGGCTTTGTTGTTGCAAAAGATTGCACCATCATCACCATGATGCAATGTTTGAACTAAAAAAAGAGGAACTAGCCTTAGACAAGAATATATTGTGGGTATATAAAGATGAGATAGCAACCAAATCCATTATATGTTGTTTTGCAGGGAGTAGTGGGGGAGAAGAAAAGGAATGCCATAGGACTCAGACCAGCAATAACTATAGGACCAAAATGCAATAGAGAGGGTGAATGGTGCCATCCAAATTTGTATCCTAAGTATTATTGATCCTTTAATCAAATGACTACATAGTTATAGATATTATAATCAACAACCAAAAAGCTGAATTAAATTGCTCAAGAGATCAACTTCTGGAGAAAAGCCAAACCCTGGTGGTCTAACCGGCCAGCTCCAACCCGATATGACCGGTGGAGGCGGTTGGACCGGCCTCCCTATCCAAAACAACCTGACACAATCCAATTTTGGTGCAACTCTTAATTACAAGTCTAAATGATATGAAATTTTGTATACACCTTGCTTAAGGTCTTAGGAACCTATTTCAACTAAGGATCACAAGAATCTATGTCAAAGTTCAGACCTTTTTCAAGATTAAGGAAGATTGTACCAAACCGGGCAAAATTTGAAAATGGTGAATATGACTTATTCGTTGGTAGAAGATGGCCAAGATAGATATAGATGAATTCCAACATATCATAGCAAGTAAGAACAACAAAGAAAATGAGGCAAAAACACTCGGACTAATAAATCACTTAAGAGGGTCAAATTCAAATAAAACTGGGTTTCTTCAAGAACTTGCCAACCAGGTGCCTAGATAGATGAGAATTAATTTTCAGGAGTAATCTATATCTCTTACATGTCCTTGGCATACCAAGATCAAAAAGGAAAGAGAAAAACAAAACCAATCAAATCAAGAGTAAATCAATCAATACCAGATGGATCCATATGAGATGAACAAAGATTGATATATTGCCACTTGTGGATAAAGATTTCACAGCCACACCACCTGAAGGACAAGAGAGCATACCATAGCACTTAACTTTGCTCAAACAATAACCCTAGAACAGCTGGTTTCAATGAGCAAGAGATGATGGTTGGATAGTTAACTAGCAAGTCTCTATGCCAACCCATTAAATAGATAGGCTAGCTAGCGCTATTTAGTTTTAGTGGATACTATTCACCTAGCACATATAGGAAAACCTGATAACCTCATATAACACAGGTTTTAATCTATATACTATACTTTTGCATGCTTTTCAAAGCAAATAAGCCCAAATCTGCTAAGTTTTTAACCTTGAGTCAACTTGATCTTCTCAACTTCTTTTTGACCTAAAATGCTCTCTCAAGCATCGCTTAAGCATAACGATTTTGATCCAAGTTAGTTTCTTGTATTTTTGTCAACTTACCAAAACACCCTTTTGTAACATCCTGATTTTCAGTGTTATTTGAAGCTTTTAAAATAAAATTAACCATTTAAAATTTTCTAGATTTAATACAAGCTTAAAATAAATTTTTATTAATTAAAAGGATTTAATATAAATAAAATAAATATTAACATGTGTTAAAAATATTTTATTTGGATTCCTTATGTCTCAAGGAATTTTCTATAATTTTTTAGATTTATTTGCTATTTTCTAGGGCTTATTTTATTTTATTTGAATTTCTAAAATTAAAACCCCCAAAACCCTCAGCATAGTAATGGGCCGAGCCCATTACTATTCACTTTGGCCCAACCACTCTCAACCATCCAATTCTCCCTAAACACGCGTCGGCCATCCAGGCCCTACCCACCTGAGCTGCCAGATCCCAATGTCACCACGTGTCAACCATCGGAGAGGTAGTGCACTTTTCATCCGAGCGATCTGACGCAGCCATCCGATCTATCGCGTTAACACGTGTCAGCCATCCATGTGGATGAGCACTATTCATCGTGTTCGTTACGAACTCTAGCCTCTGCCGTTTGTGTTCGTCCTACCTCGTCGTCCGTGCCCGACATGGATTCCGCTACCATCTTTGAGCCGGAGCCCTCGGTGATTGTGCTATAAAGCATGTCACCTACCTCATGATCCACATATCTCACAGTCACTGTCGTCGTCTTCATCTGTCTCGCTGTTCGCGCCGCACATATTCGTCATCACCGAGATTCACTGATGCCATTGCCAACCGTTGTCGTCTTCCTCGTCGGTGCCCACCAGCTTCGTCGGCAAGGTCATCATCGCTGTTGTCATTGTCAACCACTCATGTCATCTACATTCGCTGCCGCCGGTGAGTTCCCGCACCACCATTCAAACCCGCCACGCCGTCTCGCTCTACTCTGACCATCGCTCCACCGCTCGCTCGCCAGACGCACCACTCCTCGATTCCTGTGGCCACCACCTTGCCCGTCGCACACCCACGCCCGCTTGTTCACCAAAGGGTCACCTCGATTCTCACGTCGTGCCACACGTTGACATCCCAACTGCCCGATCAATCATCGCAGCCGTCCAATCCAGACCATGCTGACAGCCTACATCCTACGGTCGAAATGCTTCCACATGTCAAGTCAACAATCGTTGGATCTCCGACGTCACCCTTCGGCTTCTCCATGAGCCAAGTCCACATGAGTTATCTCACTAACACCTAAGGCCTCATACGTCAACCGCCACTGTTCCAGAGACTGTGAGCCGATCGAGCCGAGTCAGCCGCCATGCCAGCTACCACCTCAGCTCTTGAACAGTCTCAAGTGCCACGTGGTAGTGCCACATCAGCGCCACATCAGCTCCCAAACTGTCCCAAGTGCCACGTGGCAGTACCACGTGGCAGTGCCATGTCAGTAGGCACGTGTCAGCCATGCCACCTTGCCAGCTCAGCTGCCATGTCAACCCTAGATGCTTACTTAGTAGCCACATCAGCAAGGCTAGTCACATGCACTATTCAATGAGCTGAGTCCACCGTAGACCAGTCTTCCCCTGCACCGAGTACACAACACAATAGAATTTCTGAATTTTCAGGATTTTTCTTTATATTAGATTTTCCAAGAGTCCATTCTTTTCCATCCTAGCTCCGATTGACTCCGTTCTTTTTTCTCAATTCATCTAAAATCGAGCTCTATTTTTTTATTCTAGTTCTAAAGTTTTTGGAGTTTATTTGAATTTTATTTAATTTTATTTTATGCTTTATTCGTTTTCTCTCGTTAGATCGCATCTTCGAAGAAGCGGAAGCACAAGCAGAAGATCAAAAATTCATAACTGAGCAAGGCTAAGGCAAGTTATGTCCCTTGATTATATTAAACCTAGTTTTCAAATCTATTATGTATCTACTTTTTTAAAATTATCATGCATTAATATTTTATTATAAATCCTTGTACCTGGTAGTTATTATCAATCCCTCATTTGACAATTTGAATGCTATGATACCATTGTCACCATAGGATAGGCATTTATTTAGTGATACAACATTAGTTGTCACATGGATTGTACGATTAATATACTTAGCATACTTATAGTCTTGTTGCGATCATCATCACATGAGAACAAATATTTAATTTGACTTAATGAGATATTGAATTGTGGTTGGTGCCATAGTTATAAAATTTGTGTGCCATAACATTGGTGTGTCATTGGTGTTAGTTATACAAAATTTGTTTTCACTTGGATGAATGATCGTGCTGTAAAGAAGGAAGTGTTGAATCACTTCGAGAAATGTGAAAGTTTCGCTGGGTAATGTCTAAGGACTTAACTTTGTATGCTATTGATATGAGCCTTACCGTACAAACCATATGTCTAGTATGGGATAGACCTGGCTGATTAATTTGTGATATTTTAATTTCAATTTCGTCATTGAGTTGAACATGATTACGGATTTCTATGACACGCAAGAGAGGGCAATTATCGACTAGGTAGTTAACCAACTCGATGGTGAAACCTTAGTGGGCGAAATTGATTTGTGATTGAGCTTTGTAAAGGCCTTGTTGTGATTTTCTTTAATGTAAGGATGATCACAGCGTATGGGTACAGTTATGCAACCTCTACAGAGTGTAAAATTATTCGAATAGCCGTGTCCTCGGTTATAGACGATGCTCGGTGATTTCACACGAGGGGTTGTTATTTCATAAAACTTGAGTTAGATAACTTTGGAAGTGGACAGATAGTTCACTAGTGGTTTATTAAAGTGGAAGGTTAGTTCACTTATGATCTATTTAAATCTTTTGATTATTTATTTATTATTATTTTCTTTAAAGTTTGTTTTTAATATAATTATTGTATTTACTTTAAATTATTGCTTTCTGCAAAATAAACTTTCAACAATCCAATGGTAAGTCTTGCATGTTATATTGCACTTTTATTATAAATGACTTGCTGAGTACCAATTCATGGCTTTATGCCTACTGTTGCTCAGTTGAAGAAGAAAAGCCATATTAGAAGTACCAGAAGGATGATACTTCGATGACTTTGTGGAGTAAGACTTCGCTTCCCAGTCGATTGTCTGTGGGCATGTCGAATGGCTACCATGCTTGGTACAATCCGTCGATCAAACTTTCCTTCAATATGTCATGCCTTTCTTATGCCATGCTTGACGTCAGCTATCCCATCTAACATCCTCAATCGTTCTGAGCCTCAGCTCTTCTATGAGTGTAGTCCCAATCCTTACCGTTAACAATGTTGAGTCCAAGTGACCCTACCCATTCAAAGACGAAAAAATCATTTTCAGACATAAGTTCTTCATAACTTGACCCACGTTAGCTATAACATGCCTTATGCAACATATATGCACTGATCTAGGTCAATCAAAACCACACCATGACTCAACTTCTCAAATTCCAAAAAAATTAACCGAGAGTAACATGCCTATGCCGGTCTAACCAGAGCCTCATATTGGTCAAACCTCTAACAGGGGCTGGTAAGACCACTTTTGGCTACCAGTTTTACCACTTGGGAGGGCCGATCTGTGTCAGACCCCAGAGTAACGACTCCTGGATCCTCTGTGTGAATCGCACTAGTCCATGATCAAGCTAGTGCACACAACGGGTAACAAGGATTCATATCATTAACAATGGCATGTATTCATTATAGTAATATGGGCCTGATGGTCAAAGTTTACATCAATGGTTCATAAACCAAAATAAATATAAGCAGCGAAAAAAGAACCATAAAGCAATAGTCCATCCGCCTGCCTACAGGCGAATGACTGTAAGACGTGGCCTACTCGTCGTTATTCTCACCGAAGTTGACGAAGCCCTTATCTGAAAATAGTGAATGAAGCAACATGAGTACATAAAGTACTCCACAAGTTACACTAGGAGGTTTAACAGAGTTCATGCATGCATAAAGATTGACAATGAAATGCATAATAGGTTATTTGTGCGTAAAAGCAGAATTAAGGTAAATACAGTAAGTAAATTTAAAATCTGAATTTGATACAATAGATAGAAAGAGTAATTTAATAAAATAATATCATTAGTGTAGGTTCCGACCAAACACTAACCTATTCACAGGTATCCTACCTTGTCCATCTTTTCCAAAAGATCTCATACGGATTCCATCCATTCATATGCTTTTTCAGAAATCATTTTAAAAAAATCAAAGTCTAATCCATGAAAAACTTTACTCAGCTTGCCCATAACCGTGGGCACAGCTATCTAGGATAGATTATACACTCTGCAGAGGTTGTACAGCTTTACCCACAAGACATGATCATCTCATATTGCCACCGAATAAACACACTTCTTTTGGTGTGCGACGAGGATATCATGACAAGACTATTACAATATTCCGTAGCCAAAATAGTTACGCCACCACTAAGGTTTCACCACAACTTGAATCCACAAGTTGGAGCCCCCTCTTGTGCCATGTAAGACTTCTCGCGGCCTACGCCACCAAAAAAACTCTTAAGCATATAATCCAAGTTCTAGGGGCTTACATCAATCCATACAAGGTTTTGGAAAGCTTACACATATAGTTTGGGAACTTGAGATTTTCAAACCCAAGGGGTTGCCTAACAAAGGCCTCTTCTTCTATGAAACATTTAGAAAAGCACTCTTGATATCTATTTGAAAAAGCTTAAAACACTTTGATGGCGTGAATGTAAGCACTTCAATGGCGTGAATGCTAGCAATATGCAAATGGCTTCCAATATAGCCACAGGTGCAAAAATCTCTTCAAAGTTTAAGCCCTCTACCTGAGAAAACCTTGAGCTATATACCTAGCCTTATTGCGAACTACCAACTCATCCTTACTTTGTTTATTTTGAAAACCCATTTTATTCCAATTACATCATGATTGAGAGGAGATTCAACTAAGGTCCAGACTTGGTTTCTTTTAAAGTTTTGAAGCTCTTCATATATGGCATTGACTCAAGATGAATCAGATAAAGAATGGGTGACATCTAGGGGGTTCGAAAGACGCAACAAAAGCATAATATACATGAGAATATGGAGAGATAAACCTAAAGTGTGTAACTCACTCTAAATATGAAGAGGAGGTCCTGTTGTAGACATGGCCTCTACCTCATAGACTGTGGAGGTCGAGCAGGGCTACTCAACGCACTGGTGAAGGTGGGAGGAGGCTACTCTATTGAAACTAGAATAGTAGAAGCAGGCTCTTCAACTAACTCAGGAGTCACTAGAGGAGAGATTGGGTCCTAATCCTATAAGTCAAGGTTGTTGTCGACGAAGATGCTCTACTGATCATTGTATACCTATGTATCTGCACTGTCAGATCTAGTACCAGCATTAACCTCATCAAAAGTGACTTCACAAATCAACAATTTTGTTAGTATCCAAATTAAATGCACGATAGCCACGAGAATGAACAGGATATTCAAAGAAAATGCCATCATAACATCTTGACTTAATTTTATCTAAGTTGCCATGTTTAAGAATGAAATACTTGCAAATAAATATATTAAAATAAGAGATGCTAGATCTATGACCAAATCTAAATTTTAAAAAAGTCTTGCCTATAGACGATCTCAAGAAAATCCTTTCAGACACATAACAAGCAGTAGAAGTCTTCTCAACCCAAAACCTCCTAAGAGTGCTATGCTTATCTAACATGGTCCTAGCCATCTCTACAAGAGTTATATTCCTTCTCACTACAACCCTATTCTACTAGGGAACTTTAGGTGAGGATAACTGGTCTCTAAATCTCTCTCAGTGTAAAAAGTGACAAATGATGATTTCTTGAATTATGTGCTATTATCACTCCTAATAGATCTCAAGGCTCCTAGAAGGTCAACTGCTAGTCTAAAGATCAACTCTCTAAAATAGCCAAAGGCCTCATTCTTAGAAACTAGAAAATACACTCAATAATACCTAAAGAAATCATCTACAATGACAAACACATACCATTTCTCTACTACAGACTAGACTCTAGAAGGGCCAACTATGTCTAACTACAAGAGCTATTCAGGGCCATTTGTCATCACCAAAGTAAGAGGTGGATGAGAAACAAAAACTATCTTACCATATATATAGGATGTGCATACTAGATCTCTAAAACTCTTAAGCCTAGGCAATCCTCTAATAATATTCTTGCTACTAACTCTAATCAAGTGATCGAAGCCTATGTGTTCAAGCCTACAATGCCACAACATTAAGTCATGAGAGTCAGAAGCCACAAGACACTTAGGGCTAGAGATAGAAGAGATACTGAAATGTGCACTAAAGATTCTCCCAAACCTAGAGATGACAAAGACATACTCACCCTAGGAGTCTAGAACTATACAATCTTCACTCTTGAATCTCACTTCTAGACTTTCATCAAGAAGCTAGGAAATAGATAGTAAATTATACCTTAGTTTACTTACCAAAGCCACATCCTTAGCATGAAGTTGTTGTTGATACATACTATACTCTTTGCTATCATGGTCCCAATAGAAGCATCCTCAACGTGATCAACTCATTGTCGGACACACGTGTGAGGAAGAAAAACCATCTAGAATCTCCGATCATTTATCGAGAACACCCGGAGTCAACAAGCCACCTATCCTCCTTCTTCGCACACCGAACATACAAGGCATAATCAGGAATCATCTGTCCTCAATCTGAGGTTAGTGATAAAAAAACTTGGGAATCTAGTACTAAGCCACATGGTATATAGGAACAACAGTAGAAGTAATGTGACGATGGCCCGATCTTCCGAAAGGTACTGATAAGTCGATTGTAGAGAACACGACGTTGATGATCCAAAGGCTCTGATCAAAACAGATCGATCCCCTCGCAATCACTACACCAATGCTCTGATGGTTATCAATCGTGCCGAACATAGTTGACCTCGCCAAGAAAGCTATCTCCTGCAAGCGAATCGAGAACACAAGTAAGAGAGTACAAGATACAATCTGAAATTGTATTGCGAATAAAGATTAAGTTCACAAGTTGAAGTTGCTCAACCGGACGTGCGGTGAAACTGCTAAGCAGAATAATCTCTTATGAAAAACCCGAGGAAACTAAAGGGGTGTGACCTCCTTAAATAGAGAAGGGGGAAGCCGCACTTATCTAATGAAAAGGGGTGCGATACTATTCACAGTTACTATTCACATGAACAGTACCAACCCAAATAGCCTAAGTGATGATAAAAGGCTCTCAGCCCAAAAGGTGATGCAACACCAAGTAAAGAGGTGGCCGAAGCTCTTTGAGTTGAAGGTCACAAATTCTTTATCTCTTTTGGTCATTGTTATTGCCTTCTCTTTCCTTAACGCATATCATCAACTCCTTGTTGTCCCATCCTATATTCCTAAGCACAAGCAAATCATCTCCATTAGGCAGTATCATAGAGTTCTTAAGTGATACACTTAGCTCTATAAACGAATTTACCTGATAATTTAGTTGACGAGCACGTGCCCAAGTAATTGGACCTTGAACATCATTCAAGGTAGTAGCAAGAGGAGTGTTCATATCAGTCGAAGTGTTCATATTAGTCAAAGTGATGTTCTCATCAAGAAGTAGGAATAAAATGGTTAGCAAGATAATCATGAAAATGCACATGAGAACCACCTAGATCTCTCCGAATCGGCCTACCAAAAGGACGGTACTCCCCCTGTCAAGATGCTGCTCATGGTCTACCCTCACGACAATCTATTACAAAGCACTACCTAAAGCCACCAAAGGAGTTAAAGAAGCCATCTACAAACGTAGACCTATGTCTAGAAGTAAAATTAGGCTGCTTAGCTGCAGAGACACTCATAGGTGAAGGAAATCCTCTAATGAACATCAAATCACGCATCGTCTCTTTTCTCTCAACCTTGGCTCTATGGAAGCAGAACTCAACTATGTGACCATCTTTCTTGTAGAAGGTACAATAGTATTTGACTATTGGAGGAGTTGAACCTGCTGAAGTGGAAACACCTACCTTGCTAAAAGGGATTTGGGCAAAACTTGCTGACTTAAAGACAGTCTTGGATGGCTTAGGAGGTTTTACCTCAAATATGCTACTCTCAACAACCTTCACAATCTTGAGTGGGTGGTTCTTGAAATACTATAGGGAATTACATCCAAGGCCTCTCTTCTTGACACTCACCTTAAATTAGTGAAGGATCTTGTTGAGCTTCTTCCTTACACTAGAAAATCTCTGAAGGATGTTTTTGAGGTAGCCATTCTCTTGGGCCTAGAATAATGTTTACAAGATTCAGTCCTAGAATGAAGAACCATTTCAGTTATTTCTTTTTATTTTAATTTTACTATCCTCACAATGAAAGTAAGTATGATCAGGATTAAATTTAGTAATTCCTTAGTAGCATTATCCAATTTCAATTCAAACAAAGCATAATTTAAATAAGATGAAGGAATAGTATCTAAAGAAATCACATATAAGATAGTTGAGAGAATCTAGTTCATCTAAAGTATCTTTAAGCTAACTAGCAACAAAGAGTGAACAATTTTCAGATTATCCAATTGATCGTGCAATTACAAGCAAGATTCACAATTATCATCAGGATTCATGGATTTGAACCTAACAACCTCTAGTTTCAAATTGTGAATCATAATATCTCGATTCTTAATCATTGTAGCTTGCTTCTTCATTTTTTATTCAGCAACAATAAGAGTATGTTTCATCTCTTTGGAGAAAGGGCATACTTTGTCAGAACCACTATAGGGCTCATCCGAGGAGGAGGAATCAATGTCAACCCTACCCTTGGCCATAAAGCATATCCTGATAAAGTACTAGGTTTTCTTCTTGTCATGGGAATCATCCTCGTTGTTCTCTGTCCCTAAGTCTACATCGCTCATGTCAACGTTCCAAGAGCAACAAGAACCTGATTGACGAACTTGCGGTAGTTAGGCTTCTTAGACTTCTCATCTCAAGCTTGATGACGCCTTCGAAAGCCCTTCTCCTCCTTACCCTTTAGCTTGCGACACTTGGCCCGAATGTATTTTAACTTACCACACTCAAAGTAAGTGACAGGGGCATCCTTTCTCTTGTTCCTCACCTTGTTGTATTCCCTCATGAATTTTGTGGTTAGAAGGATTAAGTCATCCTCATGGAGCCTCTCTAGCTGCTCATCACTCAAAAAAGTGCAAGGAGGACAATGAAAATCTAGAAGAGCCAAAATTCAAGAAACTTGAAGAGCTACTCGAGAAGTGTCAACCTTGAAAGCCATCGACTTTGTCTTAGGGAGATGCAAGATAAATTCAATCTCATGCGTCTTCAACCATGAGTAGAATTTATACATGGTAAACTTACTCGTGATAGTGATGTCATTGATGGAAGTGATTTTCATTCCTCAAACCTCAAATCAAGTGCACCCAACATTTGGTGTGTATTCTCATAATCAGAAAAAAGTCAAGCCTACAGTACAAAGATCATAAAGAATCTTGTTGAACCTTCCCACAGCTCATCCAAAGATTCATCAGGCTTTTATTTGATCTTTGACTATTCTTTCTTTAATTGGTCCTGTCTTGCATCTTTGACTACGGTAAAGCCCTCATGGTAGTCAGCGAGCGTCTTCTAGATCTCATGAGAAGACCTAAAGTAAGCAACTTGCTCGAACTTAAATCAACTAAGAAATTATGAATATTGCTATTTGCCTCCACTTTAGGTATAACCTGGTCATCAGCCAGCCCCATATAAGGATTCTTGACCTAAATCCAAATTGTATGCCCTTAAGCCTCAATGTAGGATTGAATATGAGGCTTCCAATAAGAAAAATCGACTCCATAGAAAATGGGTGACTTGGTTGAATACTTGTCTGATGTTATGGCTCCTAAAATTGACTAAGATCTATGAAAATAGCTAACCGGGCTCTGATACCACTTGTAGGACTAAAAGGCAACAAAGGGGGCTAAATGTTACCATCCAAATTTTTTCCCACGTATTCTTGATACTTTACTCAAATAACTATGGAGTTACAAATATTAGGACCAACAGCCAAAAACCCTCAAGAGATCAATCTCTAGAGAAAAGCAAAACCCTAGTGGTCTGACTGGCCACCTGGGGCTGGTCTAATCTCCTTGCGGCCAGACCGCTAGCTCCAAACTAGCCTGACCAGCCTGACACGATCTAATTTTAGTGTAACTCCTAAAATACAAGTTTAAATGATATAAAATTTTATACACACCTTGCTTAAGGTCTTAGAATCCTATTTCAACCAAGGATTGCAAGAATCTATCAAAGTTTAGACTTTTTTCAAGATTGAGCAAGATTGTACCAAAACCAGGCCAAAATCAAAAATGATGAATATGACATTCTTAGGGGTAGAAGATGGCCGAGTTGGCTCTAAATGAATTATCACATTTCACAAAAAGAAAGAACACCAATGAAATCGAGGCAAAAACAATCAGATGAATAAATCACTTGAGAGGGTCAATCAAGCAAAATCGGGTTTCTTCAAAAACTTGTCAACCAGTTGTCTAGATGAATGGGGATTGATTTTCAGGGGTCATCTCTATCTCTTACATGTCCTTGGTGTACCAAGATCAAGAAGGGGAGAGAGAAGAACAAAACCATTCAAATCAAGAGTAAATCAATCAACACAAGATGAATCCATGTGAGATGAACAAGTATTGATGTATTTCTACTTGAGAATGAAGGTTTTATAGCCACTCCACCTGGAGGACAAGAACTTAATTTCTTTCAAACCCTAACTCTAGAACACTTGGTTCCAATGAGCAAGACAGGATGGTTGGATGACTAACTAGCAAGTCTCCATCTCAATTCATTAAATAAATAGGCTAGCTAGTGTTATCTAGCCCTAGTGGATGCTATCCACTTAGCACATATAGAGAAACCCAATGACCCCACACAACACAGGTTTTAATTCACACACTACACTTATGCACACTTTTCAAAGCACATAAGATCGAATCTGCTAAGTTCTTAGCCTTAATCCAGCTGATGTTCTCAGTTTCTCCTTGACCTAAATTGCTCTCCTTTGAGTCGTTCAAGTACCGCAGTTTTGATCTAAGATAATTTTTGATATTTTGGTCAACTTACCAAAATATCTTTTCTTGACCTGATCTTTACCTTCCATTGCAAACAATTGCCATGCTTGCCACATGTAGAGGCATCATTGGCTTATCACGTATTGGTAAGTCTCTCCCGTTCTAGTTTCACTAGATCATGCCTCACTTAGACCGACCAAACCACGTGGTGAAACCCGCCGCTTGAACTTTCCTTCAACAGGTCCAACCTTTCTTGTGTCATACTTGAACTCAGCTATCTCACCCAACATCCTTAATTGTTCTGTGCCTCGGCTCCTCTATGAGCGTAGCCCAAATTCTTGTGTTGACCATGGTTGACTCCAAGCAATCCTGCACATCCAAAGGCAAAGAAATTATTTCTGGATACAAGTTCTTCATAACTTGGCCCATGTTAGCTGTAACATACATCATGCAACATATGCTCACTGATCTAGGTCAACCAAAACCACACCATGACTCAGTTTCCCAAATTCCCAAAACTCAACCGAGAGCAATATGCCTAAGCCGATCTAAACAAGCCCCTATACTGGTCAAACCACTGATAGGGGCTGATCAGACTGGTTTGGCTGCCAGTTTGACCACTCGTCAGGGCTGGTCTAACCGGCTAGACTACAAACTATTCCAAAATGCTAACAAATTTAAAACTCAAATTTTCAAGCTTCCCAAATTGCAACGGTATATCACAACATAATTCTGAACCTTCTCACATGATCCTTTAATAACAATTTAGGATTGCCTTGCATAGATAGCTCAAGGCGTTGACTAGATCATGTCACTCATATTTGTCTGAAGGGATGCAATGGCTTCTCCTTTTCCATGTTATATGATTGAATTTTCTTCCCCCACCCCTCCTTTCTGTTGATCTGAATGCTTCAGGACAACAATGCATTAGTTGTGTCATCCAACTAGGTGATGACTATTGTCCATGTGATTCATACTATCATTTGCTAAGAGTGACTACTCCAAACTTGCTAGCAGTAATGCTATACACTAATTTTCTTTGTACTAAACTTCTTGAGAGTCGTAGCAAGCAAGCTTTGTGTGGTGTGCTAGAATAGTGTCCTTTCATGATAAACTATTTTCAAGAAAAGTACTCTCTCTGTCCATAAATATAGGTCATTTTTAACTTTTTACGGTCTCCAACACAAGACTTTAACTATAATTTACTATTATAATATACTAGCAAAAATAATTAAATAATATATATTATGAAAGTATTTTTCAAGACAAATCCAATGATATTATTTTCATGTTGTCAATCTATATACTTTAAAATATATTAATAATGAAAGCTTGATCACACGGAACCCATGATAATCTACATTTGTAGATAGAGGAAGTAAATAATCTTATTTCTAGTTTTAAGGTGTTCCATTTTATTTAACAATTAGATTTGGTGCAGCTAGAATGCAATTACCTATTATTCAATAATCACTTCTCCTAGGATTTTTTTTTTTTGAAAAGAAAAACTTCTCCAAGGAAATTCAACCCAGTCCTATGTAGCAATTGCAATTCAGACATATTTGGCGATGCAGGATGTGATTCATGATGGTCACCTTGTTAACCATTGAGGTATACCCCTTTTGCTTGTGAGGGTACCCCTCCATGATGCATCAGAATATCCCATCACATATTCCCCAATGGAAGGTCACAATGCTTAAAAGTTAAAAGAGCTCTCTATGATCTACGGACCCTATGGATCCTAATATTTGCACTGCTTTCCTTTCACTCTCTCTAGTGCAGGGATGTCGGAGTGCATGCAGCTAGCAGCTGATATATTGATGCTGACAGGATTAAAGCCCTCCTAAGAGAGCACTTAAATTGGTCTATAATGATTAGCAGTCAAAATTCAAAAAGCTCTGCCAAACATCCTTTGTTAAGCTCTTTTCCATGAACAATCCTTTATTAACTCTAAAGCCCTTTTCCTACGAAAAGATGCATTTTTTAAAAGAAATGAGAATAGATACATTGCCGACAAGTCTAGCATTATTGGTGCTAAGATGGTCTTGGTATATAGAGAGGAGAAGCAGTAAGAAAACTCAAATAAATTGGATCAGTAAGGCACATGTTTTCCTCAAAAACCTGCGTGACTATGTGATATAAAACTACGGCCCCGCTTGGAATGAATGGATTTTTCAAATTTCTGCATAAATTGAACGGATTCCTATGAATTCCTGCGAAATTCCTGTAGATATCATGTGTTTGATAAAGAAAGAACATAATGGTTTTCCCCGTTGGATCACTAACTATCAGCCTCACATAACGTAGGAGCATGATCACTTGTATTGAGTATATATGGTCCATGCATTTTATCTATTTTATGAGACAGTTGATCGTTCTATCATGTTTTAAACAATTAGATGAATGGGAGACAACATGTATATAATCAAACGACTTTATTTGTTAATTAAATTCCAGTGAAGGTGGCATAAGTTATAATCGCAACACAATTTGGTATAAAAATTGATAAAGAAGAACTAAATGTTTATGTCAGAATGAACATCATTTTTTACACCATTTGGAACAAGTCTTTAAAATTAAGTTGCCACATATGGAGAGATTTTGTGGCAGTCCCTCCCTCCCGATGGAAAGAGGAGCGTACAATCCATTCCAGCAATATGTGTGCGTGTTCGTTCGTGTCTACGTACCTTTTTTCCTTCCCCTTCCCTCCTCACCTCGCTCCAAGATCCAGCCATGGAGCTCTCGTCCGTAACCGAGGCCTCTCTCTCGATGTGCTCCTGTGTGCTGTCAGCCGAGCTCCGGCGAACTCACTCGCAATTCACTCAGCCTTGCAGACCAAACACCAGAACTAAAACATGGAATCAACGCAAGTAATTTTGGTGTTGTAATACACATACATTCTCATGCTTCATTCATCTATTTATAGCAGCTTTCACAGGAATCAAAACTGACAAAGCAATGAAAAAACACTAATCCCAGGAAACTGAAATGTTCCCGATCAATTACTCCCAGGAATGAAAACTGACAAAGCAATGAAAAAACACTAATCCCAGGAAACTGAAACGTTCCCGGTCAATTACTCCCAGGAATGAAAACTGACAAAGCAATTAAAAAACACTACTCCCAGGAAACCGAAATGTTCCCGGTCAATTACTCCTAGGAATGAAAACTGACAAGTTAACTGAATCTTGAAGAAGAAAAGAAATAGCTAACCGAGAAGATAATTCAGGCGCAGGATTAATCCATTGATCTTCAACAAATCTTCCCCTAATCCTATGGTGGACATGATAGGCAACGGTAAGGTAGACTGGGACTAGGCTAAGGGAGGAGCCAAGATCCTGTGCGGTCAAGGAAGCCAGATGCTGTCATGCGCAAAGAGAAGTATGTATGCGCCATATGACTTGGGTCATTTGCAAGCGAGCACGGTTCAGTGGGATCCAAACACGTGAGAGACTTGGCGACAAGTCATTGGAGCCACGTGGAAGATGACGAAGCATGGGCAATGCTTCGTGGCAAAAGAAACGGGAAGCTTCGTGGAAGGCGGTAGAGGGCATTTTGGCAAATTACCCAATACAAAAAAAGTGGCAGTATGTGAAACCGCGGCGCTGGCCTAAGTGGTTTAGGTCTTGTATGTGTTGAAAATGTGAAGTGGATCAAGTGTTGATTCACTAATGGGTTAATGGTTGTAAGTCGCTTTAAGAAGCGTGCATGAGAGAGTAAAACTCGGTGTTAGGTAGGGTTAACGGGTTATCCCCGGTTTAGTCTAATGGATGGATGCATTAAGTTTTGATTCAGATTGTGAGGCTATATAAAGAGATGAGAGGTAAGGGCTAGAGTTTGAGAAAATTGGTTAAACCTTTTGGTGACTAGCTCTTCCTCCCTCCCATGGGAGATAGGTGTGTGCATGCACCACGCACTCTAGTACATACTATTTGGCGCCAAATTCAACCCATTTATTCCCATTCAATTTAATTAGACATGAAATGCCACGTATATCATAAAAATTACTAAAACTTACTATTCTGCCCAACATTTTGGCTGCTTACCCAATTTGTCCTTGCTCCAGATTCGTGGTGGAAAGAGCAATTGATCATGAGAAAGATAACTACTTCTCAGAGCAAGATTAGCCCCTGGAAATTCGAAGAGGGGAAAGCACAATCTTTTGTTGGAGAAAATAGAAGCCGCTGTTGCTTAGCACAAAAGATTTGCCAGTTGCCTTCGGTGACCACCCCTTTGAAAGACCATCCTACTTTACCTTTGTCGAGTTAGCTGGATATCATTTTTAAAGCTGCAAAGCAAAGTGATCATCTTCTTTTACGGTGCACTTTTAAATTCCATTGCCTATAATTTGGTCAAAAGGATTCGGTCGCTTCATTTTCAGTTAAAAGTAAAGTTTGGTGCATTCAGTTAATTCATTTAGGATGCATCTTAGGACAAACACACTGCTGGTTGAGCTGATGTATGGCATTTGACTGATTGACCTATGTTTACCTGGCAAGACGGTCTATAATATGAAAAAAAACACTCATATTAAAGCATAAAGAGTTTGCATTCGGGACCTTAGATCTCAATTGATTAGTTGGGTTTACTAATTTGTTTGTTAATAAAATTGCAATAACAATCACTCACACCATTGTTTGGATGTACAGAATTCAATAATCAGTCTGTAGGCCCCATTTGGCATGTTTCAATTTGGTAGGAATTTGAGAGGGTTTGAACTAGTTTCTGACAATTTCTTCTAAATTTTCTGTGTTCCAAACAGGCCATTAGGAGTATTTGGTAGTGCTCCAACTTATTGGTGGAGCCAAAAATACCTAGTTAAACACTATGGCCCTACTTTCCGGCTTCAAAGCAGTTAAAACTAGTTGGAGCCTCATTCTTCATCCTTACTTTTCCCGAGGCATAACCTGAAGTTATTAAGCATCTGTAGCCCCCTTCCTCGTGTGGCTTGGTTTTATGAACTTTGGACCCTCGAGATATTAGAAGCATGCAAATCACTCCAATCTTCTAATCCTCAGACTGGAAAAAAATGTTCGAGGCAAAAGGTTTGTTTTTTGGAAGATGAAGCAGAGCCACACTTGATTCATTGAGAAAGAAAGTTTTTTCACTAGAGAAACTTTTCTTTGTGCCGCTCGTTGCAAAACTATTCTCTCTTCTGCTATGCAAAAGTCACACTTCCCTCTTTTGCCACTCTTTCCTGAGCTGAAACGTTTTACAAAGTACATGTTGCTACTTAAATGACAATTCACATAACCACTTGAGAACAAGTATCTGACAAACTAAGGGCTAATTTCTAAGGACCTGTTTGGAACTAGGATTTGAGTACAACAAAAGGAGCTAAAAAAAGCAGCAAATGAGAGGGGAAATAAAATCTCCATCTTAGTAATGTGTAAAGCGGGTGTAGTACTTAAAAGGCCCTAGCAGCATATCAGCAATCAGCAATGTCAATATCAAGACATATTTTCTGCCTTGTGGTCATGAACTCGGGCCAATGTCAATATCAAGACCTATTTTCTGCATCGTTATCATGAACTCGGTGGCTTGAGAACCACCGAGGAGTTGGAAGAGAACATTGGGGGAAGAAATGGTGCTGTCAACGATTATCGTTGCCTCGTGGATTACTCGGTTTTATGTCCTACGTGAAATCAACTCTGCCAGAATGGTCAGTACCTTACCTAGCAGTTTGCACGGTTTTATCTGGATAATTTTCAAAATTCAAAAGTGAATTCTGGAATTAATCAATTTGGGAAAGATTTAAAAATCTGGAAAACATTCGTAGGTCAAATTCCTTCACGCTGGCCTGGGCCGTCACTGTTTTGACCCAGTTCCTGGCCCGTTGCAAAAAAAAAAAAAGTAGAGTTAATTTGGAGCAACGGTAATTATCAGTATCTTGAGTTTTGTTGGTATAACTTACCAACCAGCCAAAGTACTTGCAAGGTATAGTAAGTAATATGTAACCCTTTTTCCCCTAGTAATGTACTCCGTGTGTGGCACCACTTCAAAACGTTCTTGGGGCCCGTTTCAAAGATGGAAAATTTTCCTGATTCCTGTGGTAATTGAACTGATTCCTATGAAATTTCTGTGGAACTCTTAAGAAATTCATTCGTTCCAAATACTATCGGAAGTTCAATTCTGGTAGGAACTTGGAGAAATTCTTACACTCCAAATGGGACTTGTTAGTCTTTGTTCCAAATGTTATGGGGACTAACACTAACTAAACACAAATAGAGTCACAGTTTGAGAACACAATGCAACATCTTTCCAATCAGAAACTAATCTCAGATGACCTCGCAAAAACACACTAATCTAAGATGAGTTATTTGCATGATGCATGTCTGGTGCAATGTACTTTTTTTTAAGGCAAACATGGGTCATTAGCTCTGGATTTATTTGAGAGTGCCAGTACAACCACCCTGAACATTTACAGAAAGGTCCTTGAGAACATAAAAAATTACAGATCAGCCCCTGGCTTTGAAGAAAAAGGACTAAAGTATGTTAGGAAAATAATCCCACATGGATTGTGGGAGAAGAAAAGGTATAATTTATAAGTGTGAGAGAGTTCTCACCTATGAGACTAGTCTTTTGGGGAGAAGATATAATATCACTTATAAGTTTGTTGCTTGAGGGGCTTGCTTGCGGGGCAGCCCGTGGGCTAAGATGCGTAAGAAGCACAGCACATTTAAGACCTGATAACTAGGAATAAACCCGATGGGACCTACGCTGGGGTCCAAAAAACCAACAGTGGTATCAGAGCTCAGGCACCCAACATCTCCTAGGAGTGCAGTATGCACAATCCATATGTGAGGGAAAAATTGTTGAAAAAATAGTTCCACATGGATTGTGGGAGAAGACAAAGCACAACTTATAAATGTGAGTGATACGGAGTCGTCCGATCTTCTCGACATAGAATTGGATACTCACAGGAGTCTTGATGAATCGTAGTGATTCTCCAATACCAGTGCGAGGGACGAATACTCTTTAATCCGCCAAAACACATTCGTGTCGATTTCGCGACCACTAAGCGAAGATCTATTATACACCCAATTTCCAGCGGAAAGGCTGAACGATCTTGATTGAAGAATACTCCTAATTCCCTACGGAATAAACCATATAAGACATGAGAACCGGGAATAAACCTGGTAAGACCTAGGCTGGGGGTCAAAAAAAACCAACAAATTACAATATGAAATTACATTGGAATCCTTGAGCAGCTAAAAACAACGCCATGGAAATGAAAAGGGCTGTTGTCTCTGCCCTGTGCCTTCGCGCTTTATTTGTTCCGATCTAGCCACTTTTCCGTCACCTGATGTGTGTTTGTCGGTGATCTACAGCAGCTAAGGAGAAGACAGACCTCCTTTGGTTGGAGGTGGCGATGGATTCAGTGAAACTTTGATTGACCACTAAGAACAAATGGTATTTGGGTCCTCAATCCCGGCAATTGCTGAGGCGCAGGATAGAGAATAGCAGGTGGAGAAATCCAGAGACAGAAAAAGGGGAGAAATATACTAAGCGGCCAAAGGAGGCGGCACGCCGACCAAAAAGACGATAAACACCACTACCATAACGGGAGACATTTTGTTTACTAAGAAGGAGGGAGGGTAAGCTCACCAGTGATGTCAAGGAAAAGCCCTCTTTACAAGAGATGGATGACAACAAGGAGAGCTTCAGGACTCGCACGCGTGCAACCTGCAGACTACAACATGTCACCGCAACATCTTAGATGCATGCATTTTGCTCATTAAGAAGCTCCAAAATGGCTAATGAACCTAGTGGTAATTTTCGCATGTGTCCAACTGTTCGGCATTGGCACATTTCTATGCGCTTATACCATGCATGACCACCACCACCATCATCCACCTTGTTAGTTTGTAGCAGCTATTTGACAACATTGATGGTTTCGACCACGAGATGAATGTTCTGACTTCGACGACGCCTCAGCTGACGTTGACTCCGACTTCAAGTAGTAGTCGTAACCTTTGTTTACTGCAGTAACCACGAGTGCTACTATAACTCTCGAGTGTTACAGTAACTTTATGAGTGCTACAATAACTTATGGGTGCTACAGTACTCGTGAGCATCCGATCATAACACTTGAGCTTCTTTGATAGTCAGAGCCTTTTGGTGTTGATCGGACACCTTGATATTGATGTCATTCAGACTGGTTCGAACGTCTCCTCTTCTTCATGACTACTTCCTTTGCTCTTTGAGAATGGCGATGACAATACGAAAATCTTGAGCGATAGAATATGGCACAAATATTTTGGTGGTACTCAAATCGCCGTACCTTTTCTTTGGTTCTCCACTATTTATACACAACTTCACAAATTATACTCAAATGCAGACATCGACTCTTAAACATAAATTTCTAATTCTAAACTGACTCGGACTCAACTTGATATAGACTTTAAAATAGATTTGACAGGATTATTTCCAACAAACCCCCCCAATCCTTGTCGACTTAACCAACTTCCTTGACGCCGAGTAAGTCAATCATACAACAAAAATTGACTCATCCTAACGCCTTTATGAGTGCATCATGTTCTTCTGTTGAGATATGTGCAACGGTCACCAGTCCTTCTGCAACACATTCTCGAATAAAATGATATCTAGTATCAATGTGTTTGCTTCTCCTATGAAACACTAGATTCTTCATAAGTTCTATTGCTGACTTGTTGTCTACAAGTAATGTTAACGGCTTGATGGATTGTTTAATCAATTCATGAAGTAATCTCATCAACCAAATACTTTGACATGCAATTGAAGTTGCTGCCATGAACTCTGCTTCACATGATGATAAGGCTACACTTCTTTGGTTCTGTGAGCACCATGTAATCAAGTTTCTATGCAGATAAAACACCATACCAGTCGTACTCTTACGATCAACTAGGTCACCGGCCAGATTAATATCACAAAATCCTTCAAACATTGGAGTGTTGTCATGCCTGACATATATCAGACCATGATCAACTGTTATTGCTAGATATCTGAGCACATGTTTTAATACTTGCTTGCGTTGTACGGTTGGTCTTTCCATAAATCTGCTAAGTAATCCAACTGAGTATGCAAGGTCAAGTCACGTATGTATCAAATACCGTAGGCAACCTATTATACTTCAAAATTCAGTAGTATCGACTGGCTCTCCTGTCTCATCTTTGTCAAGTTTCAGCTTTGACTCTATGGAGTATTGATAAGGATTGCAACTTGTCATGTCTGCCATCTCTAGAATCTTCATTGCATAATTTGACTGCTTGATTGCAATATTATACTTACTTTGTTTCACCTCCAAACCAAGGTAGTAAGTCAAAAGCCCAAGGTTGCTTATCTCAAACTATTTCATCATCTCCTTCTTAAAGTCTTCAATCTTCCGATCACACATTCCAGTGATAACAAGATCATCAACATATATGCCAAGTATCAGCATGTCTTCATCAATTTTTATTTTATATAAGGCTGGATCTTGCTTGCATATTTCAAAACCAAGATTAATCAAAGAATTGTCCAGTTTCTTGTTCCAAGCTCTAGACGCATGTTTCAGACCATACAAGGTCTTTAAGAGTCTATATACCTTATCTTCTTGTCCCTTCACTTGAAAACCCTCAAGTTATGATACATATACTTTCTCGGTAAGGTCTCCATTTAGATATTGGATCTGACATCCATATGATATACTTCCCATCCAAATTGAGCTGCAAGAGCAAATATCAGTCTAATTGTTTCTAACCTTGTAACCGGCGCAAACCCCTCTTCATAGTCTACGCCTTTCTTCTGGATATAGCCTTTTGCTACAAGTCTTGCCTTGTGATGAACAAAATTCCCTTCTCCATCTCTTTTCACCTTAAAAATCCACTTTAGTCCAATAACTTTATGGTTATGAGGCAGATTAGTCAATAGCCAAGTTTTATTTTCTTCTATTGATTCCAATTCAGTTTGCATAGTAGTCTTCTAATGATGTTCGAAGAATGCTTGCTGCAAACTTATAGGTTCATCTGAGGTTGTCAGCTGAAGTTCTTCTTCAATCTTTATTGGCTCGGTCTGCTCATAAATCTCAGGTAGACTTCGATATATAGGTGTTTTGCTCAACGGGGTCTCTACCTCTTCTAGGTCAATTTGAGGAGAAAATGGAGCATCCTCTGCAGCTTTCTAAGGATTTACATTTGCAAAAGGTGTAACCGATTCTTGAGATTAATCTATATCATTGTTGTTTTCTCCTTTAACTGAAAAAGTAAGCCACTTCTGCAGATTGCTTTCTTCTGATGGCTTTGCCTCCCATTCTCATGCTTTATCTTCACAATAGATCACATCTTAACTTACCACAGTTTTATCTTCATGTGGACTGTATAACCGGCTGGCTTTAGTTTCTGGTTCAACTCCCAAATATATCAATTCCTTTGATTTGTCATCTAATTTCTTTAGATGAGTGAGTACCTTTGCATAGGCTAAGCAACCAAACACCCTCAAGTATTCTAGACTTGGTTTTCTTCCACTTAATGTTTCATATGGAGTCTTCTCTTCCAAAGATTTTGTAGGTACTCTATCGAGAATATACATTGCGTGTCTGACAGCCTCAACTCAAAATCTTCCAAGTAGCATTCTACTTTTGAGTAAACTTATAGCCATGTTCATAACTATTCGATTTCTTTGTTCTACTACTCTATTCTGTTGTGGACTATAGGAGACTGTGAAATACCTTCTGATTTCGTTCTCTTCACATATTGATTTGAATTCTTGTGACAAGAACTCTCTCTATGATCGGATCTTACTGACTTTAGTTTGTGATTAGTCACTTTTTTAACTAGTGTCATAAACTTCTGAAACATATCTTTGGCTTCTGATTTCCTTTTGAGCATGTAAACCCATATAACTCTAGAATAATCATCAACAATAAGCAGAAAGTACTTATTACCTTCATTTAACTCAGGGACAATTAGACCGCATAGATCAATGTGAAGCAGTTCCAGAGGTTGTGTGGCTCTATATTGTGCTTGCTAATGGAACGGGAGTATTGCCTGTTTGGCAATAATGTAGCCTTCACATATTTGAGATAGATGATTGGTGGAAGGCAGTTCATGAACCATCCCTTTCTCTGTCATCAGCTTCAATGACCGAAAATTCACATGACCAAGTCGATCATGCCATAACCATGCCGTATTATCTACCCTAGCACTAAACAAGCAGGTTTGGCTGAATTGAATTCAATCTTATATAACTAATTTGGTGTTCTCATCACCTTCATCAATAGTTGTCCCTCGCTATCATGTATTAATAAGTATGGTCCACTTAGAGACACATCACGGCCTTCTTTAGTTAGCTGACCTAAGCTGATGATGTTATTGCACAATTGTGGTATATAATAGACATCAGTCAATGCTCTTTGCTCTTCATTCTTGCTTTGCAATAAAATAGTGCCCTTTCCTTCTATATGAACAACTGATCCATCTTCGAACTTTATCTTGCCTTTAATGCCTTCATTCAATTCACTAAATTTTTTCCTTTGTCCAGTCATGTGATTGGAAGCACCATTGTCGCGATACCAAAGATTTGACTCCACCAGCTTTTCTCCAACTTTCAGTAGTTGCGGGTGAACATGCTCTTCTGTTAGCAACATAAGTTGTGTGTTCTTCTCTTCATATATGGACAACAAAAGTGCTGGCTCGTGTTCTATTTTGGCTTGAATCAAGTTTGTCTCGTCCTTCTTCTTCTTGTATCAGCAGTCAGCAATGTAATGTCCAAACTTGTGACACTTAGAACACTTAATATGGCTTCTACAGACTGCAACATAATGACCTTCTTTGCCACAGGTAAAACATTTGATTCTTAGCTTATCTTAGTTGTAAGATGACTCACCTCCCGTTACTTTATCTCCACGACTAGTAGTAAAATCACGGCCTCCTCGACCAAAACTACAACCACCTTGACCACGACCACGACTGTGCCAATTGCCAGATCCACGGCCACTTCCTTGCCTTGGATTTGATTCCCGCCAATTTTTGTTTTCAACATTTGCTTCACTTCTTACTAGCAATGCTTGATCAGTTCTGGTCTTACACCCTTTAAGTAATCACTCATGACCTTTGAGAGATCCTGTTACCTCTTCTATTTTCATATCTTGAAGATCGCTTGAATACAGAAGAGTTGTCACCACCAGTATGAACCTTTCGGGCAGGACTCATCGATATTTCTCGATAACTGTAGTTTCTTTCAATTTTCCTCCAAGAGATCAAATCTCATTGACCACCATAGTTAATTTTCCTACAAACTCATCTACTGACTGAGTTTCACTCATATGTAGTGCCTCATATTCTCCTCAAAGAGTTTGTAGCCGAACTTTCTTTACTCGATCTACTCCTTCATGCATAGTCCGAAGAGTAATCCAAACTTATTGTGCTATATCTTTTTTGACAAGTTGACTAAGCATTGAGTCGGGTATGGTAGCATAGATGAGAGCTAAAGTAGTTTGATTAGTCTTCACGTCGACTTCTTTAGCCTTTCCTTTTGGATCGACCTTTCCATTAGCGTTGACCGGATTAGCTACAGCGTCCCAGACTTCTTGGGCACGTATATTCATCCGCATCTTTATAGACCATGCTGGGTAGTTCTCTGAGTTGAGAACTGAATACGGAAGGAAATTTGATCCCTCCTTCATTGTTGATAAAGATCCGCTCTCTGCCATGTGCTGCTTCTTCTACGAGTTGATCGGCACCTGCTTTGATACCAAATGATAGTTTCGACCACGAGATGAATGTTCCGACTTTGACCACGCCTCAGTTGATGTTGACTCCGACTTCGAGTAGTAGTCGTAACCTTTTTTTTCTGCAGTAGCCATGAGTGCTACAGTAACTCTCGAGTGCTACAATACTCATGAGCTTCTGATCATAACGCTTCGAGCTTCTTTGATAGTCGAGTCCTTTGGTGTTGATCGGACGCCCTGGTATTGATGTCGTTCAGACTGGTCCGAACGTCTCCTCTTCTTCACAACTACTTCCTTTGCTCTTCGAGAACGGCGACAACAATACGAAAATCTTGAGCGATAGAATATGGCACAAATATTTTGGTGGTGCTCAAATCGCCACACCTTTTCTTTGGTTTTCTCCATTATTTATACACAACTTTACAAATTAGATTCAGATATAGACATCGACTCTGAAACATAAATTTCTAATTCTAAACTAACTCGAACTCAACTTGATATAGATTTTGAAACGGATTCGATAGGATTATTTCTAACAAACATCAACTTGCCAATGCAGTGATGCATCCATCCATCGTATAAAACACCCTCCCTCCTCCCACTTTCCCTCTCCTCTCTCCACTGGGGGAGTGAGGATCAAAGACACCAACTTACATGCCCAAGTGGTGATCAATCTCACAATTTACAAAGAGCTAGCATAGCAAGCCTAAAGTAAAACCTGTTGGATTAATCTCCTTCCCGATTAGCCCAACGGCTAATCGGGCCTTGACCCGCGCCCTGATCGGGGGCGCTCAGCCCAACTATTGGCTAATGGGCTCGTCGCACAAGCGCTATAAATAGAGGGGTGGGGGCTGGAGGCACAAGACACGAGGTTCGCCTATGCCGTAACCCCACCCGAAAACCCTAGACCGATCTAGAGGGACGCGCAGTAAGCGGTGGGAAGCTCCATCGCCATCACCGGATCTCCGCCGCCGCCACCGCTCTCCCCTTCCCCAACGATGGCCAACTCCTCCACTACATCGGACGGTCGGTAACATCCTCTCTTCCTCTCCCCTTCTCTCTCGAATCAATCAAGAATGGGCTATCAATGGTATCAGAGCGGGCAAAGTCTCAGATCGGAAGAAACAAAAAAAAGGGCTCACCCTGTGCGCGCGCTCGGCGAGGCCACCGCACCGGCCGCCGACGCAGCCACAGCTCACCGGGCCGCCACACCTCCCCGCGCGCCGCCGCCGCCGTCGGCACGCTCGCTGCGCCAGCCCCAGCGCGCCCACGCCCGCCCGCCTGCTGCCGCAGCCCAGCCGCCACGCGCGAGCCCGCCCGACGCTGCTGCTGCGCCGCCCCCGCGCCGACCGCCGCCGCCGCTTCGCTTCACTCACAGCGCGCACGCGCGGGACCGGGAGGCACTGCCGCTGCGCCGCGCAGTCCCGCCACCGCCCGAGCCCGCCCGCCGCCACGGGCGCATGCCTCCTGCCGCCGCCGCGCCTCGCCGAGCTCCTCGCGCCCCACTCTGCCAGATCCATTTTTCCAGGGGGAGGAAGATATTTTTGTGTGGTGAAGCTAGCTTCTGGTGGATGTTTTTGGGGAAATAGCTGTGTGGTGGAGAGGCTTTTGGGGAGGTCCTTTGACCATGCAAGATATTTTTTGGAAGATGAGGCTTTGACCGGTCAAATGGACATGTATTAATATATTTCATGTATATATTTAGATGTATATATATATATATATATATATACATGAAATTGTTTCATGGTATTTTTTCCGCTGCAAAAGTTAAATGGTGATTACTCTTTAAATTAAATTCGAACCAACGGGAGAATTTAATTTTTGAGAATTGTTGTGAATTATGATATTGTTATTTTCTAACCAACGTTGATAATAACAGTATTATAATTTTTTAGAATAGTTGTGAATTATGATATTGTTATTTTCTGACCAATGTCGATAATAACAATATTATAATTTTAATTGATGATTTTATGCATTATTTCTATTTCTGCCCAACGGTGATGTAGATTTAATGTATAGATAAAATTGTATGTCGTATTTTGACCAATGTTGAAAATAAGGCATATAATTTTTGATGTTATGATATTCAACGTTGATAATAACAGTATTATAATTTTAATTGAAGTTTTATGCATTATATCTATTTCTGCCCAACGGTGATGTAGATTTAATGTGTAAATAACTGTATGTTTTAATTTTAACCAACGTTGAAACCAAGGCATGCAGTTGTTGTTATTATGTTCTCATTGTATATGAATTGTGGTTTCAAGAGGATACTCTTTGATGGGCTACATCAGGGATATCCCGGTTCTCAAAGGAGACAACTACGGTGAATGGAAGAAAAAGATTGACCTGGCCTTCATCTTGGCTGAGGTGGACTGGGTAGTCACCACACCATGTCCCACAGAGCCTATGGCACCGGTGAGAGATGACAATGAGGCTATGCTTGCTAAGCGCACTGCATGCAGGGACTATGCTCCCATAAAATGTCATATGATCTTGATCATAAAGTGGGTCACTGCCAACAAGAAATGTTTGGCTGTGATAAAGAACACGATTGAGCCTGCAATTGTGGGCTCAATCGCAGAGTGTGACACTGGCCACGAGTACCTTGAGAAAATAAAGAGTCAATTTACTAGCTCTTCAAAGACTTATGCTACAGCGACTTGTGACAAAACTACTGTGGTGGCAGTGGCATAAGAGAGCACATACTAAGGATGAGCAACTTGGCATCCAAGCTCAAACCAATGGATTTGGCCCTCAAGGAAGAGTTCCTTATTCATTTGGTTTTTGCTTCCTTGCCGAAAGAGTTTGACACCTTTGTTGTCAACTACAACATGCAGCCCGAGAAATGGGACTTAGAAAAGTGCATAGCCATGTGTGTGCAAGAGGAGGAAAGAATTAAATCCTCACATAGTGGTTCTATCAACTATGTGAAGGACTACAAGAAAAAGAACTTTAATCATTCCTCCTCAAAGACAGGAAAGCCTCAGCATAAGCCTCAACAACAGAATTTCACAGTGGAGAAAGATCAGTGCCTTCATTGCAAGAAAAAGGGACATTACAAGAAAGATTGTCCCGATTTCTTGAAAATGATTATGTCAAAGAAAGGTGAGGACATCATTACGTTCATAAATGAGTCCCTGTATGTACAACATTCAAAATCTACTTGGTGGATTGATTCAGGTGCAACTGTTCATGTTGCCAATAATTTGCAGGAATTCCATTTGACGAGGAATATGCAAAGAAAAGAAAGATGCGTTAAAGTCGTAAATGGAGTCCAAGCTGAAGTTGAAGCCGTTGGCGATCTTTCATTAGAGCTAGCTGATGGTTTCACTCTTTTACTTAGAGATGTTCTTTATGTTCCCTCTTTACAGAGGAATTTGATTAGTGTTTCATGTTTGGACAATGATGGTTATGATTGTCATTTTGGAAATAGCAAGTGTGAAATAATGTTTAATAAAGCATGTGTTAGCCTTGCCATCTTACAAAATGAGCTTTATTTGTTATCATTACGTGATGATGTGAATGTCGTATGAAATAATGGGAACGTCACGTGCGAGAAAGTAAATGAATCCTCGTTTACAAATGTAAACAGGAAACGAAAGAGAACTCTGGATGCGTCGTCGAAATTATGGCAATCGCTGCTTAGGCCATATTTCGAGGGGAGAATAGAAAGACTAGTTAAGAATGATATTCTTCCTCCATTAGAGTTCTCAGACTTAGAACAATGCAGAGAATGCATTAAAGGAAAATATGTAAAGAAAATTAAGAAAGACGCCAAAAAAAGCACAGGAGTTCTACAAATTATTCACACAGATATTTGTGGTCCTTTTCTGTGAAAAGTGTGAATGGATATGACTCGCTCATAACATTCACGGATGATTACTCCGTTATGGATATATTTATCCAATCAAAGAAAGAAATGAAGCCTTGGATAAATTCAAGATATTTAAGGCTGAAGTTGAAAACCAACACGATTTAAAGATTAAGATAGTCCGATCTGATCGTGGGGGGAGTACTACGGTCGACATACCCCATATGGACAAGTTCTGGACCTTTGCAAGGTTTTTACAGAAAATGGCATAGTGGCCCAAGATTCTACACCGGCGAACCTCAAAAAATGGAGTAATGAAAGACGCAACCGTACCCTGATGGATATGGTGCGAAGCATGATGAGCTATTCCACACTGCCATTGAGTTTATGGATGGAGGCGTTGAAAACCGCCATTCATATTCTCAACAGAGTGCCTAGTAAGTCGGTGCCCAAAACACCGCATTTGTTGTGGACGTAAAGAGTTCCTCACTACACCACTTACGTGTGTGGGAGTCTCACGAGGCTAAAGTATTTAACCCAAATCTTGGAAAGCTTGATCCCAAAACAGTAAGCTGCCATTTCATTGGCTACCCTGAAAAGTCAAAAGGTTTTCGTTTCTACTGTCCAGACAGATATACAAAGTTTGTAGAAATGAGACACGCTGTCTTCTTAGAGGATGAAATGATGAGGGGAAGCATGGTAACTCGAGGGATTGACCTTGAAGAGAAGCGGGCGTATGTGCCTACTCCGATGATTCAAGAGCCATTTTTCGCAATGCCTGTTGTCGCTGCACCGACGGTGCAAGACACCGTGGTGCCAGCACCTGTTATTGTTCCTCCTGTGGCAACAATGAATGAGAATGAGGAACCTGTTCTTCAGGATCCTACAGAACCCATTGCCACAGATGAGGGGGAGCAACAGCAGCCTCAAACAAAAGATGTACCAAATGCAGAGGCCCCGAGGAGGTCTCAAAGAGTAAGAAGATCAGCTATTTCTGATGATTATCAGATTTATCATACAGAGGAATTTCAAATGGAGGATGATCCCACTTCATTTGAAGAAGCCATGAGAAGCGAAAATTCTTCAAAATGGCTTGAGGCCATGGAAGAGGAAATGAGGTCCATGAAGGCTAATAAAGTCTGGGACTTGGAAATTATTCCTAAAGGAGCCAAAACAGTAGGCTGTAAATGGGTCTACAAGACAAAGCTTGACTCCCAAGGGAATGTAGAAAGATACAAAGCGCGACTTGTGGCAAAAAGCTTCACGCAAAGAGAAAGGATTGATTACAATGAGACCTTTTCTCCAGTCTCATGTAAAGACTCCTTCAGAATCATAATGGCATTAGTAGCACATTATGATTTAGAGTTACATCAGATGGATGTAAAGACGGCATTTCTTAATGGGGATTTGGAGGAAAATGTTTACATGGCACAACCGAAAGGTTTTGTCATGGAAGGAAATGAAAGAATGGGATGCCGCCTAAAGAAATCGATTTATGGGTTAAAGCAAGCTTCAAGACAATGGTACTTGAAGTTTGACAGTACAATAAGAAAATTTGGGTTTAAAGAGAATGTGGAGGACAACTATGTTTATGCAAAGTTTAAAGATGGGAAGTTTATCTTCCTAATCATGTATGTGGATGATATCCTACTAGCTAGTAGTGATTTCAGTCTGCTACTGGAGACAAAGAAGTTTTTGTCCTCAAACTTTGATATGAAAGATCTTGGTGAAGCTTCGTTCGTTCTAGGGATCGAAATTCATCGGGATAGAAACAAAGGAACATTGGAACTATCACAAAAGGCATACATAGAGAAAGTGTTAAAGAAATTTGGTATGCATAAATGTAGTCCTTCACTTGCACCTATAGTCAAGGGCGACAGATATGGGGATTTTCAATGCCCCAGGAACCAGTACGAGCTCGATCAAATGAAATCGGTTCCATATGCTTCAGCTGTCGGAAGCTTGCAGTATGCTCAAGTGTGTACGCGCCCTAACTTAGCGTTTATTACCGGGTTACTTGGCAGATTCCAGAGCAATCATGGAATAGAGCATTGGAAATTGGTAAAGAAAGTCTTGCGTTATTTGCAAGGAACAAAAGGCCTCATGATAACATACAGAAGATCAGATTTACTCCATATAGTGGGGTATACAGATTCTGATTATGCGAGAGATGATAGAAAGTCGACATCTGGATATGTATTCACTCTCGCTGGAGGAGCTATATCGTGGAAAAGCTCAAAGCAAACCGTCACTACATCGTCCACAATGTATGCCAAGTTTGTAGCATGTTATGAGGCTACGGGCAGGTGAACGGCTAAAGAAGTTCATACCGGTTTAAAAGTGGTTGACGACATCAATAGACCACTTAAGTTGTACTGCGAATATTGAACCCGCAGAATGTATGCCCACAACAATAAGTCAAGTGGTGCTGCCAAACACATTGACATAAAGTACTATGTTGTGAAAGACAAAGTTCGGGATCAAATTATAAGTCTTAAGCATATAAGTACCGCAAAGATGTTAGCGGATCCGCTTACTAAAGGCTTACCACCCAACTTGTTCAGAGAACATGTAGCCGGCATGAGTTTAAGGGAAAGCCTATGATTTCTGGACTATAAAGGGCCCAAAATTAAAGAATTTGTTTCAAAACAGAGATGTGTATTGTAGCTGTTGAGTCCATCGGTGATTGATCGTGACGATAAAGCATGCTCTATGCACTAATCTGTGATGAAATGGAAAAAGAAGAAAAGGTATGATATGAGAGGAGATCAAGAGGGAGAATGTTGGATTAATCTCCTTTCCGATTAGCCCAACGGCTAATCGAGGCCTTGACCCGCGCCCAGATCGGGGGCGCTCAGCCCAACTATTGGCTAATGGGCCCCCGTCGCGCTGCGCTATAAATAGAGGGGTGGGGGCTGAAGGCACAAGACACGATGTTCGCCTGTGCCGTAACCCCACCCGAAAACCCTAGACCGATCTAGAGGGACACACAATAAGCGGCGGGAAGCTCCATCGCCGTCACCGGATCTCCGCCGCCGCCACCGCTCTCCCCTTCCCCAACGATGGCCAACTCCTCCTTCACTGCATTGGACGGTCGATAACATCCTCTCTTCCTCTCCCCTTCTCTCTCGAATCAATCAAGAATGGGCTATCAAAACCCCCCATAGGCAACAATTCCCCCAGATACTTTGGATTGTGCTATACCCTCCTCCAACTAACCCTCTAACTTTAGATATATTCTAATTCCAAATTCCCCCAATGAACAGTACTTGAGCACATTCACATGCATATATAAGTACACCTTGCCCCTATGGCCTCCTTTGAGACATCCACACACCATTGCAGAGCACTGCACTGCTACTCCCTCTGGTCTCCTACAGGGAGGGAAGGAGGAGAAACGCCAATGGTGAAGTTCTCCAAGCAGTTTGAGGGCCAGCTTGTGCCCGAGTGGAAGGACGCGTTTGTGGACTACCGGCAGCTCAAGAAGGACATCAAGAAGCTGCAGGCGGCCGGTGGCAGAGATGGCGCGGTGGCGGCACCGCCGTCGCATTGCCAGTCACCGGCGGCGGCTCACTGGGTGAAGAGGCTGCCGTTCCTTCACCCCCATGGGCACCACAAAGAGCATCATGGCGCCATACAGGCAAGCAGTAGTTTTATCCTAACCGGCATCAGCGATGCATAAGTCATAACTAGTACTGGCTTTCATTAACTGCATATGCGTATGGTATATTGGTATGTACACTAATTTTTTTTCTGAGAGATATAGTTTATACAAATATACGCGTACTTGTGTTCTTACATGCGTGTATGTATGCACGTGTATATATACGTATGCCTACTTGGCTAATTAAGACGGCTAATATGTTATATTTTGTGTTGTCCGTACGTACGTGCAATGCAGGTGAAGAGGAAGCTGGCGAGCGCCGACGGCGGCGAGGTGGCAGGAGAGGTGTACGAGACGGAGGTTCTGGACGGAGGGTTCTCGGTCGCCGAGGCGGGGGAGGCGAGGGCGTTCTTCGAGAGGCTGGACCAGCAGCTGAGCAAGGTGAACCGATTCTACGAGAGGAAGGAGGGGGAGTACCTGGAGCGCGGCGAGTCGCTCAGGCGGCAGCTGCAGATCCTCGTCGAGCTCAAGGCCGCCGTCACCGAGCAGCAGCGGGAGAGGCGGCGCGGAGGCGAGGGATCGTCGGCGGGGAGCACCGACCCGGAGGACCCGTCCGTCTCTTGCTCGATCCTGCATGGTGAGTGTGCATACATGCATGTCGCTGTACTAATACACTAAAATGATATAGTATGTTGGAGTGCTACATAGATATACTTGCTAATTAAGCCAGCTGAGTGTAAAGGTTTATTATTAAGCCAGCTAATGCTGATATACTAGTTGATCTTGATATATACCTAAATAAGATTTTGAACCTTTTTGGATGGGAAAGAAAACCGAAAGTGGCAATCTTGGTGGGCATATCTAATCAGGCCAGTTCTTGGGTTCAGCGTGAAAAATAAAATCATGTTTGGTTTCAGGAATGAATCAATCCTAAGATAGGTTCATCCATCATGTGACCGTTTCATAATTTTTTAAGGCCATTTTTCTATTAGCATTGTGGTCGAGAGGAATGGTACGGCGTTAACTCATTCCATATTTTACTCTTCTACAAACCAAAAGGAAAATGATGAGGAACAACTCGATCCCTAAACCAAACACCCCATAAATAAGCTCTTCGAGCTTTGAAGTTGTTAACAATATCAAAAGTAAGGTGGACTTGATTAGTAATGTTCATAAATCAATTATGACGTACCATCTCAAATTTCAGGAAATCAATCCCCCAGGGACATCGCAGAGCAAGAACAAGAAGGCCAAGAAAAGGTCACCAAAGATGCTACTGCAGAGAGCACTGATGAAGAAGGGGAGGACGACCAGCTCTCCATCTCTCAAGGTTCAGGTGACTCAGGGAGGCTTGGCAAGAAAAGAGAAGAAGCTGCCAACAAGCTGACACTCTCAGGGAGGGTGGTCACCTGCCAGAGCAGGAGCGTGAGGATCAACATCCCAGTCACCACGCCATCAAGGACCGTCACCGCCATCCGTGAACTGCTGTTTGAGGACATGCTAAGCCAGTCAAGGATGATCGGCGCGAACCATGGTGATGGCTGTGAGAAGCTAAGCATCAACAAGAAGAAGGTGCACCAGGCAGAGAAGATGATCAGAGGTGCCCTGGTTGAGCTGTACAAGGGCTTGGGGTACCTCAAGACATATCGGTAGGCTCAGCTGATATGGCATGTAGTTCAGCTCTGTGCACTGAGTGTCTACTGACAGGCACAGATTTCTTCTTGCAGGAGCATGAACATGATGGCCTTTATGAAGATTCTGAAGAAATTTGACAAGGTCCCCGCCAATGCCTCTCTCCTGATTCCATTGCCTGAAAGTTATCACATATAAGCATTGCTGAAAGTACAGAATATCTTTTCATGTTTCAGGTTACAACAAAGGAAGTTCAGCCAATTTACCTGAAAGTAGTGGAGAGCTCCTACTTCAATAGCTCTGACAGGGTATTTTGCAATGATACAGAAGTCTTGAGAAACTTTGAAGCATTTCCTTCTATCAAAATTCCAAAGGTTCTGACTGAAATCTTCACCTTAACAGGCATCCAGGCTAATGGACGATGTCGAGGAGCTATTTGTGAGACATTTCACTGAAGGGGACAAACGGAAAGCAATGAAGTATCTGAAGCCAAATCAGAGGAAAGAATCACATACTACCACATTTTTCATAGGTAATAGTTTTTTATAAGCTTTGCATTCCTTCCTTCATCAGCATAAATTTCAGAATCATTATGCATGACTGTCAAATTTTCAGGACTATTTACTGGTGGCTTTGTAGCATTATTCATTGGTTATTGTATCATGGCGCACATCGCTGGGATGTACACTCAGCAGTCGAACAGGGTCTACATGTCAACATCCTATCCTGTCCTTAGGTCAGCACCCAAAATGCCATTCAACTATGCACTTTTTAAAAAACAAAATTGTTACAATTCAGACCCTCCAGTGCTGACATTAAGCGATCCAAACTGCAGCATGTTCAGCCTCTTCTTTCTGCATATCTTTCTCTATGGATGCAACATCTTCATGTGGAGAAAGACGCGCATAAACTACACATTCATATTCGAATTCGTGCCTACCAAAGAGCTGAAGTATCACGACGTGTTCTTGATATGCACTACTTCCATGACAGTTGTTGTTGGTGCCATGTTTGCACACCTGACACTCATTGTCAAAGGTTATTCTTCATGTGCAGTTCAAGCAATCCCAGGGGCCCTACTTCTGGTATGCTCTACTCAGCATTACCAATGTAAAATTTTGCGTTACATTTGCAAGTTGTTATAACCTTCTAAGGCTGATGCTGCTATCTATTCAGGTGTTCTTGTTAATATTGGTCTGCCCTTTCAACATCCTCTACCGATCAAGTCGTTGTCACTTCCTAAGAGTGATCAGGAACATCATTCTAACCCCCTTTTACAAGGTATTTTTATTATAGTAAAAGGGCAATTGTTTAAGATGACAACCTATCAAATTCCATTTCATAACAACAAATTGCTAAATTCTTGTATATCTGCAGGTTGTGATGGTTGATTTCTTCATGGCTGATCAGCTTTGCAGCCAGGTAATCACTTAACAGACGCTAAAGGCTTGTCAAGTACAGTTGTGCAAACTTAGGCCATACCCTCTAACCCATAATACTCAGCAGAGCACATTTTCAACACGAACCGATCAGTATGCATGAAAGTGGTTGTCACCACATATGTTAAACGAGTTACTACTTACTAGATTGTAGAGCACAAATGATGGTTTTAAATTTAGAAAATGACTAATAAAGTAATGACTGCTGAAAAATAGGTACCAATGCTTAGGAGCCTGGAGTACCTGGCATGTTATTACATAACCAGCAGCTACAAGACACAAGACTATGGCTACTGCACAAGAGTGAAACATTTTAGAGACTTGGCTTATGCAGTATCCTTCCTGCCTTACTATTGGAGAGCCATGCAGGTATACAAGATTGACCGTTACTTACCACATTACAGTGTCCCTTCTTCAGACTTTCTGAAGGTAGTGGTATACCCTTTCTTTTTCTTTGTTCTTATGGTTGTCCTGACAGTGTGCAAGGAGATGGTTTGATGAAGGAGACATAAACCACATTGTCAACCTTGGGAAGTATGTGTCGGCGATGCTTGCTGCAGGAACAAAAGTGGCATATGAGAATGATAACAGTGCTGGATGGCTGTCACTTGTCGTCATTGTGTCGAGTGTCGCCACTATCTACCAACTGTATTGGGACTTTGTCAAGGATTGGGGTCTTCTGCAGTTCAACTCCAAGAACTCTTGGCTTCGTAACGATCTGATACTTAAACAAAAATACATCTATTTCTTATCCATGGTATGTTCTCAAATAGTTATAGTCTGCATCATAACTTTGAGCAAAGATAAATTTCACGATACTTATACAGTGTCCAATATTTTACAGGGTTTGAACCTTGTCTTGAGGCTTGCTTGGCTTCAGACTGTCATCCACCCTAACATTGGAAGCCTGGATTCTAGAGTAACTCTATTCTTTTTGGCAGCACTTGAAGTGATTCGACGAGGCCATTGGAACTTCTACAGGTACAGTTTTGCCAATCAAACTGAACGCGTGAATTTCTCATTGTGATATAAACCTGAATTTACACTAAAAAACTTCTGTTTCAGGCTGGAGAACGAACACCTAAACAATGCAGGGAAGTTCAGAGCTGTGAAGGTCGTTCCACTTCCTTTTCATGAAGTGGAAGAGGACTAACAAAATAGGGCATATTTGCAGCAAGTTCTAGGGATTCAGAACTCCAAACAGTTCAGATGTAACACCAACTAATGTTAGAAAGCATGCCCTACACTCTTATAATTCGATTCATTTTTTAGTGTGAGGAATAAAGGGCATTTTTCGGTGGCAAGCGGTGTGTCTGAGCGAAGCCTACGAAGGCAAAGTAGTTAATACGGGCCACTCCACCGAGGCACAGCCTTCAAAGCAGGCCCATGGGGGTTACCTCTAGGGAGGGAGCCACTGAGCGCTCGCCAGTTTGAATATGATTTCTTATTGCTCATGAGAGCTCAAGAGAGTCCTTACAAATGAGGGATACATGGTGTATTTATAAACTCTTAAGTCTACACAAATAACCTAAATGCCCCTCAGGGGATAACTACCCTATGGTTACAAGTGAAGCGTACAATTGTCCTTTATGAGCGTAACTACATTTCTTGGACCTGTGTGTATGTTTTCTGTAGAGTAAGCCCTGTTAGTGCCTTGGTGGATGGATGAATTAGTCCTCCAACAGTATAATGCTCCATCTTGGGCTCCATATTGTACTTGGTCTTCATCTGTCTGAAGTAATCACATCCCTCTGCAACTAGGCCCATTCGGCTGCAAGATAATAATAGCCCAACAAAAGTGTACTCATCTGGACACACCGCTTCTTCTTGCATCAGGTGAAATAGCTGAACGGCTGCCACCTCATTGCCATGCTGTGAAAACCTTGTTATTAATGCATTCCACGAGATAATAACTCTGTTCCTCATTGAATTGAAAATAATTAATGCAATCCGAACACTTCCACACTTGGCATACATGGTTACAAGGGCATTCTCCACAGAATTGTCATCATCAATTCCTAACTTCACCGCCCTTGAATGAATTTGCCATCCAGCAGCAAGGTTTGTGGTGCTAGAACAGGCTGGTAGCACACTGGTGATGCAAAAGACTGGAGATCCTAGCCCTTTCCGAAGCATTTCCCTAAAGAACAAGAGTGCCTCCTGATGCGGATATGCATGTGTATTGTACTTTTCAGTTAACTATATTGTTCAACTAGAAAGAATTATTGAGCCGCATAAAATATGGCCAGGTGAACTCATTCCAAACTAAACTTAATATTGTTATTCATAAGGATGGAACATTACCTCATGTTATCACATGGTGCATTCTCAGGTTTGTTAAATAGAGCTGAAAGATATTGGAAATGAAATGGAGGAGCTGAAGGCTGGCGCCAAAGCAATGGAGAGGCACAAGGAAGAGGATAACCACATTAGGTACTAAAGATATGAAGAAACAAAGCCCATGTGATGTGACCACACCACAAACGCATGCAACCATAACTCTCAAGAATAAACAAAAGGTGAATTCGTTTTTTTAGTTTCAATTTGTTTTAAATGAGAATATGATGCTACCTAAACATGAAAATATATATTGCTATTGTAGCCACCACCAAGTGTAAGTTTCTTTTTACCTCAATTCACTTCGAAAAGATAAGAACTTGGTGAGAAAAAGTGAGATAGAGTGAGTGGAGACGATAATATGGGAGAGAATCATATCCCAGTGGGTAGTTTTCAATTACAAGCATCGAGGGGATTTTGCGCAATGAGTTCGTCGCCACTTCTTCCACCTTGAAAGAGCAACCTAAGGCGGAAATCAATAATTCCGCATAAGATATGTGTGTCAAAATGAACCAACAAATGAGTGTGCTACGTACAAACCTTGTGAATAAGCGGATTTGGAAGTTAAAAGCTCCTCTTAAAATAAAAATTTTTCTTTGGTACCTACGTCGAGGGGTAGTGCTGACGAAAGATAATCTCGCCAAACGCAACTGGTATGGCAACAAGAAGTGTTGTTTTTGTCCTCACGACGAAACCATTAAACATTTGTTCTTTGATTGTCGTTTTGCTAGAGTTGTTTGGTCTTTTTTTCGAGCAGCTTCAGGTCTTTCTCAACCTCGTAGTGTGTCTCACTTGTTTGGTTCTTGGCTAGGGGGTGTTGGGACAGATTTGAAGCCTCTGATCCTGCTAGGGGCGGCTGCTATATGTTGGTCACTTTGGCTATGCAGGAATGATTTGATATTTGAAAAAACTTATTGTCTCTCCTTTTCAGTTATATTCACGAGAATTCATTGGCTTCGCACTGGCCATCTGCGCATGCCATCGTCCACAGATTTAGTTCTGCCGCGTCTCAACTTTTGGAGCGAGTGGTCAAGGAGTTTTTTTACCCAGGCACATGGGTGGCGGTCTAGTCTGCGGATTGATTGTCTTTAGTTATGTTTGTTTTTGGTTTTTTGTCCTTTTGGTTGTGTGCATCCTAGTTATGCAGAGGCCAGGAACTGTTTTTTCAGGGTCTTGTATCATCTTGATGTTAACATCTTGAAAATCAATAAAGTTTCCCTTATCGAAAAAAACAAACCTTGTGAATGACATTGTATGTACACTTCGGCCACAATAAGAAAAGGATAGCTTCATTCCTTTCTATGGAAGTGAAGATCCAGAGGAGTATCTTGAGTGAGAATGGCAAATAAAGAAAGTGTTCAGATTTCAGAAGATTTCCAAAACCCAAGAGGTGAAGCGTGCCACTAGAGAATTTAAAGATTATACTTATAGTTGGTGGCAACAACGATTTGGAAAAGAATTCATTAAATCTTGGTCAGATTTGAAGGCACTCATGAGGAGAGAATTTGTGCCATCTTATTATGCGCGGAGATTGCTTCGCCATCTGAAGAGTATCACACAAGAGAGTAACATTATTCAAGAATATTATTTTGAGCTATAAGATGCATTACGTCGGGCCGGTGTCACTAGTGAACCACAAGAGAAGGTATACTTCAAAGGAGAATTGAATTCTAAGATTGTCGCTAGACTTCAACATAAATATTTTGGTAGTGTACAAGATCTCGTGAATTATGCTATTGAAGAGGAGAAGAGATTTATGGAGAGACGTACACCACAGTTTCCTCCATGTCCATGCCTCAGTTCTTCTGCCCGTACTAATGTGACACATGAGAAGATGACCGAGCATGGGACTTTCCCTTCGGTCAAGAAGACATATAGTGATATTCCAAAGCTACATATAACTCTTGAGATACATCACAACCCATGCAAGGATGAGAGCCACATAGCCAAATTGAGTGAGAGTGAGAAAAAGAGTGAGCTGTATGATTCCACCATATATGAGGTTGAGAGCATCCAAATTGAGAGTGTGAAAGCGACACCAAAAGAAAAGAGAGAAGTAGAAGATAGATAAAGTGAGGGTAAATCTAAAACTAACACATTAATATCTACTTCTAGTGTTGTTTCTCACATTGTGCAGGTTAACATTAAAGATGAAGAATTAAACGTTCAACAATCGGAACATTTGTGCCATGTCATGGTCACAATGAGATGAATTTCAACAATAGTATGTTCTATTTAAAAAGATTTCAACAATAGTGTTGATGACAAATATATATATATACCATGTATACACATTATATTCTTTGTTTAGTACAATTTCAGGCTATTAAAAGTCGAGGACGGCTTTTGTTGAAAAATAGGAGGATGATACGGATACACATGTGTGTTGTACTTTTTAGTTAAATATATTATTCAACTGAAAAGAATTATTGAGCCACATGAAATATGGCCAGGTGAACTCATTCCAAACTAAACTTAATATTGTTATTCATAAGGATGGAACAATACCTCATGTTATCACATAGTGCATTCTTAGGTTTGTTAAATGGAGCTAGAAGATATTGGAAATGAGATGGAGGAGCTGGAGGTTGGCGCCAAAGCAATAGAGAGGCACAAGAAAGAGGATAACCACATTAGGTGCTAAAGACATGAAGAAACAAAGCCCATGTGATGTGACCACACCACAAACACATACAATCATAACTCCCAAGAATAAACAAAAGGTGAATTCGTTTCTTTGATTTCAATTTGTTTTAAATGAGAATATGATGCTATCTAAAGATAAAAATATATATCTGTCTGGCTATAAAAGGAGAATTGTATCAATGCTACGTGCTCGTGGTTGGATCCACCTAAAGGGAAGCCGACCAGTATATCAAGACCAAATCAACGCCTTCCACATCTCTTGCTCAAGGTCACCATTTCACTTTTGGATCAATTCAAGTAAGAGTTCAAGTGAGACATATTTTGGAATCCAATTCGGTCTCCAGATCAACTCAGATTCAGCCTAATAGGTCCGACTTTAAATGTATATAACTTTTACATACGAACTCTATTTAAAATGTGCGAGTACAGTATAGAAAGAAGAATTTGTCCACTTTCTAATGGATCTGGCTCTACCTCTAAATTCCTTCTGTGCGCACCACAATTACTAAAACAATCTGACACTGATTTAGCCTGACAGGACAAACTTTAAATGCTCATAGAATTTACATCAAGAGTCCTTTTAGAATGTATGAGTATAGCATGGAAAGCTTATCTTACTATCTTTCCAACGGATCTAGCCCCATCTGGAAATTTCTTTTTTGCACGTCGAAATCATCAAAATAATCTTTCGGTTTTGAAAACAGAGATAAAATCAGATATGATTTGATTACTTTTCATATATTGAAAACTTTTCATATGCAAGGGCATGTATGCTCCTATAAATAGAGACTCAATTCGCCATGTAACAGGATCACCTTTGAGAAAAATTAATATACTAAAGTTTGTTCGAGTTTACTACCGAAATTCCATAGAGAATTAGAAGTGTTTTTCAATCAAAATTATTCAGCCTTTCTGCTGAAAATTGGGTGCGTGATAGATCTTCGCTTAGTGATCGGCGAAATCGACGTGATTGTATTTTGGTTTATTAAAAAGTGTTCGTCTCTTGCACTGACATTGGAGGATCATTACGATTCAAAAGACTCCCACGAGCATCTAATCCTACGTCGAGAAAATCAGACGACCCCGTATCACCTCGAGAGCTGGATCATTCTGCACAACGCAAGTTAACAACGCCATCCACGATATGATGTCCTTGTTTTCCAACAGATTAAATACAATCTCTGAACTCGTAATATCGCCACATCTGCCATAAACAGTGACGGTAGCATTCAGCAGTAAATTATCCAGATTGAAGAAAGTCTTTATAGCATAACAATGAACCTCCTTGGCCACTCTCAGCTGCCCCAATGATGAACAAACCTGCAGCAGGCTAGTTATAGCTGACTGGTCAATTGCCATGTTTTGCCATGATCATCTTCTGAAAAATCCCAACTGCCTCCATGTTGAATCCATTCCGTGCATAAGCTACAAGTAGCGAAGTCCTGGAGAATGCATCATGCCTTATCCAACAAGCCAACCTAGCAATCTCATCCACTCCACCGCATCGACCATACATTGCCTTAAGGGCAGTTCCTAAAGCAGGATCAACCTCGGTCCCCATCTTCACCAACCAGCCATGAACTTGCTTCCCACCGGGGAGCAACTCAGGTGCATCAAACACCTTCAGGATGCAAGAAAACGTCGCATTTGTTGGCCGAACCTTCAAGATCAACATCTTCTTGAACAGGACAATCGCTGCATCATGGTGCCCTGAACACCCGTAGTTGACAAGGCAGGCGATCATGCTCGTCCAACGCACGACGCTCCTCTGCGGCGCGAGCACAAACGCCTGCCACGACAAGTCCACACGCAACACTCTTATCCTCGTCGACGCCAAATTTGACTGTGAAAGTGTGCACTTGTGAGCCCGCGACAACGTCTTTGGCGCGGACGCACCCGGCGACCAGGGCTCCGAGCGCGAACGAGTTCGGGGGGTCGCAGTTTTCACGCCCCACACTGCGAAGCATGTCGGAGAACAGCAAGAACGCCTCCCCGAGGGCGCCGAGGTGGGAGGCGCCAGAGATGAGGATGGACCAGGAGACAAGGTTGCGGCGGGGCATTTCATCGAACAGGCTGCGAGCGCCCGCTAGGACAGGATGAGGTTGTTGCAGAGGAAGGTGGAGAGGCAGCCAAGCTTGATGGCGGTGCCGCGGATGGCGCGCGGGTGGCGGCCGCCGCCGCCTCAGAGGAGAGCAGCGAGGTGGTCGTGGAGTAGTGCCTGGCATCGGCCGCACGCTCGTCTCTTTGTTGCCCCGCGTTCTGGCGTTCGCAGTAGGGTGCAATCCGGTCGGATTTGGACGGATATTATTCATAACGTATATTAATTTATATTTTTTCTAAAATTAAAATCAAATACAATAAGACTGGATACAAATACGAATTTAAATTATTTAGAGTTTCGAATATGGTGTCATCGGAACAGATATATAACGGTTTCGGATCGGAAATGAATAATGTAGACGGATAGTAAGTGTATATATAAAGAAATATACACTGAACTATACCACTATCATTTCAAGCCTCCAACTAGCAATAAATTTATCTAGATTACTTAAATATAATAGCTAATACAACACAAGTTCAACATAAGTGATAAATTCATACATAAGTTTGAAAACTAATAAATTCATATATTAGTTCGAAAACCAATAAATTCATATATTAATTCAAAAACCAATAAATTCATACGCAAATTCAACATAAGAGAATAGCATTGGTGGCAACTGATTAGAGTAGCTGGACTCTAAAGTTAAATTACAACAACAATAAAATTAGGGGTGCAAACGGTATGGATTAATCCCGATTGATCTGGTACTGAATCTGGTTGGTACTGAATATGGGATGCTAATTTAGCATCCGGTACCGAATCCGGTCCATACCGGATAATTGCTGTCAGATATGGTAACGAAAATAGTAGAACTAAAATCCGACCGAATAGCATCAGTAAATGGTAAATCGGATACTATCCGACCGAAAATCCGAATAAGCAAGTTAGTAGCCCAACAAGCCCAGCCCATCAACTATCATTGATACCAACCGGCATAGATTTTATCAAAGTTGTAACTTAACTCTAGAGTCAAGCTACTCTAACTAGTCACCACCAATGCTCCTTGTTTATGTTCACCTTGCATACAAATTTATTGGTTTTCGAACTAATGTATGAATTTATGGGTTTTCGAACTAATGTATGAATTTATCGATTTTTAAATTTATGTATGAATTTATCGATTTTTGAACTTATGTATGAATTTATCGTTTATGTTGAACTTGTGTTGTATTGGCTAATATACTTAAGTAACCTAGATGAATTTATTGCTAGTTCAAGACTTAAAGTGATGATGGTATGGTTCAGTGTATATTCCTTTATGCATACACATTCTATCCGTCTATATTATCCGTTTTCAATTCGAAACAGTTATATATCCGTCACGATGACACCATATTCGAAACTCTAAATAATCTGAATTTGTATTTGTATCCGACCTTACCATATTCGACTTCGTATCTGAGAAAAAATATAGGTTAAAATATAGTATGAACAATATCCGTTCGAATCCGACCCGATTGCACCCCTGGATAAAATCTAGGTTAGTTGTTGTCAATGATAGTTGATGGGCTAGACTAATTGGAGTACTAACTTGCTTGTTCAAATACTCGGTTGGATAGTATCCTATTTACCATTTACCGATGCTATTCGATCGGATTTTAGCTCTACCATTTTTGTTACCATATTCGGCAACAATTATTCTAGTACGGACTGAATTCGGTACCAAATGCTAAATTACCTTCCTATATTCGGTACCAACCGGATTTGATACCGGATCGGTCAGGCTTAACCCATACCATTTGCACCCCTACTTCGCAGTATGCAAGCCACCTACTAAAAATACTATGCAGGTTTGGGGCGACATAAACATGCCTAAAAAGAAAAAAAATTAGGATTCCTACAAACCTTGATAGCTAAGCCATCTTGCCTCCTCTCTCCACAGACAGCTGCCGCCACCCCTCCCCCACCCCACACGTTGCCTCACCAGTGCTGTCCTAGTGCCGACACGGCCTTCTTGGCACCACGTCAGGACCCAGAGTAAATCCAAATCCAAACAATCATAAATATTAGGATAATAAGGAGAATTTAGGGTGACAAATAGAGAAATAAGGGGATGAGTAAAAGAGAATAGAGATAACTAAGAACAAGTAAATTAGCTAAGTTTATGGTTTCACTTTGATTTCTCACTATTACAAGTGGTGGCAGCTTATATGGAGCTCACGGCTCGCTAGACACATCACGGTAGATAAAGCTAACAATAGTTACGATTAATTGAATGGAAACAAAGAACAACAAATACTAAACACAATAACAGCCGTCAGATTAGCCGCTAAGGGGTCCAGTTTATTCTGGATGCTCGATCTTACTAAATGGCTTGGATTGTACCAGACCTCCAGATTTTCATAAACGAAGAGGTATGGGATCATCTTGGCCGTCCAACCCTACAAAGAACTCCTAACCTAAATCTGAGCCAATCCATTTCAAAACCTAATAATACCTTCCCCTCAAAGACCCTTGTCCTCAAAGGCAGCTTGAATCTTGGAGTAGGAATTCAATGCTACATAATATGAAGATGATATAATACAGCAATAACTCCATTAGTTGATTACTTGCTTGGGCTATCATCAAAGCGGTAAGAGATGAGCCAAAGAATAGTTTCACAACTCATGGTATTCCTCTGGAAGGGCTACAAAAATTCTTCATCTCTTTGGGTATGAAATAACTCAAGGTAGTGCAGATGAGTAAGCATTGATGTAGAAGCGAGAACCACCAAAGAATATATACCGATCCTTAATTCTGACCAGTTTCTTGATGTACGCCCATAGCCACTTTACACAACCTTAAATCACTACATTTGCCTTCAGATATGATATTTGTTTTCATTATTATTTCATGAAAAAGCTTTTTCTACACTAGGATCCCACTACTTATATCCCAAATTTTCAAATACATTTCCTAGCAAGGTAGGAGATAGCCTGAAGAGACGTAATAAAATGCACCACACTTATCTTGCAAGGATAAGAATAATAGGAAGAGTTATACTCCAAGTCTGAACTCTAAGCTTTTTAATTCCTTCAATCCTTATTTCTTCAGCAAGTGTAGCCAGTAGTAGCATATTATAATTTTCTAATCGTATTGTATTCTCCAAAAGTAAATAATGAGTTTCAAGTAAGTCTAGTATTGCCATGGCTATAAAGAGTATGCCTAGGAGTCTGAAAGTGAGAATCACTAAAAACCTTAAGTATTCCTATAAAATAATACTCTAATTCATTACCAATAGAGCTACCATAGAGGCCTTACAAACTTCATTACCAATAAAACTAGTTGGAGCCTCATTCTTCATCCTTACTTTTCCCGAGGCATAACCTGAAGTTATTAAGCATCTGTAGCCCCCTTCCTCGTGTGGCTTGGTTTTATGAACTTTGGACCCTCGAGATATTAGAAGCATGCAAATCACTCCAATCTTCTAATCCTCAGACTGGAAGAAAATGTTCGAGGCAAAAGGTTTGTTTTTTGGAAGATGAAGGAGAGCCACACTTGATTCATTGAGAAAGTTTTTTCACTAGAGAAACTTTTCTTTGTGCCGCTCGTTGCAAAACTATTCTCTCTTCTGCTATGCAAAAGTCACACTTCCCTCTTTTGCCACTCTTTCCTGAGCTGAAACGTTTTACAAAGTACATGTTGCTACTTAAATGACAATTCACATAACCACTTGAGAACAAGTATCTGACAAACTAAGGGCTAATTTCTAAGGACCTGTTTGGAACTAGGATTTGAGTACAACAAAAGGAGCTAAAAAAGCAGCAAATGAGAGGGGAAATAAAATCTCCATCTTAGTAATGTGTAATTACTAAGATTGGGGGAAGAAATGGTGCTGTCAACGATTATCGTTGCCTCGTGGATTACTCGGTTTTATGACCTACGCACATCGTTATCAATGGGAAGAGAACATTGGGGGAAGAAATGGTGCTGTCAACGATTATCGTTGCCTCGTGGATTACTCAGTTTTATGTCCTACGTGAAATCAACTCTGCCAGAATGGTCAGTACCTTACCCAGCAGCTTGCACGGTTTTATCTGGATAATTTTCAAAATTCAAAAGTGAATTCTGGAATTAATCAATTTGGGAAAGATTAAATCTGGAAAACATTCGTAGGTCAAATTCCTTCACGCTGGCCTGGGCCGTCACTGTTTTGACCCAGTTCCTGGCCCGTTGCAAAAAAAAAAAAGTAGAGTTAATTTGGAGCAACGGTAATTATCAGTATCTTGAGTTTTGTTGGTATAACTTACCAACCAGCCAAAGTACTTGCAAGGTATAGTAAGTAATATGTAACCCTTTTTCCCCTAGTAATGTACTCGGTGGCTTGAGAACCACCGAGGAGTTGGAAGAGAACATTGGGGGAAGAAATGGTGCTGTCAACGATTATCGTTGCCTCGTGGATTACTCGGCGGCTTGAGAACCACCGAGGAGTTGGAAGAGAACATTGGGGGAAGAAATGGTGCTGTCAACGATTATCGTTGCCTCGTGGATTACTCGGTTTTATGTCCTACGTGAAATCAACTCTGCCAGAATGGTCGGTACCTTACCTAGCAGCTTGCACGGTTTTATCTGGACAATTTTCAAAATTCAAAAGTGAATTCTGGAATTAATCAATTTGGGAAAGATTTAAAGATCTGGAAAACATTCGTAGGTCAAATTCCTCCACGCTGGCCTGGGCCGTCACTGTTTTGACCCAGTTCTTGGCCCGTTGCAAAAATAAGTAGAGTTAATTTGGCGTCTGTGATTAATGTCGTTCACAGACGATTTTATCAAACCGTCTGTAATTTGGCGTCTAGTATTAGGCTTTCTGTAGTAGTGCTAGCATAGCAAGCCTAAAGTAAAACCCTCATAGGCAACAATTCCCCCAGATACTTTGGATTGTGCTATACCCTCCTCCAACCAACCCTCTAACTTTAGATATATTCTAATTCCAAATTCCCCCAATGAACAGTACTTGAGCACATTCACATGCATATATAAGTACACCTTGCCCCTATGGCCTCCTTTGAGACATCCACACACCATTGCAGAGCACTGCACTGCTACTCCCTCTGGTCTCCTGCAGGGAGGGAAGGAGGAGAAACGCCAATGGTGAAGTTCTCCAAGCAGTTTGAGGGCCAGCTTGTGCCCGAGTGGAAGGACGCGTTTGTGGACTACCGGCAGCTCAAGAAGGACATCAAGAAGCTGCAGGCGGCCGGTGGCAGAGATGGCGCGGTGGCGGCACCACCGTCGCATTGCCAGTCACCGGCGGCGGCTCACTGGGTGAAGAGGATGCCGTTCCTCCACTCCCATGGGCACCACAAAGAGCATCATGGCGCCATACAGGCAAGCAGTAGTTTTATCCTAACCGGCATCAGCGATGCATAAGTCATAACTAGTACTGGCTTTCATTAGCTGCATATGCGTATGGTATATTGGTATGTACACTAATTTTTTTCTGAGAGATATAGTTTATACAAATATACGCGTACTTGTGTTCTTACATGCGTGTATGTATGCACGTGTATATATACGTATGCCTACTTGGCTAATTAAGACCGCTAATATGTTATATTTTGTGTTGTCCGTACGTACGTGCAATGAAGGTGAAGAGGAAGCTGGCGAGCGCCGACGGCGGCGAGGTGGCAGGAGAGGTGTACGAGACGGAGGTTCTGGACGGAGGGTTCTCGGTCGCCGAGGCGGGGGAGGCGAGGGCGTTCTTCGAGAGGCTGGACCAGCAGCTGAGCAAGGTGAACCGATTCTACGAGAGGAAGGAGGGGGAGTACCTGGAGCGCGGCGAGTCGCTCAGGCGGCAGCTGCAGATCCTCGTCGAGCTCATGGCCGCCGTCACCGAGCAGCAGCGGGAGAGGCGGCGCGGAGGCGCGGGATCGTCGGCGGGGAGCACCGACCCGGAGGACCCGTCCGTCTCTTGCTCGATCCTGCATGGTGAGTGTGCATACATGCATGTCGCTGTACTAATACACTTAAATGATATAGTATGTTGGAGTGCTACATAGATATACTTGCTAATTAAGCCAGCTGAGTGTAAAGGTTTATTATTAAGCCAGCTAATGCTGATATACTAGTTGATCTTGATATATACCTAAATAAGATTTTGAACCTTTTTGGATGGGAAAGAAAACCGAAAGTGGCAATCTTGGTGGGCATATCTAATCAGGCCAGTTCTTGGGTTCAGCGTGAAAAATAAAATCATGTTTGGTTTCAGGAATGAATCAATCCTAAGATAGGTTCATCCATCATGTGACCGTTTCATAATTTTATAAGGCCATTTTTCTATTAGCATTGTGGTCGAGAGGAATGGTACGGCGTTAACTCATTCCATATTTTACTCTTCTACAAACCAAAAGGAAAATGACGAGGAACAACTCGATCCCTAAACCAAACACCCCAATATTAAAAGTAAGGTGGACTTAGTAATGTTCATAAATCAATTATGACGTACCATCTCAAATTACAGGAAATCAATCCCTCAGGGACATCGCAGAGCAAGAACGAGAAGGCCAAGAAAACCTCACCAAAGATGCTACTGCAGAGAGCACTGATGAAGAAGGGGAGGACGACCAGCTCTCCATCTCTCAAGGTTCAGGTGACTCAGGGAGGCTTGGCAAGAAAAGAGAAGAAGCTGCCAACAAGCTGACACTCTCAGGGAGGGTGGTCACCTGCCAGAGCAGGAGCGTGAGGATCAACATCCCAGTCACCACGCCATCAAGGACCGTCACCGCCATCCGTGAACTGCTGTTTGAGGACATGCTAAGCCAGTCAAGGATGATCGGCGCGAACCATGGTGATGGCTGTGAGAAGCTAAGCATCAACAAGAAGAAGGTGCACCAGGCAGAGAAGATGATCAGAGGTGCCCTGGTTGAGCTGTACAGGGGCTTGGGATACCTCAAGACATACCGGTAGGCTCAGCTGATGTGGCATGTAGTTCAACTCTGTGCACTGAGTGTCTACTGACAGGCAAAGATTTCTTCTTGCAGGAGCATGAACATGATGGCCTTTGTGAAGATTCTGAAGAAATTTGACAAGGTCCCCGCCAATGCCTCTCTCCTGATTCCATTGCCTGAAAGTTATCACATATAAGCATTGCCGAAAGTACAGAATATCTTTTCATGTTTCAGGTTACAACAAAGGAAGTTCAGCCAATTTACCTGAAAGTAGTGGAGAGCTCCTACTTCAATAGCTCTGACAGGGTATTTTGCAATGATACAGAAGTCTTGAGAAACTTTGAAGCATTTCCTTCTATCAAAATTCCAAAGGTTCTGACTGAAATCTTCACCTTAACAGGCATCCAGGCTAATGGACAATGTCGAGGAGCTATTTGTGAGACATTTCACTGAAGGGGACAAACGGAAAGCAATGAAGTATCTGAAGCCAAATCAGAGGAAAGAATCACATACTACCACATTTTTCATAGGTAATAGTTTTTTATAAGCTTTGCATTCCTTCCTTCATCAGCATAAATTTCAGAATCCTTATGCATAACTGTCAAATTTTCAGGACTATTTACTGGTGGCTTTGTAGCATTATTCATTGGTTATTGTATCATGGCGCACATCGCTGGGATGTACACTCAGCAGTCGAACAAGGTCTACATGTCAACATCCTATCCTGTCCTTAGGTCAGCATCCAAAATGCCATTCAGCTATGCACTTTTTAGAAAACAAAATTGTTACAATTCAGACACTCCAGTGCTGACATTAAGCGATCCAAACTGCAGCATGTTCAGCCTCTTCTTTCTGCATCTCTTTCTCTATGGATGCAACATCTTCATGTGGAGAAAGACGCGCATAAACTACACATTCATATTCGAATTCGTGCCTACCGAAGAGCTAAAGTATCACGACGTGTTCTTGATATGCACTACTTCCATGACAGTTGTTGTTGGTGCCATGTTTGTGCACCTGACACTCATTGTCAAAGGTTATTCTTCATGTGCAGTTCAAGCAATCCCAGGGGCCCTACTTCTGGTATGCTCTACTCAGCATTACCAATGTGAAATATTGCGTTACATTTGCATGTTGTTATAACCTTCTAAGGCTGATGCTGCTATCCATTCAGGTGTTCTTGTTAATATTGGTCTGCCCTTTCAACATCCTCTACCGATCAAGTCGTTATCACTTCCTAAGAGTGATCAGAAACATCATTCTAACCCCCTTTTACAAGGTATTTTTATTATAGTAAAAGGGCAATTGTTTAAGATGGCAACCTATCAAATTCCATTTCATAAAAACAAATTGCTAAATTATTGTATATCTGCAGGTTGTGACGGTTGATTTCTTCATGGCTGATCAGCTTTGCAGCCAGGTAATCACTTAACAGACGCTAAAGGTTTGTCAAGTACAGTTGTGCAAACTTAGGCCATACCCTCTAACCCATAATACTCAGCAGAGCACATTTTCAACACGAACCGATCAGTATGCATGAAAGTGGTTGTCACCACATATGTTAAACGAGTTACTACTTACTAGATTGTAGAGCACAAATGATGGTTTTAAATTTAGAAAATGACTAATAAAGTAATGACTGCTGAAAAATAGGTACCAATGCTTAGGAGCCTGGAGTACCTGGCATGTTATTACATAACCAGCAGCTACAAGACACAAGACTATGGCTACTGCACAAGAGTGAAACATTTTAGAGACTTGGCTTATGCAGTATCCTTCCTGCCTTACTATTGGAGAGCCATGCAGGTATACAAGATTGACCGTTACTTACCACATTACAGTGTCCCTTCTTCAGACTTTCTGAAGGTAGTGGTATACCCTTTCTTTTTCTTTTTTCTTATGGTTGTCCTGACAGTGTGCAAGGAGATGGTTTGATGAAGGAGACATAAACCACATTGTCAACCTTGGGAAGTATGTGTCGGCGATGCTTGCTGCAGGAACAAAAGTGGCATATGAGAATGATAACAGTGCTGGATGGCTGTCACTTGTCGTCATTGTGTCGAGTGTCGCCACTATCTACCAACTGTATTGGGACTTTGTCAAGGATTGGGGTCTTCTGCAGTTTAACTCCAAGAACTCTTGGCTTCGTAACGATCTCATACTTAAACAAAAATACATCTATTTCTTATCCATGGTATGTTCTCAAATAGTTATAGTCTGCATCATAACTTTGAGCAAAGATAAATTTCACGATACTTACAGTGTCCAATATTTTACAGGGTTTGAACCTTGTCTTGAGGCTTGCTTGGCTTCAGACTGTCATCCACCCTAACATTGGAAGCCTGGATTCTAGAGTAACTCTATTCTTTTTGGCAGCACTTGAAGTGATTCGACGAGGCCATTGGAACTTCTACAGGTACAGTTTTGCCAATCAAACTGAACACGTGAATTTCTCATTGTGATATAAACCTGAATTTACACTAAAAAACTTCTGTTTCAGGCTGGAGAACGAACACCTAAACAATGCAGGGAAGTTCAGAGCTGTGAAGGTCGTTCCACTTCCTTTTCATGAAGTGGAAGAGGACTAACAAAGTAGGGCATATTTGCAGCAAGTTATAGGGATTCAGAACTCCAAACAGTTCAGATGTAACACCAACTAATGTTAGAAAGCATGCACTACACTCTTATAATTCGATTCATTTTTTGGTGTGAGGAATAAAGGGCATTTTTTGGTGGCAAGCGGTGTGTCTGAGCGGAGCCTATGAAGGCGAAGTAGTCAATGCGGGCCGCTCCACTGAGGCACAGCCTTCAAAGCGAGCGGTGCGTCGGGGCAATGCTTGTGAAGGCAAAGTCGTGGACACAGGGCTGCCCCACCGAGGCAAGGCCTTCGAGGCAAGCGGCACATCGGAGCAAAGCCTTTGGAGGTGAAGTAGTAGACGCAGGCTGCCTCGTCGAGGCACAGCCTTTGAAATGGACGGCACATTAGAGTGACGTCTACGGAGGCAAAGTAGGAGACACGGGACTGCCCTGCTGAGACATAGCCTTTGAAGCAGGCGACGCATCGGAGCGAAGCCGGCAGGCGATGAGAGGCTGAGGGCTACAAAAAATAAACTAAGAGACATCGAAAATAAATTGCAAGCTACCGAAGATAAATTAAGATCCACTGAGGGAAAGCCAAATGGTTTCTAAGAAGGCGGGGATCATCCGCCAAGCGAACGCGAGCTCGGAAATGTTGTGGGATAATAATCAACACTCGAGCAAAAAACACTATGGAGACAGATAACGCAAGATTGGAGCATGAGGTTGGAAGTTAGAGAGAAAATGATAAAAACTTATTTCTTATATCAAGATAGCATTCGTTTGACATGATAGATGATCGAAGTTGTTACTGTGGGACAATTATAATCCTGTTACTTTAGATATTTGATATCTCTGAGGTGATAGCCTTATGTAGGCATGACAATCCTTGATTAATATTCCAGCCAGGTCGATAGTAAATGATTTGAACTGCCTGGGAGAGGCGTACACGTGTTGTTGAAGAGCAACACAAAGTTGTTAGGGGTTGCATTCTCTGGTAGGCTTGAGAGTGCCTGTGAGTTTAAATCACAAGGTGCCTTAGAGGTGCATTCATGAGACTAGATCATAGACATATCGGAGGGATGCCCATAAAACTAAGTCAGGAGGCACCAAATAACCACTTGAGGTGGTACTTCCCAGCAAACTTAGAGGCACCCATGAGGCTAACTCATGGGCGTCTTGAAGGTGTGCCTACGATACTAAGTCATGCGCATACCAAAGGGGTGTCCATGAGGCACCGGATGGCCACCAGGGTGGTAGCCCCCGGTGGGCTTGGAGGTGCCCATGATTCCTACTTATGGACATCTTAAAGGTGCACCCATGACACTAAGTCATAGGCACACTAAAGAGGTGCCCACAAGGCTAAGTTGTGGGGCATTGTATACTCACTAGGGGTGGTAGCCCACAATGGGCTTGGAGGCGCCTATGAGGCTTACTTACAGGCACCTCGAATGCACGCCCACAACACTAAGTTATAGGCACACCAGAGGGGTGCCCATGAGACTAAGTTGTGGGGTACTGAAATATGAGGGCTGTGGAGCAACAGAGGTGTTTTCCTCTACCTCGTAGGTGGGGGTTTTCCTCTGGTGATCAGGAATGTCTAAGAATACTTAACCCTTGCCAAGCAACAGAGCGAGGCATATGTGACCTAGAAGTCGTTTGGCGCGTGGCCTAGAGTCTAAGGGGGACGAGTCCTTAGCACATCCATCAACTTCAGCATTGGGCCCAAGTTGACGCTCATGCCTTGGGTCCAATAGGATACGAGCCGCCATGGTGGAGGCGACGGATGCCCAAGCCACCTTGGACTTTTGCTAGGGGAGACCACGGAGGTTGTACGCCCTATGCGCCACAAGGGTAAAATCTCATGCAGGGAAAGTGTCTTGAGAGCCCAAGCAGGGGCAACGAGATTTGTAGGTCAGGATTATCCCTTAACAGTAACACGTTAAGGGGCAGCTCTCATAGCTGGCCTTTATCACCATGCAGTTAGCGACATCAAGGGTCCCGGGGGCGATGGTTGGCCCCGACACTGGGCCCTACAACAGCCAGTGCAAGGGAGGAGGATGAGCTCAGGAGCCCCAGACACGTAGGATGTTGATTCCTAACGATGGTGTGTGTCTGGGACTCCTCTGGAAAGTGGGTAGGTCATCCACGAGCTCGTTGTACTCTAGAGCTGGAAGAGGCTTCGTGGACTTAAGAGTACTTGGTAGGAGCCCTACTCCTATCGGGGAGCCCATGGGGGTTACCTCTAGGGAGGTAGCCACAGAGCGCTCACCTGTTTGAATATGATTCCTTATTGCTTAGGAGAGCTCAAGAGAGCCCCTACAAATGAGAGATACATGGTGTATTTATGGGCTCTTAAGTCTGCACAAATGATCGAAATGTTCCTCAAGGAATAACTACTTTATGGATATAAGTAAGGGGTACAATTGTTATTTGTGAGCGTAACTGTATTTCTTGGACCTGTGTGTATGTTTTCTGTAGAGCAGGCCCTGTTAATGGATGGATGAATTATTGCTCCAACAGTATAATGCTCCATCTTGGGCTCCACATTGTACTTGGTCTTCATCTGTTTGAAGTAATCACATCCTCTGCAACTAGGCCCATTCGGCTGCAAGATAATAATAGCCCAACAAAAGTGTACTCATCTGGACACACCGCTTCTTCTTGAATCAGGTCAAATAGCTGAAAGGCTGCCACCTCATTGCCATGCTGTGAAAAACTTGTGATTAATGCATTCCACGAGATAATACCTCTGTTCCTCATTGAATTGAAAATCTTTAATGCAATCCGAACACTTTGAATTGAAAATCTTTAATGCAATCCGAACACTTCCACACTTGGCATACATGGTTACAAGGGCATTCTCCACAGAATTGTAATCATCAATTCCTAACTTCGCCCTTGAATGAATTTGCAATCCAGCAGCAAGGTTTGTGGTGCTAGAACAGGCTGGTAGCACACTGGTGATGCAAAAGACCGGAGATCCTAGCCCTTTCCGAAGCATTTCCCTAAAGATTAAAGAACAAGAGTGCCTCCAGAGCAAGATCATTCTGCACATCGCAAGTTAACAATGCCGTCCACGATATGATGTCCTTGTTTTCCAACAGATTAAATACAGTCTCTGAACTCGAAATATCGCCACATCTGCCATAAACAGTGACGGTAGCATTCAGCAGTAAAGTATCCAGCTTGAAGAAAGTCTTTATAGCATAACAATGAACCTCCTTAGCCACACTCAGCTGCCCTAATGATGAACAAACCTGCAGCAGGCTAGTTATAGCTGACTGGTCAATTGCCATATTTTGCCATGACCATCTTCTGAAAAATCCCAACTGCCTCCATGTTGAATCCATTCCGTGCATAAGCTACAAGTAGCGAAGTCCTGGAGAATGCATCATGCCTTATCCAACAAGCCAACCTAGCAATCTCATCCACTCCACCGCATCGACCATACATTGCCTTAAGGGCAGTTCCTAAAGCAGGATCAACCTCGGTCCCCATCTTCACCAACCAGCCATGAACTTGCTTCCCACGGGGGAGCAACTCAACTGCATCAAACACCTTCAGGATGCAAGAAAACGTAGCATTTGTTGGCCGAACCTTCAAGATCAACATCTTCTTGAACAGGACAATCGCTGCATCATGGTGCCCTGAACACCCGTAGTTGACAAGGCAGGCGATCATGCTCGTCCAACGCACGACGCTCCTCTGCGGCGCGAGCACAAGCGCCTGCCACGACAAGTCCACACGCCCGCACTTGGCGTACATGTCGACCGAAGCCCCCGCAACACTGTTGTCCTCGTCGACACCAAATTTGAACGTGGAAGCGTGCACTTGTGAGCCCGCGACAACGTCTTTGGCGCGGCCAGGGCTCCGAGCGCGAACGAGTTCGGGGTGGCGCAGTTTTCGCGCCCCACACACTGCGAAGCATGTCGGAGAACAGCAAGAACGTCTCCCCGAGGGTGCCGAGGCGGGAGGCGCCAGAGATGAGGACGGACCAGGAGACGAGGTTGCGGCGGGGCATTTCATCGAACAGGCTGCGGGCGTCCGTTAGGACAGGAGGAGGTTGTTGCAGAGGAAGGTGGAGGAGAGGCAGCCGAGCTTGATGGCGGCGCCGCGGACGGCGCGCGGGTCGGCCGAGGCCTCAGAGGAGGGCAGCGACGTGGTCGTGCAGTAGTGCCTGGCATCGGCCGCACGCTCGTCTCTTTGTTGCCCCGCGTTCCGGCCTTCGCAGTAGGAGTGCAATCCGGTTGGATTCAGACAGATATTATTTATACCGTACCTTATTTTATATTTTTTTCTGGATTCAAAATTAGATACGGTAAAACCAGATACAAATACAAATTTGGATTATTCGAAGTTTCAAATATGATGTCATCGAGACAGATATATAACGATTTCGGAACAGAAACAGATAATATAGATAGATAGTATATGTATACATAAAGAAATATACACTGAATCATACCACCATCACTTGAAGCCTTCAACTAGCAATAAATTTATCTAGATTACTTAAATATAATAGCTAATACAACACAAATTCAATATAAGCGATAAATTCATACATGAGTTTGAAAACCGATAAATTCATACATTAGTTCAAAAACTAATAAATTCAAACATTAATTCGAAAACCAATAAATTCATATGTAAGTTCAACATAAGCGGGGAGCATCGGTGGCGATTGGTTAGAGTAGCTAAACACTAAAATCTAGACCAGTTGGTATCAATGATAGTTGATAGGTTAGGCAGTTGGAGTACTAATTTGTTTATTCGGATATTCATTCGGATAGTATCCGATTTACCATTTACCGATGCTATTCGGTCGGATTTTAGCTCTACTGTTTTTGTTACCATATCCGGCAACAATTATCCCATATTCGGTATCAACCGGATTCAATACCGATCGATCGGGATTAACCTATACCGTTTGCACCCCTACTTCGCAATATACAAGCCACCTACTAAAAATACTATGCAGGTTTGGGGCGACATAAACATGCCTAAAAAGAAAGAAAAATTAGAATTCCTACAAACCCTGATAACTAAGCCATCATGCCTCCTCCTACCTCCTCTCTCCCCAGACCGTCCGCCACCCCTCCCCCACCCCACACGCCGCCTCGCCAGCGCTGTCCCAGTGCCGGCACGGCCCTCCTAGCACCATGTTAGGACCAGAGTAAATCCAAATCCAAACAGTAATAAATATTAGGATAATAAGGAGGATTTGGGGTGACAAATAGAGAAACAAGAGGATGAGTAAAAGAGAATAGAGATAACTAAGAACAAGTAAATTAGCTAAGTTTATTGTTTCACTTCTTTGATTTCTCACTATTACAAGTGGTGGCGGCTTATATGGAGCTCACGGCTCGCTGGACACATCAGGGTAGATGAAGCTAACAATAGTTACGATTAATTGAACGGAAACGAAGAACAACGAATACTAAACACAAACAACCGTCGGATTAGCTGCTAAGGGGTCCAGTTTATTCTGGGATGCTCGATCTTACTAAATGGCTTGGATTGAACTAGGACCTTCAGATTTTCATAAACGAAGAGGTATGGGATCATCTTGGCCGTCCAACCCTACAAAGAACTCCTAACCTAAATCTGAGCCAATCCATTTCAAAACCTAATAATACCTTCCCCTCAAAGACCCTTGTCCTCAAAGGCAGCTTGAATCTTGGAGTAGGAATTCAATGCTACATAATATGAAGATGATATAATACAGCAGTAACTCCATTAGTTGATTACTTGCTTGGGCTATCATCAAAGCGGTAAGAGATGAGCCAAAGAATAGTTTCACAACTCATGGAATTCTTCTAGTAGAGCTACAAAAATTCCTTCATCTCTTTGGGTATGAAATAACTCGAGTAGTGCAGATGAGTAAGCATCAATGTAGAAGCGAGAACCACCGAAGAATATATACCGATCCTTAATTCTGACCAGTTTCTTGATGTACAGCCCATAGCCACTTCACATAACCTTAAATCACTACATTTGCCTTCAGATATTATATTTGTTTTCATTATTATTTCATGAAAAAGCTTTTTCTACACCAGGATCCCACTACTTATATCCCAAATTTTCAAATACATTTCCTAGCAAGGTAGGAGATAACCTGAACAGACGTAATAAAATGCACCACACTTATCTTGCAAGGATAAGAATAATAGTAAGAAGTCTGAACTCTAAGCTTTTTAATTCCTTCAATCCTTATTTCTTCAGCAAGTGTAGCCAGTAGTAGCATATTACAATTTTCTGATAGTATTGTATTCTCCAGAAGTAATGATTTTCATGTAAGTCTAGCATTGCCATGGCTATAAAGAGTATGCCTAGGAATATGAAAGTGAGAATCACTAATGACCTTAAATATTCCCATAAAATAATATTTTAATTCATTAGCAATAGAGCTAGCATAGAGGCCTTACAAACTTCTAAAAAGCTTGACTCGTATTCCACAAACCCAATTTGAAACCTCCTTCAATAGAACTACCACTTGAAATTCTCCACACCTCATGAGATGTGTACCAAAGACAGTAAAGATTATGCTTTTAGCTTGAAGTTTTACGATACAAAAGAGCACTTCCTCATCTTTCAAAACTCCATCTCAACTCTTCCATTCTGAATATAAAAAATTGTTTTCGACCGTGCTGCACTTGAAAAGGAGAAATCCACCATAATATGATCAATTAATGTCCCATTGGTCATCATATATTACTACTATTTGCATATATGTCAAAACCAAACTAAGGACAGGCCGTAGGATTTGGAATGTATTTCTGCCTAATTAGTGAGCTTTTTCACACATGTACCAATAGGTCCTCAATGATAGCTTTCATTTTCATTGTACAAGCAATTATCAGAATAACTAGAGTTGGGACGAGGTGTGAATCTATGCCCACAGCTCATAGCTCTTCCACTAAAAACATTTTCAGCAACAATAAAGCTCATTGTCCTCGATTCAATTAAGTAGGCAACAATAGTGGCTCTACGTCTTATGTCGGTGTACTAGCACTGGCGCGCACGGCAAGGGTTTTGAGAGGTGGTGAGTAGGATTTCGATGTGTCTTAGGATACTTCCCTCATCTCCATACCTCGCTTAATATATAGCATACAATCAAATCCTTATTCAATATGATTAGAGATCGTATCTAACTCAAAGAGTCACTAACTGGATTTTTATTCAATACAAGTAGAGACCGTATCTCACTCGAAGAGCTTCCGATTGGATCCTTATCTAATACGAGTAGAGATCGTATTCCACTCGGAGTCTATCATCTGAACCCTTATCATTGCAACCCATTAAGTATGTGATTCTATAGGTTCATGTATATTCGTCTATGGCCCGAAAACTCCTTTCCGGTCCATAAGTTAGCAGCAGTCCCTAGTAAGACGTAGTAACTCCCAAATATGCATAAAGATCGTATCGAATGAACCTATATAGTGCTTATGCACCGATCTCTTTGCCTTACGATACCTGATCGAACTCAAAGCGAGAAGCCTGCTATCCTCCGATAGCTCGATCCTTCACTCGAATCTGTAATAGATTACTCAGTTTGTTATTGACTCAACCACATTCAATATAGCCATACACTTTCTTAATCTAACCATATCAAGTGGCCTAAAGAAATCTCTCTTGTTATATAGGATGCGCAAATTCCATCTTGATCGCTCACATTACTCTGCATATTGCATACTGGCCTGAAAGCTACATATATAACCACCCAGTTACAGATAATGTTTGGCAACCTCTAAGTAAACTATTACACATGTAAAAATTTATGACGATCTCAGGTCTAAAAATTCTACATACATTACGTATGTGACCAACTGATGTAACTTAAGAATATAACGATTCCAGCATGTATCAAGATAAATCAATTCAACACCATGTTCTTTAACATGTATTCACATTATTGATCTAATATCTCTATATTCATGATCCGTGAAACATGATCATCAATCAATACATGTATTGATCTATAATTCATAATTCTCTTATATAATGATATAAGATCACAAATAATTTAGAATAAAATCAAAGCATGAATAAAAAGTTCTACGAATAAGTTACATAGTTATTGATCAATAGAAAAGACATTTATTCAAGAGATAAAATAGCATATTATTTAAAAGATCATAAACATAAAAATAATATAATCATCTCTATGATCACCTCTAAGGCATATCACTAATAGTAAGGACACTATTTAATTCGCATTCGATCACGTTTCCACCCCTAGCTATCACCCCCTCACCTCTCCCATTTCTCCCCTATCCAAACATTAAAAAGTATATTAAGGGTCTATTTGCATTGGGTTCTGTTTTTTTGTTTCTACTTAACAAAGTCAACACGAACACTTGACTTCTCGAAGAGCCTTCTCCACTCATCTCGCTATCGTCTCACTCTGGATATAAGACAGGAGGGTTACGGGTATCACCCAACCTACTCATCTCACTCCTGTCACGTGCATGCGCCACTCCTACACTTTTTGCATCACTCATTCCCTTCTTCTTGAAGTCACCTTTATAGTCACTACTATTTATTTTCAATCACAAACCATAGCTAAAAGTCATCATTAAAAACCAATACGAATACCCCTAACTCAACACAAAATAGCCAAATTTGAGAAAAACAGAAATAGCTCTGTAAAGTAGTACAATTTATGTAGGACCAGAAAATAGTGTGCTGAAAAGGGGAACAAAAATCTAGCCGTACTACAAACTCAAGGACTGATATTGGAAATATGTCTCAATATAAATATAAAAGTCACAGAAGAAAGCTAGTTCTACAAAGAACACCCGGTAGTAAGCTGGTAGTTCTGTCATGTCGAAGGAGCAAAATTAATTATACCTTACAGAATTCAAACTTTCATCACATGTAAATCACAATTTCCATATCGACATTTCGGCGCAGCTAACTGAAACGGAAAAACCACCAGCTGAAATAATCAGCATATGCACACGAGTGAAGAAATGACCACCAAACCAATGAACCCTACCTCAAAATTGAACACCGTCAACCTACAAGATTCACATCATCTGGGACCAGAGAGCCGCACAGCTGAAAGTAACGCGTCGCTGTTGTAGTCTGACATCCCCGAGGACGTGCCCTCCTCACTGCTCGATTTGAAGGCATTTGCGTAGAGCCTGTATCCAATTTGCGAGGATACCGGTGGCTGGGGCACGTTGCAGACGCCTTCAAGCATCTGGACAACCTTTGACATGGATGGTCTCTGATAGAAATCCTCCTGAATGCACCAGAGAGCAACCTTGATTGCGATCTCCACTCGGCCATCATTGTGGTTGTACTTCAGCTTGGTGTCAAAGATGTCTCGAAGATCACCTTCCTCCAGCTTCTTGAAAGCGAACGTTGGGAAATGAGCTTTCTCTGAGCCTTCCGCAGGATCGAAGCTCTTCCTCCCGCTGATTATCTCAAGCAGAACCATCCCGTAGCTGTACACATCGCTCTTCTCTGAGATGGCATGGTTGGTGATCCACTCAGGCGCAAGGTAGCCCCGCGTTCCTCTGAGTGTTGTGAAAACATGGCTCTGCTCCCTGGTCATCAACTTGGCAAGGCCAAAGTCAGATACCTTTGCAAGGAAGTTGTCATCAAGTAGAACATTCTCAGGCTTGATGTCGCAGTGAATGATCTTCGACTCGCAGTCCTGATGGAGGTATGCCAATCCCTTTGCCGTTCCAAGTGCAATGTTAAACCTTGTATCCCAGTCTAGAAGGGAAGCATCCTCTTTAGTATGGAAAATCCACCTATCCAGCGACCCCTTCGCCATGTACTCATATGCAAGAAGCCTGTGTGACCCCTCGGCACAAAAGCCTCGGAGTTTGACAAGATGGATGTGGTGAATGCTGCCAATGATTGTCACCTCAGAGCGGAATTCTTTCTTCCCTTGTCCTATGCCCTCCAGCTTCTTTACAGCAATGCAGCTGCCATCTGGGAGCGTTCCAAGATACACAGATCCGAACCCTCCCTGGCCAAGCTTGTTACAGAAGTTGTTTGTTGCATCCTGGAGCTCCCTATAAGTGAACCGCATTGGTGCTCCAGATATCGTCTGCAGAAATCCATCATCTCCTGATGAACCAGCCTCATCTTCTGAGGGTGGAGGATGCTTCTTCCTCCGATAAATACAAAAACCAACATAAACAAGGACCCCTATGACAGCCAAAGTTCCAACTATAATAACAACAATAATGATGGTGAACCTCCCACTGCCACTACCACTCCCACCTTGCCCTGAGCCAGGGTTATTGCTTGATAACTTGATGAAAGATGCAAGACCAGTTGTACTTCCACCCTTCTGCTGCAAGCTACCAATCTGGTTGAAAAGGAAGCAATTGCCTGAAGTTTGGTCAAAGAAAACAGCAATGCATGAGCAGTTGCCCATGCAAGCATTCTTGCATCCTGTGAGGTTTGTCTTAGACACAGGTGAGATGAAGCTAGTCCCGATATACCCAACTCCACTGTCCAGTTGAACTAGCTGAAACTCCTCTTTTGAGTTGCATGGTGATACAACACCGGGGTTGCAGTTTGCAAAGGAGCCGAGGGCTGAAGGGCACTGGCATCCTGTCCCACTATTGCAAATGGAGTACGGCTTGCAGTGGGCTGGCATGTCACATGAATCCTGCGGAACCGTGATTGGGAGAGTATTCCTTTCATTCCCACTCTGCAGCATATAGAAGGCAATCAACCCGTCATTACCTAGGACAGCAGCCAACGTGGTGTTGGCATCGTTCGGCTGTGCAACGACAAGCTGTGATAGAAGCGACCCTGATTGATCATAGAAGGACCAAGAAGTTGAACTGAGCTTTGCAGAGTAGATGTTGTTGCCATTCTTGTTGACGACTATCCTGCTATCCTGCTGTGCAGACCAGTAAGGTTGTGGTGTCTGGAAGCTAGCATACAACATCATGTTCCTGGATTTGATCTGAAGTGTATAGGTCATGTTATTTGTGTTGGACTGGCTCACCAGTGCCATCCCGTCAATGAAACTCTGGCCAGACAGAAGTGTGTTTGTTGGATAGCTGAAACTTTGCCAGAGAGGAGAAGAGTTGTCTTTGCCAAGCACTACTAGATTGCCGGAATCGAGCAGCTGCATAGAGGTGCCCCCCTTGCCAGAGATATTGGCAGTCCATACATTGGAGCCAACAGACTGCAGGTAGGCATTACCATCCTTGTCGAACACAAAGCTATCCGAATTAGAAACAGGAGAATTAGCATTGGCAGTCCAGACAATAGAACTGCTGGCCTGGTGCACCACTGCAAGAAGGTAGGACGTGCTGTCTGACACACTACTGGTGACAAAACCAAAGCCATAGACAGAGCCATTGGAGAGCAGAAAGATTCCACCATTATCAATGTATTCCATTTCCGAGCCACTGAACCCTGGCAGGAGAACTTGTTTCTGGATACTGCCGCTGCACAATATCCAGATGTTGGCCATCATAAGCATCCACAGCATGACGAGGCATATCGAACAGCTGTGGCATTTGCTGCACGATTTGATGCATATAAAAGATAAGCCCTTCCAGTTGGCAATCTTCAGATACCATCCAGTCATTACCGTCATCTGAAGTGTTCACAATGAGGAATAATTAGAAGCTCAGTTGGGAGAGGAAATATTGGAGTCTGTAGACTGAATGATATAGTTTTGCATGCTGCATACTGCAGCATTTATTTTGATATGTTTTCTCAATAATTTGCATGTAAATGCAGTAGCAAGCATGCAAAATGCTATGAGGTGTCTCAAACAGGTAGTTCATGATCGCTGCAAATATAGGATATTTGGAATGTACTGTTAAGTACCTGATTTTTTCTATGCAAACCAATAACAATAGGTATTCAATTGCTGGTCGCAGACTCCATGTTGTAGCAGATGCAGGTGGACTATTGGATTAACAAGTCGTAGGACAGTTGATGAAATGTATCACAAAAATAACTATTGGATTGACAACGATTATGATATTCCGAGAATTATTCATTTGTATGAATGCAAAGTAATGCAGCTAATTGATGTTGATGCTTGAGAAGCTGTGTTGTCAGCTAGCTTTCCAAGCACAGTGGAAAGCATAATAAGTCCTTCTCTTCTGTTCAAGTAAAAGGCATCAATCTACATTGTTTCCAAGAACTTTAACATGAACTAGTTAATTCTTTGAGCACCATGGCCTTTTGCACAAAAAAGAGATCAACAGCTTGAGATGACACTTTTAGTTCAGAGTTCAACACTCTCGGACAGATGTTTTTAGAGACTACAACAAGATATCATAGCACTGTTAGCTAGAACGATTGGGAAGAGAACTCAATATACTACCTGAAGTGGGAGTTATTCCTGATGAAGCTTTTTCTTGGTTCCTTCAGCTCCTCTACAAACATTTGACAGTTTGGTGCGGTCCTAGCCTGGCTACCTTCAGAAACATACAAAGAATGAGCAAAACAACATAGATCAGAAAAGGCATTTCTCTCGAAAGAAAAATCACAAAAAGGTACTTCTCACCCCATCTGCAATCAAATTCCCACTAGGAAGCATCAAAAAGTTACTAGAAAGTAGTGGTATCAATTCCTTTTCACTAACATCAAAGTGTAGCATAGTATATCCTTTTCATCGGGCCCTTTTCCTCTACAAACATCAAAGTTACTAACAACTTATTGAAAAATTTTCATCGGGCCCTTTATTTTTATTTTTGTTATATATCCTTTTACATGCATAATAGAATATAAATTATACTATAAAACATAGAATTTTTCATAGAACTCACAAAATTTCTTTCTTTCTTTTTCAATTTTTCTTTTCTTCTACTCCAAACTAGGAATTAATCTGAAAGTGAGGCGTGCAGTTAGACTATCCCAGAAGGGAGTTAAGCTCATATGGACAAAAGTAAAGCCGCGGCACAATCATCTACATTTCCATTACAAAGAGAATTCGGACCCAACCAAACCATACCAAAATCAACTCGGACAACCTAGAAACTAACTAAAACCCTCGTTCTTTTCTTGCTTAATTCGAGCCTAAATTCACAAAATTCCACTGCAAAGCACACTCAAAACTCAATTCTGTCGAAAAAGAGAAGAATCACCTGAACATGAACCAAGAAATTTTCTCCTGCTCCAAGAAACACACAAAAACGGGGGTTTAGATCATATACCCTCCTCATAGTTGGGAAATTGAGGATTTACCCTCCCCACTCAATGACATATGGGGTCATCGTAGGTCACTGACACGTGGACCAGAGGGTAAATCCTCAATTTCCATCTAAGTGGAGGGTATATGATCAATAAGGGGCAAACCCCAAGTCACAGAGGATGCTGAACCAGCAAGAAAGATGCACGAAAAGAACAGTAAACAAGAAACAAACGGGAACAACAAGAACTCAGGACCTGAAGAAGAAGAAGAAGAAGAGAAGCTGTCACCTCACCCGGGAGAACAAAGCAGGAGGGACGAAGGCTAGCGATGAGATAAAGATTTGATGGAATTGTTGTGAGAGGAGGGAAGAGGGACTGAGGAAGTGAGTGGGTGGTGGGTAGCAGCAGTAGGAATAGCAACAAGCGAAGCGGTGGATGGATGCATTGGCAGTCGGATGCAAGTGGTAATACTAGTTTAATCTTCTCTCTTTCTTTCTTTGTGGCGATTGGCTTAGGCTTATTTGTTTAGATAGATCGGCAAAAAAAAAAAAAAAACGCTCCCGCTACGTCTATGATATATGAATTCTTTATGAGATAAAATATTCATGATTTATTCATGCATTAAATTTTCTAGATCTTCAGATATGCAAGACCATGTATTATTTCCTCCCAAATCATCGATTGCAAAATACTAATAAAATGTTAGGATAGTTACATATCTTTACTGGCATATTAAATTGAAAAATATGAGATGAATTCATGATTTATTCATGCATTAAATTTTCTAGATCTTCAGATATGCAAGACCACGTATTATTTCCTCCCAAATCATCAATTGCAAAATACTAATAAAATATTAGGATAGTTACATATCTTTACTGACATATTAAATTGGAAAATATGAGATGATTGTGTTAACAACTGAACAATTGTAATAAGACAAAGTGAGCTACAATTAAAATATAGAGGAAAAGACTAAGAGTATATTCTTTCTAACTTTTAAAATTAACTTTTAGTTTTTGCTACAGTGCCTAACTTTTAAACGGAATATTTCATCAAGACGGGTCTATAAGTTAATTGTAGTATATGTTAAAAACCTAACATATGTACTAGCCAAAATCGCAAATGCATATCTCTCTCCGTAATATCTATCGTAAACAATTAAAACTTAAAAAATTTAGCCATAAGCCGTAGTCACAAAGAACAGATTCTAAAACAATTCCTTAAAAATTAACAGCACTGATTTGTCAGTATATAGTCAAATCAGTTTCCCTAAAATCTCACCCTAGTTCGTATTTCACCAAAATCAACTTTAAAAACCCCCGGCTGAACACCGTTCTTCGTAGTCCTCATCCTGCGCTTGTTTTGGCCCCATATGTCAGTGCTTAAATGAATTGCAACTTTCACATCTAGTTTGTGCACTAAGCAATATACATCTTCTTTATCCACGTTAATAAATGAGACGAACCGAGTTGGATGGGTGAGCTGAGCCGATGCAGCAGGTGGATGAACGGCTGGATGGATGCATGCATCCATTGAAATTTGTAGGAGCGGCGAGGCCTTTTATGACTAATTAATTATGGTTTTTTAACAAATAAATAGAATAATTTTTTCATCATTTTTTAAAATAGTTTTTTAAAAGATTTATCAATTTATTAATATTTAATTTGTTCTTATAAATGTTTACGTTAGAAGTATAAGTTAATAGTTGTAGTGATAAATTATATGCTACTATCTAAAATAACACAGCCTAAGGTAGTGTTCGGAATAGCGATGACTTTTGGTTTTTGCTAAAAAAAAACACTTTTGAACACGCCCTAAAGCGTGGTAGCTTTTCTCAGTGTTGAGTGTTTGCTTTTGTACTGTGCAACTTCTCAAGTACTGTTCATTTTTTGTCCTGTAGTGATTTTTTTGTTTTTTAGTATTTTTGTGTTTTATTTTTTCCGTATTTCTTTGCATTGTCCACTCTAGATTAGTATGTCGCTTTTATTTTTTTATTTTTAAAATTTAATTATGCACAATAAGTCAACTCAGTTCAGATAAAAATCAGCTAACTACAGTAAAATTTCAATAAAAATCAAAAGTCATCACTATTTCGAGCGCTACCTTAAGCGTAGGGATGAAAACGGATCGGATATTTTCCGACCGACTGACCGCCGAATCCGAGTTGGATCGAATTCAGATAGTCATATCGGATAATTATCAGATTCGGAGTCGGATTCGGATAGTTCTTTTGGATACAGATTCGGATTCGAAAAAGAACTATCCGACAGGTACAGATACTATCTGAAATTTTATCGAATAAATATCTAGATATATTTATCGGATATCTGACCCATCAGCCAAATCATTATTTTCAGCCCATCAACCCATTAGCAAATCTAAATAAATTTCAACAAATCTAATAAATGCAATAACTCTGAAAAATTCCAGAAAATTCACAAAAAATACTATAAATCTAGAAGAACTTAGGGAAATAATATAAACTATTTTAGCTTTTAGAAAATAGTTAAAATAAGTTTTTTGCTCTTAGCTTTTAAATAAAATCTAAAAAATCCAAATAAATTTAAACAAATCCAATAAAATGCAAATAACTCTAAAAAACTTCAAAAAATTCTTAAAATATTATAAATCTAGGAGAGCTCTAAAAAATAATATAAACTAATTTTAGCTTTTATAAAATAGTTTAAATAAGTTTTCTTACTCTGTGCTTTCAAATAAAATCTAGAAAAATTCCAACAAATTCAATAAAATCCAAACAAGTTTTCTGGAAGTGTAAAAATCTAGTAGAGCTATCTTTGAAATATTTTCGCCAGAACCCTGGCAAAAAATTTCTTTAGAAATACATGGTGGGTGTCGTGCGCACTATGTATGCCCTTTGTATTCCTGCGTAATATCCGACTAGATATTCGTTATCGTATTCGTAACCACTCCATATTCGTTCTGTATCTGTGATCGACACTACCTGAATCTGTATTCTTATCCGATACTATTCATATTCGACTCCAAATATAAGAAAAAATATGGAATAGGATATGAAATGAGGAATATCTGACCGAATTCGATCCGTTTTTACCCCTACTTAGGCCTTGCTCAGAATGGCTTCCATCGCCAGCAATTGCGATCGAATACTGTGCTGAGCGTTGAAACTATTGTTCACTATTTTGTCTCTTTCCTTTTTGTTTTTTTCAAATTTTTGTGTTTTGTTTTTTTCCCATATTCTTTGCATTATCCGCTCTAGATTAACATGTCGCTTTTATTTCTATATTTTTTCAAATTTAATTATACTCAATAAGCTAACTCAGCTATATTAAAAAAATAAATCAGTTACAATAAAATTTTAATAAAAATTAAAAATTATTGCTATTTAGAACACCCCTTCAACTCGGTAACCAGGCGCTGTGTGGCAGGCTGTACAACTGCAGCAGCAGCTGCTGCTTGTTTTGGATTGTTTTTGTTTTTCTTGGGCTGCGGTGTTTGAGCTGACGTGGACTTGGGAAGGTTGATGGCGACCCAGCCGATCGACCATGGGAAGGGACAGCGAACCAGGTCCTGTTGGCTTCCTTTCTTCTCTTTGAACGTCATCGTGCATCATCGCCCGTTTCTCTGGGTCATTTGTTGGAACCTTTGATTGTTTCTTGAGACCACTCTCGATATTTTCTCTCTCTCTCTCTGAGAATATATTTCACAATTTTTCGATGAGAATTTTCATGCTAAACCGGTGTGGTGGTTTTGCATAAGTTGTACCAGATGGGTGGTTTGCACATGTAAATCCATAGTTGTATTATTTTTTTTAAAAAAAAGTATGCACTATAGAGTGGACCAGATATGACCCATTCATCTTGAAAACTAGTTAATTTACTTTGTGAGTACAAAATCTAAGCTAGCTCCTTTTCCATCGTACGATTCTTCAAGCAGCAACCATGTTCACTTGACATTCATGTAGTGTGTTGGCCAACCAATTCTTCCTATTAAACCCTCCCAAGAAACAGTCTCCTGTCTGCCAATAGAAGTGAGCAGTTCTTTTTTCTTTTCGTGAACCATTAATTGCGCAACTTGCCTCCTTATTGCATCATTGAAAGGAAAGTCTTTGGTTTCAAACTTTCGAAGCATGACCGTACAAGTAACCTCCTCGGGGACGTACTTTCGTAAAGTTGCCAAACGGACAACCGGACTCGAACAAATGATGCCGGGCACGTTATTTTTTATTTTGACTTATGGTATTTAATTGTGATTTATAATTTTTAAGCTTTTTTATAAAAGAAACTACAAAGTAACAGAAACTCACGTATAGTTTTGATCGATATAAATAAAATTGCTATAGTGTATATTACAATCGACTTATAGATCCTACCTTAAAAGATATTATTTAAAAGATAATTACTATAGAAAAAAATAAAAAACAATTTTGAAAAACTAAAAAAAAACAAACCTATCATCTTTTATAATAAAGCCAGGAATGTTTCTTGCTAGCTGTATTCACAGCTCCACCAAAAAGTACTGAATAATGTCAATCACAAGAATTATGAACAAATGGAGAGCCTAGTTAGGCATTTAGAATGGTGTATGCTTACGGAGAGAACTTTCAATGTGACGATGCATATGGAGTTTTCTTAGCATGACCTCTGAAGAAACAAATTAGGGTATGTTCTTTTTGGTTTCTCAAAACAACTTTTGATTTTTGCTATAGTATCTAACTTTCAAACAGATTATTTTTTTAGACAGAGTCTACAAGTTAATTATAGTACATGTTAAAAGTTCAACATCTGTACCATCCAAAATCACAAGCAAGTATTTTTCTCCGTAATCTCTGTCGCAAACAGCTAAAATTCAAAAAATTTAGCCAAAAGCCATAAGCCGCAACTAAAAAGAACAGGCCCTCATTCGTGTTCCTAGTTTTCCATGGAGAGCACATCATTTTCATATGCCTATGGGGTGGGCAAAATTAGCTCAGTCTCACTTCTACTCAGAATAGACCTTTCACATGTAACTAACCCGACTACAGTTTTCATCATCGCTTCACGTAAAAGGTTAACTGAGGGTTAATGGCTTGGACTCAAGTAACCTTATATGTAGATGATTCTCAAGCTAGACTAACAAAATAAGACTAATCATCTCTCTCGTACACACATAGGTCAACACATCACAAGGGCTTGATTCAACTCATCATCTTGGGCTGAGTCATCACATGGAAGCATTGCTCATAGTTCCAAACAGTTACGGCCTTTGCCTTTTAGCTTAAATGGCACTATAGTGGCTGCAAGAAGCCACGGTTGAAACTAGGGGGTTCAATTCGGCTTTTAGCTTTTGCCTTTTTGTTAAGCTGAATTGAGAAGCGCTATATTTGGCACTTTAGCAAGTGGTACTAAGTGAAACTATTGAATTACACTGGTTTGAACTTGACATACAAATTAGATTACAAACACTATAGGTGACACATGAACATTTGTAGTATACAGTGTAAAATAATTGAAATTACTAGAATGCTACCTGAGTCAAGCCACCAAAAACGATGTAATATGATCACATACCATGTCCATGTGGGTAGAGTCTACATCATATGCACTGTGTGATACATCGTCTTCCTTATGACTTGCATTACCTACATCTTGACCTACTAGGTTAGCAAAATCAACGTTAGGAAACTCACTGTCTAAAATGAAGCTATGCAATGCAATCGTCGCGATAATTATTGCCTTCTGCTTTCAAGTGTTGTAGCTAGGAATGTTGTCTAGTATACACCACTTCATCTTGCACATACAAAATGCACACTCGACGCTACGCAGGGACGAGTGATGGAAGTTAAAGATCTCCTACATCACAGTAGGGTGAATGCTATTTTAGAACTCTTCTAGATGGTATCTCTGGTCATGGTACGGAGCTAGGTACCCTGGCCTATATGGATACCTCGAGGCTATGAGGTAGTACTTGCTTGCAAGAACCATATGACAAATATTAGTTGTGTTGTTATATAAGTACAACAGTATATGAAAGATTGTACATACGACCACCGTACCTAGAGATGGGTGTGAAAATTGGTCTCCGTATTTCATCAGTGTTTACTACAATACATGTGTGTCGTGCACCGATCTAGGCCATCCGACACACACAAAAGTGAGCCAGGAATCAAAGTCACACATTGTGAGCACAATCTGACTGGTGTTCCTATGCCTATTCAAATTCCTAGCGTGCTCATCGAATGGAACCGTGACTTGTACATGGGTCCCATCGAGCACCCCAGTGCAGTTAAGGAAGTGTGGATAGAATCTTTGTTGCAGTAACCTCGGATGCACACTATGAAATGTTGGATCAATAAGTACAATGCTCGCTGCAGCCAATCTGTTCATGCACTTTAGGACATATGAGAACTTTTTGCTAATAGTTCCTACTGAGTGCTCGAATCAATTAATATCATGTCTGTTAGATTGTGGTGCTCTATATGTCCATAAAAACAATGCAAATGCTTCACTAAAGCAAAATTCTACTATAGACTTTAGGCCATAGTTGGCAACAAGAGTATCGAGCAGCCTAGAACACTGACTTGCTCATCCTGAACATATCATAGCATCGTTGTTTGCTAGCCAGTTGCAGTTGTACCCACTGAATTTCAGTCATCACAGGAATTCTCGATGGGGTCCTAGACAACAAAGATGCGTCGTCATCTACGCATGTGTAGGTGGCATAGGCCAACAACGTGAAGCAGCCGGTGGAAACTTCTTCACCATTGCCGTCTCCACCACCATCGCCTGTCTCGCTCATCACTGCATGAAATGAGTAACTGAGGGATGTTCAGTTGTCGAATTTAATAACAAAGTTGCCCCCCTAAATGTTGACTCAACGCCATCATGCAATTATCAAATAATGTGAACGATCCGAAACAAATAGTGCATAACATTACTAGTGCATGATACATGAACGAAATGTAGTTTACGTAGTGTGAAAAACAACTCAAAGTAATGTCTAAACTAAAATGTGCAACATGATGTGGCAATAGAAACATAAATAACATTACTCAAGGTTGATTCTTCATCCGATTTCATGTTCTTGTGATCCATCATAATTGTCCCTCATCTGTTTTCATGGTGAGGAAGTTGTCACAACATTCTTTCTTCATGAAGAACTGGTAGGAATAGTAATACTCATCTATGTCCTTGCCAGCATTGGCCTCCTCGACCAAAGTCATTAGTCGCACCATTTCTTCCCTCGTCGGGTCATGTATAGGGGAAGTGGTGTACACACCCAACACACGAGGTGTTAGTGGTATGCGCCTTCTCGTGCAGGTCAATGAGGCACTTCAACTCAACATCGCGGTAGATGAGCTTCGCCGTCATGCTGTCTGTGGAAGGAGGCGATGATAGTCGCAGCCACTTGCCTTGGTCTAGTGTTGCCATCGTGCATAGTGGGGGGAGATGTCCTCTTCATTGTCAAAGTCTAGTGTGTCAACACCAGGCATGAATGAGTGCTTGTTCGTGCAGGTCGTGGTGCCGAACACAATGTCTGTCATGTCCTTGTTTTTGAAGGGGACTATCCTTGAACTTGAACATGGCGGCCTTCCCCTGCAAAAACCATAAAAATGGGCAAGCAAGAACTAAGTTATGGTGCCGTGTAGTCCAAATGCATGTAACAATACATGAACGTAACACATCATACTCGATGTGGCTACCTGTGCTCACCACTAGTGGTTGGCGGTGATGGAGCTAGTCTCTAGATCAACACCAATGCCGGACATGCGCTGCTTCAAGGTCTTCCATGTGGCATAATTTTGTTTGAGGCTTTGACACTTATTCTTCATTTACTTTCATAGGTATGTCCGGCTGGTGCGGTTGGTGAATTTTCGGCAAAGGTTATTGTAGACACCCAAATGGTCGGTTGTACGTTGTGACCTCTTCTATGCAAATCTCCAAGAAAATGCACATAGACTCAATGCCCCAAATAGCCACAGGCATGTCCATCTACACCTAGCGCCGATGTGGAAGAAGCTAATCCGAGCAAAGAAATGAACAAATCATGCTCGTAGACATGTCAGGTGAAACATGCGCAAATGAGCAAACGAAGCTATCACACATGACATCTTCAACAAATCGGAAACAAGAACCCAACAACAACCCGCAATATGAAAGGAGACAAACATTAAAACACAACACTCTACGTGCACCGCGAAAATAGATGGCTGACCCAAAGATGACGGTGCTAAGGATGGAGCCAATGGATCCAGCGGGACTAGAGGCCACCGACGAGCACGACAACGCGGCGTGAGAGCATCATGGACGAATTCAGTGGAGGCAGGTTAGGCAGAGGTGGGAAGGGTTTTGACAATAGCGTGAGTGACGGATCTAGAGAGGTGGAGGCCGCGGATGATGGTTGGAAGGCGGCAAGACTACACGGTGAAAGACGCTGGTGGGTGTGGCCAGATCAGGAGCCAAGGGCATTGGGCGAGAGAGTGAGAGGGAGGAGTGGGTAAAGATGATGAGAGAGTGAGTGTGTGCATAAAGCTATCGGTGCTCGCCCTTATCCGTTCAGTCGGAAGTGGCTACAATTCCACAAGAGTGGGTTCACAAAAGCTGCCGTAAAAGCCCAATGTTCCAACCAGCTAAGCTAGAAGCCACCACGGGTTGCAACGACGCCTTAATGGTCTACCTTCCTAGCTAGAGCTAGGTCAACTATCATTAATGAATACCTAAGGCACACCCTGTATAGTTACAAAAGTATGTGTAGCCTGGTCTAACTCTAGCATTTCGAAGTCACCTGTAGGGTGTAGCTTCTAACAGTGTTGACTCATTGAGAAGATTCCAAAACTGATTTGTCTCTAATGGCAGCCTAAAAGCGGCCCGACCTCTCAGTCTCGAAGTCGCAAAACGGTTCTAAACCCGTGAACAGCGCTCATTGGTTTTGGATCCTCGGCTGCGCAAGTGCGTAGTTGACACGGAGCAATGAGCAATGACTACCTTGTTGCAGCTTGGGCCATAACAATTGCTAGCTTAGCTAGGAGCAAAAAAAAAACTTGTAGGACTAGTATTTGTATGCCACTACGTACAAACGTATCACATGAGAAAAGCGTCAAAAAGAGAGCGATCTACTGATACGGGCAATCGAATTGATTCGTCGAATTTGATCTACACCGTTCAAAGCCAATCTAGTGGCGAAGATTTGTGTTCTCGTCCGATAGTTCCTGTAAGTGTAGTTCCTACCTGCTGATACGCTTTCTATAAGTTGAAACTTCTCACCGTTTCCTTGTGATTGCTAACAACTGCGCCGCTGCATGCATGCCTGTCCATGCACGTTGCAGTCTGATGGAGCCACCATATGCACGGCTATGCATTTCACTCACGGTTCGCTGACTTCACGGGCAAGCTGATTAAGTTATATTCGTATTAACGTCTAAAAACTATTTTTTATAATAAAAAATTTTATGTATTTTTCTCTCTAACAAAAGTAATACTAATCTTAAAACACATTAAAAGATAAATAATATTTATCTATCATTCACGTGCTTTGAAAATTATATAAATCATGTTAAGAAAAGTGTAGAAACATCTCTCTCTTAGTAAATAGCTTTTTACCGTACCTGCTTTCAAACAGAGTATCATTTCAAAACGAGGTCTACTGATTGATTATAGTATATACTGTAACAATTTTATTTATATCGACCAAAATTATATATAAGTATTTATCTATGAACTATTATTATTTCTAAGCTAAAGCTAAAATAAAAACCAAAAACTAATTCGAATGGCCAGTCGCGAGCTTCCTAACACGGCTAGCAGGCGAACTGGGTGGTTACATGCACCTCCATCACATCACTATTCCAGATCATAGCGGCCGACACATAAAAATCAGTTTGACACCGCTACGCATAATTGCTGTCTGAGTTGTTAGAAACCTAAATCTGAGCCTGTAGATCTTATCCTGCAGTTTATAAATAGAAGGGTCTTAATGATTATACCTTGACTTTATGAAGGAGAAAAGCAATAAAGAAATAAATTCTTCTTATCTATCTGTGTTCAATCTATTTTATTTCTTGCATTATCTATTTGATCAATTTTTCTGTCTATAAGGAATCGCTCAAACTAGACTTGCCAGCGACGGTTCCTCAACACATAATCAGCATTAGTCGCACCGGTGAATCAAAAGCTAATCGTCGAAGCATGACACTCGTAGATTGAATTGCATATCTAGATCACTTTAAATTCAGCAAATTTTACTTTTTAGATTATTTTCTACAGTGCAAATCTGCTCTAATCTACCGCGAGCAGACTTAAAGTCATTGACACAACGTCGATCGGTAGATTACATGAAAAGATTAGATATTGATTGCACTGTAGATTAAAAAAAAGGAAAAGAGGGGAAAGGCAATGCTGTTCGGCCGGCGGCGGCACATGCCCGCACCGGACGCATGCGGTCTCGCCGCCGGCCACCAACACGTGGCCGTGCCGCCATCGTGCGTCGCACGCACTGCGCGCTGCCGGCCACCCGCACATGGCCATGCCGACCACCACATTGTTGTATGCGCAGAAATCGTGTCTCCCGCTTGAGGCCACGTTGCCAGCCGCGCCACCGGCCCCGCACGGCCACGCTGTGTTGAGCCACCACCGCACTGGGCTTGTCCCACCATGTCGCCGGCCCCGCATGGCCAGGCCGCATCGAGCCGCTCACTACTGGCCTTGCATGGCCGTCGCGCGTCACGTCAAGTGACGCCGGCCCCGCAAGGTCACTCCGCTTGCAAGCCGTCGCCGCACTCTGGTATTATAATAATGTTGTACCATCTCTAATTATTATTCTGCTGCAGCACTCTAGTGGGCTTATTATTCATTAGAGCGGTGTTTTACCAATCAAATGAATAATAATTAATTGCCTAGTGTTATTACCCCTTGGTAATGACATGGGTCATCATAAGTGGTACCACAGCAATGATTCGAAGGCCACACATATAATTAGAGATAGTTTTGGACTTAAGTATGACCTATCTTGCTATATGGCATTAACTATCTTTAGCAACTCTCATCACTATGTCATTTCTTGCCTAGCAAAAACTTAATTTAAGCACTACTATGTTCCTTTCTAGCAAGGCCACAACATCTAATTAGAACTGGAGAGGGAAGTGGTGATGAGAACAACTGTTATTGTAGCGATGATGATTTAGATTGTGGTATTAGTTTATTTTAGCTCTAGTAGGGTTATTCTACTGAATAATGGTAGTAACTAGCAAGTAATGTATGCTAATTAAAAAATTGAGGCCAATTGTGAAATGTATAACCCTAGCGTGCTTGTAATCTTTATGAACTTGCTATCTTGTACTGCATGTCTCGTATGTTGCATTATTATTGTATTTGCATTCATTCTAGGTAGAACTATTGTTAATACTTAATTTCCTCAGTGTTTAGATGTCTTTTTGCATTAAAATTGTTGCATATAACAAGTATATGTGTGCTGCCCTGTTATTTCAACCATAGCGACATAGGAAAATTCAGTGTAGGCATTATAGATTAGAGTAATTTAGGAGTGAACTAAGCTCAAAGACCTCTCCTCTTTTCACTCTTGTACTTAAATGAACTCATCAGCCATCACAAAAATCGAGTAAGGCCAGTAAAGAAATAAAAAGAGAATATAACTTCTAATGATGCCAAATGATCCAGAATAAAATTGACTTACCTCACTTCTGCATATGATATTTCCCAAACGAGTGGTCCGTGGTACTCCCGAATGTCTAAGCTTCGGGTGTACCCAAGAATGAAGTCCTGGGCGTACTCAGGAATGAGCCCTGAGCGCTTGCCCAAATGCGTAGTTTGAGGCATTCCCTAGTCGGAAGTCTCGGGTGTGCCTGGGTGTGTGTGATCTAGGGTAGTGTAGGTTCCCACTCAAAGGCAAGCTCTGAGTGTGTCCCAAACACGTAGTTTGGTCTTGAGAACAGGATCTCAAATGTGGCTAGGCATGTAGACCCAGAGTAGTATAGGATTTGGTTTTATTAAATCTCTTTGTTTCTTGGTATTATTTGCCTAATGTGTATGTTGCAATGTGATGATCAACATCAGCGAGGAAGTAACACTGCTTTCTATCACTTAAACATAGATAATTTCTCATCTACTCGCATGCTAAACCTTAATAAGAAATTTAGTTTCTACAAGATAAATAAAAACAAAACTTTACCTCCAATTAGAACTTGTTGCAATAGAAGGGGAAACATTATGACAAAAGCAATTCTCCTAAATATCTAATTTCACAAGTCTAATCATAAATAAAATTGACTTGTCCACCCCGCAGAATGAGCGGTCCCAACCTCAATGACAATGACTAGGACCTCGGCTTAGGATATATTGCTGGGGAAGCACAATTCTCTACTATCCTTAAGGTAGGCCACACGGAACCCTTAGGGACTACCAAACTTTGACTAGATGTCGAGAGACCAATGGTAGATGTTTATTCCATACCATCCCCTTTCGGATCGTGTAAATTGGGTTGGGCTATCCTTGGAGTCTAACCAAATTAAATTTGAGCTACCTGTCCTTCATCTTCTTTGGGCCTGTAGATTGCACGATCTCTAAATCTTATTGGATTTGACAAAATCTTTCAATTGCAACATATACTTAACTCCTCCAAGAAACACTATTAGTACATACTATCATCCCTTAGGAGTGTATGTTGGAGCCCTGTACCTAGCATTTATATTAGGTCAATCAAATGCATACTCATCTACCTACACTGCTCCATCCTCAATTTAGACCCTATTCCTTTAGCACAAATATTCTCAAACCAAAGCCTTTGCAACCCAATCCACCATTCTTGTGATCTGGATAATCTCAACACCCGTGAGTTACATGGATTGATCCACAAGAATGATGTTATCTATTTTTGGTGCACTTCCCCAATTCACAAATATATGATTTCAAGGATCTTTGGCATAATCTCCCTGGCATAACTTTGATCATTAATTATAAAATAAATTTTTTTAAAAAAGGAGTTTTGACATGACATTAGGAATGGAATATTTTCACAAAATCTATTGACATCATTCTATATAAATACTTTTATGCATATTAGTGTTTAAATCTTGGAAAAAAATTATTCCATGATGACATATATTATGAATAGAGGGAAGTATCCATTTCTCCAATATCATTGATCTAACCTCCATTGAACTTGAAATCGTATAGCAATGCCGTACTCCTGAGTGTAACTAGTTACTCTCTACACCTACCTATCATCCTAGTAGTACTTGTTGAAATCTTAAGGGCCTATGCCATGCTTAAACGGATTAGTCTCAATCCCAGACATAGAATTTTGATGCCCAAAATATCAAGCACTAGAATGCCAGATTCCTAATTGCATACCCAATAGACACCATAATAGTGTACAAGTCTTAGTAATCATTCTACCAAACATATTGTACCTACCCTTAAAGGTGAAATTTTTCTACCTAACCTTGAAACCCTAGGCAAGTCCTTTACTGCTGAATTACCTAAGGACTCCTAATAATGGATATCTTCCAAGCCCTCCTAGACAGGTTAAGGATAGGCAACCATGCATAGATAAATACAACCCATTCCTTCCAAAATGAGGCCTGCCCTATCAAATTTCTAAACACATAAGCTTAGCACCATCCTGCGCATGATTCTAAGCCATTCCAAAACACCCCATCATCATCAATGAAAACTAACAAAACTAGTTTTGCCTTTCTATTGGATGAATGACCAAAATTAGACTGAGCTTGACCTCGCCATTAGGTTAGGACCTACCAATAATAATCATGCTGGAAATGCCGGCCATCAGAAAATCAAAGCATATTACCAGGACAAGGGCAATATTACCAGAAGTCAGCAACACTAGTAACCCAGATGATACGAGGTCACCCGATCTTCTCGACGTAGGATGGATACTCATGGGAGTCTTGATGAATCGCAATGATCCTCCAATGCCAATGCAAGGGACGGACACTCTTTAATCCGCCAAAACACACTCGCGTCGATTTCGCCAACCACCAAGCGAAGATCTATCGTGCACCCAATTCCCAGCGGAAAGGCTGAACGATCTTGATTGAAGAACACTCCTAATTCCCTCACGAAATTTCAGCAGCAATGATAAACTCGAACAAACTTTAGTAGATTGATTATTCTCAAAGGTGGTCTGAGCCCTTAGGCTGCCAATACATAGCTTATATAGGACCTTGGGATGTCCATAGAGTCCACAAACCTAGTACAACTCAACCCTATATGGTTTTAGATACGAACTCTCACAAAAAGGAAACTAGATTTTACAGCCATCACATTGTTGCAGCCATAACTTTTGATCCGTGATGAATTTGATGGTGGGACCAGATCCATTGCGTAGCCCTTGAAAATATCTTTCCAAGGAGTATAAGAACACCCAAATCGGACTCCGTTTGTGAAAGTTATGACTTTTTTAATAAGTGCCTGTCAGGCTGTCCCGAACCGAATCCGAATTGAATTCTGAGTTGAATCCGAGTTTGAATCCAATTGACCTTGTGGGAGGTACAAATTGGGCTTGAAAATCTTATCCAAAACTTGTAGTTTAAGTCCTTGGGCTTCTCCCTTTTGCTCTCCCACTGAATGGGCTTTCTTCCTTCATGTCTTTGACACCTAATGTGGCCATCCTCTTCCTTTTGCGTCTCCATTGCTTTGCCATCGACAAACCTAATAATGCACCATTTAATGATATGAGGTAATATTTTATTCTTATGAATAACAACATTATATTTAGTTTGGAATGAGTTCACCTGGCAATGTTTGATGCGGCTCAATAACTCTTTCCAGTTGAATAATATATTTAACTGAAAAGTACAAGACACGTGCGTATCCTCATCCTCCTCCTCTTCTTCAAGAAAAGCCGTCCTCGGCTTTTGATAGCCTGAAATTGTACTAAACAAAGAATACAACGTGTATGCATGGTATATATATTTGTCATCAACACTTCTTCTGCTTAGCACATCATGAACATCTGAAGGTGTAATAAACAAAAAGAACAACACATACACATGATATATGTAAGAGTCAATTGTTGTGGCATTCTCACTACTTCGCACAAACCGATGAATATAGCAGCGACTAAAAGATGTATGCATTGTAATATTATTTTTCACATCATTTTCCCTCCCATAAAAGAAAGTCGTCCTCGACTTTTCTAAGGATATGGACGGATCATTAACGGGTAAAATCAGATTTAGTTGTTCAGATATAGGAGATAAAATTTTTAGTACCTTCCATGCTTCAACTGCGCTACTCTGATTACTTGTACATAATTGTTTATCAAAGGGTAAACAAATAGGCTTAGAAAATCTTTTAAAACAGCAAGCTCTATTGTTGACACTTATCTCATTGCGATCATGATATGACATAAAAGGTTGTTTATCTATAATATGTAATTTTAAATTAGCAAGCTTATCACATGTAATACAAATTCTGTGAACATAAAATTTGTCATCTACACCATAATCTCCAATCAAATTAAACTTATATGTGTAGGCATAGGTACTAACTAGTGATTTGGAACATGAAATTTCAGCAACATTATCAATCACACTAGATAGCTCTCTAGGATCATCAAACATGATATAGTACAGAGAATCATTAGGAGATATTCTAGTAAAAACTTCCTTATGAGTAATCAATTTCACATTATGTAAATTGAGCAGGGAAATTTCAGAACATGGAATTTTCAGTTGATTATATGAATTCTCACAATTACTTACCTTTGCACAATTAAATTCAGCACCAATAGTGTTACCATTGTGGTCCTCCTCAAATGATGTAGGCGCTGGGTGTTTAAAATTATTAGGATGCACCCACGGGGCAGCAAGCACTTTATCCCTTCCCGTGGTTATCTCCTCCTCATTTGGCTTCAAAGGTGCCGGTTGTTGAATGTTCAATTCTTCATCTTTAATGTCAACCTGCACAATGTGAGAAACAACACTAGAAGTAAATATTAATGTGTTAGTTTCAGATGCATCCTCACTTTGTCTATCTTTTACTTCTCTCTTTTCTTTTGATGTCTCTCTCACACTCTCAATTTGGATGCTCTCAACCCCATATATGGTGGAATCACACAGCTCAGTCCTTTTATCACTCTCACTCAATTTGGCTATGTGACTCTCATCCTCACATAGGTTGTGGTGTATCTTAGGAGCTATATGTAGTTTTGGAATACTATATATCTCCTTGACCAAAGGGAAAGTCCCATGCTCGGTCATCTTCTCATGTGTCACACTAGTAGAGGCAGCAGAATTGAAGTATGGACTGGGAGAAAACTGTGGTGTACGTCTCTTCATAAGTATCTTCTCATCTTGAATAGCACAATTCACAAGATCTTGCACACTACCAAAATATTTATGTTGAAGTGTAGCGGCAATCTTAGAATTCAATCCTCTTTTGAAGTATGTCTTCTTTTGTAGTTCACTAATGACACCGGCTCGACGTAATGCATCTTGTAGTTCAAAATAATATTCTTGCACTGTATTACTCCCTTGTGTGATACTCTCCAAATAGCGAAGCAATCCCTGTGCATAATAGGGTGGCACAAATTCTCTCCTCATGAGTGCCTTCAAATCTGACCAAGATTTAATGAATTCGTTTCCAGATTGTTGATGCCACCAACTATAAGCATAATCTTCAAATTCTCTAGTGGCACACGTCACCTCTTGGTCTTTGGAAAGCTTTTGAAATCTAAATACTTTCTCCATTCGCCATTTCCACTCAAGATACTCCTCTGGATCTTCACTGCCATAGAAAGAATTAAAGCTATCTTCGACTTGTTGTGGATGAAGTGCCCGCATAACATTATTCACGATTTTCGAGCGTAACACTTTCATTTGATGATTGAATTCAATACGCATATCTTGTGCGAAATTGTTCATCTTGGTCTTGAGTTGCGCTTTCAAGGTGGAAGAAGTGGTGGTGAACTCATTGCACAAAGTTTCCCTCAAAGTGTGGAATTGAAAACGTTCCACCGGGGTATGCTTCTCTTCCATATTATCGTCTCCACCTGTCATGATTAATGGCACAAAGAACGTACAAATACCACAACATATATTCGATATGTGGAGTTCACTCTATCTCACTTTTTCCTCACCAAGTAAAGTTCTTACCTTTTCGAAGTGAATTGAGGCAAAAAAAAGAAACTTACACTTGGTGGTGGCTACAATAGCAAGTGATGATCAAGCGGATTTAAAAGTGACCTACAATTGCACGGCAAAGGATATTTAGTGGAGCTTGGTATGGAAGCGTTTATCCTACACAATCTGAATTTCACGATGTTGTTGAATTAAGTAATAATCCAAGCTAGAAAGTATTGCCTATGTGCCGATCCAAATGATATAAGTGAAGTATATGAACGCACACGCAATGATCAATGTGACTCAATGCAAACAAAAGGAATGAGCTAAAGGAAACAATCGAGAATATTAGCTCGTTTTGCACGAAGTACTAGGAGAGACGCTAGCCAATTGCAATAATATGAATTTGAGGGCACAAGATTGTCCAAAGAAATTAAATACACAATCTGAATTTATGGACTAAGATTACCTCACCCAAATTCGGCCAATGCTTTCTTTTCTTGCTTTCTTTTTCTTTCTTTCTTTGTTTGTTTTTTTTTGCTCAAGCCGTGGCTCTTTTTTTTTCAATTGGCTGTCTTCTTTTTTTTGGCTCTCTTTTTTTTATACTCAAGGCCGAACTAGGTTTAATTGTTCGTAAGTCCAAAGTTGTTCAGCAATGTGTAGATAATTCTAAAACAGCCCTAAAGCAATTATCAAAGACTAGTATCAAGGTTCAAAGGATTTTAAGTGAAGATCTGAATATGTGCAACTAAGATTCTTGTGGCCAAATCAATCAAGAAAAAGGAAACCCAAATATATTCGGATGTGATATTTTTTCAAGATGCACAAAGATCTTTTGTGGACAGAAGAACAAGATTTCAAAAAGTAAATTGAATCTACTTTTTTTTGGATGCTAATTGAAAGATCAACTAGCGGATTTTCAAGGGTTCAAAATAACAACGATGAAGCAACGCAAAAGGACACTAAGATCAGCACGTAAACAAAATTTCTAATTGATCAAAACTTAATAAAACTCACGAAAATAACAGATGCGAAACTAGGGTTTGGATTTTTTTTGTTGCAATTTTTGGTTTATTGGACTATAGAACAGAAATAAATCAATCTAAAAGTAAAGGGATAAGATCCTACCGAGTAAACCGCGCTCTGATACCAGATGATACGGGGTCGCCCGATCTTCTCGACGTAGGATGGATACTCGCGGGAGTCTTGATGAATCGCAATGATCCTCCAATGCCAATGCAAGGGACGAACACTCTTTAATCCGCCAAAACACACTCGCGTCGATTTCGCCGACCACCAAGCGAAAATCTATCGTGCATCCAATTCTCAGCGGAAAGACTGAACGATCTTGATTGAAGAACACTCCTAATTCCCTCATGGAATTTCAGCAGCAATGATAAACTCGAACAAACTTTAGTAGATTGATTATTCTCAAAGGTGGTCTGAGCCCTTAGGCTGCCAATACATAGCTTATATAGGACCTTGGGACGTCCATAGAGTCCACAAACCTAGTACAACTCAACCCTATATGGTTTTAGATACGAACTCTCACAAAAAGGAAACTAGATTTTACAGCCGTCATATTGTTGCGACCATAACTTTTGATCCGTGATGAATTTGATGGTGGGACCAGATCCATTGCGTATCCCTTGAAAATATCTTTCCAAGGAGTACAAGAACACCCAAATCGGACTCCGTTTGTGAAAGTTATGACCTTTTTAATAAGTGCCTGTCAGGCTGTCCCGAACCGAATCCGAATTGAATTCTGAGTTGAATCCGAGTTTGAATCCAATTGGCCTTGTGGGAGGTACGAATTGGGCTTGAAAATCTTATCCAAAACATGTAGTTTAAGTCCTTGGGCTTCTCCCTTTTGCTCTCCCACTGAATGGGCTTTCTTCCTTCATGTCTTTGACACCTAATGTGGCCATCCTCTTCTTTTTGCGTCTCCATTGCTTTGCCATCGACAAACCTAATAATGCACCATTTAATGACATGAGATAATATTTTATTCTTATGAATAACAACATTATATTTAGTTTGGAATGAGTTTACCTGGCAATGTTTGATGCGGCTCAATAACTCTTTCCAGTTGAATAATATATTTAACTGAAAAGTACAAGACATGTGCGTATCCGCATCACCAGAGAACACCGTTAATACTAGCAATATGGGGGACCTTTTATGTTTGTGAAGCATTCTTGTAAGTAGTCCCATGAGAATCAAAAGCACTTTCTGGAAGCCCTGATAGCAAGGATAGCTCCTCAGGGTCAACATCAACCGAACACTGGAGTCGGTCTGGGAGAGTTCTTACAGACTAGTCCACCAACCTTTTCTCGAGCAATAGATCCATTGGAAGTAGATGATTGGCTACAAGAAGTAGAGAAGAAATTAAACATGATAGGGTGTTCTGAAGAAGAGAAGGCCCGCTACATTTCACACCAATTGATGGGACCAGCCGCAATTTGGTGGTTAAACTTCAAACAGAATTGAACCTAGAACCGTTCAATCACTTGGTAGGAATTCACCAAAATTTTTGCAGTACTCATGTCCCATAAGGAATAATGGAGATTAAGAAGCAGAAATTCCAGACACTGATACAAAGAGGTAGAAGGATTTTGGACTTCCTACAACAATTCAATGAGTTATCCCGATACAACCCAGATGATGTAGCCACTGATGAGAGAAAGATGGACAGATTCAAGCAAGGGATGAATCCATACCTAAGGATGCATCTGTCCATTCACAACATAGATCAACGCCAAACTGAGCATACCAATCTACATGAGGAAAGGAGGAACAAAGCAAAACTAGATCAACGCCATATAACACTGGGGTGAGCATGCCCTTAAGTAAATCTTCTACAAGTCGACATTCCAAAATAACGACCTCTTATTGTACCGCCACCACAACTTGCCCCATCCAAACCAGCAATCAATATTACCTAGATGTGCTAAATGCAAAGGAAGAAGACACCTCACCAAAAATTGCCTAGTGGGTATTGAGATATGCTTCAACTGTGGAGAAGGACACATCAAGATGAACTACCCCTATCTTGCCAAATCAACTGGGCCACTAGTATGACTAATGCGGGGACACAGATGCAAGTTCAAATGCAAGACCCACCCATGGAATGAGGATGAGGAGGGCCTACATGCATGACAGCGATAGAAGCATGTAGGAGGATCGACCCGATTGAATCAGGTGGCAATTAAACAATTAAGGGAAGCAACAAATGTTGTCATGGACAAACTACATATTCTACCCTTAGTTAGCCCAACTCTTTTAAATCCGGTGCCACCTAATTAGTTGCTCTCGAAAAATTTTATTTCAAAATCTTACTAATTTTGCACCATGTAAAGCATCATCGCAAAACCTACCCTAATCCTTTCTTTCAATGAGTCTCGATTTCGGGGATAAAATCATTTTTAAGGAGAGGAGTCTGTAACGCCATTGCATTTTCGATTAACACTAAGAGATAGATTATGAAACTAAGTGAAATTAATTAAGTAGTTGCTAAATAAAATGTGAGATAATTTAAACTTCTCCCATGTCCCTAGTTAAATTGAAACCTAAGAGTGGTAAATGAATAGAGTGCATTCACAAATTTCATCGCCGAGAATTAATACTATTCAAATATATTGTATTACGAAATACAACTAATCGCGTGGCAATTCAAGGTGGTCGTCAACTCGAAATAAAAATGTAACAATCCATTTACAGAAAATGAATTGCATCCATCAAGCAATAATCCAAAATTGTTCCTCGAATTAAATAAAAATATTAACAATCTATATTATATCAATAATAACAGTTTGAATTACAGTAAATTTACAATTCTCGATCTTAACCAAAATAATCATCTCAACAATATAAATAATTGCAGCATGATTACAATTAATCAGGAATTACAGGATTTACACACAGTTGTGCTCATTTCATACATTAATTACAATCGACTAGATTTACAAAAATAAACCGTGGTATTAATTGCAAGAAAAATAAATATGAAGATACTAATAAAGACAAAAAAACAAGAAAATTAAAAGCAGCTTACCGTCAGAACCCTAGTTTAGCTAAACAATGGGCGTTTCACTCATTGAGATACTAGATAGTCCGAGGCCAGTTGGTACCTTTCACAGTCGTAGGATTTCATTATTCAGTGTTAAAAACTAACCTGAATCCATTCCAAAGTTTCATTCCACAGCTATTCAACCAAAATATCCAAATTCAACCCCCCTATGCACATTAGCCTCATTGGTTGCACGGAGAGCATAGGAAACCCATAGGAGACAACAGGGAGGAGATAAGGCTGAAGGCAACTAGGGAGAAGAGAGAGAAGGCATTGCATCGAAGACCAGCAACGCCAATAGCCAATTAGCAAGCCACCTCATTTCTTCCCCCACCAGATCCATTCCCCACTCCCAAATCCATCCCCTCCCCCTTTGCCATTCAATCGGCCACCAGCAAGAGGATGAGGAGGGCAAGGAGGAAGGCAGCAAGGCCTCAAGCACCAGGAGGGGAAGGCGACAAGCCCCCACAAGCTCACCATTAGCACCACCAAGCTAAGAGAGTGACCAATGAAGCCAAGCTTTGATTCTTTCCCAAACTGAGCCGACAAATGACCGACATAGTAACCCACAATCCATTCCTAAACTTTTTCATCACTATCTTGGGACCACACCATGTGCACCACTATACACAAATAATCAGCCACTATTGGCAAACCACGTGCACCCGACGGCCACTGCACTCCCTAGCATGCGAAAAACTTGAGCCTCGTCGTAGCAAGCCGTTATAGCATACCACCACCACCTTCACCATCCACACACAAAATCAATTCAAATCATATATTTAAAATCAAGCAAACTCATGATTAAAGGGAAGTAAAGGGGGAATAAAGATAGAGGAAGGATTGGAGGGGGAGAGGCATTGGAGGGAAGGCCGATGGCACAGGGAGGCCGAACCGAGGGCCTATGACCAGGCTCAGGCCCGCGGGAGCTAGAGACTGGGTGCAGGTGAGTGGGAGCTAGAGGTTGGACGCAGGCACATGAGCAGGCCTAAGGATGTTGAATGGAACCAGATAGAGAGGGAGCAAGGAAGAAGAGATAAGGAGGAAGAAGGGATAAGGAAGGGGGAGCCAGTGGATGGTCAGAAGCCATTCGACCGGTTAGAGAAAGAGGGGAGGAGAGAGAGACAGTTTAGGTGAGGAAGAGAGAGATTAGGCATGTAAAATTAAATTCACGTATTGTCATTTAGATCGTTCTGTTGCATATTTAATTACCCAGTTAATTTTGTTAGTTGTATTTAAATTATAGAAACCCACTAATATTTGTTTAAGATTATTAGAATCACTTAATTGCCATCAGTAGATTGAAATTATATGTGGTGATTTAAATTGCATTCAAGTCATAATTAAGTAAATTTATTTAACTGTTTATTTAAGTACTTAATTTCTTTGGTATCTGTAAATTAAACTGCCACGTGTGTACTAATTGCTGGAAAGGAACCAATACTAGAGGGAGAATTTTATTCGAGTGATCAGGGAACCCAGAATTTCAATCCGTACTCAAGCAAGAATTCCTTTGAGCATGTAATCAAATTATCTTCAGTAAAATGAGTATTTACCTACTAAATTATTATCACTCTGCATAAAAACAAAATCATATTTTAATCCGATAAAAGCTATGAGAAAGAAATGGAAAAGATATCACGGCCTCAACTGCTGGAGAAGTTGACCCGCAGGATAAGCAAGGGTAAGTAATTAGGGAAACCGCTGTTGTACCAAGAATCACTTCTCCATGGCAAATAAAAGGGGCAAGGTTAGGACTCTCTACATAGAAATATTATATGAGGATAAACCAACTCTCACTCGTGTATGAGCCATATGATTGTACCAGCCATGGTCTTGTTTAGGACGGGCAGAAAATGCTACTCTAGCAAAGTTGGTTATAACTCCATTTTGGTATGTGAGACTAGGTAAGGCCAAGAGAGACAAGACCCAGGGTGGGTGTTAGGTGATGGGGAAGCCTCTCTAGCACGTGTCGGGTGGTGAGGTAGCCTCCCTAACATACGGTTAGCAAGGTGGTGATCCATAAGGTGGTGCTAGATGATGGGGAAGCCTATCTAGCACGTGCTAGGCGATGCGGAAGCCTCCTCGGCACAGGAGTCAACATTGTGATAACTGGGTGGAGTTATAATACATGAAAATAGATAAAATGTTTTGAACTCCGAATTGAACATCACATATAAGAAAATGCAAATGAACCTGTTGCAGTTAGAGTCGGGGTAGCTATGGATGAAGCGATACAAGCTTGCATAGCACTAAATAAAATCGTGAATTCATACATATCTCTTAGACTCGAGGCTATGGAAGTCTACAGGGGGCTTTTTCTCTAAATATGAGTATTCAATAGATTTCTAAATTAACAATCTAAAATTCTTTCACAACTTAAAAACATTTATTTTCTAAACGAGAATAAGAATGAGAATGGATGTTCTAGAAAATGTTAGCTTATGTGCATATAGTGCATTTGTTAAATAAGCTTGCTAAGTACTTCTGTACTCACCTTTGCTATTAATTCTCTTTGTTAGAGGTGAGTCAAGACAACGAGATACATAGTTATTCCAAGGTCTATGTGGGCGACCGATATACCGAAGGGTGTGAGCTTAGTTAGGAGTATATCGTGCATGAGACGGAATCCCCGTATGGAGGTTGGGATGAGTAGAAGGCGGTCGAGAGCCATTTACATGAAACTGAGTACATTATTGTGTGGCTCTATCTACTTGTCTCTTTGTATAATTATTAGTAGCACCACTTCCTTTTTAATTATTGTAATATTTGGGCAGAACTTGTTAACCCCTAATTTGGATTGTAGCCCTGTATGACAATGGTATTGTAATAATATTGTACCATCTCTAATTATTATTCCATTGTAACACTCTGATGGGCTTATTATTCGTTGAATCAGTGTTCTACCAGTTAAATGAATAATAATCAGTTGACTATTGTTATTACTCCTTGTTAATAACATGACATGTCATAAGTAGTTTGTTGATCCATTGATGGAATATGTTAATAGAACCTTAAAGACGCTATGTTTCAAGTTTCAAGTCAGCTGATTGAGTAGATAAGTTAAGTCATTTTGAGTTCTTAGCCGCGAGCTATTTTCTGTTTTGAAATGGCGAATGGTTGGACCTCTGCGACGCAAGCAGTCAGACCGGTTAGGCCCGGCCAAACCGATGTGCTACCTGTGTTCAGACGGGCCAACTGTGCTTTGGTCCGTTTATTGCTCTTTGTTTTGTTTGTTGGTTTCTTTTGTGTTTATTTTTACTATATATATATATATATATATATATATATATATATATATAATCTTATTAATTTCTCATAGCTAATTAGCGAAGGAACCAAAGAAAATTGATTTTATAAAAGTTGAAGAGGAAGAAAAAATATTCACCCGCCTCTGATCTCGAGCATCGGTCGTCAGACTACCATTTGTACACCCATGCTCGTTGTTTCTGATTGTGTAGCGCGCGTGTTTCGAACGAGCTTAGGGGCGGGGCGGCCACTGGCCGCGTTTTTCGGCGTGCGTGCCGTCATATTCTTGACCTTCTCGGAAGGATTGATCATGGGATTGGTGATGGTTTGTGCACGCTACATCTGGGGCCATGCTTGCAGTGACGAGGAGGAGGTTGTGAGGTACGTACCAAGGATGCTGCTGGTTCTTGCAGCGTCCAACTTCTTTGATGGGATTCAGTTTGTTCTTTCAGCCTTCAGGTATAGCCTTGTGATCTCTGAATATGTAGCCAACCTGCCCAGCCAATGCAAAGTTTTCTCATCGCAATCGCCACGAACTGACTCCTTACATTACTAGTTTGTGTTATATTACTAGATATTATTCAGTACTTAGCATATCATGATAACGAATACTTGTGATCTCTGAGTCCAGCCGAACCAATGCAACTTCTCTCGTTGCTCCTTAATTACTTGTAGTTGTGGCTAGACACAATCAGTATCACATTGAAGAGTGAGATAAGAATGTAAGTTCTTGAATATGTAGGTGTGGCTAGAGGCTGTGGCTGGCAGAAGATTGGCGCCTACATTAACCTCGGCGCGTTCTACACCGTCGGCATCCCTGCTGCCTACCTCATAGCCTTCCTCCTGCATGCCGGCCGAATTGTCTGTTGAATTCTCTATTTTCCTCAAATTTTCATAACTTTTCGCGCTCCCCAGTTTGCTATGCACCAGTAGTTACCTTGATGACAATATATAGTGACGATAATTATCGAATAGGGCCTTCGGATTGGAATCACCTGCGGCATTCTGGTGCAACTCTTGCTGCCTCTGACCGTCACACTGTGCACAGACCGGGAGGAGGTACGCATGCGAAGGTTTCTAGCTCGGCTGTGCCCTTTCCGTTGAGTTGATTCATTTTTTGTTCGTCTCATGTGTGTAAGTAATTCGGGTTTGTCTGAATATGCAGGCAACGAAGGCAAAGAACAGAGTCTTCAGTTCTTCTCTTCCGACGGATCTCGCGACATGAAGAAGGCACACGCTGTGAATTGATCAGCGTAGGCGCAGCGGTTTACAATTAGGTCACCTGAACTGAATGTGGTGAATGGACCGGCAAAGATGCAGACCACAGAAAGGTTGTGGTAGGAGATGGTTATGATTGAGGATGGGGATAGCACGGCACGGCATATCTTTGTATTCAGTTGAGGCTTATACTGCTTCAGATCAAATTTTTGCCTACAAATAAGGGGTGTAAGGAGAATTGCTTCTTCAGTTATTGTATTTAGTCACTTTTTTTTTGAAACTCTGTATTTAGTCACTTTGTTCATGCATTACTAAGGGAACCCCAATCATTTAGCTATTGGGATGCTTATCGCTTTCTTGGCTTTTGTAATCTTGTTTGGAACTACAGACAATATATTATCATGAGCCCACGTATCAGATGAGAACTTACCTTAAAACTAGAAGGCTTCACTATTTGGATCAGTGTGGCCTAGACGACTGTCAAAGAAGAAGAGGAGGCAATCCAGAACACAATCAATGATGATTTTTCGCTTTCTGTATTTATATTGATTTTGCCAGATAGGCTACAGGAACCAGCGACAACTTGTAAAAGAAACAATGCGCAGAGAAGTTATCGCAACAACTAACAAACATGGATCCTGTGGAACAGGTCAGAGACTAAATAATAGCGGTGTACATGACTGTTTCGATAGCCTCCCTCAATCTGAACGTACTGCAAATAAGTTGAGGTTGTGCCGAAATGTTAAAAACACTCAATTGGAAGAGGCTTCGTGAGGATGTCAGCTACTTGATCTTGTGAAGAAATAAATCGTATCTCCGGCATTTTTCGAGATACTCGTTCTCTGACAAAATGAAAATCCAATTCAGTATATAATTGTACAAGCGTGCAGGACAGAGTTTGTTGATAGGTAAGTAGCTCTCAGATTATCATAACACAAAGACGATAATCTTTTCTGAAACACTCCAAGCTCCTTCAGTAAGGATTGTACCTAGACCAAATTTGGAGTTGCATTTGCCAAGGCCTTGTATTCTGACTCTATGCTGGAACACTCAACGGTAGCTGGCTTGTGTGAGCTCCAGGAAATCAGATTGTCACCAAAGTATATGGCATATCCTCCTCTCAATTGATGGTTGTCTGAATATCCTGCCCAATCTGCATATGAAAACACACTCACAAGAGTAGAAAGTTGATCCCTCAAAACCAGTTGGTCTTTGTTGTAGCCAGTGTTAATGGGTCGGATTGGGGTGCCTACGCTGCTCCCGATCGGTGGTCTTGGTGGGGAAGGGGATTGATCAATCCAAGAACCCCAGGAGTTGTTCACTATATGGATATGGCATAAACGATACCGTGCCTTCTGTAATAGGTGATTGCTTCCTGTCAATTTGACGTTGATCAGGTGCTATTTGCCATTGCACCGGTAAAAGACCTTTCGAACTTCCTAGCCGTTCAAGGATCCCCTGGCATCCAAGAAGTATAGGCCCTTCATGCAACATCCTGATCTGGAATGTGCGTGGTCTCAATTCCAAAGGCCGTCGTGACGCTGTCCGGGGTCCTTGTAGATGAGTTTAAGATTTCCATTGTATGTGTTCAGGAAACTAAACTCTCAGTCGCCGACCAAGCTATAATTCTTTCGATGTTGGGATCTAGTTTCAAGTCGTTTGCTTATTTGCATGCGTTGGAAACTCAGGGAGGTATTTTAATTTCATGTCGTTCGCCTGAGGTTTCCTCCTCCGATGTATCCGTCGGCGCTCTTTCGGTGACTCTGAGGATCTCTCTAGCCGGGGATGTCTCGCCCTAGTGGTTGACAGCAGTTTATGGGCCTAAGGAGTCTGTAGACAAGTGTAGGACCGAAGATGGTATCAGAGGAGGTGAATAATACCCTCTAAGTTTTCAAATATACAATAATCCTTCACTCCATAGCTACAGAGCTAAGAAAATTTAGGATGGAAACCACCGTAAAAACCCACGATTCGACACACTAAAAATCCAAAAAATCAGCAAAATCAAAACTACCACAGTTAAACTTGCAATACTACCACTTGCCATAGTAACTGCGGTACTACCGCTACATAAACCGCGGTACTTCCGCTGCTATAGTAAATTCAGCACGATTTCAAAAACAAAAATTGATGCAACTTTTGATCCGTAGATCCAAATGACATGAAATTTTGTAGAGATCTACTATAAAATATGAGGAATCTATTCCAACGAACGATCATAAGAATCAAGATCAAAGTTGAAACCTTTTTCAAGTTTGTTAGAATGTTGCACCAAACCGAGCTAAAACCCCAATTAGACAATCCAACTTGCTCGTGAATATATAATAGCCAAGATGGCTCTAGATGTGTTTTCATATGTCACAGCAAACTAAACCAAGAATAAACAACTACCAAAAACCCTCAAAACAAGAAATCACACAAGGAGGCCAAAAACATACAAAATCGGGTTTCTTAATAAATTGCTATATAAATGTTTAGATGATATAAGATAGATTTTCACAAGTAATCTCTATATCTTTTACGTTCTTGGCACAGAAAGATCAAGAAGAAAAACGAGAGAGAGATCAACCCACCAAGACAAGAGCAAATTAATCCACATAGAGAAGATTCATCGAGATGATCAAGATTGATGTATTGCTTACTTGTGTTGGATTTTATAGCCACTCCACATTAGAGGACAAAGAACACACAATTCACTCAACTCTTAAACCCTAACCCTAGACATGAGAGCACATGAAAGATGGATTGAATTGGATGGTCAACACAAGTCTCTATCTCAATCCTTTATATAGAAGGCCCAATCAGCCATTTCTAGCCCTAATGGATATAATCCACTTAGCACAATAGGCGAGATCCATTAACCCTAACCACACGGGTTTTAACTCACACAAGTTATTTATACACACTTTTCAAAGCGCATAAATCTGAATCTGTTAAGCCTTTTTCACTTGATCCAACTTGATCAAACCAACATCTCCTTGACCTAAACTGCTCTCCAAACACCACACATGCGCCGCGGTTTTGATCCAAAGCAGATTTCGGTATTTTGGCCAATCTTACCAAAATACCCTTTCTTGATCGGGTCTTTATCTTTCATTGCAAGCAATTGCCATACTTGCTACATGTAGATTCACCATTGGCTTGCCATGCGTCGGCAAGTCTCTTCCGTTTCAGTTCCACCGGACCACGCCTCACTTGGACCGACCAAGCCATATGATGCAAACCCGTTGTTTGAACTTACTTTCAACATTTTCTGTCTTTCTTGTGCCATACTTGAGCTCACTATCTCTCCCGGCATCCTTGATCATTCTAGGCCTCGGCTCCTCCTTGAGTGTAGCCCTGATCCTCGCCGTCAATCATGGCGACTCTAAGCCTCCCTGCACATCCAAAGATAAAGAAATTATTTTCAGGCATAAGTTCTTCACAACTTAACCCACGTTAGTCAAAACATGCTCCGTGCAATCTTAATGCAAAGACCCAGGTCCTCCTAACTCAACCCATGACTCAAAACACAAAATTCTGTTTTCTGCCAAAATCAGAAGTACCGCTCTCAACACGCCAGTATAACCGTGCTATGGTACTACCACTGTCCAAAACGGTACTACCGCACTAAAATCCCGAGTAGACCTTCTCTGAAAAAACATTCCGCATTTCTTAACCGGAACTACCGATGTGTGGTATTACCGTGCTTACAACGCCGGCACTACCACTCTGCGGTACTAGCGCAAAAATTCCTGCGGTAGTTCCGATTTTTTGATACTTCCAGAAAATGACCCAAATCAAATGCAATCTTTGCAAAATAATTTAACCACTCTAAAAATATTGCAATAGTTCATCACAACATTAACTAGGACCTTCTCACATGGTCCTTCAACAAGATTGCTTTCCTGCAGGAGCTCCGCTCCATCTGTGCGCGTTGTAATGGACCATGGTGTATAGCACGAGATTTTAATCTCATCCTCCAAGCCAATGACAAGAATCACGGGTCCATTGACCGTCGTAATCTTGGTCTCTTTCAGCACTTTGTGAACGATTTATCGCCTAGAGACCTTCACTGCATGGTTATCGCGATACTTGGAGCAGTGAGCGCTCTAGTCCAACCTTGACACGCATTGATAGAGTTCTAGCTTTGCCGAAGTGGGAAGATATCCTCCCATGCTGCTTCCTCTCGTCTTTGCATTCGGGGTGCTTGGACCATGCTCCGTTGCTCATGTCCACTTCCGTCACCTTTCACTCAGGAGGTCATTTTATTTTTGAAAATCATTGGGTTAAACACCGATGCTTCTTGGATACTATTAAGAAAGGTTGGGTCAGCTCAGAGCAGCTGGATAGACCTCTCCGTCGTCTAGACAACCTTCTCAAAAATACCGCCAAAGAGCTCCAACGCTGGAGTCAGAGTAGATTTGGAAACATTAGGCTCCAAATACTCATGGTATGGGAAATCTTAGGCCAGCTAGACTCATGCAGGATTTTCGTTCACTATCTACAGCAGAGGGTACCTTTCGTAAATACCTGAAGATCTGTTTCCTCGCCCTGTGCTCCTGCAATGATCTATGCTACGACAATGTTCCTGCTTTCTCTGTATGAAGGAAGGTGATGCCAACTCCAAATTCTTCCATATCCATGCAAAAAGCCAAAGCAGCAAAAACCGGATCTCGTCCCTTTCTTTTGAGGGCAATATCCTTCAGGACTAAGACGCCATGGCGGACTCCTCCACTCTTTCTTCCAGGCATCCATCGGGACGGAAGTGCCTCCTTCTCGGGCCATCAACTTAAATGTTATTGATCCTCAACATTCAAATCTTTCAAGCCTTTCAGCCCCCGATCTCTAAGAAAGAGGTTTGGGATGCAATTCAAATTTTGCCAGAGGAGAAGGCCCCATGCCTAAAAGTTTTACTGGGGCTTTTTTCATATCAACTTGGTCGCTCATCAAGGTAGACCTCATGTCGGCCATCCGTGCTTTCTTCAACACTGACAGGTGTGGTTTCCAATGGCTCAACTCCTCTTTGATTGCCCTCTTGCCGAAGAGGCCAGGGGAGCATCACCTCAATGACTTCAGACCTATTAGCCTTCTTCACAGCTTCGCTAAACTCGTTGCCAAGATTATGACCCTATGCCTTCAACCACATATGGACAATCTCGTGAATGCCACCTAGAGTGCATTCATCAAAGGTCGCATCATCCATGACAACTTTCAATTTGTGCAAGACGCCATCCAGGCTCTCCATTCTTCAAGCGAGTGATCGGCCTCCTTAAGCTTGACACAACCAAGGCTTTCGATAGCTTGGCATGGATGTTCTTTCTCAAGGTGCTCTACCACTGTGGGTTTGATAACCGTTGGTGCGACTGGATTTCCATCCTGTTGTCCTTGGCTTCAAGTCGGATCATGCTCAATGGGGTAGTGGGCAAAAACATTTGGCATCACCAGGAGTTGAGATAGAGAGATCCCATATTGCCCCTTCTCTTCATCATTGCCATGGACGTTCTACACTTGCTTATTGACTTCGCTGTCTGGTAGGGTTCCCAAGCTTGCTTTGCTAAGATTGCTTCTCCTTGCTCCTTTTATGCCGACGATGTCATGCTTTTCCTTAACTTGAAAACAAGGCTACTCGAAACTGTGCTTCATTTTCTCGATTTTTTAGCGTGGCGTCAGGCTTGTGGGTTAATTGGGACAAATCCGTTGTCGTCCCAATGCACTATAGCCCGTCCAATTTTCAGCAAGCAAAAACTGCACTCGGCTACTCTTCGGCTCTTCTTCCAATTTCTTATCTAGGCATCCCTCTCTCCTACTGAAGATTAAGGAGACACGACCTGGACCCCCTCCTTGACAAACTCTCGGTGGTTCTCCCGTCGTGGAAGGCCAGTCTGCTATCCAAAGTAGGTTGTTTGATCGTCGTCAAGTCGGCTCTCGCCTCTATGGTGATCTACCCACTCATGGCAACCATTCTCCTAGCATGGGCTCTCAAAGCAATTGACAAGAAACTCAAGGCCTTCCTTTGGGCAGGTGGGCGCTCATTGGCAACTGGCAAGTGCTTGGTTAACTATCTGGTCTGCTGACCTTACCACCTCGGAGGTGTTAGTGTACCAAACCTGAAAATGACAGGTATGGTGTTGTGCCTTCGCTGGGAATGGCTAGCAAGGGATCGCCCTGGGAGGTTGTGGCATGGTCTGTGGGACCCCCTCGACAATGACCTACATGACTTCTTCAGTGCATCCACTATCATCCATCTGGGTAATGATGCATCAATGCGATTCTGGATGGACGCTTGGCTCCTTGGCCAAAGTATTAGGATGATCTTTCCATCACTCTAGGAGAAGGTCCGGCTCCCCATTGGCATAGCAGTTTAGTCTTGAACTCTCTGCTCAATTTCGTTTGGATCAAGGACTTAGCCCTTCTGTTTTGTGCCATTACCATCCTCAACATGCTTCGGTTAAGTGACAGGCTGCAGGGCATCCAGCTGTAGCTGCAACAGCCCAACACGATCCCCTAGCGATGGATGACAAATGGAGACATTTAGCTAGATCAGCGTACTTTGCCCATTTCCATGGCGTAGTTAGTTTCTCTTGTGCGAAACACCTGTGGAAGAGTTGGGCTCTGCCCAAAGTGAAGTTCTTCCTTTGGCTTGTATTGCACCGCTGTTGCTGGACCTTGTCCTGTCTGTGTAAACACAATATCCTAGGGCCAGAGGTATGCCTGTTCTGCGACCAGGAACTAGAGACGATCGACCATCTCCTATTGGAATGTGTTTATGCCAAGCTGGTTTGGGTCTCCATGTTCTAGTGGCTTCGCTGATTTCCCGCCCAGCTTTTTCAGCAGCTCCATGGCATTGTGCGATCGCTGGTTGGCAGCCCATACTTCAATGTGAAAGGGTGAGAAAAGGTTTCGATTCCTTATTTATGCTGATCCATTGGATGATCTGGAAGGAGTGCAATGAAATCTTGTTCAGATGCCGGGTGCTCCACCTGCCAGGCCTGGTCGCCTCTGTGAAGTAGGAATGCTTCATTTGGTCAGCTGTAGGAGCGTCTAAACTAGATTGTATTTTGCCCAATCCCTCGCCTCCTCTGTCGCCTCTGGTCTCTCAGATGTAACCCCCGCCCCCCGGCCGCCTCTCCGGGCACTTTTGTAATTGTTTTCGCTCTCCTTAATAGAATGAAATGCCTCTGGCGTTTTTGAGAAAAAAATTCCAATGTTGGTGGTAGGAAGTAGGCCGGGAAAGGAGGCAGAGGTAGTTGCTTTTTGAGACGGTGTCTATGCTATGATACCATGCAAAATTTCTATCTAGATTGCAAAGGAAGAAGAAGACAATCCCGCACAGCACAATCAACGTTGGGTTTGCTTTTTCTATTATTTTATCGAGTTTTGCCATGTATGCTTCAATAACTAGCGACAATAGAAAAGAAGCCACATGCATAGAAATTACATTGGGTTAGGGTCTTAGGATATACTCCCCTTCCTGTAATATAAGTCCATTTGAGATCCGCACGGTATATGTTAAAGTATATATAAATTGATTACATGAAAATAATGTTATTGAATTTGTCTTACAAATTATTTTCATAATATATATATATATATATATATAATTTTGTTAGTATACCATGATACAAAATCATAGTCAAAGTGTTACGTTGGATAATATAAAAAGTCAAAATGGACTTATATTTTGTGCAGAGCGAGTTTGAACGCTAGCACTAACAAACATAGTTAAAAAATACCTATCTAATTCCAAATGTAAGTCATTTTAGACATGAACATAGTCTCCAAGCTAACACTTTAGCCATCAATTTGTATGAAAATATGTTGTAAGGAGATACTTTGACCACCAATTTGTACGAAAATATGTTGTAAGGTGACACACCATTAACCTTCAGTTTGTATGAAAATATATTGTTTCAAATAAAAATAATTATATATTATAAAAGTATATTTCACAATGACCTAACGATACTAATTTTATGTTATTAATTTAGATATATTTTTATATAGTAATACTTAAAAATATTTGACCGACACGGATTCTAAAACATCTCATGTTTGGCATTAGAGCGGTAGGGACGTACGCGAACCGGGTAGCAGTGGCGGCATCCAGCCCAACACCGTACAGCCAACGTATGTATGTTGGCCCAGCCCAGTTTCCTCCAGAACCCGACTCCAACTCTTCATCTCGAGAGAGAGAGAGAGAGAGAGAGAGAGAAAGACGAAGGGGGAAAAGAATAACCGACTCCGACGGCTGACGCTTCCTCTCCTCCCCGGTCCTCCCCCGCTCACCGCCTCCGCGACGGCCGCCGCAGCCACGCCCCACTCGCCGCCGCAACCGGCATCTCATCCGCGCGCGGCCGCAGCCGCCAATCGCTGCGATTTCGGTTCGTGCGCCGTGGCCTTGCGACTAGGGTTTCGTTTCGATGGGGGTCCTTTTTTGTTTCGCTTTTCTTTTTTTTTCTGTTTGGCGTTGGTTAGGGTAACGTCAGCCAGGATATATTTGAGCTTTGTTGGCGATTTTGCCATATTAAACGGTATGAATGTTAGGATTCTTGCGGCTGGATCTTAGCTCTTGCGCGCTCCAGAGTTAGAATGTGCTATTTGCGATTGTTCCGTATGGATTGGTCTTGTTGGTGGTGGGGAGATAGCTTCAGGATTTCACTGCAAAGGACATGACTTCGTAGCAATTACATGGTTGATGTTTTTTACTAGTCGCATTCGGTTGGGGATCTTGCAGATCTATTAATACCAAAGCCTGACAAGTAGGTAACTATTCCGTAGACCAGCTTTGTAATAAGCTGAAGCTGATGCCTAGTCGTCTTTTCTCGGTGCAGTAGCAAAAAACTTGGTACCTTCTTTCTTGCTTTTGGAATGCATTTGAAGTTGATGCCTAGTTTGCTTTCTGTTAGGTGCCATGGCAGAAAGCTTGGTGTCATCCTTCTCGTTGTTTGTTTGCGTTTGCATGTATGCAATGGAAGAAGTTTAGCTCAGAGGCTTGATTCTTATTATTTTCTTGGCAGGTTGTAGTATGGTGATCAAAGGCGCGGAGGATGTTTGTGGCTGATTTTACGTGGAATGTGAATTTATAGTGTAACTTTTTCGCAAAAGGATGGCATCAGAGGAATTCATCAGTCTTGGGGCACCTTGCGAGGCTGATGTCAAAGATGAACAAGGGGGTAACCTTCAGACTGAAGCCCTGAGTGTGCATGGAGTGGAGCCTCTGGCATCTGAACATCAACCAGAAGGGGGCCTAGTACTATCAATAGTACAAAGGTTTCTGGTGAGATTATAGATCTTGAAGAAGGACAGCCTAGTACTATGGACAGTACCAAGGCTTCTGATGAGATTATAGATCTTGAAGAAGGACAAGTGGAAGATATGGACCTCGCAGATGATGATGTAGTTGTTGTAAAACATCAGCTGTTAGATGCTTCCTTTCAGTCCGCAACTAGTGTAGCAGCTGTACAGACTTTACATGGTGTTTCAGCTGAACTAGACAAGGGTAATGGGCCTGAGAATGCCCTAATTCATGCTTCAAACAGCATCTTTATTGATGAAAGTCGTATCCTCTGATATGAATTTTTTAAGTCTTCTCATTTCTATCTGCTAATGTACTCCTGCAAGCATGTCCATGTTATCTGGAAGTCCATCTATTTCCCATGAATCCTGTGAATTGTATTCACATCAGAAGAGCAGAGTAGTATTCTTTCTCCCAGGACCATGAAAATGTATTTTTCTTACCAATCGGATTATTTCTATCTAGCTGTTGTTGTTCCTTGATATGGCATGTTTAGCCACAAGAGGAGTTAAAAGAGCCCGAGTGGAATCAACTGAGCCTTCAGTTCGTGTAATTTACAGCAACTTGACAAGGTTAAACACAAGCGGCTTAGATGCTTTCTATTCTGAATAATATCCATGACAGCAAATTGCATTGCAATAGTCATCCTTCTGAAACTTCCTGAAACTGTTTGGCCATTTTAACTCTTTACTGTGTATTTCCTCAATGTTTCAGGGAAAGCAAAAGAAAGCTCATGGAACTGATGCAACAATGGTCTGAGTGGCAAGCCAGAAAGCAACACACTTCGACGGTACAGTTCCTTACGATTTTGGCTGTTGCTGATGTATGGTAGCTTCGTACAAATTCTATTTGTGTGTCAGCAGTTCATTGACAATGCTATAAATGGCATCTGTTTCCATTTTAGGGTATGGGTAGTAGAGATTAAGGAAAAAAAGGAAGATGACAGAATTAATTTCAGTTCTAAATATTTTTATGTATCTTTCATGTTCCCTCAATAGAGCACCCTTTTCTTTTTCTTTTTTTGCTATCATTTTTGCTTCACTTTGCTGCAATATAATTGCTGTCATTGCAAATAAAAGGATTAATGACTTATGGAGTGTAGATTTTAGTAGGATACAGCATATATTAAAATAGGTGAAAGAAATCCTTCAGTAAAATGATTTAAATAAAATTTTCCTTTCTTGGTATCTATTGTTTATTTTGCTTGTGGAAATGACAGGAAGCTGTCGAAGAAGTCTTGGAATGTGGTGAAGAGACTTATTATCCAGCATTACATGTTGGCTCAGAAAAATCTTGTGCTGTGGTAAGTATAAGTACACCATTTTTATGAGTTCAAATTGACTAACCAATTTCCAGCAATCATTAGTTCATTTGTTTTGAAGATTTCATCACTGATTTGTTTTGTTGTTGTCTTCCTTTTTTTATCACTCCCTGTGTAAAAAGTAGATGTTGTTGTGGACAATGACACAGCCTTAAGTGTACTTCTTTTTCCTATTAATTTCTATTGTAATATAAAAATATAATACTCCCACCATTTAATAATATAAAAAATTTGACTGCATGCATTTTAAAACATCTATTTCGTAGCAGAGGGAACAATCTCTACTACTTCCTCCGTCCCCAAATGTAGGTTGTTTTTTATTTTTTACGGTCTCCAATGCAAGACTTTGACTATAATTTATTTTCATAATATATTAGCAAAAACTATATATATATATATATATATATTATGAAAGTATTTTGCTAACCAAATCCAATGGTACTATTTTTACAGTCAATTTATATACTTTAACAAATATTAATAGTCAAAGCTTGACCGCATGGAACCCACGGTGACTTACATTTTGGGACAGAGGGAGTGACTTCAAAAATATTCTTTCTTAGTAATCATTTTTAAAAATTAATTGACTAATTGAGAACTAATGTAACCTTACCTTCTAGTTACGTCTTCTTTTTTTACTTAGTTCAATTTTACATTTCATGCTTTCCTTATGAGGTGTTCTGTAAAATCTGATTGCTGAGCTATATATATATATATATATATATATATATATATATATATATATATATATATATATATATATATATATATATATATAATGAAAGTATTTTGCTAACCAAATCCAATGGTACTATTTTTACAGTCAATTTATATACTTTAACAGATATTAATAGTCAAAGCTTGATCGCATGGAACCCACGGTGACTTACATTTTGGGACAGAGGGAGTGACTTCAAAAATATTCTTTCTTAGTAATCATTTTTAAAAATTAATTGACTAATTGAGAACTAATGTAACCTTACCTTCTAGTTACGTCTTCTTTTTTTACTTAGTTCAATTTTACATTTCATGCTTTCCTTCGTGAGGTGTTCTGTAAAATCTGATTGCTGAGCTATCAGTCTTACCTGTTACCTGTTTCTTGTTGACATCAGATGATGCAATTCGGATTGTGCAAACTAACAAAAAAGTTTATTTTGGCAAACAAAAAAAACTTATTTTTGCTGTAGGAACTTGCACGAAATGTTTTTGGTCCATACTCTCTGCAATTCCATTATTTATATTATATTCACATTACATGCCCTTTCCAAGTTCAGTCATTTAATGACTCCCAAGATTGCAAGATGCATGCTTCTCTGCTATAAACACTAAATTTTGCTTCTAGTGATAATGTTTTTTATGAATTTAATTTGGTTCTTACGGTCTTCATGTAATCTGATATTATTTGTATGTCATCCAGACGTAGTGGGTTTTAATCTACCCTTTCTGTACCTTTTTTTGGGTAATGGCTACTTCTATGTGTCAGTGTATCTTTCCTAAGCTCCGTCTGAAGATTAACATGCAATTGCTGTATGGTATTGTAGTAATTAACATGCAATTGCTGTATGGTATTGTAGTAATAAACTTTGATCGACCTGGTTGAAATTAAGATTCGTTGATTAGGATGCACATTGAAGGCATGTTGGAATTAGATGAATCTTATCCATGCTTATTAAGTCGTCAACTAGTCGACAAGTCGACAAGTCGGTGAGGAAGGGATGACTGGAGCAGTCGACTCAACTTGCACCGGCAAGTTGGGCGATTGTCGCCTAGTCGTCGACTTGCCTGTCGACTAGTCGACTAGGCAACGTCAAGTCGGGCGACTTGGGAGGAGGGACGTGAGGCTCGGTTGTCAAAGGTAGGTAGTGAAGCTCAGTATGGACCGAGAGGCAGTGAAGCGAAGTGAAGAGAGGCAATGAAGCGACTTGTGAGTGCGGGCGAAGGGATGGAGCTCACCGCCAGATCCGGCCTGCACTTGCCGCCGGCCCGCCGCCAACCGCCAGATCCGACCTGCACTACAGTTGCTCGCTCTAGGTAAGCATCCGCCCCGGCCTCCCTCCTCCCCGACCGCTCGGGACCGAAGGGAGAGAGTGAGGGAGAGGAGGCATTCGGACTAGAGCTGCTCGGCCGGACATAGGGGGGGATGTTGAGTGAGGAGACGGAGGGGAGGAGGCGAGTAAGGATTTGGTCGATCCGGAGACGGATATGAGGGGGTGGTTGGATATGACTATATGAGGAGACAGAGGGGATAAGGGAGAGAGAATAGAGGGAGAGAGACGGGTGGGGAAAAAAGAAACGGAGGCAAGAGAAGAAAAGATGACTCCCTCCGCTCCGGTCGATCCGGAGCCGCTCGGCCCCCTCTGCCCTGGCCTCCCTCCGCCTCCCTCCGCCCCGGACCCCTCCTCCCTGGCTTCCCTTCGTCTCCCTCCGCCCTGGCCCCCTCCTCCCCGGCCTTCCTCCGCCCCGGCCTTCTTCTGCCCGACCTGTCGACTAGTCAACGACTAGTCGGCCGACTAGTCGACAAGTCGGTCGTTAGGAGGGTAGTGTCGACTTGTCGACTTAATAACCTTGATCTTATCCCTTCCCAAAAATGGTATGTGCCACATACAATGTTCCTGCTATGTGGGTCTAGACGTATCAACACTATTGCCGTGGACCCAAGCTAGCACAGGAAGCAACCATGCCATCTCCTAATGAGGACAACACCTACAATCCCATTTATGGAGATTTCAAATTAGTTAGATACCACATTAGTTTATTAGTTGCCTTATTTGGTTGTTATTTTCCATATTGTGCAGATTTGGTTGTTGCTCCAGCCCATATTAGTAGAGGAGGTGCCATTGTTGAGATACGAAAGAATAACAAAGAAGTCTCTTGCTATTCCCCTTCTGTTGTTGTCGCCTAGGCTCCCGCATGGCACTTGCAGACCTGCTCAACGTGGTTCAAGACATCATCCCCTTACCTCACATATGTCATATTCATATTGGCTTTTACTTCTGGATTCTACTTGGAGAGGCCAGAAACCAATATGAGGCATGCTCTTTTTTTGGCTGAAATTTTTGAATTTCTGCTATTCGAGAGAGATTACATAGAGATAGATACTCGCTTGCGATTTTGGCTGGTACAGATATTAAACTTTTAACGTGTACTGTAATTAACTTGTAGACATTGTCTTGAAAAAAAATACTCCGTTTGAAAGTTAGGTACTGTAGTAAAAGTCAGAAGCCAGTTTCAAAAGCTGTAAAGAACGGGCCTATGAACACCCTACTTTTTGAAGCGGTTTCTCCACTCCTTTCGTTCTGTCTCACTCCAGGGATAATGTAAGGGGTTACGGGCGCATCACACACCTAACTCCTCTCGCTACTGTCTCGCCCACGCATCTCTCCCTCACTTTCCTCACTGATTGTCTTTTCCTTTTAAAAGTCACTTTTTTTAGATACTACTATTTATTTTCAGCTAAAAACCATCAGGCATAGTTAAAAGTCGTCAGCCGTAGCCAAAAGCCATCAGCCGCAGCCAATATGAACACCCCCATAGTTACAATATCTGATCATCCAAGAGCCTTAACAGCTCCAATTCCGCAGAACTAAGCTCTAGAATACAATCAGTTCCAATGTGCTTCCAAACATTTCTTTTATCCTTTTGTTTTTGAACTCATTTTAATTCTGCATATTACTTGTAGGCCGATAACTTTTTCCTGATGTTAATTTATTGACAGATAATTTTCATAGAGCATGTGAAGTAATATTAGATAATGGATTGTATGATTTACAAATACTTTGAAGTGATACTGTTTTTTGATTTAAATGTAATAATGGTACCTGTTGTTTTCTTTTATTTTTCTTACCATGAGAAGTCATTTTGGGTGGATAACCAAACAAGAGAAAGTGTTGCCGTGGATGATGATTCTGTTCCTCTATATGATCGGGAGTTTACATTGGGTTCAACTCCTCTGGGTGATTCATCAAACACTGAAAGGTAGAAGTTGTTATTAAATGTATACCTACACTGGCCTTAGTCATGTTGCTATCATCGCATGGGTTTTTTTTTTTAAAAGAAACTTTGGGCCTGTTAGGCTCCTTCGTTTTTTATTCAGATGTGAGCTCTCACAATAGTATCAGTAAATCTGAGAAAATGACCACTTTGCAAATGACCATTTTGCTTAATTGTTTAGTGTTTAATTGTTGCCTTGGTGGTTGTTACTGTTTTGTGGTTTTAGGAGCATATGTATTGTTGCACTGTTCACTAACCTTTTTCTCTGTATGTGCCTATGGGAGTGCATCTCAATCCACCTGGTTATGTTAATGTACTGTCAAAATTTGCCATACCTTTCTGTATTTCAATCCACCTTTGTGTCGTATCTTTCAGTACCTAGTAAAATTTAAGTCATGCACGAATGGTCTTCTAATATTTAGCAGGTTTCATCACCCCTTATTTCTAAATATTAGTTTTGGCAAATAGCCTGCAGTATTGTGTATGTAGTGGAGCTTTATTACTGATGCATATGCAGTCAGTCTTGTGGAAGACTTGAGTTCCTTGCAATTAATTAGTTTTCCCTCACTATTCTTATTGTTTACTTTTTCTGAAATACTTGTCATATCTTTCATTATCTTATAGAATTAAAAAGTCATCCATAAATGGTCTTCTAATATTTGGCACAACTGTGCCAAAGTTCCATCACCCCATTGTAAATTAAATTACACTGCAGTACTGTGTATGTAGTGGAGCTTTATTACTGGTTTCTATGTTTTCTCTTTGTGATGCCAAAGATAAGATCTTGTAAATTTGATGATGTATAAATATCAGTGAATTGTTCATATAGAATATCTCAATCACCAAATATAATCTAACAATAATATTTCGCTATTTTTTAGAAAATTTTGTGCATCTTGCAAAACTGTTCTCTGTATCATTCTCCTGATTTTTAAAAAATATTTTGATGCATGGATGGTAGATGGAAGATAGTATGCATTAGCATTATGAAAGAATAGTTAGTTTTCTCTCGTGTGCCTATTCCAATAATTAAAGAAAAATGAATAATTAATTCTCCACTGGCTGAAAAATGACTTAAGAGTTGACATCTACTCTTCTGCCAAACATTTTTTAGGCCTTCTGTCTGTCTGCCAATAGTTTGTTATACCAGCTGTGATGCCTTTTATTTTTATTTTACTTTGATTCATATTTTTCAGTGCATAGACTTCTGTTTTCCATTTCTTGGCATATTTGTCGTAGTTACTTACATTTGGCATTTCTTGTCTTATGATAATCTTTCTCATAGTTGATGTCATAATTATACCCTGTTGTGGATCCACAACCTGTGTTGTTTATCTGACAGCAGGGCAGATAAGGAGGATTCTCGCTGTTTCAACTGTGGTTCATATAGCCATGCTTTGAAGGAATGCCCAAAGCCTCGTGACAATGTTGCAATTAGCAATGCCCGCAAACAGCATAATTTGAAAAGGAGCCAATCTAATGTTAATCGTGGACAGAATCGGTATTACCAGAAAACACCAGGCAAATTCGATGATCTGAGAGCAGGGGTCCTGGGACCTGAGACTAGAGAATGCTTGGGGATCGGGGTAACTAATGATTTCTTTTTCCAGTTAAAGCTTGAACCATCTTTTTTTTGTTTGGTCTTCTGGTTTGTTTTCAGGCCTATCATCTAGCTTTTCACCTGTTAACTCAATGAAATAATACTCTAAATGCTTTCATGCATGAGTTGAAAATCGATAGTTCATTACATTTACATCACCCAACGTAGCATGAACAGCCACTATTACAAATTATGCTTGTACTTAATCGAGTAGCATAGATGTCCAAATAGCAACATGTATCAATCAAGTGTCCTGTTTATTATGTTCATCAGGCTATAATTGTTGTTTAAGGTTAAATGATGTTATCATGAGTACAGTACCCTTCTTTCGATATGTTCAGCCATTGTTAATGGATCTCCATGCTCTTTTGTAAAAGTAAGTTTCTCCTTATCTTTTAATCAGCAGATAGACAAAATGGGAATGTGCCGAGTATAAAAATTGCAATAACATTTTTGTGTAGCCATTTTCCTATTAGCATGTGATACAAGAAGCCTCTACTCCATATTTGGAACTCTGGACGATTTAATGATTTTCTGTAAGGCAATTTTTGTTGTTAGAGAGTGCTAGTTCTGTTGCCTTTCTTTTTGTGAGCTGAACACTGCTACAGTTATGTTAACTTCCAGAAGTTTTTTCCTTAAGTAACACAATCCATGCAGGAAAATGATCCACCTCCTTGGCTGCACAGAATGCGTGAATTGGGTTATCCTCCAGGTTACCTTGGTAAGCAGAACCTTTCAGTTTGCACATCTTTCTTAATTAATTAAGCAGAGCTCCTGCCTTTTTTTTAATTAGAAAAGGTGAAACTTTTGGTGCTTGTTTAAACATGTTTTTGGGTAAACACTTGTGTCTTTAATCATCATAGTTTTCTGTGTGGATTTACTGAAAGTAAATGACAAAAGTTGAGATGGATTAGTTATTGATGGTAGATGCTTGACTAGGCCAGTTGGACTGTAAATTACATACAACCTGTTTGGATGAAACTTGCGATCCGAATACCGTCTAACTTTTTGGAGGTCAGGCAGTGAACTACATCACCGAGAGGCAGTGATGGAGCCAGAAATTTTATGATGGGGGGGTTCAAACATGAGATGACAGAGTTCAATAAAAATAAATATATCAAACTATTGGTAATCAAATTTAAATAGTTCAAATTAGATACCTTGATATTCTTCATTTACAAAATTATTGGCTGTGTTGATCTTAGCTTCCTGAAGGTGCAAATGTGACATATTAGATCGTATATTACGCTGAGGTGTTAGTACTAACAACTTGTTTTCAAATTTTTTGGGTGGGTGTTGAACTGAACTCCTATGAACAATGGCAAGTCCGCCACTGCTGTGAGGATTGCATGTATCAGTTCTCAAAGTTTGAACCAAGCATACCTGTGAACTGTCAATAGGATTTGCATTTATTGATTGAACATTGGGGACGACTTAAGTTTTAAAGGGCATGGTTTTCTGAGTCTTGTTTCTCTCTGATTATGACTGTTAGATGTGGTCGACGATGGAGACAAACCTTCTGGTATCACCATATTTGGAGATGGGGAGGTGAAACTAGAGTACGAGGAGGGAGAGCTTCCAGAGCAGGGTGAACCATCTCCACCTCGTACAAGGATGACAGTGGAATTCCCTGGAATAAATGCCCCTATTCCAGAGAACGGTGACCGCTGGCTCTGGGGCAGCACTCCACCTCAGTCCTCAGGCCGCCATCATTCGTCAGATTCGAGGGAGCAGCGCGATAGAGGCCCTCCTGGTGCTGATCATTATTCATCGAGATACCATTCCTACGACTACGGACCAGCGAGCCCAAGTCTTGGAAGGTGTCATTCAGACAGAGGACGGAGAAGCTCGCCAGCCGATGATGGTGCCTGGACCCCGCATGCATACTCAAGCAGGCAGTACTCAAGCCAGTACAGCACGAGCTCGGAGATGTCATCGCGCCATTCCAGAGACAGGCATGATAGGCACTACTACCACCGGAGGTGAATCAAACATGTAGCTGATTTGTACCATATCAATTGCTGAAGAATCCTATATCAGGGAACTTCAAGCTGACATAGCGTTTGTGTTACAGCTTCAGACGATTAGAATTTCTTTTGCTTCCCTATGTCGTGTAGCATCATATTGGAGAAACTGTAGAATGCGGATCTTTAAACTTGTTTTATGGAGAAATTGTAGAATGCGGATCGTTAAACTTGTTTTATGGAGAAATAGGATGCGGACCTTTGAACTTGTTTTATGGAGAAATTGTAGAATGCGGATCTTTTGAACTTTTTTACGGAGGAGATTTGTTACTTTTATTTATCCGGGTTTACAAGATTCTAGCCTCGTTCTTCCATGAACACAACGGGTAAAGGTTCTGGCTGGATAGCTACTGCTCTCTGAGTCTCTCTACAGCTTTAGCTTTGGCTCGGACTGCATGCTGTCCGTATGAAGGGCGCCAATCATGCACGCGACATGGCAATCCCGTGGAGCCAAAACCTGCCAAGAATTTTGCCTTTTGCTGCTGTCTGCTTTCCTTGGAACGGGCGTATTTATGCCCTCCCAATGTATATAACTGGGTTTTTTAGGCTTTATATGTATGGCTTTTGCCTTTTAACTATAGTAATTAGTTTTTAAATGGTGTGTTTTTTGAGACAGAGTCTATAAATCGATTGTAATAGATACTATACCAATTTTAACTATACCTACTAAAATCACATATGACTATCTCTCTATTCATGTTCTCTATCACAAACCAGTAAAATTCACGGTCCAAAAGAACCATCTAGTTGGTACTACTAGCTGCTGCACGGACAAGCTAGACCTTCTTTTTGTCTTTTGATGCGTGATCGTGTTATCTCGAGTGGCACGTTGTGAGAGAGCTGAGATCAATGTTGCTGGTCCTCCCGCACATGCCTTTGGACATACGTTATCTCCAAATGTGTTCTTTTTGTGCAGAGCTTCTGATACTGCCCTCTCGATCAGCTTGGATAGTTACGTTAAGGGGGTGATCGGAATAGCGATGGCTTTTGGCTGAAAAAACACTGTAGCTGGCTGAAAAAACACTGTAGCTAAGTTAGTGGATAGTGTAGTGAATAGTGAAAAAGTGTTGATGGAGCGATCAGGGCCTAACCTTTCTCATGGAGGATAGGTTGGCATGCGTACGATTTCAGTTCCAGCATTTGCCCATTCGAACATAACTACGTGAGCTCTAAGCTATCCCAGACCCAGGTTTGAGGCAGAAAATGTTGGATAAGAACAGATTGGTGATCCCAAAGTTTTTATCTTTCTAGTGTTATTTTCTTTTGACGAATTGTACGTGTGACGTGCCAAGGACATCGCGATATCGCCGTGAGGACGAGCGGCGGAGGAGGTTGATCGGGTCACTAGAGCGAAAGCTCCAATGGGCCTCGCCGACACTCGCGAGGAACTGCACAAGTGGTGGCGCAAATAGGAATCAGGCGGCGGCGGCGGCGGCGGCCATGAATTGGATCTAGGAATAATAGGGTTGGATAGAGGGAGACGGAGCTATAGATATGTATGGCTAGATCTTGATGGTTGGACATGCATCTGACGGACCAACATTCAATTGAAATTTTCAAAGAAATCAGTTTGATGATGTATAGGCAATATATTGATTTTTAACTTGACTAGCATGTGTTCCGACTCCTTGCGTACGCCATAATGGATAATGAGTAGCCGTGTGCCTTCTCCAGCTAGCAAACCGGAAGTTTGTCCCCCGAGTTCGCCCACTCCATTCAAAGGTTTGTGCAGCCTCTTCGCCTGTCTCCTTGCCATCCTGTAATTTTATTTGCTTTTGTTGTTGTGGTGACAAAGGGCCGTAGGCGGTTGGGACTTTGGATACAGCAAACTTGGCAATGAATATCTTGTGTGAGAGAAAGAGAACTAAGACCTGGAGGTTCATAGCTTGGCAGCAGTGCTTGGCAATTGGTGGAAGAGGCCGAGCACGACAACAGAGGACGATAGAGAGGTGGCTGCTATTGCATCGTAATCCATAACACCCATATGCGAGTGTAATGAGCTTTCCATGGGCTTGGTATCCATAAAACAAACAGCATGCAATGAGAACTATTAATGACGTAATCGGATTACACCTTGAAATGGCCAAACCAAACACCATCTTAGCATCGTGCCTTAGCCTCCGTCTCTTCACTTCCCATGTTGCCACCTTTAGTATCGGCGATAAAGACACACACCAGAGGAACTCATAAACCTTAAATGAACTATGGAGGAAGAATGGGAGGGCATTCGGCGGAGGTGGCAAAGATGATATTGAAGACCATTACAGTGTTTGTTTTCCATTTAAATAATGGCACCAGACAGAGGATGGGTTGATAGTGTTATGAATATTGTGTGTATTGATATGAGGCCTAAAGGGTATATATATAGCAGAGTACAAGGGATATATACCATATAGAGATAAGGTATATATGGAATAGAATACAAACTCTATATCCTAATACAACTCTATCTCCTTAACAACCCCTCAAATGTAAAGCGTATGCAATAGCATTGCATTTGAAAAGAGTTGTTACTAAAATAGTAAACAAAATCCGAAGTCCGAGTCTTGATGATGTTGTCGTAGCGTGCAACTCTTGAAAAAATACTATTGAATCAAGCCAAAGAGGAATAGATAGAAGCATGACGGCGCAGATCGAAACCCAAGATGGCGGCGGCATAGTGCACAAGGTGCGCAAGAAGCGCGACGGCCTTAAAAGCTCGGGACGGCGGCTACAGTAGCGGTGGCATCATAACGACTTCTACGATCTACACACGGTTCAAAGAGAAGAGCGTCGGCTGATGCCATGGATTAGATAGAAGTATGGCAGCAGCAGATCGAAGCCCAAGACAGCGGCGGCGCAATGCACGAGATATAGGAGAAGCGCGGCGGCCTTAAAAGCTCGGAGTGGCGGCTAAAGTAGCGGCGGCATCATAACGACTTCTACAATTTGCACGCGGCTCAGAGAGAAGAGTAGCGGTGCTGCTGTCATGCAAAATAAAATTCCTAGACTGCTATAACTGATAATAAATTTGTGGATTCGCATGGCTTTGATGAATTGAAAGATAGAAACTACGAACTTAGGATGGACGCAAACGGAAGACTCAAAAGAAAAGGACTTAAAGCAGTAGACGCACAAGAGTATTGTGGTATAAAAATCTCCAAGGGCCTCTCAACAAGATAAATCCTGCGACTGTAGCACGTCCAATTGCCTCCGCCTAATGCTCGTTCACAAGAACTAGTGCATCCAAAATAGTACCTATAGCCATCTCCACAAAACGCATCCTCATAAGCTTTGTACTGTGACCACAACCCTGATGTAAAGCTTTGGAGCTTGCGGATTCTCTCGAAGATTGGAATGAAACAATCCGCTATTGGAATAGAAGTTCTTCGGGAAGAGTAGCGGGTGCCATCAAACCCTGCTTGTGACATAGACTTGCTTCTTTTCTGGTCAATCAAGATCTCCGCCCGCCTAGGAAATGTTTCTCATACAGAAGTTCCTTGCCTTCATTGTTGGGAACACAACTTGCTTTCTTTATCTTTCTCAATAAGAATGGCTACCACCTCCTGCTGGATCTTCACCCACGGGAGGCGAAGACGGCTTCCTCCCCTTGCGCCGCCGTGCGACCGCGTAGTACCTAGGCGGTGGGCATGGTGCCTTGCGCCATGGGAGGAGCCCTAGTGCTTGCAGCGGTCGGACTTGCCTTGTCTTCCTTTGGCGTGGCCTCGGAGGAGCCGGACGACCCATCTCAAGGCGCACGAGGGAGGGGTCCCTGGCGAGCCCCATCATCTGGAGCACCTCCAGCGCGTTCCTATACGGGCACCGGTTCTGATGTCCACACGTCGAGCGCCGTGGCGGCGGATACCCCATCTCGCCATCGTCGCGGGTGGTCATTGTCATCCCGAGCTCGATCCGGTCTCCGTCGTCGACGAAGGTGAGGCAGCCAACAACGACGCCCTTCTCGGAGGCGACGACATCAAGGAAGGATCGCGGCAACCGGGGGCCTGTCTGATCTGGGGGCCTCCTGTGTGCGTGCGCGCGCGCTGGATGCGGGCCAGCCTAACGGCGGCGGGAGCAGCGGCCGTCGGAGCATCAGCAGGTGGGGCGGGTCGTACTCGGGGCGAAGGACAAGCCACGATTGGAGTGGATCTTATTGCTTGCGGCGGGATGGACGACGCCGAGAGATACACTCGTTCGGCAGCCTGAGGCGAGAGAGCTCGGTGTGGTTGGGGGTGAGAGGCCGTGGTTGGAGAAGCTGTGCTTCAGCGTGCCGTACGTGAACGCCAGCGATCCTCATCGGTTGCTCTGCGTCGCCGGCCGTGCCCATGTGTGATCAATCCTTGAAGCCATCAGCATCTGGATCTGGACGGTGGGAAGCAAAAGGAAATCTGGTTTTGATGAAGAAGTGGCCACCGTCCGTGGTAGAGCTCTCGGGTAAAAATCTGCTGAAGAAGTGGCCGCCTCCGGGAGCTGAGATCGATCCTCTCGGGGGCAGCAGCAGTGGAAGTAGATCGAGATCGAGGTTAGGGTTTTAACCTAAGCTTTGATACCATGTTATAAATATTGTATATATTGATATGAGGCCTAAAGGACATATATATATGAGAGTACAAGGGATATATGCCATATAGAGATAAGGAATATATGGAATAGAATACAAACTCTATATCCTAATACAACTCTATCACCTTAACAGACAGGAGGCAAGACACTCACAGTGTAGGAGATCCATGTCGGGATCAACAAAAGCGCTATCATCATCGTTAGGTATGCCACCCCTCCTCCAACTCTATATTGTCTACCATGTTGCCGCCACAGAACCCCGCAACCTCCTGCCACCACACAGTGACAACATCCACCCATGACCACCAAATCATGAATGAAGCCCGCACCCACACCCATGCTCTCTTGACAGTACCGTAGAATCACATTTGGAGCTAGTTGGCAGTAGGATCTCTTGCCAATGGTGGCGAAACCTAGGAAGTGCATCATCCTATGATTCTAGGGATTACAGTAATTGGGAGCTAAACCGTGGTTGCTCCTGTTGTTTTGATGGGAGGGCCTCCCATGTGTGAGGAGAACGGGATTGAGAAGAAGACGATAGAGAGGTGGCTGCTATTATGTCGTAATCCATAACACCACTACTGCAGAAAAGGTCATCGTAGATAGTTCAAAATGTTATCATAGATAGTTTTATAAGCCATTTGAGTTTATAGATCAGTAATGACATGATGTCATCACAGACGGTCAAACCATCTGTGATAAGTCACAACACATACGGTTTTTAAAAATAATCATGTACGATATGTATGTATCACAGACGGTTTTTAAAAATAATCATCTGTGAGCACGGGGATTTAGAGTCTAAGAGATTCAAGAAAAAAATCGTCTTGGTGTTTTTCACCGAGTCCAAGACGCTTGGCATCTTCATCTCCGAAGTCGACATCACTTCTCCGAACCGGATTTCAGCAGTTGGATCGGGACACAAGATTTTCTCTATAGCAAGTCAAGATGCGAGTAGTTTTATCTCATCTTAACTTGGATGATGCTCTTTTAGAGATCAATAAAATGCTAGCAACATTGTCTATTGATGAGAAACAACATAAAGATCGTAAGACCTTATCTTAAATTCATCTTCATCTATCAAATAATATTTTATAGGAGGTTATAAGGAGACATCCGCCGCTGTATTATGGCTGAAGCTGGAGCAAATTTGCATGACCAAGGATCTAACCAGCAAGATAAATTTGAAATAGAAGTTTTATTCTCACAAGATGGCAGAGGGAGCCTCATTGCTAAATCACCTGACAAATTTCAAGAAAGTTGTTGTTGAACCAAGTTTATGGAGGTAAAGTATGATGATGAAGATTTGGGTTTTATTTTGTTATGATCTCTGTCCAGTTCGTACTCAACTTTTAGAGATATTATTCTATATAGCGAAGATACTCTTACTCTCAATGAAATTTATGAAATTTTGTATGCTAAAGAAAAGATAAAACTTATTGTTCTCGATGAAAATTCAAGTACGCATGCAGAAGGTTTGTTTGTTCACGGCAAGCAATACGAGAATGGTTCAAACGATAATTCAAGAGGCAGAAGCAAAAACAGATACAGAGACATATCTAAATTCAAAAACAGAAAGTCATGCAGGTATTGTAAGAAGGAATGTCATGACATATCCGAGTGCTGAAAGTTACAAAATAAGGAGGAGAGGAATAACAATTTCAAGTTGTCACCAAAGAAGATTCTAATGGAGATGTTCTCATTGCCTTTGTCGGTAATTGCAAAACCGATGATGAATAGATTCTTGATTAAATCTATACTTTCCACATGAGTCCAAACCGCGAGTGGCCACATGAGCCAGGAACAGGAAGTCATGCAGGTATTTCAAGAAGGATGGTCATGATATATCCGAGTGCTGAAAGTTGCAAAATAAAGAGAAGAGAAATAACAATTTCAAGAAGGATCAATAAGAGAATGAACCTAGAGCCACCGTTGTCACCAAAGAAAGTTCTGATAGAGATGTTCTAATTACCTTTGTAGGTAATTGCAAAATTGATGATAATGGATTCTTGATTCAGCCTACACTTTCCACATGAGTCCGAACCATGAGTGGTTGTTACCTATGAAGCTACGCTAAATGGATTTGTGTTGATGGGTGATAATACACCATGCAAGGTTACATGCATTGGTTCTATCCAAATCAGGATATTCATCATTTTTCGAATTTAAAGAGGAATCTTATCTCGTTGAGTACTCTTAATGCTAAAAGGTATAAGTATTCAGGTGGAGGTGGAGTTTTGAAGATCACCAAAGGTTCTTTTGTTGTGATGAAGGGTGATATGAAGGATACCAACTTATATCATCTTCAAAGCACTACAAGTTTAGGTAATGCTTCTGTTACCTCAAACAAATCATTCGATTCTGATGCTACTAATCTTTGACATATGTATCTGGGCGTATGAGTGAAGATAGAATGATGGAATTATGCAAAAAGGATTTCTTGATGGTCAAAGCATTCATAAGTTGAATTTTTGTGAATTTTGTGTCCTCAACAAGTAAAAGAGGGTGAAATTCAGTACTATGACTCACTCTACAAAAGGCATAATGGATTATATTCACTCTGATTTGTGGGGAGAATCCCATGTGTCCATCACTTGAAGGTGCAAGCTACATATTGATTATCATTAATGATTACTCAAGAAGAGTTTGAGCATATTTCATCAAGCACAAATTAGCAAACTGGTATGATTATGATTGAAAGACAAACTAGTAAGTATGTCAAGAAGTTGTGTATCGAAAATGGTTTGAAGTTTTATTCAAGAGAATTCAAAGCTTTATGCAAGTTAGAAGATATTGTAAGATATTATACCATTCGAGGCACTCCTCAACAAAACGGTGTGGCCGAATACATAAACAGAACCATCATGGAGAAGGTACGTTGCGTATTATCAAACTCTGGATTATCTAAGAATTATTGGGTAGAAGCTACTTCCACTGCTTGTTATTTGATTAATTAGTTATCCAATTTGGCTATTAATAAGAAGAATCCAATTGAGGTATGCTCTGGCTTTCCAACAGATTATTCAAACTTAAGAATATTTGGTTGTTCTACTTATGCTCATGTGAACAATAGTAAATTAGAGCCTAGAGTATTTTAGTGTATTTTTCTTAGTTATAAAATTGGTGTGAAAGGATATAAATTGTGGAATCTTAAAACTAGAAAGGTGGTTATTAGCAGAGATGTTACTTTTGATGAGTCTACTATGCTGCATGATAAACCATCTATTAATGTTCCCATTAAGAAGCAATCAAATCTGGAGGTGGAACATATTATTGATTCAGGATTTATACCAGAAATCAACAAGAAAAATGTTTCAGAAGTTCCTATTTCTGCGCCACCAACATAATATTTTATTGCAGTTAATAGAGAAAGGAGAAACATTCAGCCTCCTAAGAGATTGATTGAATAAGCCAATATTATGGCTTATTGTTTAAACCTGACAGAAGAAATTGAAGATATTGCAGATCCTTCATCTTATTCAGAGGCAATCTCTTCTAGTGATTCAGAAAGATGGTGGCTGTCATGCATAATGAGATGAAATCTCTTGAGAAGAATGGCACTTTGAGAGATGGTCAAGTTGCTAATCGAGAAGAAATATATTCGTTGCATATGGATCTTTAAGAAAAAGGAAGGTGTTTCACCAACCGAAGAGGTCAGGTATAAAATAAGGCTAGTTGCTAAAGGATACAGCCAAATTCTAGGTATTGATTTTACATATGTCTTTTTCCCTGTTGTGAAGCATAGTTCTATTCACATTTTACTCAGTATTATGGTTATACATGATTATGAGCTTGAACAATTGGATGTGAAAACCGTATTCTTACATGAGAAATTAGAAGAAAACATATAGCAACCAAAAGGTTTTATCATTCCAGGAAAGGAGAATTTTATTTGTAAATTGAAAAAAGCTCTTTATAGTTTGAAGCAGTCACCTAGACAATGATACAAGAGATTTGGCTTCTTTATGATATCTTAGGATTTTAAAAGATCTCATTATGATAGCTATGTTTATTTAAAGACTGTTAATGGTTCAACTATTTGTTTGCTCCTATATGTTGATGATATGTTGACTGCTACAAAAGACAAGGCTGAAATTTCAAAGTTGAAAGCATAATTAAGTAGTGAATTTGAGATGAAATATCTCGGTACAACAAAGAGGATTCTTGGTATAGAAATTATCAAAGACAAATAGTTTGACAAATTATACCTAAGTCAAGAAGGGTATATTGATAAAGTTCTTCGTTGTTTTAACATGCATAAGGCCAAACCGGTGAGTACTCCCTTAGCTGCATATTTCAGACTTTCTTTAGCATCATGTCCACAATCAAATGATAAAGTTTAGTACATCTCTAAAGTTTCATATGCGAGTGCAGTTGGTTCGCTATGTATGCTATAGTATGTTCTCATTCTGAGTTATCTCAATCATTAAGTGTGGTTAGTAGATACATGGCTAATCTTAGAGGAAAGCATTGGAAATCAGTTCAATAGATTTTCAGATATTTATGGGGCACATCTAATACTTGTTTACAGTTTAAAAATACTAGAGATGAACTCATTGGTTATGTGGATTCTAATTTTGCTAGAGATTTAGATAAAAAAGATTTCTTATTGGTTATGTGTTCACTATTGGAGGGTGTGCCGTTGGCTGGAAAGTAAGTTTGCAAGGTACCATTGGCTTGTCTACTACATAAGCTGAATATATGGATATTTCTGAAGCTTGCAAAGAAGTCATTAGGCTAAGAGGTTTATTTATTGAGCTTTGTGGAAGTACATCTTGCACTACAATATTTTGTGATAGTCAGAGTGCTATTTATCTTATAAAAGATCAAATATTCTATGAGAGAACAAAATACATTGATATCAGATATCACTACATTTGAGGTGTCATTACTCATGGCAATATTAAAGCCTGCAACATAAATACTCATGATAATCTAGTTGATATATTGACAAAGTCAATTTCTACATATAAGTTTGAGCTTTGCTCAGACTTAGTTAGTATTACTCACTAGTCCTTTGGACTTTCGACGCTTGAGGTGTACATACTAATTTTATTAGAAGAGTTTATCATATTTCGACTACTGAAGGGGATTCAATTCAAGGTGGAGATTGTTAAAAAGTTGATCCGAATTCGTATCGTGTCCGTGTAACACACTTTATCACCTCATGCTAGACGTGGCATGATAGGTGCATGCATAAGTTATATCAGACGTGGTATTAATATGTAGCAACCAACTCAGATTTAGTTTCCTCCCTATGTGGGACTTGGTTCCCTCACCCTATATATATGCCTCAGTAGCCTATAGGAAGAGCAAACGCTCCATTATAATCTCACCACATTAAAAATAACTGTCTGTGATAGGTTATCACAGATGGTTTTTAAAAATAACCGTCTGTGATATTACTAATCACCATCTTGGTTTTTCATGTCTTCCTATGCATTGAAAGCAGTACATATATATTTCATGGTAATATTAATATATGTAGTCTTGCACACCCCACAATTTAAATGAGCTAGAGACAAAGTCAGATCCTATATCACACTTGGGTTTCAAATAACATGAAGCAAATTATACACTAGATCCAGTGTACGATTTGCTTTATGTTGTTTGAAGCCCAAGTATGATATGGAATCTGATTTTATCTCTTGCTTTTTTAAACCAGATCACATATCACACTTGGGCTTCAAAAGATATGAAACAAATCACACATTGGATCGAGTGTGTGATTTGCTTCATACCGTTTGAAGCCCAAGTGTGATATAGGATCTGACTTTGTCTCTAGCTTATTTAAATTGTGGGGGTGTGTAAGACTACGTATATTAGTGTTACCATAAAATATATATGTACTATTTCCAGTGCATGAGAAAGATATGAAAAACCAAGATAGTGATTAGTAATGGTAATAGGTGGTTTATTAGTGGAGGTTGATCAAAGTTTGTCCATGACAATTGTCTATGAGTTGGTGATATCTGAAGTAGAAAAAATAATTTTACATAGCGCACACCTAATATATCTTACAAAATATGGAATTAATTAATACGGAATGTGAATCTGAAGTGGTACAAAGCATTTAAACAAGATGATTGTCGGACCTCGAGTTTAGTAAACCCAGTTTCTCTATGTTCCACCATACTATTATCTGGATCAGTAGATAGTGCTTACATATACATTAATGTATACTAAAAACATATCATGCGGAAGTGTAGATAATATAGTAGTAACTTACTCATGGCCTGGTCAGGTCGAAATCAATAAAATATAGCAACGAAAAGTTCATATAGGTGGGACCCTCAGGACTTGCCCACAGGCAGCCGATTGGGGTTCGCAACCTAGCTCTTGACCTTATCGATTTCCAGCTTTGTTGTCTCCTTCAACGCACAACAGACTTGTCGACTTCTTATTGACTGAATGATGGTAATTGAGCAAGAGTGAGTACAATGGTACTTAGCAAGTCACCACAAAGAATGCAATAATAATTAACGCAAAGCTATCAAAGGAAGCTTGAGGTTCTTTTGGTTGCTAAAGGTAGCATTTTGAGAGTTACAATAAATAGGAAAACTCCTACGAATTAGCGGTTTTAACTAAAACAAAATTTTCTAAAGTTGTTGTGAGAATGCAATAATAATAGAAACGTAGGTTATATCCATCTTTTACAGTGCATGGTTACCTCCACCGAATACTAGTTTTCGCCATTGGAGTATTGTTCCCTCCACGATAAGTCAAAGTTAGGTGCACCTCCACTTGACAAGTTATCATCCCATCCCCAAAGGTTTTTGAAATAGAACTAACTCAAGAAAGTTCACATGTCCTCTCTTGACTGTGGGCACGGTTGTTCGAACAGTTTATACTCTACAGAAACTATACATCTTTACCCATAAGAGATAATCGACCCGATAGCTCTATATGATTTCTTAGCCATGTAAATCAAGTGACCATCACATAGCTTTTCATAGTTATCTTGAATATTGCCAATCCACTCTTATGAAGCCCCACCTGAGGTAGAACCTCATAAGTTTATGCGGGAAGTCATACCCCCAACATATAGACTGGCTAGACTACAACGTTTCCATAGATCTAATGCAGTGATGTACACATCACCCTAAAAGGTGTCCCATTCATGCCGGACATTTATCCACACATGCACAACCCCACTCCTCCACCTGTGGAAAGGCTCCTAGGTCTAGTAATCCTCCTTGACCCAGTTGCAATTTGCAGACTTATGGTAGTTCTGTTTTATATGAGAAGGTTATCACAAGAAGTCCCTTATTTATCCAGATGGCACATACCATAAGCCACAAATTCTCATGTTACCTCTACACCAATCATTCTTACCATTCGCCCAAACAGGTATAGCAAGTTTTTAGGGTTTTGAGAAGTATAAATCGAGTTATCACAAATTACCAGTCACGTACATCCCGTGACTGTCTCAAAATATGTTTTCGTATTTGGAGAGTAATGATTAGGACAATTTAATGCCTTAGGATTGTATAAGACTAGCATGGCATTTAAGTATGGCTTATATCTAGTAAAGTTATGATTACTGTCTATGGTGATAAGGATCAGGTATCTCAAGTGTCAAGGATGGCATATTAATATTACTACATCACCAAGTAAGCATGTAGCTACCTTAAGCTTTGACATATATTTGCATAATGAATAAAGCATGCAAAATTTTACTAATTTAAATGAATATAAATTTGCACAAAATGTAGGATTAATATGATCAACGTAATGACTTGCCTCGCTTGTTTTACCATGGCCTTGATCTAGTTCAAAGCCTGCTCAAGCAGTACTCTTGAATCTTTGGTCTTCATCCTTTACCCAAATCTTGATCTCGCTCGATCCTGTTGCCTCTTCATGATGTCAGATTCTAATATGCAGCAAAGGAACGAAAGACCAAATAAACCAAAATAACTTCATAAGTTCAAATAGATTTAGCTGAGCTTATTTGTATTTTTGTATGGTTGGGGGTATAGAGAAGATTTAGTGAATTGTGGAACAGAGACGGAGTCAAACAAATTCTAAGCGAGAGCGAAGAGATGAGGCAACTTTGCCGGGAAGGATAAAAGAAAGGTTGAGGCTGAAGGAACATTCACGAGAATATTCTACTTTAGATTGGAGCATGGCTAGATATAACCGAATATAGGACACAAAGGCTCAATCTTTTTAATTTAGTAGCTTCTTTAGTTAACTTATATTTATTAATGATGTTCCATATGTTAGGCAAAGCCTATGGATTGATGGAAGAGACTATCCGGAATACTAAGTATTATTTGCCGAGTGGTGAAACTTAGTGATTTTAGAATATATGTTTCACATAAGATGTGTATAATGTAAATTGGTTGGATTAACTTGATAATTCAAGATGAAATATTTTTTTTTGAGATTGCAAATGCCAAATAATTGAACCATTATTTCAATAACTTAATTAAAGTATGGGTTTGGTCATTTTAACCAATGGTCATTATCAACAAGGTTGATTATTTGAGGCTTCGTGTATATTTGTTAGGCAACCAATGGTTCGTGTTTTATTTGATAAGGGGTCAATATTTTAACAGGCTCTCTTTTAGGACTGCCCTGCATTACTTGTGAATTGAATCCTTAGATAGAGATTGAATGATTGTTAATTCGGCAAGATTGCATTTTAGCATGACTCTTTTAATTAAAGATGCTCTGCGCATGAAATGACGTCACTTTATGTACGTTTCTACAATATTTGGAAATTAGGATAAATATTAGTGGCTTGTAACTTAGTTTTAGAGTTATTTGATTAGAGATTGGATTGGAGTTAAAGATTAACAACTTCTTGATCATGTTTGAGAATTTTCTTAATCATAACAAGGAAATACTTAATTTAAATCTCGGCATTTTATAGATAGATTTTTGGAGACTATACACAAATTTTCTTAAACATTAATTAAAAGAGAGACCTCATGATTCCGGAGATGAGCAAACTATGATTATCATTTTATGTGGCAAAATTTTCTTACAATAATTAGCCTTATTTTGCATTAATAGATTTATATTTGTGGATAAATATAGGATATCTATTATTTGGATCAAGGCATGCTTTGATAGGATTCTAAGATTAATAGGCGAGTTTATAGAGCAGAACTTGAGAATATTAGAAATTATTATTATTTAAGTAGCCTAGGATTTCATTTCTTGATAATATGCAAGATTTATAGTCTTGCATTAGATATCCTTATTATCTTGCCTTGAGACTTACTCAAGATTAAATTTCTTGCATTCTTGATTGTATAGCATTTAATTTAGTTTTATAATTAAACTTTGTTGTAACATTCCTTTTATTGAATTTATGCTAATTACTTGAATTTTAAAATAGTATTTCCTCATTAGAGAGACAATTTAGGGCATGATCTTGCTTTAATTAACCTTTATATGAGGATTACTTTAATATTCTTTATTGGCATGTACTTACCCAAAGTTAAGTTTTTAATTTAATTGCATAAATATTTTAATCTAATCTCATAATTAAATTCTTATTCCCAACATTAATCACATATCATATTTTGTAAGATTGCTCCTTTGAATGTTTCTTAAATATAAATTTCAAAATTTAGTAAGGAGTTGAAAGAATATAAGTGGCATTAGCTAGATACCATCTTCTCGTTGGGCCCACAAGTCATTGAGAGAGAGAGAGATGAGGGGGTCTCTATTTCAACTAAACCAAAATAGGGGAGGCAGGGGACGATCGCCAAGTGAGGGGCAGCATCGGCAAGGGGCTGTTAGGGAGGCACTAGCGACGGTTAAAATGGGGAGCCCCCTAGGCGAGGATGCCCTTAGGGTGGTAGCTTTGGCCAGGAGGCACCATGGTGAGCAGGTGGCGTTGTTCGACGGCTGAGCATGGGGGAGCCATGGGGCAGTAGCCCGAGTGAAGGAAGGTTATGTTGGAGGGAGCATGGGCTTGAGTGGGGTGCAAGGAGCTCACTTGAACTGTTGAGTTGACCAGAGGGGCGCAGGGGAGGGCCGACAGCATGAGGCTCCAGCGGTGCGGGCAGGTCATCAGAGCCAGTGAGCTAGGGTGGAGGGCCTTGGCTAGCAGTGGGGAGAGTTCTGGGGTGCCGTGGCAAAACTCTAGAAGGAAAGAATTGGGTTGTGGTAGAGCTGAGACGAGATGGCAGCGGTGGAGGTGCTGTTGGCCAGTGATGGGGAGGAAGCGTTGTTCTGACTAGCTTATGGATTGGTCTTCCAATTAAAATGAGGGGAGGGGAGGAGACTTCGGGGGGAATGTTGTGACACAGCTGGATTGGCGGGAGCTTTGTCGGTGAGGAGAATGGTGAAGGCTCACGACGGCCGGTGGGCACAATGCGAGTGCGTGGACGGTCGAGCTCAGGGGGAATGGAGGAGGAAGGGGAGGAATGGGGAGGCTGAGAGGAGGCTTGAGCGACCCATCTAAAGGTGAGGGAGGTGGGAGTAGGCCGTTGGTGCATTGAAGATGGGCACGATGAGTTATTGCTCGCAACAGGTCAACGCGTGGCGCGACTATCAAGCAGCTAGGGCAGGCGGGGTAGCATGTAGGTAGGCATGTGCGTGCATAGACATAGGCGGTTGTAGGTGCAGTTGGCGTGCACGCGGGCTGCAGGCATAGAGGGCACAACGCACGGCTTTGCAGGTGTGGCGTGGGCCTCGGTCGGCCTGGGCGTGCACATGGCCCGGTGCGTGTAGGCAAGCACAACACTGGGCATGAGCGACACGCATGGCTGGGGCCGGGCCTGTTGGCTCGGCGGGCGAACCATTGGCACCAGGCTACACACGTAGATATGAAGCGCCCAAGTCGGCCAGCTGCTAGCGAAGCAAACAAAGAGCAAGGGGAAAAGGGGAGAAAATAGAGAGGGACAAAAGGTGCATGCCACATGAAGTGAGAGAGGAAGAGAGAAGTTGATAGCAAGATTTGGAGTTTTGATTTTTTTTCTTTTGGAGTTCCATTTTGAGATTTGAATATAAATTCAAATTCAAAAACTTAGCTCAGATCTTTGGGTACAAATTTATATTATTTTGCTTTTGATTTATTTCAAAAATTCAAAATTCGGTGTGAACACTTGATTCAAAATTTTCCAAATACTTGGCTCATGGTCTTAGGTTTTGTTTTCACTGATTAAATTATTTAATTAGAGTCCAAATCAAGAATCTTGAATAAACACCAATTTTTTTAAAAAAATAGAATGGAAATTGACAAAAGATTTTTAAATTCTCCTCATTTTCAATACTCCCAAAACTGGGATGTTACAATGATACCTCTAAAATCATTAGGATTGTAAAATTGTGAACCAGGTGGGAGGCCATCGGGTAGGTGGGTGTACTGATCATGAGATGATGGCATAACTCATTTTTTACTCAATTCCTCATATGATAGTGATATCAAACTTAACATATTTTGCATAGCTAAAGAAAATCAAGTGCAACTTTATTTAATTATAATTGTGTGAGTTATTCACTTGAGATCTATACATAACTAATATCTTTCTATGAAGTATATAACAAATAAAATATATGTATTGTTGGTGTGAATATGAGTACTATCAGATTCAATGATTATTATATAATTACTTTCATTTCTATTTGGACCAAAGAAAACTAAAATATGTCTTATCTTTTATTAAGAGAATTGATGCTTAAGAGCATTAGCACTTCATCTTCGGGATATTGACATAAAAAAGGCATAATTGAAACTTAAACCCAAGCATTCATCCTCGGGACATGTATTGACAAAACAACAATAAAGCAAAATGGATAATTGGTAACCATGATAATATATTGTTCATTGCCATATCATAAACAAGAAAGAAGAATGTTAAATATGACATGCTCGAGGAGGAGGCATGCCAGGGAGGACGCGGTGGCTTGTGCTCAGGAGAGAGTTAGAGAATATTAAGCGTTCGAGTAGGAGCGTGGGCAAACCCTAGAATCCGAATATAAAAAGGTTGGACATTACAGACAATTCTAGATTAGATCCATTTGTGATAATAAACACCATAGATGGTTCTAAATTAGAACCGTCTGTGATAAATATACATCATAAACAGTTCTAAAGTGGAACCATCTATGATAAATACGGATCATAGATGGTTCTAAATGCATTCTCATATACATAAATGCAAATTCACATATATATGGCACATTCTTATATACATAAATGCAAATTCAATATTACCTTAGGAGTAAATATGTATAACTTAATTATTTTTTACCAGTCAGTAATGTTGTCATGTCATTATACCGAGACTGTTTACATATATAGAAGAAAGTAAATACAAATTCAACTGATTTTTTTATTTTTATATTTACATATGGCCAAACAGCGTGGCCAGTCACTTCTTACAAAGATTAAAAAAAGTAGAAACCTAAATAATCAAAGTTTTTCTAGTGGCGGAGGTAGCATACTATCTCCGTCTTCAAAAATTCATAGGCAACATCATTGACATCGGACAGTTTGGGATCATTAGCAAACGGAGCCCGAAATGTATCCACGCGCTTACGCGCATGTTCGAGTATCTCCGAAGACCCTCCAACTTATGAATCAAGTCGAATTGAGCCCATAAACTCTCTTCCCTTGCTTGAGGGGTCTCCGCAAGGTTGACTTAGTCGCCCGCCACCTCGACTAAGTAGTCCAAATGATTGCAAGCCGCTTGGAGACGTATAACATCATTGTGGAGGACCACGTCGATGGTGAGGTTAGCTCACCAGAAGTGAGAGGCCAACCGACAGATGCAGCAAAGGAGGATGTCAAGACGGCGGAAGGTGGTCATCACCTACTTCGGTAAATCCTCGGACATAGGAGGTAGGACACAATTGGCATAGTATCCTTTCACAGCATCCACCAGTGTACGACCAGCGAGGTGCTCATATAGGTTGGCCAGGTAGGCCATCAATGCCAATGACAAGGAAGAGTAGAGAGGCATTTGTTTGTGCTTGAGAGTAGATTAGCGATGTGGGGTTTCATCTTCGGTAGAGGATGATCATTTTTATAAAACAATGAGTAAATTCAATGCGTGAGATGAAGAGACGCATCGGGGAGTCAAAATAAAGAGACGCATCACAGAGCCGAAGCGACATTCATGCATATAAGAGATACATATACATACAGTTTATATTAATAACCGTTTATGGTAATATCATAGACGGTTCTAATTAAAAATTGTATGTGACGTCTGTAATTATCACATATAGTTCTTATTAATAACAATCTACAAACTAGTATAGATGGATATTAACAAAAACAATCTATGATAATTATATATTACAGACAGTTTTAGCTATCGCTAGCAACATAGACAGTTATGCGCATAAAATCATCTATGATAATTACAACACAGATGGTTTCTCATGAACTGTCTGTGATGAGGCGTCCAGTATAGTTTATTTTGTAGTAGTGCACCCAGATGTGAGTGCAATGAGCTTTCTATAGGCTTGGTATCCTTAAACAAACAACATGCAATGGGAACTATGAAGAATGTAATCGGATTACACCTTGAAATAGCCAAGCCAAACACCATCTCAGCATCATGCCTCAGCCTCTATCTCCGCACTTCCCATGTCACTGCCTTTAGTATTGGAGATAAAGATACACACAGGAGAAACTCATAAACCATCAATGAACTATGGAGGAAGAAGGGGAGGGCATTCGGCGGAGGTGGCAAAGCTTACTAGCGCTAGATGAGGAGGCATCTACTCCTGTAAAAAAACTCAACTCTAAACAAATTCATTCTCAAAATAAAAACTCTCAACAAGCTCCCGTAAGAAAAAGCACAACAACATGTGGGCATCTACTTTGTATTCATGAAAAGGAAAATATAGAATTGGGAAAATTCAGCTCAACCAAACACAATACTACTAGGTTCAATCAATGCTTAGAGCTAGGGTTCAAGAAACCAGAACAACACTAGTTTCCATGCCTCAACGGTTTGCTGAAAACTAGATGTAAGTTGGAATTCAATCAAAATAGGCTAGAATCAACATAAATTGTCGTTAAAATAGGACAAGGATTAGGGGTGCAAGTCAGATATGAATTATCCAAAACATTCTATTACCGAATTTGATAAATTGCGAATATGGTTTGGATTTTCCCATACGAATAACAATATTTTCTACATCTAAATTTGCATTCGAATCTAGCTTAAATATATGAAACTGAATATTCGTTTGATTATGGCATTAGAATAATAGCTTTCTCTAATGAATCCGCATCCAAATTTGATAAAATTATTTATCAATTCTTATTGTAATAGCATAAAATTTTAAGAAATGTAATACATTTAGTGATAAATATGGTTCCTCTAACCTATTTTAACATATTACAATGGTTTATTCGTGTTTCATGTGTGTATAAAGCTACTATTGCCTAGTTGATGCAATAATTATGTGGATATTCAAATCAGACTATAATGAGTCAATATTCGATTCGAAATCGCATTAGTCACACATCCAATTCGAATTTGTATCTGGTACACATCCGGCACATATTCAAATCTGGCTCATAATATATGGAAATGAAAATGGTTTCTCCACTAACTGGTTCAAAATTGACCATTTACACCCCTAAGAAGGATACAAATATTGGTCTGAAATTGGTTTGATGAAAAATATTGGTAGTTTTCTGAACCTACTTTAAGGCTAGAATGCTAGCTAGATAGCACTTGCACTAAGCATCAAGGCACAAACCTTGCCTAAGTCGATCCAATTGTGACTTTATTGCTAAACACATAGAGTAGAACCATGTTCTTATGCATTTTTGTAGCCTAGTTTGAAAGATACTTGGGTTGATGTTATGACTGGAATTAACCAAAAAATATCTATTTTTCTATTGTCCTACTAAGCTTGGTTCAACGATTTGACCAAGCAATGTAAGATGTTACAACCTAGCATATGTTGGACTTGAGGGAAATTGGGTAATTCCAAATTTGTTTTTCAGAAAAAAAATAAAGGAGAGGTGGGCCCCTTTGTCATAGAGAGGAAGAGAGAGATAAGAGGAGAGGGAAGAGCCTTATCCTTTAATGCATGGCCGGCTTCTCCCATATGGGCTTGCATGAGAAATGGGGATCAGTTCAATCCCCTTTCCGTCGCCCTGGTGAAATCGGCGACAGCCATTGCTCGCGCAACCATCTCTTTCCTCTTATACTCGGGTTTGTTCTTCTCCTAAAATGAGAACACTTCCTCTGGTCCCCGATCTACTATCACCTCTCCAATTTGCTCTCTTGCTTCAATCGGAACTGACCAGTAGCACCTTTCCAGTGAGTTGCGGCTGTAGTCCTAGGCACATCTCTAGCAACCTTATGCCCTTACCAGCCTCAGTGAGGGTGGAGCTAAGAAAGAATAGGGCATGATCGGTGTCGGTGCTGGGTCCTCAAGGGACTTGTGCCCACACTCTCACGTGGAAGGGCTGCAAGGCAGGTGGTGTGTGGTTGTATTCGCCCTTGTCTTGGCCGAGACCTTGTTGTGGGTGTGCTCTCCTAAGTGCATGCAGATGCTTGATTTTGTGCTTCAATCTCGTGCAGCATTTTTCAGTACCTTGACTTCTCATTTATTGTGGGAAAACAACTTTGTATCTCTGAGAACCACACTAGTGACTACAGTTCAAGTGGTGGCGATAGGTTTTCTAGGTTAGCGTCATCCTCGGCATGCCTAGCTAAGTTTCCTCTAGATGGCTTTGGTTGCTATCTCAGTTGTGAGTTATGTAGTGCCTTTGGTTGTATATTGAATAATCTATCATATTGTGTCATACTACTATAGATTTATATATGTTCTTTTCAGTTGATTAGGCACTAGTATTGGGAGAATTGACATGATTAATGGTGAGCTTGTGATTGCTCGATGAGGATTAGGATATGTTGGAATAGTTTGACAGTAATTGAGTTGTTCTAGGCATTGAACTATTATTGTTAGCGATCTCTCGTAGTTCAACTAGCAATCTTTGATTCATGACCACTACAATTAATTTAATTTTGATAATTACCTTGTTGTCTCTTAACTTCTGTTGTTAATTTTCAACACTTGTTATCTCCTGTTGGCTATTTATCAAGTATCTTTTAGATAACTTGTCAATTAATTGTCTGGTAATTAGAATAGTTCCATATCTAGTTCATTTGTGGTTTTTACTATCACACTATTAGTAAATTAATGCCTTTGTATTGAGATGGCCTTGTTTTCATCCATAACACCCAAATGTGAGTGTAATGAGCTTTTATAGGCTCGATATCCATTTACATGGGATCCGATTATTATGAATAGCACTTGTATTTATCATGAGGCTAATGGGACAATATATATACATGTACAGGTATAACATATATGCAGGAAACCTCTCACATAATAGGTAAATACATAACTTATATAATACATATCTAACACCCCCCTCAAACTTATGGTGGATCAACAACATGAGGTTTGGAGAGGTGAATGCTGTGCTGGGCTTTGGTCTGTGCCTTCGTGAAGAAGTATGCCAACTAAAACTCAGAAGGCACAAACTAAAGAGCAATAATTTGGTCCTGCACCTATGTCCGCATGTAGGAAGCATCAACATCAATATACTTTGTAAACTCATGCTTCACCGGATCTTTAGCAATGCAAATAGCACATGTACTGTCAAATAAAAGAGGAGTTAGTGTAAAAACAGAAATACGAAAATCCTTAAATAACCACCGTAGTCAAGTAGCCTCCGAAGTCAACAAAGCGGTAGCTTGCAACTCAGCCTCAGCACTCAAACGAAAAACTGATGTCTGTTTCCTAGTCTTTCAAGCAATGAGAGAACCACCACAAAAAACATAATAAGCAGAGAGAGAACGGTGATAAGAGGAATCACTAGCCCATGTGGCATCAGAATATGCCTAGAGCTGTAAAGAGCTAGAGCGAGGAAGAAGACGACGACAGATAGTTCCACCAAGGTATCATAGAACACGAAAAAGATGATTATAATGAAGCTGAGTGGGAGCAGAAACAAACGGACTCAAGATATGAACAGGGTACAAAATGTCAAGACGAGTGACACCAAAATAAACAACACTCCCAACAAGGTGATGATAGCGAGTAGAATCAGTAGAAGGCTCACCATCAGTGAGACTAAGATGAACATTAAGCTCTATGAGAGTCTCACCTATGCACTGATCAGTAAGAGAAGCACGATTAAGAAGATTCTGGATATACTTTTCTTGGGACAGATAGAAACCCTTAGGAGTAGAAATAACTATCTATGAACTAGCACAGATAATTATTAACAAGAACAATCTGTGATAATTGTGTATCACAGACGGTTCTAGCTATCGCTAGTAATATACACTGTTACAGTTGTAAAATCATCTGTGATAATTACAACACAATCAGTTCTCATGAACCGTCTGTGATGAGGCATCCAGTATAGTTTGTTTTGTAGTAGTGCACCCAGATGTGAGTGTAATGAGCTTTCTATAGGCTTGGTATCCTTAAACAAAGAGCATGCAACAGGAACTATTAATGATGTAATCGGATTACACCTTGAAATAGCCAATCCAAACATCATGCCTGAGCCTCTGGCTCCGCACTTCCCATGTCACCGCCTTTTGTATTGGAGATAAAGATACACACCAGAGAAACTCATAAGCCTTCAATGAACTATGGAGGAAGAAGGGGAGGGCATTCGGCGGAGGTGGCAAAGCTCACTAGCGCTAGATGAGGCATCTACTCCGGTAAAGAAACTCAGCTCCAAACAAACTCATTCACAAAATAAAAGCTCTCAACAAACTCCTGTAAGTAAAAGCACAAGTGGGCATCTACTTTGTATTCATGAAAAGGAAAATATAGAAGTGGGAAAATTCAGCTCAACCAAACACAATACTGCTAGGTTCAATCAATGCTTAGAGCTAGGGTTTAAGAAACCAAAACATGACTAGTTTCCATGCCTCATCAGTTTGCTGGAAACTAGACGTAAGCTGGAATTCAGTCAAAACAGGCTAGAATCAGCATAATTTGTCATTAAAATAGGACATGGATAAGGGGTGCAAGTCGGATATGAATTATCCAAAACATTTGATTACCAAATTCGATAAATTTTGAATATGGTTTGGATTTTCCCATATGAATAACAATGTTTTCTACATCCAAATTTGTATTGAAGTCTAGCTTAAATATATGAAACTGAATATTGTTTGATTTGGGCATTAGAATAATGGTTTTCTCTATATGAATCCACGTCCAAATTCGATAAAATTATTTACCAATTCTTATTGTAATATCATAAAAATTAAAGAAATGTAATACATTTAGCGTTAAAAATGGTTCCTCCAACCTATTTTAACATATTACAATTGTTTATTTGTGTTTCATGTGTGTATAAAGCTACTATTACCTAGTTGATGCAATAATTATGTGGATATTCGAATCAGACTGTAATGAGTCAATATTCGATTCAAAATTGCATTAGTCACACATCCAATTCAAATTTGTATCTGGTGCACATCCGACACATATCCAAATCTAGCTCATAATATATGGAAACGAATATGGTTTTGCCACTAAGCTAAACACATATCCTGGTCTGAAATTGGTTTGATGATAAAGATTGGTAGTTTTCTGAACCTACTTTAAGGCTAGAATGCTAGCTAGATAGAACTTGCACTAAGCATCAAGGCACAAACCCTGCCTAAGCCGATCCAATTGTGACTTTATCGCTAAACACATATAGTCAGACCATGCTCTTGTGCTTTTTTTCAACCTAGATTGAAAGATAGTTGGGTTGATGTTACGATTGGAATTAACTAAAAATATATCTATTTTTCCATTGTCCTACTAAGCTTGGTTCAAGGATTTGACCAAGCAATGTAAGATGTTACAACCTAGCATATGTTGGACTTGAGGGCAATTTGGGTGTTTCCCAATTTGTTTTTCATAAAACAATAAAGGAGAAGTGGGCCACTTTGTCATAGAGAGGGAGAGAGAGATAAGAGGAGAGGGAAGAGCCTTATCCTTTAATGCATGGCTGGCTTCTCCTGTACGGGCTTGCATGATAAATGGGGATCAATTCGATCCCCATTCTGTTGCCCTGGTAAAATTGACGGTGGCCATTGCTGGCGCAACCATCTCTCTCCTCTTATACTCAGGTTTGTTCTTCGCCTAAAATGAGAACACTTCCTTCTTTTCGCCCATCTACTATCACCTCTCCAATTTGCCCACTTGATTCAATCGGAAATATATATACATGTACATGTATGTCATATATGTAGGAAACCCCTTACACAATAGGGTAAATACTCGTATTATATAATACATATCTAACTCCCCCTCAAAATTATGGTAGATTAACAATATGAGGTTTGGAGAGAAGAAAGCTGTGTTGGGCTCTAGTCTATGCCTTTGTGTAGAAGTCTGCAACTAAAGCTTGGAAAGCACATACTGAAGAGCAATAATTTGGTTCTACACCTTTGTCTGCATGTAGGAAGCATCAACACCAATATACTTTGTAAGCTCGTGCTTCATCGGATCTTTAGCAATGCTAATAGAACCTGTACTATCAGACAAAAGGGGAGTTGGTGCAGAAACAGAAATACCAAAATCCTCATGTAACTACTTTAGCCAAGTAGCCTCCGCAGTGGACAAAGCCATAGCTTGCAACTAGTCTTAGCACTCGAACGAGAAGCTGATGTCTACTTCCTAGTCTTCCAAGCAATAAGAGAACCACCAAGAAAAATATAATAAGCAGAGAGAGACCGGTGATCAGAGGGATCATTAGCCCATGTGGCATCAGATATGCCTAGAGCTGGAGCGAGGGAAAAAGAGACGACGACAGATAGTTTCGCAAGTATATTGTAGAACATGAATAAGATGACTATAGTGGGGTTGAGTGGGAGTAGAAATAAACTAACTCACGATATAAACAGGGTACGAAATGTTAGGACGAGTGACACCAAGATAAAGAACACTCCCAACAAGATAACGATAGCGAGTAGGATAAGTAAGAGGCTCACCATCAATGAGACAAAGATGAAAAATTAAGCTCTATGGGAGTCTCATCTATGCACTAATTAGTAGGGGAAGCACTATCAAGAAGATCCTGAATATACTTTTCTTTTGACAGATAGAAACCCTCAAGAATAGAAACAACCTCAATTCTAAGAAAGTAGTGAAGAGGACCCAGATCATACATAAAAAACTGCTCATGGAGACGCTCCTTGACAAAAGTGATGTACTAAGAATCATCTCCAGTAATGATCATATCATCAACATACAAAAGGAGAAGGGTTCGACCACGAGGCGAATATGAATAAAAAGAGTAGTATCATGAGCACTAGCAAAGAAACCAGCTGCAGTGACAACAGATAAAAATGATCAAACTAGGCATGAGAAGCATGCTTGAGGCCATAGAGACATCAGCAAAGGCAACAAACAATGCCCCCAGAAATAGAAATCCTAGGGGGCGGCTGCATGTAGACCTCCTCACGCAACTCGTCATTGAGAAAGGTATTCTTGAAATTCAACTAAGAGATAGACTACTATTGAACAGAGGCCACAGTAAAAAGAGTGTGAATGGTGGTCATGTGAGTGACAGGAGCAAAGGTCTCATCGTAGTTATGACCATACTCCTGCTAATAACCGTGCACTACAAGACGAGCCTTGTAGCACTCAAGAGAACCATCACAACGGGTCTTAACATTATAGACCCACTTGCACGTGATAGGAGTGACACGCGCAGGAAGAATAACAAGATCCCACATGCCAGTACGCTCAAGGGCAACAATCTCCTCTGCCATCGCATGCTGCCACTCCTAATAAACAACAACATGACGATAAGAAGTCGGTTCGACAAGAGCAGCGGCAGCAAACCAAAAGGCTCAAGAGGCTGAATAGACTAACGATCGCGAAGAGCATAGCGAGGAGGAGAGGTCAGAGAGGATAACCCATCAGAAGGAGAGGGCGAATCAAAAGAATCCTCAACCCACAGACGATAAGTATAGTAGAGAGGATAAGAAAGAACAAGGTTAGGAGTAACCTCATGAAAAGGTGCCGATGGTGAAGAAGGTGTCGACTGGGAAGGAGGCAACGGAGAGACCAAAGGTTGTGGTGGAGTTGTGACTATAAGGGTGGAAGGCAAAATTAAAAAAAGAAAGTGGCTCTGCAAGAGATGCTGAAGTGGAGGAAAAAAGAAGGGCGAGGATAGAAAGGATGAGACTCATCAAAAGTAACGTCCCAAGAAATTTGCATCCGTCGACCAACAGGATCCTAACTATCCCTTATACTCAGTACTATAGCCCAAAAAAAATGCACTCAACAAACTGAGCGGTCAGCTTGGTGCGCTCACGAGGTAAAAGAAAAATACAGCACACACACCCAAAAAGATAAATACAAGAATAATCAAGAGTTTTGCCACATAAACACTCAATTGGGATCTCACCTTGAAGAGCAGAGGAAGGCTGAATGTTGACCAAAAAAGTGGTAGTAGAAACAGCCTCAGCTCAGAAGTATGGTAGAATCACAGAAGCAAGCATGAGAGCACGAGCTGTCTCAAGAAGATGATAATGCTTACGTTCAGCCATACTATTCTGAACATGAGCATCAGGACAAGAAAACCGAGAGAGATTGCCCTACTTAGCAAGAAAACCATGAAGAACTTCCAACAAGTATTCTCCGATGAAATCAGGGTGAAAAACAAAAATAGGAGAGTCAAACTAAGTACAGACCATGGTGACAAAAGTCTTGTAGATGAATAGAACCTCACTACAAAATGGCATAAAATATATCCATATATACAAAAAAAATGATATAATATCGATGACCTCCATTTGAAATGCAAGGAGCTGGTCCCCATACATCAGAATGAATAAGATCAAAAGGATACTGAGACACTGACTCACTAAAAGGATAGGGGAGTTGAAACTGTTTGCCAAACTTACAACCCTGATAATTAAGAGAAGCATCACCAAACATAGACCCTAAAATACCACGATGAAGTAAGAAAGACATACGTGATCCATAAAGATGTCCTAAAGGATAATGCCACTGAGCAAACGATGCAGTGGAGGCTGCAATAGATGCGAAGGTAGTAGTGGAGGTGACAAGACTAACAGAAGCAGTGAAAAGAAGATGAAACCAGTCAAGCTCCCAGAGCTATCGCAAGTCACGGCGGCTAGGTCAGTACCTGAGGAAGGAGAAGTACAAGATAGTCTCTCACCGGAAGACTGAGTAGCAGAACCAATAGAACCGAACGATGTAGAAGCAACCATGCGACCTAACAGTATGAGAAACTGCTGAGTGTTGAGGCACCAAAACTCCGTTGAGAGGAGGAACCACCAATGCCCCCTTAGAGGATGGCCACCATGAAGAAAATCTTTCTTCTTCTTGTAGCAAAACTACTTCACATATCTATCCTTGTTGCAATATGTGCAGCGGAGTCCCCTACCAATAACAGCTGTCACTGGTGGAGACACAACTGAGTAAAGAGTAACCGAAGGTGCAACAATTGTAGAAGCTGGAGGGGCTGCCAATATCAAAGGAGACGATGGAGACAACAACAGACTCGCAACATGTAGATGAATCTCCTTAGTGTGAACAGCTGCAAGGGCCTCCAACAGAGTCACATGAGGATGACGAGCTAGCAACTGAGCACGAGTCTACTCAAACTTAGACTGGAGACGTCTCAAAAAGTCGTACATGCGGTGAAGCTCCAAGTGAGACTGCAGACGCTGACAACAATGACAGGTGCGGCAAACATCAGACCCCAAAGAGTCGACCTGACGCTATACTGTGGACAGCTAAGTACAAAACTCATCCACGGTGGCATCTTCCTATTGCAATGACTGCTCCTGATGCACAACAACAAGGTATAAAGAATCACCAGATGGCTCATAGCGGTTGCGCAGATATGCCTACATCGCCTGTGTAGAAGCCAAACCAACAACCTCACCAGTGAGATGCACCTCCATGCTAGCAGCCAAAATAACAGAAGCACGAGCATCCTCATCTATCCATGTCTTATAAGTAGCATACTGAGTCTGAAAAGTCTCCATGGTATCTTCAAAAGCCTCAGATACCTTTGTACAAGTGTCTTCGAAAGCATCATTCGAGAGTATAGGCTTAATAGGTTTAGTAGGGTGAGACGGATAAGGCAACTCGCTAGTAACAAACTTCCAAAGGTGTTGACCACACATGTGAAGATACATGTGTTGTAACCAGTCCTGATAATTGAGACCATCGAAGATCACCAGGCAACAAAGAACAAAAATAGTGCCTGCAAAAGAAGATATTTTTTCCTTTTTTCTTTCCTTTTTTCCTTTTTTTTCCTTTTTTCCTTCTTTCCTCCAGTCGGTCAACAAAACTCTACCAAATGTGTTAGTCAGTCAAAATGACCCAATGACTGAGGAAAAGAAAAACCAAATGGCGACGGTCTCAGGCAGAGATGGCCGACATCACCAACAACCGAAGTGAGACAACAGTCGGTCTATCACTGGCGGCGTGGAGATCATCGGTGGTCGGGAGATCGACAGCGACAGATCTAAGCGGCTGGAGGCAGTGGTAGAGTCTCGATGACAACAGATCCAAGTGGCTGAAGAAATCAGTTCCATAGTGGCCCACTGGCGATGATGACTTGGCAATAGTGGCCTACCGACAGTGCAGATCCATCAGCGATGATGACTTGGCGGTCGCGGCCTACCAGCAGTGCAGATCCAATAGACGGGATGTGGAGTACTGCACCAGATCAGTGCGGATCGGCTCGGTGATGATGTCCCGACAGTGCAAATCCACACCAGATCAGTGACGGTGAAAAAAGCCCCGATCCAAATAACGGCAATGGCAGGCGGTCGGTGGAGAGCAGCCACGACTCGATCAGTGGAAGAAAGCAGCGGATGGCGGCGGCTGAGAGAACAACAGCAGTGGCCACGGGCAAAAATAGACATGGTGGGTGGATGAAAACCCTAGGTATAGCTCTGATACCATGTTATGAATAGCGCTTGTATTCATCATATGGCCAATGGGCCAATACATATATGTACAGGTATGGCATATATGCAGGAAACCCCTCACACAATAGGGTAAATGCATAGCTTATATAATACATATCTAACACCAATTACATCCCACTTGAAACAAATAGTGTGCGACAAGAACTGCTAACAATGTAATTGGATTACACCTTGAAATGGCAAACCCAAACACTATCTTAGCATTATGCCTCACCCTCCATCTTCGCACTTCCCATGCCGCCAACTTTGGTATTGGAGATAAAGACACACACAAGATAAACTCATAAACCTTAAATGGCCTATGGAGGAAGAAGGGGGCATTTGGCGGAGATGGAAAAGCTTGCCGGCATTGGATGAGTGGCCATTGGAGCCCGCATGAATCTCCAAGCACATTCAAAGGTGAGAAATTTCACTATACCTGACTGTTGTATAGCAAATATGATAAAAAAGGAATAAGTCTACTTTACCCCCCTGAACACTTACGATCGTCTAACTTTCATCCTCAATGTACAAAACTGAATATTTTACAACTTTCAACTCTTAATACTACCTATTTTACCCTCTAGACCAAAACAACCCAGACAAGTTTTACAAACATGGCATCCATGTCAAGATCCATGTCCTCATCCTCTTCTTCCTCCTCCCATCTCTCTCTCTCATGCCTCCCCTCTCTCAACAGCCACCACATCTACGCTCCCTATCGCCCTCCCCCTCCCTGCTCCCAACCACCTCACTAAGCGCATGCCGCACTGCCAACTTCCCTTCCTCTTCCTCTTCATTGTAACAAAGAACTACACAAAAAGAGAGGAGGAGGTGAGCTGGGCATGACATTGGTGGGGTATGGGTAAGGGGCAAAATGGATTCCTCATGGCATGAGGAACTGAATAGTGGTGGTGGTTTGGGGAGAAGCGCACTATGCTTGGTCGGTGATGAAGGTGGGCAGCAGTAGCAGCCTAGTTCATGGAAGCGATGACATTATGATGGGTACGATGCAAAACTGAGCTTGTCAAAAGTTAGAGAAGGATTAGGGTATTCCTGTGTACGAAGGAATCGGACAAAGTCTCACCAGTCGTGACGAACAATGGCATAGAAGCTTGATGGATCTAGGGAGGAATAGCCTTTGATTCCAAGCAGCTGCATGCACAAAACTTGAATTAAATTTGGGATCTACAGGAGGAAGTGGTGGAACACGATGTGACATGGACAGTTCTTGAAGAATGTCACCGGAGGCAACAATTTGGGTTTGGTCATCACAATAGGGCTCGGGTAGCCATGGTGTTGCTCTGCTAGGAATTTTGATAGAGGTTTTGCTATTGAGCATAGCCTCCTCCAACACCACCCCAAGCCATGTGCTTCACCATGTCCACCACTGCGCTCGCGTCTACCTCCCGCTTCACCATGTTTGCCACCACCTCCCTTGGCCGTGAGCCAGGCAGGCCATGCCACCTCCTTCATCAAGACTTGGGGGATAGTTATAACATCCTGATTTTCAGAGTTTATTTGAAGTTTTCAAAATAAAATTCACCATTTGAATTTTTTGGATATAATACAAGCTTAAAATAAAGTTTTATTAAATAAAAAGATTTAATCTGAATAAAATAAACATTAAAATTTACTAAGAAATTTTATTTTGGTTTCTTGTGTCTCAAGGATTTTTTAAAAAAATTTCTGTGATTTTTCTAGATTTATTTGCTATTTTCTAGATCTTAATTTGTTTTCTTCCAATTTCTGAAATTGGAAAACCCTAAATATCTCTCGTACTGTTCGAATCAGTCGATCGATCGCTGCCACATTTTAGCCATCCATTGCACCTTGCACCCCAAGCCGTCCAATCAGCCATCTCATTCGGCTGGTCTGAACGTGCTAGGCACTGTTCATTTGTGCTTTATGCCTCGGTCGTCTGATCCTTAGCCAGCACCACATGTCAGCAATCCATCGTCCTGGCTACAATTCATCTCCTTCCTACAGACATCATCATGCCCATATCGGCTACACCTCGGCATTTGTGCCCAAGTTAGTCTCTTCCGCCGCCATCTCTAAGTCAAACACACCATCGTACCCTACCTCGCCTCCTCGCATCTATGCCATAAATAACGGTCGTGCCCTTGCTGTCCGCACCCCACCGTCGAGCTCGCCCATGCTCCTTCGACGTCTGCGCCAACCGCCGTTGCCCTCGTTCTCTCTACCGCCGCCGTTGGTAAGCCGCACTTCATCACCGCCATCTCAACTTCTCCCGACCCACCGCCGGTGAGTCCCAAGTCCACCGTAATCATCTGACCACCAAAGTCATCCGACCACGTCCACGACCAGCTGGTCTATGACCATGCGTACATGTACGACCACACTACACAGCCTCCGACCACGTAGCATCTTCAACCACTCGATGTCATTCGACCACGCCTACGACCACCAAGTGACGCGTGCCATCACCATTCAGACCATCCAAATATTCTCAGCCCTCTGGACCGTTCAATCGTATTCAAACCATCCAATCATCATCACCTCTTCGGTCAGTCCAATCGTCCCCTGTCGTTTGATCGTCGTTGGACCATTCTTGTTCCCTTTAGCCTATTCCGATCGTCCTTGGCCGAGTCAGCAGGCGATTCAGCCACCATCTCTACAGCCACACAAGCCCTAATCCTTCATGGTTGCCATGTGGATGCCACGTCAGCCAACCAAGCCATCCCAGTGCCACGTCAGTATGCCATATCAGCCCTAGCCGCCACATCAGCAAGTCCAGTCACCATGCATTGTTTCATGAGCTGAGTCCATCGTAGACCTACTATTCTATGCACCAAGTCTACAGCACAGTAGAATTTCTGATTTGTAAGTATTTTTCTTTAGATTTAATTTTTCAAGTGTCCATTCTAATTCGTCCTAGCTTCGATTAACCCCATTATTTTTTCTAAATTTATCTAAAATCGAGCTCTATCTTTTAGTTCTAATTTTGAAGTTTTTTAAGTTCATTTGAATTTTTATTCCATTTTATTTTATGCCTCGTTCATTTTCTATCTCGTTAGATCATGTCTTCAAAAGAGCGGAAACACAACCAGAAGATTAAGAATTTATAACTGAGCAAGGCCAAGGCAAATCATGTCTTTTGATCATGTTGAACCTAGTTTTTAAATCTATTACTTATTTACTTTATATTATATTAGCATGTATTGCTATTTTATTACAAATCCTTATACCTAGTAGTTATTGTCCTAGTTAATTAATCCCTCATTTGACAATTTGAATGCCATGATACCATTGTCACCATAGGATGGGTATTTATTTAGTGATGCAATACTAGTTGTCACATAGGTTGTACAATTAATATGCTTAGCCATACTTGTAGTCTTGTTGGGGTCATCATTATATGAGAATAAATATTTAATTTGACTTAATGAGATATTGAATCATAGTTGGTGTCACAGTTATAAAATTTATATGCCATGACATTAGTGTGTCATTGGTATTGGTTATACAAAATTGGTTTTCACTTGGACGAGTGATCGTGCAGTAAAGAGGAAGTGTGAATTCACTTCGAGTGATATGGAAGTCTCGTCTGGATAATGTCTAAGGATTTAACTCTGTGTGCTATTAATTTAAGCCTTCCCGTGCAAACCACATGTCTAGTATGAGATAAACTTACCTGATTAATTTGTAATATTTCAAATTTAATTTTTTGCTATTGAGTTGAATATAATTGCTGATTTTCATAAGGCGTAAGAGAGGGAAATTATCGACTAGGTGGTTAATCTACTCGACGGTGAAATCTTAGCGGGTGGAATTAGGTTTAGGTTGAATATTGTAAAAGATTTATTGTGATTTTATTTAATATGAGGATGATCACATCGTGTGGGTACAGTTGTGCAACCTCTACAAAGTGTAAAACTATTCGAATAGTTGTGTCCTCGGTAAATAAACAATTATTGGTGATTTCACACAAGGGGTAGTTATTTTATCAAACTTGAGTTGGATAACTTTGGGAGGTGGACAGGTAGTTCACTAGTGGTTTATTAAGTCAATGGTTAGTTCACTTATAGTCTATTTAATTTATTTGGTTATTTATTTATTATTATTTTCTTTAAAGTTTACTTTCAATTTATTTATTGTATTTACTTTAAATTACTACTTTCTGTAAAATAACCTTTCAGCTATTCATTAGTAAGTTTTGCATATTATATTGCACCTTTGTTACAAACGATTTGCTGAGTATCAATGTACTCACGGCTTTATGCCTACTGTTGCTCAATTGAAGAAGAAGAAGAACCATAGCAGCAAAAGGTATCAGAAGGAGGATATTTCGACAACTTCATGGATTAGAACTTCGCTTTCCAGTCAATGGCCTGTGGGTATATCGAATGGCTACCATGCTTATTTATGTTTTTCACTATTATTTTCTTAAGTCCTTCAGGCTATTAATTGTAAGCTAGGCTATAAGATTGTAATCTGATAATTATTAATATTTGAGTCTTTTCCTTTATTTATCATGTATATGGTCAATATTTTATCTATGTTATACTGTGTGCACTAGCGTGATCCTAGACTAGTGCGGTATATATAGAGTCTGGATTTGTATATTCGAGTCTCGACAATAGTCATTGGGAGTTGCGCCATCTCTGCGACGATCGTCGATAGCACTGGGTGGATTTAGGGGAGGAGGTCAAATGTGAGAGGCAGACATGGCCATTGGGAGAGAGAAGAGATGAAGAAGATGAAGAAAGAAGGAAAAAGGCGTTCTATGATAATGACATGTGGGCCCCACTTTTTAAATTTTATTTGTTCATTCTGCTAACTAGACTGCTTACATGTCAAAGCCCTAAACCAAAAAATCAGCTTATGTGTCAAAACCACTTCCATGTTAGCGTCATGTCAGCTAAAACCACCTTCAATCAGCCTTAGGGAGTAATATATCCAATATTGTGACATGAGGGTTGTAAAATATTTGGATCCGAATTCAATAAATTATTTACCAATTTTTATTGTAATAGCATAAAAATAAAGAAATGTAATACATTTAGTGATAAATATGGTTCCTCTAACCTATTTTGACATATTACAATGGTTTATATGTGTTTCATGTGTGTATAAAGCTATTATTGCCTTGTTGATGCAATAACTACGTGGATATTCTAATCCGACTGGAATGAGTCAATATCCGATTCGAATTAGCATTTGTTACACATTCAATTCAAATTCATATCTAGTACACATCCGACTCGTATAAAAATCTGGCTCGTAATATATGGAAATGAAGATGGTTTGGCCACTATTCGATTTGAATTGGACCGTTTACACCCTAAGGATACATATCCTGGTCCAAAATTGGTTTGATGAAAAAACAAATTGGTGGTTTTCTGAACCTGCTTTAAGGCTAGCTAGAATGCTAGCTAGGTAGCACTTGCACTAAGCATCAAGGCACAAACCCTGCCTAAGTCTATCCAATTGTGACTTCATCGCTAAACACACAGTAGGACCATGTTCTTGTGCTTTTTTGCAGCCTAGTCTGAAAGATACTTGGGTTGATGGCACGACTGGAATTAACCAGAAAGATATCTATTTTTTCTTTGTCCTACTAGCTAGGCTTGGTTCAAGGATTTGACCAAGCAATATAAGATGTTACAACTTTGGTATATACTTCTAGGTTTTCTTTTTGGTGCAGTAACAATAAGTTCTTGGAAACGCTTGCTTTTTTAGATTTTCAATAATGATCAATTCTTTGTCTGGAAATCAAACTGCACTCCATCGTGAATCCATGTGTGTATATACTCCATTATCATTAGTTCTCTTGATTAATATACAGAATTGATGCAGCAAGTTGCATACGGCCGGTTTCTGGCAAGGTGCATGACTCGGAAAGATGTTTTAAAAGAAAAAAAAGGGGAAAGATGTGACATGTTCATATAGCAATCATATATACTTGTATATGATGAGCCAATGATTAAGAATCCATATGGATGCATGGTGGCTAATTAAATATATAATCCCCTGTTAGTGATTAATCATGATTGGCACTCTTCAATTATCTATTCCAGTATCGCGCTGATACATGAGCTAGCCGCCTTCAGCTGCTAATTCATTTCTGAATGATTCAAGCACATCTCGATCAGCGATGGGATCCATTGGCGCTACAATATGACATGCACATAAACATATTGGGCAGCGTTCCACTAGCTTCAACTGCATACGTGACACGGCATTGACGAAATCTTCTTGATGTTAAGATAATTCATATCGCTTTCGGCGTCACTATGGTCCATATGAGTGCAATGATATGATATGTGACGACACGATTCAGAAAATTTTTTGAGTGCTTCAGCACGGTGCTGATGTGATTATTTGTGTCATTCTCGCGTCAATATTGTATATGCCCGGCAGAATTCATCACCGATCTACAGAGAATGAGAATCGATGTACATTTTCAACAACATTCGATCGATCTTCGCTGTCGTATTAGAATTGGATATCAAACAATCAATGATTTTCACTTCAGAAAAATGCTGGCGTAAGATCGGTTTGAGAGACCAGAGAGATCATATGCAGGGCTATACATGTTGCATGTTTCACTAGGTGCATTCAGATTAAATCTTTTGTGCTGTTTTCAATCTAAACAATTTGACGCAAAAATCGAATTAAGGGTACAGTACGACTGAGCACCTTCAGTATTAGACAACATTACTTCGAAGTGAGGCTGGTAGCGGCGAGCCGTGCCCGTGAGGCTGGAGACGGCACGGCTGATTGGAAAGGCACGACGCGGTGGAGGAATTGCGCCCGGGGAGGAGGCAGATGCGATGGGTGGAGCTAGTCGACGAGAAGATGGGCACGAGTTGAGGTCGAAGAGAAAAACTCCAACAGATATGAGCATTCGGGATTTGTAGTACTGAGATGCAGGGTTAACACTTTCGGCGAAATTTCGGATTTTTCGTTTCTTTCATTGCCCAGCAAACTAAATGGCTTTCGGTCAAAAAATTCATAGGCATTTGAATTGGTTTGACCCGGCCGGCCGGCTAGAGCTCAACCACTCACTCCCTAGCCCAACCACTCCCCCAGCTACATGCCTGCTTGGTTGTCGGCGCATGATGCGCACCCCCCCCCCCCCCCAATACCCCTGATTGGCCTAACCCTAGGTACCAAACCGGCCAACCGCCGCGACGCCTCCAAGCTCTCTCTGATTATATTGCATCGCTAATGGCCGTGGCTCCTTCCTTGTGGGAGGGCCTCGTGCTGGAGATCATCCACGTCATCCTCATCTGCTGCAGCTGGCGAGTCACCGTGTGTGTCGCCAAGGTCAGGTGCCACCCACACAGCTCTCGTGGCTCCTCTCCCTTGTCCCTACTCCCTAATTCCCCAATCCCCAATTCCCCATTTCCCCTTCAGCCGACAGTGCATCTTCCCCAAGGAAGAAGAGCAGATGGCGATGCGGCAACAGGCAGGAGCGGTCAAGCCCCAGCGTCGAGCCCTAGCCCTTGGCATTAGGAACGGTCAAGCCCTGACTGTCACCTCCACCCTCCATCTCCACCGTCGGTGCGGCTCCCCAATCCCTATTTTTCATTCAACCGTTCGGAGCAACAGGAGCAGCAGGTGCGTCTCTTCAGCCTTCACTCCTTATGTGTTTCACATAGCTAGCTAGGGATGGTTTCTTAGATCTTTGGCTGGTTCATGTCCATGTTTTGTAACAAATTTCATCCAAATTTTGGTTAAATTTCATCAAAATTCAAATGGCATTTCAATTTTTCATCTAAAATTTTGAACAAAATTTTATTCTTTCATTCATTTTGCTGATGTAACACCCCAGGACTCAGATTACCCTGTGATACCACTAAACCACTTCATATCTAGCCAAATTAAAAGATAAAATATACGGGCAACAAATTTTAAAACATGATAAGCTAAACTAAAGCATAACAAGACAAAACATAAAGATTAATTAAGAACAACCACTAACAATTTAACCAAGGAAAAACAGTTCATAATCTAGCATTATTAATCTAAGGTAACTATCAACGAGGTAGATAAATGTTTAGCTCGAGTCTTCTCAATTTATTACAGTATGAATCATAGAATTAAGTGTATTTATGTTGTGCCGCTTTACCCTTCCCATGTATGTTCAAGGATTTCCTATAGGGAGAAAAATAAGGGTGAGATAAAAATCTCAGCAAGCAAACTGATTAATAAGCTAATTAAACTACACATACTTAATCATCAACATTTTATTACCACAATGATCATAACTAAATCCTCTACCACAATTATCAATCTACCGATGACTCCCACGAGTCAAACCTCAAAGATTTCAGCAAATAACATATGTATGCAGTGATTCTATCTACAAGTAAATGCATGTGCAAGCATATAATCCACTGCACCCTTACTCAACAAGGCAAGAGTGTGTATCGTACTACGGCAATGTACGATGTTGTACCAGTATGACCGTGGCGATGTGCGACAACATCCACAATGCAGATTGACATGTCATAATATGAATGATATGATTCTCATGACTCACAATAATATAACCGCAAAGATCAACAATATATTTATCAAGTATTCTACCTCATCATCCACACATGTTTCATCAAGATCATCACCACTAACCACAAGTAATCCATCAAGATATAAACAAATAATTTTTAAATTGCTATCACATAGATCACAGTAAGAAATCATGTAGCAATGGCACGCATCTCAGATTAAGAGAAATATTTAACGTGAAGGTATTATGATTAATGAGTTAATCGGTAGCACATCTGCTATGTTTATTTGCCTCTACCGTTGAAGCGAAGCAATTACACGTGGTCAGGAGCAAAACCACCTGTCCAAAAGTTATTTCTCAGCACAAGTTTACAGTAAGGTAATCGTGACTTAAGAAAATAAAGGTGCTGATAAATCCCTAAACCCGACAATCCCCACTCCACTCGATGATCCTATGCACTGCCCACTGCAGCGGCGCTGCTTGCTATTTTTGTATCTTTAAAACTATTAAGCCATTTATAGCAAATGATATATTTCTGGATACTACACTGAAATATCTTCAATTTTCAAGTAGACCACTAAATTTTATTTTGCTTCTAACATGGTGTAATTTAATGCGCAAAACAGAGGACATACTCTGTTTCGCCAATCTGGCCAGTCACCTTCTAACGCACACCACCTACTGTACAAAGCTCTAAAATTCATTATTCTTGTACAGCAACTAGATCACAAGATTTCCTACAACTTTTGATATTGAGAGAAAAATCATAAAATTCATATTTTACTCTAAATCTACATCCGAACAGTAATCTGTCTCGGACTACACCTCTGCCAAACAACAAACTTTCCGACTCTGCTGCGCCCAAACCCCGCAGCCAAAAGTTCTAGAAAAATTATAAAAAAATGATCTCGTCGTCCTCTACAACTTTCCTTTTGGCCAGACCTGCAGAAAAAATCGCTTCAATGCCCTAATCTATGCAAACAACTGTGCTACACAAATTAGACTAGCGCAGACAGCAGAAAATCATTAATCGGTTAATCGTTTTGCTAATCCCCTTCTAATCTCGTGTCAAGAACCCTAATTATTCTAAAAATAGAAGAATTTGATATGGGAAAAAATTACCTAGGTGATCCCTTGAGATCACCCATCTTCTCTTCTCCTCTTCCTCCCTTCTTTCTCTTCTCCTTGATTTCTCCTTTGCACCAATGGATAGGGCAGCACCTTGGGGGAGAGATGGAGGTGCAAGGAGGGTGGGGGTGTGGCGCCGGGGAAAAAGGGGAGAGGGGCGCCAAGGGGTTAAATATATGGGGGCTAGGGTTAAGGGTGCGGCCACCACTTGGGATGGTTGGCCCAAGTGGCAAGCCCATCCCTCCAGGCAGCCTAAAAATGGATTTTTATTTATTTAATTTATTTTTTCATTTTAGACTATTTCACAATTTTATTTTCTTTTCCCGTGATTTACCGAAAAATCGGACGACTCCGCGATTACGCTAAAACCTTCCTAGGGACGCCGTAATGACGTTTAGGGTATTACAGCTGACCTCCAAGATTTTTTTTCAAAACAGAACTTTGAACTCTGTTGAGATGTTGTCTTGCTCTTCTGATGGTCAAATCTACATCAGGGAATCTTCATCCTTAAGTCATCACGATCAGGGGCTTAACTATCTTTGACGTTGTCCATTGGCCCGTCAGGAATATGGTTAGACCGTCCCTGATAATTTGCCAAGAGCCTGCGCCATGACTGCTGCCCTGATGCCACGAGTACTGCCGCCGAGCTCCCTGGCCCATGCCACCATCGCCTATAGCTCTCTTGAGGTTGGGTTAACCCATTTGACCCGTCGGTCGCACCGTCTAAGCCGCCGTTCGCCATTGCTGCTAGAGCCGTCTGTGCCCATCCTTATCTGCTGTCTCGGAAGTAGCTACAGTCCCAACAAAAGTAGTTTCTCGAAACACCACAAAAGCCTACCCATTCCAACGGCTTTGCTTCAAAGCTAGAAGCCAACGTGGGTTGAAATAGCGCCTTAGGAGTGCAAAAAATTCATAGAAAATTTATTGGAATTTGTATAAAACAGTCTGATTCCTCCAAAATTCCTGTTGATGCTCTCTGATTTCTGTTCGAAAATTCGTAAGATTTATGCTGATCCCAAATATTGCCATTGACTTATTACATGCATGTATTCATTAATTGGAAGTCCATGCTCACGAGGATACCTCACCCTTTTGTTTGAAACGAAGTTAGAGAGGACCACATACACACATAGGAACATATGCACACCGGGCGCCTGCAAATTAAGGCTGGAAATTGCAGTACGTTCTGCTGCAAAGCATCGATCACGTCACTTTGTGACATACGATGTCAGTGTCGTATCCACGTCATACGTTCCGCCTCCCAATGCCCTGTCTCCTGCCGTGAAAATGAAAGCGATAGTGATCGACAGAGAAACAGTTAAACCTACAGCTTTGCAAGTCTTGCAAGCACACTGTGGCCATCACTGCCATCCTTCGTTACCAGTTTGGTAGGCGTAGGTCTGCCTGCTCTGCCCACCACCACCCTCCTACTCTCCTCTCTCTCTCTCTCTCTCTCTCTCTCTCTCTCTCTCTCTCTCTCTCTCTCTGTCGTCCTGTGTGGTCTGGTAAGTATTTATGCAGGTGTCCCAGCGCTGCCTGCCAAAAGCACAGGCTGCACGTCTAAAGCTAACGAATTCCTCTGTACTAAAGCTGCCACTCTCTCTTTCTCTCTCTACACTGCGGCACAAGCTTTGTTGCTTGATATATTGCCGTTTGCTAGCTATCTTGACGCATACACATGCATGCGTGAGAGCTGAAGCTGAATCCATCATGGCGAGAGCTTTCCATGCTGCGGCCACCGCCTCGCCGCTCCAACCGTCCAAGAACGCCACCGGGGGCGGCAGCATTGCCAACCTCCAATGGCTGCTCAAGAAGCGCGTCAACAAGGTGCAGCACGGCCGGCAGCTTGGCCAGGAGGCTGAAGACGACGAGGAGGAGGGCGCCGCCATGTTCGCCGTCGCCACGCCCTCTGCCGCCGACGCTGTTGCCGGCGTGGAGCCGTCTGCCAGGAAGCGCGGCGAGGCGCTCGCGCGGCTGCGGTCGGCGATCCTGAACGTGCTGGCGCGCGCGAGACGCCTGCGCCGGCGCGGGTCGATGGGGTCCAGCGTCACCGGCACCATCTTCGGCCGGCGCCGGGGCCGCGTGCACGTCGCGCTGCAGACGGACCCACGCGCCCCGCCGGCGCTGATGGTGGAGCTGGCCGCGTACTCCACCGACGCGCTCGTCCGGGAGATGTCCTCCGGCCTCGTCCGACTCGCCCTCGAGTGCGAGAAGACGCCGGCACACACAGGTGATGGATGCTTACTTGCTGACACAGTGGCATGGCTACTTGAGAGTTGTTTGCTTCATGTCCTCACAAGCTTTCACCATGCACGCATGGCATCCGTCCATGGCGACATGCAGGAGGCGAGAGGCGGCGGGCGGCGCTGTTGGAGGAGCCGACGTGGCGCGCGTACTGCAACGGGCGCAAGTGCGGGTACGCGGTGCGGCGGGAGTGCGGCGCCGAGGAATGGAGGGTGCTGCGCCCCGTCGAGCCCGTCTCCGTCGGCGCCGGCGTGCTCCCGGACGGTGCCGGCGGCGCTGGCGAGGGCGACCTGATGTACATGAGGGCCAGGTTCGAGAGGGTGGTGGGGTCAAGGGACTCGGAGGCGTTCTACATGATGAACCCCGACGGCAATGGTGGGCCGGAGCTCAGCATCTACCTCCTCAGGGTCTGAGAAATGGCAGATATGATGGCCGCATGTAGCTACATGCGTGTCTGCATCTACATTCATCATGCACCAGGAATCAATGCTATGTCTGCATGCGTGCATCACATGCATGGTGTATGGTGTCTTGGGTTTTTGTGCATGCATGTCTGGTTCTAGGTTATGTGAAGCACCTGGTCGTCTGATGATGTACTTACATTACTCTCATCGAGTTAATTTGGTTTATGCTGGCTGAGTATAATCTGCAGTGGTGCACTGAGATATTAGACATAGGAGTAAGTTGTAATATTATTTGGTTTGTGCTGTTTGTAACAGTGGTATGATAATGGTAAGTGAAACCTATATATTTATATGTAGGATGAGATCTCAAGAGTGTGGGCTGTGTGGCAGATTTTACCACAGGTGAGCTTCTCTTGACAGTCATTCTCAACTCTGTAACTTATATGTGGTTCTGGGGCATCGCAAGTTCTCAGCTACAATTCTGCGTGAAGTCTTTGTATTAATCTTAATTCTGTAACAGTGTAACTTATGTATGTGATCCTGCTAACCATGTGTTAAATGAGTTTTTCCTTGATTTTCCCAAGTTCGGTCTCCTTTTTTTCATGTTTCAAAGATTAGCCGTGAATAAGCAAAAATGGCATTTTATTTTACTCAAACATCCCATAAAAAGTACTCAAACAATATATTGCACGTCCAGATCATTCACAACCAAAGAAACATGAGATAGGAACGGGAACAAGTGTGGTTTTTATTTAGATCACTGTACTGAACTATAGGTCACGAAGAATTATTTTATTTTATTTTTTCCAATAAATATTTTGCTTCTCAGTTGTTGTGGTAATCGCATAGTAGGCTAAAGACAGATTGCCATATAGCAACCAGGAGTATAGGCAATTAGGCATGTTAGTAACATGTATGGGAACATATCTAGTGAAAACCAACATTTCGGTGAACACTTGAAACCCAGTTTTATTTTGAGCACCAAATTAACGTCAAAATTTCTCAACAATCGAGGGCATAGCCTATGGAGTTTTGTATCACCATTTTAAAATCTCAAGTTTAAACTCAAAACGAATTAGGAGAAATAAAAATGGAAAGAACTGCTTCGAATAATTACTTTTATCTTTTCCTTCTCCATTTTCTTTTAACTTATAATTTGTCAGGGTTTCTCTTCTTCATTTCTTCCAGCATAAATTGAATTTGAACTTGAAATATTAAATGGATGCTTGCTATTTTTTTAAGGATTTTTTTCATGTTGATTTGATGCTTAAACCAAAGTAGTATTCAATTTTTTACCGCAGGGATGGCTTTCAATGATCCCTGACTATAGAGATATTTCTTTAAAGAATTACTATTCACTAATTAAGTATTTGTTTTTTGTTTGTATCTCTCAAATTTTGTAGAGATATGTAATACGCTCTCCCCTGTCTCTTTCTCTCTTTTGAGGATTCTGGAAAACTTCCACTTCTAATTTTCATGCAGTTGCAAAATTAGCCCAGTCATTTTCATAGATTTCATAGAATATTCACCCTGTAGGTATTGAAACATTTAAAAGAAGCACAAAACAGAATAAAATCCAAAAAAGAGTTATGAAACTATCAGGACTTTTGCTTTTTCTTACCATATACTATTCACTTTTGATTAAAGCTAATCATTACTCGCTCTTTACTTCTTTATGTTGCAAGTAGTACTTAACTGTGATAATGAAGCTACTTAGATAGGCATATCGATATGTATCTCTCTTTTTTATTAGGAGCATCAAGATGGTGTTCATCCACTGAATAGTACTCCTCCTTGCACTGAAATAATTCATGTCTGAAGTACTAATTAAACAAAAGCATGCCGCCTTTAATTATTAAATTTCCATCCTTCAATTAATCATGATTCACATGAAAACATATGCCTTTTATTTTTTTTCAATACACCTTTTGATTAATTTATCTATCCACTTAAGTTCTAATTATTGGTACTGAAAATTACACCAATAGAAAATGCAAAATGTAGATAAAGATGATATATTTTGAGGTTGCAAGCAATTTCTTGCGTGACAACCTAAAGTTTTATCACTATATGCACATCATATAAGTTCAAGTAAAAAATGTATGAACTTTCACTGCACTTAATTATAATGGGGTAAGTGAATATTGTTTAGTCTACATTTTTAACACGAAGGGCAAGAGCTTTGCCAATTCAATTAGGGAGAAGGAAAGAGTTTGCTACAAGGCCGGAGCCTAGACGACTCACAAAAGAGTTCAAGCTACCACAAAAGAGTTGCATCAGAACGAGTAGCTACCCCGATAACAACATAAAGAAGAAAGAGAATGAAAATTGATGCTAAATTTGTTTAGTCTATGATTTATCAAATTTTCTTCTAGAAGATAGGCCAACCGGTGGCTATTGCGAGGAGAATATATGACACATGTCGTGTGGCTAAAGGTCACGATTCAAGACTTAAGGGTATATTCTTTTTAATTGTGGTTTATGGTTTTTGACTGTGATTTATAGTTTTTTAGCTGTTTATGAGAAAGAGTATGGAGTCAGAGAAACTCATGTATAGTTTTAACCGATATAAATGAAGTCGCTTCAGTGTGTACTACAATTAATTTGTAGACTTCATCTTGAAAAGACACTATTTGAAAGCTAATTACTATAGAAAAACCAAAAAAATAGCTTTTAGAAGGTGAAAAAAAGGTGATTCTTTTTGTGGATTTTTTAGGATTTTGATCATATGATTTCTCAGTTGCTAGCCCTATACTAAGTACTATGAAAACATTTTTCCGCATAATAATCTCTACCCTATGGTCATTGTCATTTACATATTCCACCATCGGGGTTTAAGAACCAAAGTTAGCTCCCCCATTTTCTTTTCTCTCTTTTGTGCTAGCTTTTCTTCGGCACATTTGATCTTTATTCTTTGGTTAGTTGGGCCAAAGCAAGCAGCAAGTGGACCAACGATTGCAAAGTGGACCAGGTATTGTGGGTGGGTGGGTGGACTGGGAATGCTTTGCATGGCCGGGTGTCTCGTAACAATTCTCAGGTTGTTGGGCCACTAAGAGACCAATTAAGTCAAGCAAATTAACCAATAGGTGGTTATATATGGGACTTACAGTTGAGGGTCTACTCGTTCTTACTGTGGCTCATAGTTTTTTTTCTATAACTGATAATTTTTATCTAAAAATAAATAGTAGTAGTTGAAAGAAGTGATTTTTAAAAGGAGGGGACGAACAGTGAGGAAAGTGAGAAAGAGATACGTACGTGAGACGGAAGCGAGAGCAGTAGAGAAGCTATTTCATAAAGTTGGGTGTTTATATTAACTTTTGACTACTTTGAACATAAATCGGAAACGGTAGAATGGACCCTGAAGTAGTTGACACAGAGATACTATCTGTTCCAGTCTTTGTCAGTCATGTCATGTGCTACCCATGGCAAGGCCGTCCCTCGCACGCTATACCGTCTTTTTTATCTTGGATAGCCTAGATCTCCTGTGGATCCTATTATCATATCATTTTTCAGAGATTTACATGTGTATCGTTTTGGACATCATCTCTATATTACAGATGGGGGGGTTCATCGCCTCCCCACTGTGCTACATCAGCCTTTTTATAAAAGGGTCCTCTAGATTTATGAATTTACATATAGGCCCTCGGTTCTTGCAGAAAAACTCTGACATCTCAATTTTTTTACAAAAAACATCTGCTCCTCCGAAATTACGTACGGGTCCTTGGTTTTTTCGTGGAGGCCCCTCCTTGTGCTAGATAGCACCCTGCGGTTTCCTTGAAACTACGCATGGGTCCTTTTTTAATGCAAAAAAACCTTCGTTTTCTCTAAAAAATACATATGGGTTCTCGCTTTTTTTTTAGAAAAACCCTCTCATGAATTTTTGTGTTTTTTTACTTTGGTTTACACGGTACCTAGCGTGGCATGGCACCGCGCTTATGCTACTAGTTTACTTTTCTAAGATACACTTTGGAGTCATGACAAGAATTATGGAGGTGCTTTTGATATTGCTTGTGTTATTTTTCAGGTGGCAACTTAGACATCTTTTGTATGTGTATAGTGGTTAAAATTTAAATAGTTTTTCATGCCAACGATGCCAGGATCTCGATATGTATCGTATGTAGGATAGTATTTTGGATAGTGTAGGATCATACAATTTTGATCATGATCTTACCAATCATCAAAAAAAATTGTGGCCCTAGCCTTATAATCTACATAATCACAATTTTCTAGGCATGATCCTAGTAAATTATGTAGGACTTTAATGATTAAATAATTCCACAGATAAATCATGACTACAAGAACAACACAAATACTAGACATGGTTAAAAACATAAATATGATCGTATACACATGTATCCCAAAAATATGAACTACCAGGATAAGTAATATAAACATAGAAACATATATATTCATACTGAAAATTAAAGAAAACATAAGAGTACTAGATGTTACCGAAGTGAAACAAAGAATAGTGCGAAGAAGATAAAGAAGTAGTTGATGTAGAGAATAGTGAGCAGTCACGCGAGGCACTTCTCAAAAACCTGATTCGTCCTCTCTCGTATAGGATCACAAGGACGATGGCTTTGGAGACCTGCTCTCCCCACGACAGGTGTACGCCGGTGAAGGGATAGAGTAGCCAAGAACAGCGTAGAGATGGAAGAACTTGACTCTCAGGAATGCAATTCTTACTTGACTACTCCAGAGAGAATTAAAAATGCCTATTATAGACTTCAGAAGGTGTCTCTTCATCTTGGCTAGCAATGTGGTACTAAAGTATTTCACATGCCACCATGCATGAGTTGGCCTTTGGGATTTTTCTTAGAATTATTGATGGGTCAAAGCCCATTATTTCAACAATCCCCCACCAGATCCCAGAGGCTCACAAAGTTTGCCTGCTATTCCAAAGCATTGTTAATATACCAGTTTTTCAGTGAAGACCTAACAGTTTGTCTGTTGTTCCAAAGCACTGTTAATATACCAGTTTTTCAGTGAAGACCTGTTAGGGTTGAACATCCACCTAGAGCTTTAAGTTACATTCATCCACAACTACACAATGGACTAAACCTTGAATTGACAGTTTTGTGTTAATGAGTTTCACTTAAAACCTTGACTAATACTAGGCTACCAATAGGCTACCCCTCAGGTGGAGCATATAAGTCATACTCCAGTGTCTCTTCATGAGCTTATTAGAAAATACCTACTTCTCACATACTGTGACTATCATTCGGGCTTACATAGGTGTATTCTTTCAAGAATACTCTGTAGGACATCATTTTTGCTATTTAAAGCCACATAATACATTAACACAAAGTCATCCTATCATACAGATTTGAGAGTGCGGCATCTTTAGTGGAGTGGGTTATAGAATGTACTCTCCTTCAGTTAACCAAATAGTTTGTTTTTCTCAAGTCCTACTTCACAGGATCTCCGATCACACAGGTTGGGTTGCCACTGTGGTATAACTCATATGGGTCTTATTCCCATCTCCTTTTTGATGCATGATCTATCACATTTCGTGAAAAATCCTTTGTAAAAGGATCTGCTAAGTTCTTAGCTGTTGGGATATAATCCACAACTATTACTCCGGAGTCTCTCAATTTTCTAATAGATTTCAATTGTCTTTTCACGAGCCTAGAGGACTTCATATTATTCTTTGCATTGTTCACTTTAATGAGAACCTTTTGATTATCACAATACATAAGGATAGCCAGAATCGGTTTTTCAACCATTGATAAGTCCATCAAGAGTTCACGCAGTCATTCTGCTTCAATAGTGGTTATGTCCAATTATATAAGTTCTACTTCTATGGTGACCTCTTCAATATGGTTTGTTTACAAGACCTCCAAGAGATAGTAGCACTACCTAGAGTGAAAATATATCCACTCATAGCTTTAATTTCATCAGCATCAAATATCCAATTGGAATCACTATACCCTTTGAGTACGCCAGAGTATCCAGTATAATAAATTCCATAACTCATCATACCTCTCAAATAGCGCATAACTCACTCAAGTGCACACCATTGATCATCTTCGGAATTAGAGGTAAACTGGCTTAATTAACTTACAGCAAATGAGATGTCAGGCCAGGTAGCACTATCTAGGTACATGAGTGAACCAATAATCTAAGAATATCTCAGCAGATCCTTTCCTAGTCTTTAACTATTTCGAAGTATTAGACTGAGATCATAAGGTACTGGGGAAGGCCTGTTATTCATATAGCCAAAACGGCTCAAGATCTTTTCCACATAATGGGATTACGGAAGTGTAATCCCATCCTCACCCTTTGATCTGCTTGATATTTAGAATTACATCAGCTTCTCCTAGATCTTTCATGTTAAAACTTTGGGGCACAAAGGACTTAACCTCGTTAACCACATTAAGATTTGTTCCAAAGATAAGTATGTCATCAACATATAAACACAATATGACCCCTTCACCCCCACCATAGCGGTAATACACATATCTATCGGCTTCGTTTACTGCAAAGTCCGCAAATGTTAAAGTTCTATCGAACTTCTCGTACCATTGCTTAGGTGCTTAGTTGAGACCATATAAAGATTTCAGTAACTTGCAAAGCTTGCCCTCTTGACTAGTTACCATAAAACCATCAGGTTGTCCCATGTAGATTTTCTCATCTAACTCTTCATTAAAGAAAGTTGTCTTAACATCTATTTGATGGATAATAAGACCATGTAAAGCAACCAAGGATAGTAGTACACATATAGTGGTCAATCTAGCAACAGGTTAATAAGTATCAAAAAAATCTTCATCTTCCTTTTGAGTATAACCCTTAGTCATAAGCCGTACCTTGTACTTTTCAATAGTACCATTAGGTCTAATCTTTTTCTTGAACACCGACTTACATCCAACTGGCTTGCAACCTTATGGACGATCAATGATTTTCTAAGTTCCATTAGTGAGAATGGAATCCATTACGCTACAGACCATATCCTTTTAGTACTCTGCATCAGGAGATGCATATGCCTCTAAAATGGATTTGGGAACATCATCCACAAGGTACACAGTGAAATCATCTCCAAAAGATTTTTCAATCCTTTGTCTTTTGCTTCTTCTCGGAGCAACACTATCATCCTTCTCAAGGATTTGTCCGTGTGTGTGTTCAGGATGTTCAATGGGAATTATGGGTTCAAGAGTTAAATCGTTTGCTTAACTAGTAGAGTTATGCATATCATTCATGGGGAATATATTCTCAAATAATGTAGCATCTCAAGACTCCATTATTATCTCGACATGTAAGTCAGATAACTCAGATTTAACTACTAGAAACCTATATAGGCAGTATTGCAATGAGCATATCTTAGAAAGACGCAATCCACAGTTTTAGGTCTAAGTTTGCGCTTTTTAATTATCGGTACATTGACTTTTGCCAAACACCCCCAAGTGCGCTAGCAAGATAGTGATGGTTTTCTCCCTTTCCATCTTTCATATGGAGTAATCTTACTGTTCTTAGTGGAAACTCTGTTCAGAACATGATTTGAGGTCAATACAGCCTCCCCCCACCATGCCTTAGATAAATCCGTAGTATCTAACATGGCATTAACCAAGTCTCTCAATGTGTGGTTCTTTCTTTCAACAATCCCATTGGATTGAGGCAAATAGGGAAGCATCCTCTCATGTATAATTTCATGCTCTACACAGAATTGAGAGAACTCATTTGAGAAATACTCTCCACCATGATCCAACCTAAATCTTTTAATTTTTCTTTCTAGTTGGTTCTCAACTTCAGCCTTACAAGTTCTAAAGTAGTATAAAGCCTCATCTTTTGTTTTCAACAGATACACATAATAATATCTAGTAGCATCATCAAGTAAAGTCATGAAATATCTTTTCCCTTCTTTCATCAACACATCATTCATTTCATAGAGATCTGAACATATGAGTTCTAAAGGTGCCAGATTTCTTTCCTTCACACCCTTATGAGATTTATGAGGCTACTTTGCTTGCACACAAGTTTGACATTTAGAACTTTTGACTACGACAAATTTCAGAATTAAATTTAACCTGGATAGGTGAGACATGCAACTAAAATTTATGTGACACAAACGTGAGTGCCAAACGTTGGCCTCATCCCCATTGATTGGATCACAAATATGATTTACAACCTTATTATAAAAATATGAAAGGGGAAAGCGGAACAACCTCCACAATCATAGCCTTTCCCAGTAAAGAATTCAAATTTAGAAATGACTACTTTATTCGACTTAAAAACCAACTTATACCCATCTCTACAGAGAAGAGAGCCATTGACGAGATTCTTATTTATTGAGGGTGATGCTACACAATCTTTCTCCAAGTAAACTTTAGATCTATCGTGCCAACACCAAGAAAAGTAGCATGCGAACCGTTTTCCATCAAGACGCAGGAAGCCCGTACAACCTAATAAGAAGAAAACAAGGATACATCAATACATACATAAATATTAGCCCCTGTATCAATCCACTAGTCAGTGGACTGACAGACCAAAATAACAATGGGTAAATTACCATACCCAGATGGCCCTGCTCCGGTATCACCAATAGTCATATTCACATATTTGTGCTCATTCTTTCTGCCTTTACGGTTAGGACATTTGTAGGCCCAGTGTCGTCTTTACCACAAACATAGCATACTCCTTTTCTTTGTTTGCCTTCTTATTCTTTTTGAAGTTGGTGGTCTGTACGGCCTTGGCCTTTCCCTTGAACTTTCTATTACCGTGGTGTTGTACAACATTGGCGCTAGACTATCCCTCAACCACCTTAGGATGCACATCCTTCGCCTGAGCTTTCTCTTCAACATCAAGAGACAAAATCAAAACCTCAACAAAAATATTTTGTCTCTTGTGTTTCAGAGATGTGGCAAAATTCCTCCATAAAGAAGGCAATTTGGCAATGATGCCTCCAGCCACGAATTTATCAGGTAATGTGCAATTGAGGTGATTGAGTTCCCTCGCAATGAACTGTATTTCATGAGCCTGCTCGACTACAGAACAAGTTTCAACCATCTTATAGTCATGATATTGCACTATGGTATACAATTCATTGTCAGCATCCGAGGCAGTGAACTTATGTTCAAACACCTCCCACAGCTCCTTTGCGTCTGTCATGTACATATACACATCGTACAAACGATCAGAAAGAATGCTAAGAATGTATCCCACAAATATTGTGGTGCTTGCTTTAAACTCCTGTTCTTGTTCAGGAGTAAGATCTCCCTTAGATCTCCCGGTGGCAACCCAAAATACGTTCAAAGCCGAGAGCCACAAATTGACTCTCATTTGCCATCTTTTAAAGTTCACACCACAGAACTTCTCTGGTTTCATTGCCTCGGCAAAATCAGTAATTTTCATCATAAAAGTGCCTATCAAATTCATAATTAGGTTTTTGGATTGTTAAATTATGTAGGACTTTAGTTGTTAAATAATTTTACAAGTAAATCATGACTACAAGAACACAAATACTAGACATGGGTAAAAACATAAATATGATCGTACACACATGTATCTCAAAAATATGAACTAGCAGAATAAGTAATATGAATATAGAAACATATATATTCATACTAAAAATTAAAGAAAACATAAGAGTACTAGATGATACCTAAGTGAAACGAAGGATACCGCGAAGAAGATGAAGAAGTAGTCACTGTAGAGAATGGCGAGCAGTCATGCGAGGCACTTTCCGAAAACCTGATTTGCCCTCTCCTACACAGGATCACAAGGACAATGGCTTCGAAGACCTGCTCTCTCCATGACCGGTGTACGCCGGTGAAGGGACAGGGTAGCCAAGAACAGCGCAGAGACAAAAGAACTTGACTCTCAGGAACACAATTCTTGCTTGGATGCTCCAGAGAGAATAAGCAGAGCATGTTATAAACTTCGGAAGGTGTCTCTCCACGTTGGCTAGCAATATGGTACTAAAGTATCCCACATGCCACCATGCATGAGTAGGCCTATGGGATTTTTCTTGGAATTATTGATGGGCTAAAGCCCATTATTCCAACAGATCCTAGGTCCATGTCAACACAAAAATGTTCCCACCTAGGATCCTAATATTAACAATCTTGATGTGGACCAATACATTGAGAAAGATGAGCTAAAGAAAAAGCTATATGAAAAGCTCTTGAACGTCAATTGCATACATACATCTAGGCCAACTGGATGTAATAAAGGAGCTCTACTTTGAAGGAAAGTCCTATTTGGGATCCAATGAATTTCATAGGAAATTCATAACAAACAATATTATTCATATGGGATTACTACCAGTTTATCGTGTTCCAAATGGGCCATAAGTTTTTTTTAGTATTACGAGATACTTCAAGAGTAGGGTGGCTACAGGGCAAGGGGTTCCAGGGGAGGCCCTCGTGGCCCCGCCCTAACCCCCGCTAGCATGGCCCCGTCTCGGCCCCATTATGCCTACCGGGGGGAGATGGTCCCCGCCCCGGTTGCCATGGGGATCCGATCCTCATGGGGAATTAAAAATAGGCTAAATATTTTTTAAAAAATAATATGATTTTTATTTATTAATTTATAATTATTTAGCTATACTTTTTTTAAATGTAGCTTAAAATATATTCTAACATATATATTCAAGTTTTAGTATATTAAAAACTATAAAATATTATTAAAATAATATTTTTATTTACCGGGTCCCTGTGGGGCCCCGCGGGGAGGACGACCCCTGCCCTCGACCTGCCAGCATAGCGGCCCCATCCTTATCCCCCGTGGGGGAGATCAGCCCCCGCCCCCCATGGGAATATTCCTTGCAGGGCCCCACCCTCACGGGGGAATCACCACCCTTATTCAAGAGGGAGATTCTTCTCTTGACCCCTACAAGATGTGTGGATATTACCAGATATTGATGACGACGAGAACATTGGACAAGAATGCTTTGACCATTGAAAGAAGCAGAAGAAAAATGTCGAAGCCATTTGACAATAGAGCTAAATTTCAGTTTCAACTTAAATCTTGAGACTGGCACATCCAAGATCATTTCCTATCACCAACATCATGACTAGTTAGCAAGGCCGCACATGTACCATGATTTCGTTTAGGGCCTCTTCTAAGTGGCTTTTAAAAATAGCTTTTAACTTTTGCTATAGTACCTAACTTTTAAACGGGGTATTTTCTCAAGACAGTGTCTACAAGTTAATTGTAGTACACGTTAAAAGCCCAACATCTGTACTAACTAAAATCGCAAGCGAGTATCTCTCTCTCCGTAATCTCTATCACGAATAACCCAAAATTCAAAAATTCCTACCAAAAGCCATAAGTCACAACCAAAAGCCAAAAAAAAGAACATGCCCTTGGTCCTTGTTCCAAACAGCTCTAGTTTTTCCTTTCTAGAAGCTAACTTTTGAACGGAGTGGCTTTCTCAAGGTGATTTATATAAGTCATTTATAGGAGTTACTGCAGGAGTCGCTTTAAACGAAGTGACTTCTCAATATGAGTATCACTTACTCTCTCAATCTCTATCGCAATCAGCTAAAAACCACAAGCCACAATACTTTTGAACATGACCTTAATAGTGAAATCAACAACAAAGTGTATCTTTATTGATTCAGCAATGAAGTACAACGAGAGGAGGGTTTGTAGCTACTTCTAATTATAGGGAAAATACAATGTTGAAATAAATTTAAGAACTAAGGGAAGAAGTAATGCGTGACAAAAAGTAGATTTGTTGAATTGGATTGTGGCTTCTTTGATGTCGCAATGGTCGTTTCTTTTATAGCCTCCATCCTTGTCATATAAAACAACAGTGTCCTTGTTATGCTTATGGAAGCGTTCATATTGATTTTTGTTGATGGATTTTGGCTAAAAATGAATGGCAGTGGCTGAAAGAAGTGGCTTGAGGAAGGGGGCGAGCGATGCAAAAAGTAATAGAAATATGCGTACATGTGACGGGAGTGAAAAGAGTAGGGTTGGTGATACACCTATGACTCCCCGTCTTATCCTTGGAACGATACAGTATTGAGAAGAGTGGAGAAGTCATTTAGAGAAGCCAGATATTCATATTATTTTTTAACTTTTCTAAGTAAAAGTCAGAAGTAGAATGCAATATGAATAGGGCGTCCAGTAGTTGTGAAATGCTATGTTGTGTATGCTTTATTGTTAATTTGTGACACTTGTCTGGTGCAGAATATGATATTGTGGATAAATTTATGCTCAAACTTGCTATATATGCTGGCAAAGGTGACTTTGGTTTGTAACATGAAAATGCTAACACCAAGCCGCACTTGGGAGGAGGTAGGGTGGGCAGGGTGCTACAGTTCATCAATGAGTTAGAGCCTGTTCTTTGCGGCTTCTAAAAGTCGCTTTTGGCTTTTGCTACAGTAACTAACTTTTAAACGGACTATTTTTTTTAAGATGGGGTCTACAAGTTAATTATAGTACACGTTAAAAACTAATATCTGTAACATCAAAAATCACAAGCGAGTATCTCTCTTTCCACAATCTCTGTCGTAAACAGCCAAAAAGCCATTAGCCGCAGCCATCAGCCGCAGCCAAAAAGAACAGGCCCTTAGAATGAATGAGCCTATGTACATAGTTTTAGTCTTTGGCTGAAATGATATTGTAGCATCTGTTAGTTTTTTCTAAGATATTTAATTAAAAATAAAAAATAGGACAAATAAAAAATATAATTATATCCTAACGGATAATGTAAATGAAAAAGAAAAAAGGTGAAAAAACTCACATTAAAAAACAACACATTCTAAACGGTTTTAAACCAAAAGGCATCACTGTTTGGTATGGAACCATAATTGAATCAACAAGATTACGAGAATATGCGGTCATTTAACTAAGAATGTAGTTTGAAGTAGGTGGGACTACTTTAAAAAATTGGCAAATTAATATTAATCCAATAACCAGACTTGAGGTGCGAACTCGCCACACCTTTTGTTGGGACGTACGAGACACCTTTAGGGGTGATCGGAATAGCGATGGCTTTTGATTTTTGGCTGAAAAAACACTGTAGTTGGCTGAAAAAAACACTGTAGCTGAGTTAGTGGATAGTGTAGTGAATAGTGAAAAAAACTGAAGCTAGAAGCTGAAACCGAAAAAAGCCGAAACGATCAGGGCCTTAATCCAATGATCCAATAAGCAACTGAGGTCCACGTTTTATGTTGTTCCTATGGAGGCTTATCTAGTATGCGAAGGATACTACGATGTTCATCTATCTCCACACTGACAAGTTGGGTCCATGAGGTCGCACGCTCGAGTCATTTCTCTTCTTGCACGCTAGATAAATGTGAGTTTAATCGATACCAATGTACAGACACTCAGCCAATCTATATAAATAAAAACAACTGGTAAAATTTAAGGCACCATATTCGTTTTGAGGATAAAAAAATTCCATAATAATCCTAAAAAGAAATATTTTAAAAATTCTCATATTAATCGAAAAAAAGAATCATCTCTACCGCTTATTTTAATGAGAATAGATCATAACGATGCAGATTAATTATATATGTATATTAGAGTTATATAGCAAATACAATTATATTTTAATTATAGACAGTAGAGTTATATATCAAATATAACTATATTATAATATCTAGACATATAATTACGGGAATAATCTGCTAATTAATATAAACGACACTATGTCACAGTGTAAAGTACATCTAAGTCAAATGCGGATAGGCCGGGCTTGAGTTGGGCCGTTGAGAGCAGCTTAATTCCTTCTAGGCCTACAGCCTACCGCCTACATCATAACCTAGCCGGGACACTCCTATCCTTCTACCAAATATAACTTGTTGAGAAAATCATGGCCGTTAGTTAGGCCCCAATCCCAAGCCCAACCTGATTCCAAATCGAAGCAGAGATCCCTGACCGTCCGATCAATCCCATCCCAGATCACAGCCATCAATAAAACCCTAGGCTCTTCCCCTGTGTCCTGCCGTGCCACGACTAACTCCATCCAGGCCAACCCACGCCTGTCACACTTCGTGTAATTATCTCAAGGATAATCACACTTAAATAATAGATTATTATTCGCCTAATCAGTAAAACATTGTTCCGGCGAATAATAAGCCTTTACCAGAGTCACGCAATAATATAGAAACTGTACTTTTATTACAGTACTTGCCACGATGGCTATAGTCTTAGTACAAGTACATAAATAGCAAAAGATACAAAACAGATACCATATGGTTCTCCTGCTCGACTCAACGGGATGCCTATTCATCCCAACTGTACTATAGGGGATCCACCTTCTCTGGCTCCTCGTAGTCATCACCCTTCTCTCTAGTGAAATCGCTGGTGCTTTCTATCCCTTCATCCGGCTCGGAGTACTCCCCGGTCAGAATAGAGTCTAAAAAGGGAGATAATAGCAAGGATGACTACTAACATACTCAGCAAGCATCGTAATAGCAAAATGTATTGTACGCCTCTCTTTGTCCTTACTTCAATTTCTAATCATTTGCTTTCAAAAAATAGTCTCATTAAATTAAGTGATAGACTTTAATTTATGAAGATTCTACATTTCACTCAGGTGAAGAAAGATCCTTAGTGATCACCGTAGTCCCTAATCCAAGAGACTGGATTCATGATTTTATTAAGTACTACACAGGCTTGTGCCACTATACCCATAGCTATTTTGAACCATCATAACTAGGTTTTCCACACTTCTTTTGGTGTAGGTCAAGTTCAATGTATAGAACATTTTCCAAGTTATGCTGCTCAATCTCCAACCCATCTATTTTTCATTGGTGTGCTGGGTCGCTCATCTGGGCTCCGCCAGCTTCTAATAGTGTTTGGTCGGTACCGACTCTAGGCCCAACACTTCACCTGCACATAGAGCGTCTTGTGACTTACTTCTAAATTGGCATTACTGGTCCTGAGCTTCATTCAATCTCTACTCACACGCAAGTACTTACCCAGTGTGGAGAGATGGATAACGTAATAGGGTAGTATTTTTTTGCCTGTCTGAGACAAAAAAAAATGGTTGGCACTTTAATTACAATGCTCGATCCGAGTAAGAGTTTAGTGGATCCTTATATTCTTGTCATATATAAAGGGGCCCACCTTCCCCCTCTCTATCTTTTCAAAGTCTCATTTACCCTCTTAATTATATACTTTTGTAGTCCTGCTGCTCCTCTTAGTCGGACCACAATTCTTATCTCATGCCCCTTTGTCTTTCTTCTCTTTCCTTTTCTCATCTTTTCTTTTATTCTCCCATTTCTTTCATCTTCTTAATTAATTTAATTTTTCAAGTACATTTTCTGATGCAAGTATAGCATAATGATACAAAACATAATTTGTACATTTAACATAACTATATTTGTGATTAAGAATTACTTTGCCTGAGTAGTAGTAAGTGCTGGGATCAACTGCAGCCTGATTTGCTACCTCGGCTCGAACTGGCTTGATTTCTACATTACACGTAGACGCTTTATTATAGTTTATTTAGGATACTACTAGATTAGAAAAATTCCCATACCCCATTTTGGTGGATTTCTATCCTATCTATGGTGTTAGAGTTTTATTGGGCTTCTTCCCTCTTGCTACTGGTCCCTTGGTTGCACTGGTTCCAATTTACAACCTGGCCCATTTAGCTCTAGGCCCACTGGCCCAACTCTTGGGCTCACCAGCTCGCACACAATATCGTTCCCTTTGGCCTAGCTCGGCCGAGACAAAACGTCTCACCTCCCTGGAAAAGCACACGCTCAGCCGATGCGGCCGCACAACACCTCACCTCCTTGGTTCTCATACGCTCGATTGACGCTCTAGCTCCTTTTTGCCGCTCTTCTCCCCTTACTCCCCTTTCTCGGCGCCGAAGCTTCCTTCCTTCCTTCTTCCTCAAGGCCGGATGCTCTACCTCGCCTGACTACTCGGTACACCACCTCCTTCTAGCTCAGTTCCAGGTCAATCTACCTTTCCCCGAGTCACTTCTCAATGGATCTACAACCTTTGCTACTCCCCATTGTCGGATGTGGTGGTTGCCCGCCGGATCTAGAGGCTGCTCATCAGATCGAGCAGTTATTCACTGAATCTTTGGCTACTCGGCTTCTCGGCCTCCAGCTACTCATGGCTACTACTCAGCAGCTCCCTCAACCTCCTCTCTATCCTTAAGAAGAATGCACTCGCTGGGGTGGATCTTACGGTGGGCTTGGTTTTTGGCCGGTGGTTATGGCTGGCTGGCTCGTCTTCGTCTCCTCTCCGGTTCTATCTCCTCCTCTACTTCTATCTGAGCTTATGCATTTTGATTCTAGTTATTATTCCTGTTATATTTGTACAAATTTTACTACACCCGGTTCTTGGGGGATCCTAGTGATCGTGCTGTCGGGACTCGGCTTTTGGGGTTCGCATGCCCGGGAGTGGTTCCCCATATTTTTGAGGGTGCTCATGGTGCTAGGGTGAGTAGCTGGTCACTGTGGTAGCCACCGATTGGGCTGGGTGGTCTCTCTCTCCTTCTCAGCTGCCTGGCTCAACCGGCCTAGCCAAGGTGGAGTGGTGCCGAGCATTTGTGTGCTTAAGCAGAATGAATCTGAAAAGTTAAAAAAGGAAGAAATAATAGTGGGAGGAAAAAAGTGGGTCAACTTGTGTCAAGCTGAGAATATTAAGCTCGCTAGTTGGTTGCAGTTGTGATGTGGTCTTCACACAGTTGTGGATGTGAACGAAGGTGTGGCTGAGGCTTTTGTCGCCATCGAGGACATCGTCTTGTGGTAGTCCACCTGGTCGGCTTCCTTGTCCCATGGTCCATGCTCTCCTTTGTCTTTCTCTACTTTCTGCCTCCCCTTTCCCGACACTCCTCTCTTCTCACTGGTAGGCTACTGGTGATGGGTGGGATGGTGGTTCTCTGGCTTCGGCCATGAATGATGATGGGTGGACTCTTAGTTGGTTAGTGTCCTTGGTGGTTTGGCAATGCGATAGGGCAATACCATTGGTCTGGAAATGTTGGCTTATATACATGGGAGGTTTTGGCCTCTCTCTCTAGCTCGGCTGTGCACAGCTGGGAATGCCCGAGTTTATCCTCTCATGAGTCTTGCACTCCTGTTGCTTTGGCGGATTGAAAGTCTTAAAATGTGGGTTGTTTACAATTTTGGAATCCTTTGAGCGAAAGTTAGTGGAAAAATATGAACATTGGATTCTAGAATGCTGAATGATAAGGCCTACTTATGGTGAGAGGTGCTGACCGGCATGGGACGGTCTGGAAATCTCGATGAACGCTACTCTATTTGGCTTTAAGAGTCTGAGGGTACTGACGTAGCTTCTTTCCCCCATTATTTTTATTCTCTCTTAGATTATTATTTGATTTGCTCTTCAACTACAAAAAAAAAAGGAGGGGGTGGCTGGGTTGGGATGCTAACATTGGCAACACACGGAGATAGGGCAAGGAAATGCAATACAATAATTAATTTAGCCTTTAGCTTATTGCAATTGTAATTAGAAATTAATTTTTCATGCATGCACAATTTTTGTAATTGGAAAAGAGTTGTAATAATTAGTTTTAATTTATTTTTGAGGTCTAGAATTAAAAGTTGTAATTCATTCTTGTAATTGTTAAGTTATAATGGCATCCACAGTGTATGAAAATAGGGGGTCTTAAGCCACCTTACGGTCGACCTTATATATTACAAGGTCGACCTTAAACAAGTCATAAGCAAAAAAAAAAAAGCTTAAGGCCAATCCTCAAGTTAAAGACTTGACCATAAATATTAAAATACAATTTTTCTTTTGAATCCTGTATTCTCTCTCCCTCCACCAGCCAATCACTGTGACATAAGAGATTAAGGTGGGACCCTCCTTAAGGCCGAGCGGTGGCCTTAAATATAACAGAGTCAACCTTAACAACTAGGTGGGACCCACCTTAAGATCCATTATGATATATACACTACGGATGCCCAAATAATTTTAATTATTTTTTAATTACTACTAATTATACTGGTCAAAGTTAAGTATTATTAGGGTTCTTTCAACGCCCACGTCGTAACTCTCAACACCGACCCGAGCTCGAACCTAGACCGAGCCATTGTTATTTGTCATCGTCTCGCCCGCCTCGAGTCCGACCCGTATCTGGGCCGTGTCGCACCGCTTTTTTCCTTTAATTTTTTTCCTCGATTTCTCTCTCCGCGTCATCCCCGTCTCCTTTCGCCTCCATCACCCCGCCCGCCTTAACCCTAGACCACAGCGTGCCCTCCCGCGTCGTCCCCACGGTGCCAACTCCGGCGGCCGTCTGCCGCCGGGAACCCTACGTAACGCCCCGGCATGCCACTCGATCCGGATCTCGCGTGAGTCCTCCCCCTGTACGGCTCGTGTATTGTTAGGGTTTCCTTTTGTTCTTTCCTATTCTAGCTCTCGATCAGTCGATGCCTCGTGCCCGGTATGTCTCATCGTGCAGGGTAGGGTAGTTTTAGTTCTTGATATGCGTTGTTGATTGTTGGTAAAGATTGCAGAATTGAGTTGTATTGGTGTATGCTGAATTGTTGTGTTGTTAATAATTTATAATTTTGCAAATAAAGTGTGTAGCTTCTTGGTTTGCCCAATTGGCGTAGCATTGCAGTGTGTAGAGGTGCCATGTAGGAGAGGCAATGTGGGGGGTCAGCGGGTGCTGCCCTTGATGTTTGGTGGCAAAATTTGAGTTACCATAGGATGACTCTGCTGAGGGAAATGTTTTTATGTGCTCCTACATATTAGTGATTCGTTGTTTCCCTGTTGTCTGTATTTTACCTTCGCTAAGGCCTGTAGTTTTTGCGCCTGTTTGAACAGCTGCACTGTTTTATTTATATGCTGTGGTTCTGTTGTTGTCACCGCAGTTACATTGTATTACGCTCACGCTGTTATTCTATCTTTAGTTTACTTGTCTGTTGTTGCTCTATGCCATGCATTGCTTCTTGGTCAGTGCATTGGTAGCAATGTTGAGTGTGCATAGGGGATGCAATGTGGAGTTCAGTAGGTGGTGTGTTTCAGTTTGAAGTGGCAAAATTGAGCTTTTGTTTGTAGTACAACTTTTGCTATGCTGCATTGTATTAATAATTTGTTGTTTCTCTTTTATTACAGTTTGGCCCTGGTTGTTGTGTGAGGTGGTTGTAGCTGCTGATCAAACTCTTGATGACTTAAATCTGCATTTCAGGTGAGCTAGAAGCATGATGGCACAAGCCCTGCAAGGAATCCAGCAGCAATATGCATCGAGTGGCTTTCATATGCAGGCACCATATACACAGACTGCAGCTCAAATTCTTCAGCTGGATAATATGGATCCAGATAGCTCTCGAATTCGCATCATGGTCCAACATAAAATGTAAGTTCTGAAACCACCAATATCGACAATAGCTTTAACTTGCTGATTGCTAATTGGTAGTGTACTAGCTCATTATACCAGCAAAGATTACAATCCAGGGCATTTATTTTAGCCATTTCACTGCCGTGCAACAAATTGGTTTCTTTCTATAAATTTGTCAAACATAGGCAGAAACTCTATAATGGCAATGTGAGCTGTCTATTGCTAGCATAGTTCTGCATCCAAGTATTCAACAGTGTGATAAAATGTTGTGTGCATTGTTAGTCTTAAGCCATATCACTATGATCATGCTAACCATATTCATTACTTTTACAAGGCTGAATTTATTTGTTGATCATATTTTTGCTGATATGGCATATTTAATCTTATACTCAACTAGATAACTACCATTTAGCAGTGCCAAGTGTCATTTAGACCAGAACTTTTGACTAAGGATGACAGTCTTCCTTTTGCTGTACATACTGTGTTGTATGGCCATTTCTTATATGTTCAATGGCTTTCACATGTTCATTACTTTGTCATTGCATTGCTGGTCTATCAACCACTGTGTTCATGACTTCAGAAGTACGTGTTTGTATCTAGCTTGCCTATATGCGGAAGATGTGCTCATGCCATAGTTTCAAAGTTTGTTTATCCAAAATTGTGCTCTATCAACCACTGTGTTCATGACTTCAGAAGTACGTGTTTGTATCTAGCTTGCCTGTATGAGGAACACGTGCTCATGCCATAGTTTCAAAGTTTGTTTATTCAAAATTGGCATTGTGTGAATTTCATGGTTCTTCCACTAAAAGCTTGACATCAGTTCAACTTTCCATTTGAGTGAACTATTGATATGCTGCTGAAATTCTACTATTCCACACTTATGTTTTCTAACTACAACCTATAGCAAAATATGTGGACATATTGTGTATGACACAATCCTTGTTCTTGTGCTTGATTCTTTTAAACACATACATAATTGATAATTTGGTAGTTTAAAATTTCCTTTAGGAATACTAGAGGATGGTTGAAAAAAGAGATAGTTGCTTCTTTTTTGTTATCTAATTCATCGTACATATCACTTGTTTGCACACTACGTCCTGATTTTTTTCCTATCCAGTGTACAGTACCTGAAAGAACGGGAGGAATTCTGTAACTTGAACCCACATTATCTTGTGGCAATTTCAAAAAATATTGATGAACAGTTTTTTAAGGAAGCTGAATCACAGGTTTGTGTTGCACTATAATTATAGTATAATAATATATGATCACACATGGTTCTATATTTTGGAGTGATTTATGCTGTCCTATTATATCATCTTTAGAATTTAGCTACGTGTTTTACTGAACAAAAAGTAACAGTCAAAGTTTGAGCAATTACTGTAATTTGTTCTGCTTTCCTTACATGGTCTCTTACTTTGAAATAATTTGATATGCATAATGAAAGTGATTGTTTGAATTCAATTTTTATCTAACTCATTAGTTCTGAATGACTTGCTAACATCTAGTTCTTTTCTCTCAGGTCCACTACATGGATTTCGAAACTGTAAAAGTTAGGTTGAGTGCTGTGCTCAGTTCTGGATCATTTGGTAACAGTAGATATGCTTGGGTTTCTTCAGCAGCTTCATTCACGGTAAACTCAGAACAGCTGCCTGGGATAGAGGTGCCAGATTTAAGTGTACAGCATGGTAGAGCTGTTCCTGGTTCTACTAATTTGCCCTTGTGTGCAAGACGCTTATCCACACATAATGTGTTCTCTTCTCAAAGTGAGTTGAGATGATGAGTTCTTTACTTTTACCTCACAATACACCTTCAGAATTTTAATTCTTTATTGGCTTGATTTTGGCAGGGTATGTACCAAATGACCATCATAAGGTTGCTGCTAACTTTGCTTGTTCATCGGCTGATAATATTAGACGGAGGCCTGAAAGCTTAATAAACACCACTGTTGCTCCATGTGTGTCAGCACTACCAAAATGCAGTCCTGGTCTTGGTGGGGGTGACAGTGGTGGAGTGCATAATGGTCATATAACGGACCATTTCCCAGGTAAGTTATTTTTCTTCCCTTATCTTATGTATGAAACTGAGCTGAAGTTATTTTTCATCATAATCATTATGACCAAACTTTGCCAGGTGTCAGGTGATGCTCATCAAGTTGATAGTCCACAACCATCGACGTCTGGGAGTTCCAGTTTTTTGTCAGCAAGGTGTGATCAAACCACAAGTTCTAGTGCAATGACAACATTTTCAATTGACTCTGTCTCAACAGCAAATGGTCAAAAACTTTCTACAAATAACAGCATATATTCCGTCAGTCAAGGACCATTATCGCTACAATACAGAGAGTGTGAGTATGCGTGGAGTCACCCACTAGAACAATCAGATCAGTCAAACATCAGTTCCAGTTCTTCGTCAGCAAGGTGTGATCGAACCACAAGTTCCAGTGCAATGGCAACATTTTCGATTGACTCTGTCTTAACAGCAAATGGTCAAAAACTTTCTACAAATAACTGTTAAGGGTATTTAGGTATTTTCCCATATGTCTAGGGTTTGTGTCCTTGTGTCCTCTTTGTATTATATATATGCCCCATGGGCTATTGCAATACATCAATCCATTCAGTCTTACATGGTATCAGAGCAAGGCTGAGTCCTTAGCTAGATCCACACCCCAGCTTCCGCTGCTGCCCTCGGGAGGAGTGTCTCCACTCCCGAGGGCGGCCATCCACGCTGGCCGCCGCTGCTCTCCACCGCCCGCCGTCGCCGCTGCGTCATCGGCGCTTCGCCCGGCCGCACCAGCCGCCGCCGCCAGATCCGCCCGCATCTCGCGACCGGCTGGCTGGCCGCGCCGATCCGGCTGTCTCCGTCACTAATCTGGTCGTCGCGCCTTGGATCCGGCCGCCGCCGCCTCCCAGCCGTCGTGCTTGCGCTTCCGCGCCTGCACCGCCGCCTTCGAACGCCGCTGCCGCTCCCGGCATCCTCCAGATCCGCCACACCTACGTCAGATCCGGCCGCATCCAAACAGCCGCGCCTCCAACTCCACCTCGGCCCGTGCCAGATCCGGCTAGATCCGCCGCCATGGATCTCGCCGTCGCCACATTAGCTCCTCGCCGCGCCGCCGTTGGCCTCCTTCAGCCGTCGCCGCCTCTCGCGCGCGCGCGCGCGCGCCGCCGGAAGCGCCGCCGCCGAGCCTCCGACCCCGGCGGCGAGGCGGATCCATGGCTCCCCTCGTCGGATCCTGGCTCCACGCGCCGGATCCCACCGCCGGGCCCTTTCCTCGCTTGGATCCGGCCGCCTCCACGCCGGATCCGTCCGGCCGTCGCGCTATGGGCGCCATCACCCGCACGGGCTCCAGAGGGGAGACAAAGAGCTGGGTTTCACCTTTTTCCTTCCCAGTGAACCAAACATCAATATCATCGGGGAGGATAGAGGCAGGGGCTGGATTGGGGCGAAGGCTGGTGACATGTCAAAGCTGTTGAATTTAGCTCCTGTTAGCTCCTTTTGAGTCTTTTATTTTGTGTCTTCCGTTGCGTCCACCTAAATTCGTAGTATTTATCTTTATCAGTTTGTCAATACCATGCGAGTCCACATAAAATCCTTGTCAATCAGCCGACTTCTTTGCTAGCCACGGTCCATTCTCTTAGATGGCGTGGTCCTCTTCTTCCTTTTTCGCATAGTCGCAGCCGTCGCTCTTCTTTGAGCCACTACAGATCGTAGAAGTCTTCATGATGCCACCGCTCTTCTCTTTGAGCTGCCGCCTCGAGTTTCTAAGGTCGCCGCGCTTCTTCTGCACCGCGCCTCCGTTGCGCTTCTTGTGCACAGCGTCGCCGCCATCTCGGGCTTCGATCTGTGCTACTATGCTTCTATCTCCCTCTTCAGCTTGATTGTTAAGGGTATTTATGTCTTTTAGTTTAGTGTCAACCCTTCCAAATGCAATGCTATTGCATACGCTTTGCATTTGAGGGGGGGTGTTAAGGGTATTTAGGTATTTTCCCATATGTCTAGGGTTTGTGTCCTTATGTCTTCTTTGTATTATATATATGCCCCATAGGCTATTGCAATACATCAATCCATTCAATCTTACAATAACAACATATATTCCGTCAGTCAAGGACCATCATCGCTACAATACAGAGACTGTGAGGAAGAGTTACAGTATGCGTGAGTCACCCACTAGAACAATCAGATCAGTCAAACATCACAACTGGAGCCCAGGACTTGTTGTATCTCTATGACCACACTAAAATGTGCCCGTATATCAAAGGAGAGTGCGGAATTGACGGATGCATGCAAATGAAAGAAAAACTTTGCCATATATCGGACCACAAAGGTTTTTGCAGGGAGAAATGCTCAAATATAGGCACACTCTTTACTCATTATCAATGCTGCGTCGTGACTGACTGTTATACTTGTGGCCTTGTGGAAGAGAGAGTGGAGATTGAACAGACTTCGAATGGTACTGTGTCAAAGCCAACCTCACCTACTTCAGATGAATGTTCTGGCAAGCATCGTCTGGCAAAACGTTTGAAGGTTGATTCTCCCAATCTTGTCCATGTCAATGAAATAGAGATTCCAAAAGAACAACAGCCTGTTATCAATGAGACTCATGTATCTGCTGAAACAGTACAGTCTGAAACTACAGAATTACCTGCAAAGTCACCGTGTTGCAGTTCCTTGGGGGACAACAATGCTAGCACCAATACTGTTCTAGGTCCCACCAGTGAAGACTTACATAACGTGGAGATTGTTAGATCATCGGAGGCTGCTGTACAAACTGAAGAAGAATTGTGCTATGAAAATGTTGACATCAAGATGAAGGACACTAAGGTTGGTTCATTGAATCAAACATCAATAGGAGCCAACTTAAGTGCAAGGAAGAAAAGAGGGGCTTCAATACTTTATGCATTAACTTCTGAGGAGCTTAGAGATCACATGAGAAGTCTGAATCAGCATACTTGTCCCGTGAGTGAATTGGATCTCATACAGGTTTTTCATTACTGTAAAAACACTGGATCCTTGGTTGATGCTGTAATCTCTACAGATTATGCCACTGAGTAATTGCAAGTTAAATAACTATTATGTACTTCCACTTGAGTTTATTGTGGCTTAAAATTTTAGGTTTTCTTATTATTCAAACTAGATTGATTGTATTGTGCAGAATATTTATTTATTGAGCTATAGTTTATATCCCTTGTCACAATTTGCTTTATATTTTTCAGAGCAAGGTGACAACGGAAGTACTCCAGTTAGTTGAAGGCTTGCCTGATCAGAATACATGCAGTTTATGTGGGATGGAGAGACTTCTTTTTGAACCCCCTCCACGATTTTGTGCTCTCTGTTTTAAAATAATAAATTCTATGGGATCCTATTATGTTGAAGTGGAAAATGGGAATAAAAAGGCATCAATATGTGGCAAATGTCACCATCTTAGTAGTGCAAAAGCTAAATATCAAAAGAAATTCAGTTATGCAGAAACAGATGCTGAGGCAGAATGGGTAAGGTGCTTTTCTGATCTCTCTCTGACTGTTCTTAATTATATATAAATTTCTCATCTTTTGTTCTCTTTATGTCTTTTCAGTGGGTCCAGTGTGATAAGTGCAAAGCTTGGCAGCATCAAATCTGTGCTCTTTTCAACCCTAAAATTGTGGAGGCAGAGGCTGAATATACTTGTGCAAAATGTTTCTTGAAGGAGAAGGATAGTGGAGATATTGATTCGCTGGAGTCATCTACTGTTCTGGGAGCATGGGAGTTACCAAGAACTAAACTAAGTGATCATATTGAGCAAAGGCTTTCGGAGCGGCTTGAGCAGGAACGGCAACAGAGGGCAAGAGCTTCAGGAAAAGTCGTTGAGGAGGTGTGTTATGTTTGTGATTATCTTGTACCACATACAAAGTCTCATGCATAATCTACTACTGTTGACCATGCACCTGATTGTGGCCCTATTACACCCCTGTTTAAATCTTATTTCTATTTTCCGGATGCATTTTTGTTGTGCTACTTGCTCTTTTTAATCCTTGTTGATCGGACTTAAATGTTAATCCTTGTATTGTAATCTTCTACAATTTTGGGTTTTATTCCATGAAAAGGTGGCTTGATTTTTTACATTGGCTCGCCGAGCCTAACACAACCCCCTTTTTTCCTGGCTTGGGATAGGCTATATAATAAACTACACAGGTGGAGTTTGTATTGTAATCTTCTACTGTTGAAAATTGAAATGCATTTCTGTTCTTGTTCTATATGATGACATTTGATTCGATTTGGTCATTAATCCTTGTGTTGGTGCAGTGTTGGCAATTCATATTTAATTTTGAAATATACAACAAACAGGGTATTTTTTTGGTTTGAGGATCTTGTGTTAAACTATTACTGAGCTTTTGTGTTTGGATTTTATTGCATTCCAATAAAAGATGGTCTGTATGCATACATGTTCCAAATTTGACGTGGTGATCCAGCTCATATACAATCCATGACCGAGCTTGACAATAATAGTGTTGTGGAATTAGCGCTGATTGCTGATGCTTACTCGTTATCAGACTATCTATATTGATCTTAATGTTATTTGCCTCTCTCTAGGAAGTGTATTTCTCTGCTGACAACTCTGGAGTGTACTTATTATACTTGTCTTTTGTGCTCCAATTTTTAGGTACCAAGTGTTGAAGGTCTTACTGTTAGAGTGGTTTCTTCTGCTGCCAGAGTACTGCAAGTCCAGCCATGTTTTCGGGAATTTTTTAAACAAGAAAAATATCCTGGGGAATTTCCATACAAATCAAAGATGATTGGATGATAGTTTATTTGATCAATGCTTTTGTTATAATATCCAAGTAAATAATAATTTCAGCTATTTAGTAGATAGTGAGGGTCACCTTTTACTGCCTTTTTGTTTTTATACAGGCCATTCTCTTGTTTCAAAAGAATCAAGGAGTGGATGTTTGTTTATTCGCCATGTATGTACAAGAGTATGGTTCAACTTACCCATTGCCAAATCAAAGGCATGTTTATCTTGCATACATCGATTCTGTCAAGTACTTCAAGCCTGAAATCAAATCTGCAAATGGGGAAGCTCTCCGTACCAAGGTTACAAAAAGCGTTAAGCGCTAAGCGAGCGGTGACCCACTGCCTAGAGCTTAAGAGCGAGCGGTGACCCACTGCCTAGAGCTTAAGCGTTTTATACTGTAGCAAGTCTGAATGCTATAATTGTGAAAATCTGAAATAATTCTACTTGCAGAACAGCAGAAGTGAACTATGGAAGTTTGGCAATCTGCTGAAAGGATGATTCATTGAAGAAATATGATAAAAATGCAATAGGCTTATCAACTAGTGACAATGTATTTAGCTTAGATTATGTTGCCAGTTTTTTCATGTAATAGGCTATCAACTTGAGGAGAAGTATAAACAGAAATATACCTCATTTGATCTTATTCCTGAACTGGTTCAGCTAAGCAATTGTTGGTTTCATGTTGTCAAGTTGTTCCTAACAGAGATGGGAAACATCGATTAGGTACTCAAAATAGTTTTTTAGATGAAATAGCCTTTCGCATCTCTTGATCTTTAGATGAAATAGACTTGTAAATCATAGTTTTTTAACCAGTATACGACAACAAAATTGGTCACTAAAAATCTTATCCAATTCTATAGACTCCCAAGTTTCTCAAGCCACTCTTGAAGTAACTGTTTGGTAAAAGTCCAAATCATCACTATTCACTACTTGGAACAGGATTTTGGTCCAATAAGAGTATATTTGAGCATGGATAACTTTGAACAATAAATCTAATAAAAATGCGCAGAAAACAGGTGCCACCTGCAATTTATGCGCTGATATTCGAGAATCATATCCAACAAAGATTCTTAAACGTCTCAATCCATCTGCCTTCTTGTTTAATAACCATGCAGCGAAAGCAACAGCTATAGCTTCAGTAACAGGCTCAGTGAGATTGACAGGCTCACTTTCTAATACGGGGTCGCCCGATCTTCTCGATGTAGGATGGATACTCGCGGGAGTCTTGATGAATCGCAATGATCCTCCAGTGCCAATACAAGGGACGAACACTCTTTAATCCGCCAAAACACACTCGCGTCGATTTCGCCGACCACCAAGAGAAGATCTATCGTGCACCCAATTCTCAGCGGAAAGGCTGAACGATCTTGATTGAAGAACACTTCTAATTCGCTCACGGAATTTCAGCAGCAATGATAAACTCGAATAAACTTTAGTAGATTGATTATTCTCAAAGGTGGTCTGGGCCATAAGGCTGCCAATACATGGCTTATATAGCACGTTGGGACGTCCATAGAGTCCACAAACCTAGTACAACTCAACGCTATATGGTTTTAGATACGAACTCTCACAAAAAGGAAACTAGATTTTACAGCCATCATATTGTTTCAGCCATAACTTTTGATCCGTGACGAATTTTATGCTGGGACTAGATCGATTGCGTAGCCCTTGAAATTATCTTTCCAACGAGTACAAGAACACCCAAATCGGACTCCGTTTATGAAAGTTATGACCTTTTTAGTAACTGCCTGTCAGGCTGTTCCGAACCGAATCCGAATTAAATTCTAAGTTTGAATCCAATTGGCCTTGTGGGAGGTACGAATTGGGCTTGAAAATCTTATCCAAAACTTGTAGTTTAAGTCCTTGGACTTCTCCCTTTTGCTCTCCCACTGCATGGACTTTCTTCCTTCATATCTTTGACACCTAATGTGGTTATTCTTTTCCTTTTGCCTCTCTATTGCTTTGCCATTGACAAACCTAAGAATGTACCATTTGATAACATGAGGTAGTATTCCATTCTTATGAATAACAACATTATATTTAGTTTGGAATGAGTTCACCTAGCAATATTTCATGCAGCTTAATAATTCCTTCCAGTTGAATAATATATTTAACTGAAAAGTACAAGACACGTGCATATCCGCATCATCCTCCCCTTCTTCAAGAAAAGTCGTCCTTGGCTTTTGATAGCCTGAAATTGTACTAAACAAATTATACGTGTACGTATGGTATATATATTTGTCGTCAACACTTCTTTGACTTATCTCATCATGAACTTCAAAAGGTGTTATAAACGAAACGAACAACATATATGCATGGTATATGTAAGAGTCAATTGTTATAGCATTCTCATTATTTTGCACAAACCGATCAATATAGTAGTGACCAAAATGCGTATGCATTGCAATATTGTTTGTCACATCATTCTCCCTCCCATAAAAGAAAGTCGTTTTCGACTTTTCTAAGGACATGGATAGATCATTAATGGGTAAAATCAGATTTAGTTGTTCAGATACCGAGAAGAAAATTTTTTATGCTTTCCATGCTTCAACTGTGCTACTCTAATTACTTGTACATAATTGCTTATCAAAAGGTAAACAAATAGGTTTAAGAAATCTTTTAAAACAGCAAGCTCTATTGTTGACACTTATTTCATTGCAATCATGATATAACACAAAAGGTTGTTTATCTATAATATGCAATTTTAATTTAGCAAGCTTATCACATGTAATGCAAATTCTGTGAACATAAAATTTGTCATCTACTCCATAATCTCCCATCAAATTAAACTTATATGTGTAGACATGGGTACTAACTAGTGATTTTGAACATGAAATTTCAGCAATATTATCAATCACACTAGATAGCTCTCTAGAATCATCAAACATGATATAGTATAAAGAATTATTAGAAGATATTCTAATAAAAACTTCGTTATGAGTAATCAATTCCACATTATGTAAATTGAGTAAGGAAATTTCAGAACATGAAATTTTCGGTTGATAATATGAGTTCTCATAATTGCTAACCTTTGCATAATTAAATTTAGCACCAATATTGTTACCTTTATCATTCTTCTTAGATGATGTAGTTGCTGGGGGTTTAAAATTATTAGGATGTACCCACGGGGCAGCAAGCTCTTTATTCCCTTCTGTGGTCATCTTCTCCTCATTTGCCTTCAAAGGTGCCGATTGTTGAACGTTAAATTCTTCATCTTTAATGTCAACCTGCACAATATGAGAAACAACACTAGAAGTAAATATTAATGTGTTAGTTTCAGATTCATCCTCAATTTGTCTATCTTCTACTTCTCTCTTTTCTTTTGGTGTCTTTCTTACACTTTCAATTTGGATGCTCTCAACCTCACACATGGTGGAATCACACAGCTCACTCTTTTTATCACTCTAACTCAATTTGGCTCTGTGGCTCTCATCCTCGCATGGGTTATGGTGTATCTCAGGAGCTATATGTAGCTTTGGAATATCACTATATATCTTCTTGACCGAAAGAAAAGTCCCATGCTCGGTCATCTTCTCATTTGCCACACTAGTAGGAGCAGAAGAACTGAAGTATGAACATGGAGAGAACTGCGGTATACGTCTCTCCATAAGTCTCTTCTCCTCTTCAATAGCACAATTCACAAGATCTTGCACACTACTAAAATATTTATGTTGAAGTGTAGCGGCAATTTAGAATTTAATCCTCTTTTGAAGTATATCTTCTTTTGTAGTTCACTGATGACACCGGCCCGACGTAATGCATCTTGTAGCTCAAAATAATATTCTTGTACAATGTTATTCCCTTGTATGATACTCTCCAAATAGCGAGGCAATCCCTGTGCATAATAGGGTGGCACATTCTCTCCTCATGAGTGCCTTCAAATCTGACCAAGGTTTAATGAATTCGTTTCTAAATTGTTGATGCCACCAACTATAAGCATAATCTTCAAATTCTCTAGTGGCACACATCACCTCTTGATTTTTGGGAAGCTTTTGAAATCTAAATATTTTCTCCATTCGTCATTCCCACTCAAGATACTCTTCTGGATCTTCACTGCCATAGAAAGGATTATAACTATCTTCTTCTTGTTGTGGATGAAGTGCTCGCACAATATCATTCACGATGTTCGAGCATAACACTTTCACGATGTTGGATCTTCACCAACGGGGATGAGCAGATGGTGGCGGAGGCGATCAGCGGAGGAGTAGGACCGGAGAAGGTGACGGTGCTGAGGCATTGACCGCTAGTGTTAGAGAAGATGACCACGAGGCAGTGGCGCTCGGACAAGGGCGTCAGTGGTGCTCGGTGAGGATGGCGAGGCGGCTACGGGTGCAAAGAATGAGGGCAGTGACACATATGAACATTGATTGGTTGCTTCGATGAATGACACGTGTCATGGGTGAGATCCAACGGTCGGGCAGAGCGTGGCCGGATGGCTAACACGCAGTACGGTGAAAATTGGACGATTGAGGTTTAATGGTCGGAAGGTTTTTGATTTACAAGATTTTCAATTTCCAGATATTCCAATAAATTCATTTGAGCTCTATAAAATAGTAAATAAATTCATAAAAAACCCAGAAATTTTTTTGAGACATAAGGAACCCAAATAAAATACTTTCAGCAATTGTTGATATTTATTTTAGTCATATTAAATCCTTTTAGTTACTAAAAATTCAATTTATGCTTGTGTTAAATTCAGAAAAATCTAAATGATGTATTTTGTTTTAAAGGTTTCAAATAAATTCTAAAAAACATGACGTTACATGGCGCGATGCGTCGGTGGTCCATCTGTCGTTGGCCCTCACTCTCCCTTCTCCCATCTACATGCTGCCCCACGAACACTTGGATGCACCGCCATCCTACTGGCCCTTGTCAGGCTCCGCCACCGGCAGCTCTCCCGGAGTTTGGTCTTGGGGGCTATGTCTTCACCATCGCGCGACTCACCTTCGACTTCCCCTACTGCTCTACTATGCCTACCCTCCGATTGCATCGCTGCTCGGCCCTTGGCCACCATGCCTAGGTGTTGCCACCATGGCTTGGCTTGGCTCCATCGGTGTCATCACCTTCATGCGTCACCACCTCCCTTGGTGTTCGGGTGCCTGTGCCACTGCCCGACTCCTCTTACCACTCAGTGCCACCGCTCGCTCCTTGCTTGGTAGCCACAGCGCACTAGCCTAGAGCTTGCCGTCGGCTCTGATCGTCTACACACCATTGGCTCCGGTCGTCTACACGTCATTGCCCTCAGCCAAACCCCACTACATCCCGCCTCCTTACTACTCCTCTGATACTACCTCCCTTACTACCTCATTTGTACTCTATGTGCATGGTTGTGATGCTTGGTGAGCCATATGCCGTGCTGTGCTATATGTGCCGTGATGGATAGAAAGGGATGGGTAGAGTGACCTATTTGGTTTGTTGGGTTAGAAATGAGAAGCAACGACGATGACCATGGATGGTTATATGCCTTCATGACCGTCGTCCTCGCTCCGCCGTCTTCCTCAACTCCTTTAGGCTCCTCTCCTCCCTCACTACCTCTCTATGGTTGTCATGGAACATAGGGTGGTGTTTGGCTTTGGCTTTGGTTTGGCCAAGCAAGAGAATGAGAGGTTGGCCTCGGGTGGGGTGAAGAAAATGAGTGCGGATGAGAGGAGACGGCTTGGGTGACTTGTTTATGAAGAGGGAAGGGGTGGCCGTGCCCCTAGCTTTGCACTACTGGTTTGCTCTTATCTCCTTTACCCTTTGGACTGGCTGTGCAAAGCATTCACCTTTTCTCTTTCCTCCTCTCACTCTCCTGTAGTTTGGTAAAAAAAAAATAAGGTTTTACCTCATAGCCAAAAGCCTACGGGATAAAATAGCACTGCAACTTGTTTCTCTTTTCTACAGGTGTTACATCTGCAATTATCGACAAGCAAAGCAAGTTGTTCCAAGGACGGGTTGTCAGGCGCCTGTGACAGCAAGGTGATTTGTTTTTCACTCTTATCTAGCTTATTTTCACCAGAAAAGGTTTTAACCCTGAGTCGCGTCAAAACCTACATTTCAGCAGCCCACCGGGGTTTTGAGGGCACAAAATCTGACGCTGTAGTTTTTCTATCAGCAGCATCGCCATCGTCTTTATTAGTATTTTCAACTGGAGCACGAGTTTCCCCAGCTTCGGCCTGATCAAAGGAGACAGTCCAGTTAGTACTTAGTACAACTGTAGCCGCCATTTGGAATTGTGGTTGGAAACCTTCTAGCCTAGAAATAATCAAAGAACTCCTCGTAAAAAATGAAGAATAATGAAATTACAGAAGGTATGTACCACCATGCTGGTTTGTTTGCTTTAGGATCTCATACTTCGTTGTATCATAATAATTGCTTCTCTGACTTAGAAATAATACGCAAGTCTTTTACGCGTATTCTAAAAGTAGACATTTTAATTTATAAAAAAAGGCAATAGAAGCTGTTAGCTAGCATTTATGTTTTAGGGGATGATCGTTTCGGTTTTTTTCGGTTTCAGCTTCTAGTTTCAGCTTTTTTTCACTATTTACTACACTATCCACTAACTCAGCTACAGTGTTTTTTCAGTCAGCTACAGTGTTTTTTCAACCAAAAACTATCGCTATTCCGATCACCCCCTTAATCCACGAACATCCCAAACTACAACTTTAATTCTTTTATAAATAAAACCTTACTCTCCACCAAAAAGTGTTGTCGTAGTTTTCACCTCCAATACAATCGACGATAATGACTACCTTCAGTAACAATATAGACAGTGGCCCAATTTAAAATCCAAACTCTCCACCAAAAGATATTAAATTTTGTTAAATATTATCCGGATATTTTGTGTGCTAAAAATACCTAAATCTGGGAACGTTGGATCTCACGGAGGTTCGTGAGTATTTGATCCTACCTAATGGGTTCGTGTGGATAACGGCTCCAGTTCTCGTTATCTTATCCAGTATAGTATATGTTTCTTTTTATTCTTTTTTTTTTGAATTTATCTTGCTTCGTCTTTTGGTACAAGCCACCAGTGTGCTGTCTCCAACATCAACGGAGAGAGAGGAGAGGGAGCTTCACTTCGGGCGTGGGCGTGGCGGACGGAGAAACCAGCGAGGGCGGAGAGAAACTAGCACCCTTTTTGCTGCCATTCGCTCGCGCGGTGGTTAAGCGGAGGAGCACCCCCGCGATGTCGAAGGTTCAAAATCATGGATTCCTTTTCTCTGTCCCTGAAACAAAACCGAATTTACAAAATTTGAATTTGTTGCTTCTTTTGGTTTCTTGCTTGTTCCTAGCCCTCTCCAGCCCAATCCCGCACCCAGTGGAGCCCAGCCCAGCCCGTTCGCGCTACCAGCCAGCCCACCCGCAAGGATTTTTCGCGCGGCACTGTTCATCGTCCGAAAACGGTCGCCGCCCGATCTTTTCCTTCGCCCGACCGCCTCTAGCGCCTTCCCGCGCCTGCTCACCCCTGCCAGCACCTCCCCCACCTGTCAGCAACAGTGCGAGGCCCCTTAATTAACCCCTCCCCGCTGTCTGTCCTTCTCCGTTGAGAGAGCCGCCGCCGCGCCCCTTTTTCTCCCCTCGGCCGACTCCCTTCTCACAGCCGTCCCGTCCGCTCCTGACAAGCTTGACCGCCGCCACACCACTCCTGACAACCGCCATAACTCGCCCCTACCAACCACGCCACCTACCCACGCCAGCTCGAGCTTCTCCCGCAAGCTCCTCCGCCGCCAAAACTGGGCATGCCCAAACCGCCTTACCCCGCCTATTTAAACCCTCGAGCTCCCTCCACTGGATAGCCAGCGCCAGCAGCAACCTCCAGCCGCGCCCAATTGCCCCCAGAGCCCCTCTGCCGCCCGGAGTTCCAGAAGACCCGAGGTGAAATTGAAATTGCAATTGATCAATTTATTCGATTATAATGCGATTCCTTTCTGCTAATGCCTCCTCAGGGTCCCAGAAGCACACCCCAAGCTCCCCCGAGGTTCCCGTGAACCCTCCTGCCCGGCCCCCTTGCGCCACCGCCTAGCCATAACCGGCCGCCGTGGGCAGCTCAACCCGAGCATTCCCCGGCCAAACCGTCGGTGCCATTAGCACCCCTGAGCTCCCCTGGTGCTTAAAAGTGGATAATCTCACCTCAGTGACCCTTAGATAGCACGTTTTTATTCAGAGAACCGTCTCGGTTCTCGGAGCCGTCGCCGGCGATCGCCGGAACCCTAGTAGCCGCTAGAGCTAAAAATGGAAACCCTAGAATCCCCTGAGCCCAACCCTAAACCCCAAAGCTGTCGCGAGAAACCCTAGTGCTCTCCCCGCGCGTCGCTTCTTCCTCTGCCCTCGGCCCGAGCAAGCCGGCTGGAGGTAGACGACGACCCGACGCGGCTAAATCCCAGCCCTCCGTTCCCGCTCTATCCGACAGCCGCTAGCAACCGCGCGCTCAGCCGTTCGATCGGAGATCCGACGGTCGTCGTCCGCGCGGGCTTAAGTCAACGGCCCGGCCGCGCGCGATCTGGCGCAGCGCAGCGCGCGCGTCGATCCAGCCGGGCCCGGGCAATCGTAGCCGTCCGTCGGAGATCCAACGGTGGTCGATCGCGCCCGCGCGACCGCGCCGTTGCCCGACCGCGCCCGATCGATCGGCTCGGTTCGACCGAGTCAGCTCGCCCGCGCCCGTTGAACAGTGACCCGAGCCCGAGGAATAGTAACCGACCGAACCCAATGAACAGTAAACCCTAGAAGTGAGTTTATACTCATTTGAACCGGTTCGATCCCACGAATCCATTTCCGAGGCCCGTTTTCCCATACCAAGCTTCGTTAAGCCAGAACCATTTGATTTATAGTTTCCTTTTTATTTTTATTTGTTTTTCCGGTCCGATTTCAATCCTTCTGAAAGTGGACCTAATGTATTTATTTAATTGTTTGCGATAGCCTACGACGCTGCTAATCCACTACCGCAGGAAGAGGAAGCTTCAGTTCCAGTGCAAGATCCGTCAGAATACGAGTTATTTGAAGTTTCCGATCCGCAAGGCAAGTCACATATATTTTGAACATATTGATCCTACGCTTTCCCAAATGAATTATCTGTATACGTAATTTCATTATGTTATTTTTGCTCTGTTATTTCTTGTACTTTAAATATTTTCGAATAACATGTTAATAGCTATGTCCTACCACCCAAATAGCCCTATTTAACTTGACAGCCACATTCACTTCGACAAGACGTAAGTTTTATAAAATATTACATTATTAGTAAGTCATTGTAGTGTAGGAATCACATATATACATATATATATATAATATTTAGACTTTGGTTGGTCTAGCATTGGAAAAGTCAAATCGGGAGTCGGCAAGGGTCAGTTTCAGATCCAACGACTTTAACCGATGGTGGAGGCTGGTATTGGGAAGGTGGCAGTACAGTGAGTACTGGGATTGGGATTGTGCTTGTTGCCTCGAGTAAAACATAAGGACTAGACCCTTGTGCTAAATGAATGACACAAGTCACCGCCCAACCGCAAGCGTTGAATTATTCAAACCTGGTCTAATAACTGCTCAACTTCAATTGAACCTCCGCAACTTGCAAGGGGGAGTTGGAGGGTGAGATCGTATGGGAGGTGGTTAACCATACAATCTGTAGGGCTGCATGAGTCGGACGAGACCAGCGGGTCATCCGAGCTTGTCGAGATTAACACCTCATCGGGCGAGGCTATATATTGAATTGAGCGGTGAACACCCCTGCTTTTCCTAACTCGTCGCGGGAGTTGCGAAATCTTGCGGGTAAAGCAGGCAGCTTTGCAAAGCGAAAATAACTAATGTTCGAACATACCGTGCTTCCTGTTAACGGTTTGTGTCTAACGGGTGAATCCGATATTGAGGCATAAGTAGTTTTGATGAGAGTTCAAGATTATAAAAGTTAGAAAATTCAGTTTGAAAAACCCCATTAAGTTTTAAAGGAAGTTTTTAAGGTTACATCGTTTGCTTTCAAACTCAATTTGCATCCACAAGAAGTAACAAACTTATTCTCCCCACATTTGTTGTACCATGCATATAGCTATTGATAAGCTCCGTGTGACTTGTTGAGTACATTGTGGTACTCACGCTTGCTAAAAACATAAATGAAACCGCAACTTTTGAAGAAGCAGTGAAGACGACAGGTGGTACTCTACGGTTGATGAAGCGTGGAATTAGGTCGTTCTCCGCTCGAGCGTGCTCGTGGCTTCTTTGTGTAATGTATTTAATGGCCGTGGGCCTAGTTGCAATACTTGGCTTTAGCCCTTATATTGTAATAAAGTTGCTTTTGCCTTAAAGCTTGTGTTGGCACCGCCACACATCTGTCGAAAATACCCGCAATTGAACAGTCCTGGGCAATTGCGAGGATTTATTAATACTCCCGGAAACGGGGGTGTTACAGAATGGTATCAGAGCCCGCTTGCTTGACCGTAGGAAGACCCTAAGTGTATTAAGAATTATTGTGAAAACTATATTACTTATAAAAACAAATTATAAAACATCTATAATACTCTGGTATAATATCTTCCCTGTTCATCTTGTCTTTTATTTTTACTTTAAAAGTTAAGTTTTATTCCTTTTATTATTATTACTCTCGCCTGATTCAAATTTTGGCGTCAGGTAAGATGCAGCGCCATGTTCACCCGGATCCTGAAGCTTTGCTTGGATGGGCCGCTCTCCTATGGCGTATGCAGAAGTATCTTTATGCGACGGATCGCCAGCGTCCGATATTCTGCGTGAGAGCACTGATGGTTCATGGTCGTTTGTATGACTGGAAGGCATGGGTATACTTGGAGCCGTTGCCCCTCAGGCCAGATGTGCGACGGAAGTTTACAGCCTATCGCCATAAGGAATCAGACGCCATCCACGATGCAGCGAAGAAAGCGGTGAAGTATCTTCGTCGATATTATGATGAAGAGTTTGACGAGTCGCCGTTTCACCTCATCCCGCAGGAAGACGAAGAAGGAACTGGTACCCTAGTACCGAATCCTGAGTTGGAAGATGATCCCAGAATGAAAGAGGTTGCGTCGGTCGTCGCCTGTCAGGAGAATATGTATGCACGGATGACCGAAGAGAATCGGAAGATGCACCTTCAGCTCTATTCAGCTCGACAGGAGGTCTGGATCTTAAAGAAGAACCTGCGACACCTTCAGCAGAAGGCCAGAGATGAAGCCTCCAGGTGCGATGAGACACCAGATGGCCCAACGAAGATCCTCAAGGAGTCGACAGAGATGACGGCGCCTCAAGGCCGTCAGTTCATCGGAGGATCCACTTCCCACGTCCCCGAGCAGTCCAAAGCAGCGAACGGCGAACCTAAAGGCAAGGAACCCGCAATGGACGACGAGGAAGAAGACCCAGAGGAGAGGGAATGGTACTCCTCAGGCTGATCTTCTTCGGAAGCTCAGGTGGCTTAGCGAGGCGAGTTGCGTAGAATAGCCTGACCCTTTTGTAGTAGAGATTTTGGTATTGTAAAACGAGTTGTGGTACGAACTTTGTAGAGTAGTATGTACCCAACTTGTATATGGAATGAATAAAGGCTACTTTGCTTATGTGATAATTTGTTTGTTATCAGTATCTATAAGTCTACCTTTTCAACTTTCAGTCCATCTATTTCATTCCGTAGACTTACCTACTTCATTCCAATCTTACCCTAACTCTAAACTCTCACTTACATCGACTTTCTTAAAGCTCCTGCAGATCTGAATTCTCGATCCCATCAAGGAGAGTAAGATGGCGGACAACGGAGGAGGATCCCACCAGCAGTGAACCCGTCAGAAAATGTACCACAACCGAATCGGCGACATTCTAGCTAAGATGGAAGAGAATGACATCAAGCCGAGCTGAATCAAGCTCGCATGATGGAACAACATTCAAAGTTATTGGAATTAATCGCAATGAGAAGCGAAGGGAGTGGTAACCAACAGCAGCCCTGTTCGCTTTTCAAAGACTGCCGCCTAAGTGGGCGATTTCGAAGACTCGACTTCAACCTTCTCTCGCTTCACCCGACCCAATGGTAGCGTAAGATTGGTTTAGGGATGTCGAGAGAAAATTGAACACACCAAAGGCAATGAGAAGGAGAAAGTACTATATCGTCTCATCAATCGCAAGGCCCAGCAGCTAGCTTGGTGGATGAATTACTGCACCATGCTCGAGATCGAGATGTAACTTGGAAAGAATTTGAGGATTCCTTCCACAATCACATGTACCACCGGTGTGATGGAAGCTAAGCGCCGAGTTTCTCGCTGCGGCAGGAAATCGCCGATCATCGAGTATCTGCACGGCTTTAACACATTGGCCCGTTATGCCCGATGACGTAAAGACGAGGGCAAGAAAATGGAGAGGTTTAAAGAGGGATTACACATAGCCTAAGACACCATATCTCAGCTATGGATTTTAAGGATTTACCTTCAATGGTAAATAAACTTATTATGTCCGAAGAGACTCAAAGATTGTTGGAAGAAACACAGAAAAGAAAAATAGTACACATGTCATCGTCACAGGAGACCCCTCGGAAGCGGATGTTCATAACCCCGCAGTCCAAGGGGCAGCGAGGAAAGAAATATGTTTTTAAGCCAAAGTCACAATACAAGACAGGTCAAGGTTCTACGACATCTCAACAAAATGTTAAAGCGACCACTCAAATGTTTTAAATGCGGAGGGAACCACCTGCAAAGGCAATGTCCGCAATCAAATGTAGTCTGTTACCACTGTGGTCAGGCCGGCCACTACAAGAATCAGTGTCCACGAGGAGGATTACCGTCAGATGCAGCAAAAGCACAGGTTCAGACATCGGCCACACCGCGTCAGTTTATAGCGGTACCAAAACAGGAAGAAGGGCAGAATCGTCAATTTATAGTCAAGCCAGCAAGTACACGGGTACAATTTCAACGCTGGCATCGATAAGGGTAAGGGAATTCGAAGCCGCGACAAGGAAGGATCAATCACATCTCTGCAGATGAAGTAGCGGGAGCCAACGATGTTATCGCTCAGTGCGTATCTTATTAACTCAAAACCTCATTGGTTTTGTTTGATCCCGTGCTACGATTCGCTTCTTTCTATGGCTTTTGTCATGAAAAACCAATTACCATTCTCAACTCTGCAAAAATCCTATTCCTTTCAAACTGCTGGAAGTAAAGTGGAATCTCGCTTTGGATGTAAAGATTTGGACCTAGACATCCAAGGAGTTAAATTTAAAGCAGATTTGTTAGTATTGGAAATGAAAGGACTGGATGTTATATTAGGGATGAATTGGTTGACCAAATGTAAAGCTAATGTGGATTGTGAGAATAAGGTAGTAATACTAGTGAATTCAGAAGGACAGAGAGTAGTAGTAAAGACAGATTCAGTGTTAGTGGAAAAGTTAAAAACCTGTGCTCATAGCATAATGGTGGAAGAGGGAGTTATTCAAGTACCGATAATCCAGGAGTATCCAGATGTCTTCCCAAGAGAACTACCTGGAAAACCACCTGATAGACCTATTGAGCTTGTTATTGAATTAGTACCTGGAACCAAGCCGATTACAAAACGCCAATATCGAATGTCAGCCCACGAACTAAAAGAGCTTAAGAAACAGATGGATGAACTATTGGAGAAAGAATTTATACGACCTAGTGTATCCCCGTGGTCACTTCAAGACTATTTGCTAAAAAGAAAGATGGGAGTCAAAGAATGTGTATTGATTATCGAGGATTGAATGCAGTAACAATCAAAAATAAGTACCCTTTACCGAGAATAGATGATTTATTTGATCAGCTCAAGGGAGCCAAGGTTTTCTCAAAAATTGACCTAAGATCAGGATATCATCAGCTTAAGATTCGAGAACAGACCGTGAGAAGACTGCATTTACTACGAGATATGGACTATTCGAATTTACATGAGTACCATTTGGATCGATTTAATGCCCTCGCATATTTCATGAACTTAATGAATATGGTGTATATGGAGCAGATTGGATCACTTTGTAATAGTATTCATCGATGATATATCGATATATTCCAAAACAAAAGAAGAGCATTGTCAAGATCTTCACATTGCTTTAGGTAAATTAAGAGAACATCACTATATGCAAAATTCTCCAAGTGTGAATTTTGGATGAGAGAGGTCGCTTTTTGGGACATATCATTACAAAGGAAGGAGTAAAGGTAGACCTAAAAGGTTAAAGCAAGAATGGATTGGAAAGCACCAATGATGATGATCGTAAATTCAAGTTTCTTGGGATTAGCGGTTATTACCGCAGTTTATAGAGGGGTTTTCAAAGATATCAAACCACTCACTCACTTGTTGAAGAAGGAAGTTCCATTTCAGTGGATAGATAAGTGTGAAGAAAACTTTCAGGAGTTGAAAACCAGATTAACTACAGCACCAATACTTATACTACCTAATCCTGAGAAAGACTTTCAGATTTACTGTGATGCTTCAAAACAAGGACTTGGTTGTGTACTTATGCAAGAAGGCAAGGTGGTAGCGTATGCGCCCGCATATTCTTTACCACATGAGAACAATTATCCAACGCATGACCTAGAGTTAGCCGCCGTGGTTCATGCATTGAAAATTTGGAGACACTATTTACTGGGAAATAGGTGTGAAGTCTTTTCAGACCATAAGAGTCTGAAATATATATTCACCCAACCGAACCTGAATCTCCGACAACGCAGATGGTTAGAATTAATCAAGGATTATGATCTTGAGTTGCTGTACCACCCGGGTAAAGCAAATGTTGTTGCGGATGCATTAAGCGAGAAAGAAATACCATAATGTAGCTACCATTATGGGATGCTCTATACCATTGCATGAGGAAATGCAACGATTGAATTTGAATATCATCGAACAGGTTATATAGCAAAGATTAGAAATTCAAATCCAATCTTAACCGATCGATTAAGACGGCACAAGGAAAAGATGAAGAGATACAACGGCTTATTAAGAAGAGTCAAGAAGAAGGTCCCACCGAATTTATTATAGATGAGCATGGAATCTTGAGGTTCAGAGACCGCATCTGGTGCCCAACGATAAAGAGTTAAAAGAATTAATACTACGAGAGCCCATTCATCTCAACTCACCATACACCACAGCGGCACCAAGATGTTCCAGACTTAAAGAAGAGATACCGGTGGAGTAAGATGAAAAGAGAAATAGCAGAGTATATCGGCCGCTATGATACTTGTCGGAAGGTAAAGATAGATCATCTAAGCCCTCAGATTGTTAAATCCTCCGCCAATCCTAGAATGGAAATGGGATGACATCGGTATGGACTTTATTACGGGATTTCCTAAAAGTCGAGATGGCTACGATGCTATTTGGGTAATCGTGGATCGACTTACCAAGGTGGCACATTTTATACCGATTAAGCAGACTTATGGTAAGAATAAATTAGCAGAGCTGTATTTAACAAGGGTTGTAGTATTACACGGAATACCAAAAAGAATTGTATCTGACAGAGGAGCCCAGTTCACATCTGAATTTTGGAAGAAATTACATGAAGCTATGGGAACTGATTTAGCATTCAGTACAGCATATCATCCCCAGACCGATGGACAGATAGAACGAGTAAACCAGATATTGGAGGATATGTTACGAGCATGTGCATTAGTATATGGGGCAGCATGGGACACTTGCTTACCGTTTGCAGAGTTCTCATACAATAATAGTTATCAGTCTAGTATTAAGATGGCACCATTCGAGGCATTATATGGGAGAGAATGCAGACACCCTTGAATTGGATCGAGACCGAGAACGACAGCTTAGGACCTCAAATTGTACACGATGCAGAAGCCCATGTCCGGATTATTCGAGATAATATGAAGATAGCCCAAAGCAGACAAAAGAGTTATGCCGATAATCGTCGAAAGGACTTGAGTTTTGAAATCGGAGATTTGGTATACCTTAAAGTCACACCATTTAAGTCTCAGAAGAGGTTTCGAGTTAAAGGAAACTAGCTCAGAGATATATTGGTCCATTTCAAATCCACGCAAGAATCGGAGAAGTAGCCTCTGATCGCAATTAACACCGAACTTGGCAAGAGTGCACAATGTATTTCATGTATCTCAATTACGGAAGTGCCTACGCCACCCTACTGAATCAAGTGCCATCGATGACATTGACCTACAAGATGACTTGTCATATGAAGAGGAACCGCTTCAAATAATAGAAACAACAGAAAGACAATTGAGAAATAAGAATATCGATTGCACAAGGTGCAAGTGGAGGAACCATACACAGATGAGGCAACTTGGGAAAAAGAATCAGATTTACAGCGAGAATTTCCCAACCTGCTACTCGGCCCGAGTTGATCTCGAGGACGAGATCCCTTTTAAGGGGGGTAGGTTGAAACAAAACCGAATTTACAAAATTTGAATTTGTTGCTTCTTTTGGTTTCTTGCTTGTTCCTAGCCCTCTCCACCCAATCCGCACCCCTGGAGCCCACCACCCGTCGCTCGCGCTACCAAATTTCCCACCGCAAGGATTTTTCGCGCGCTTGCTCATCGTCCAAAACGGTCGCCGCCGATCTTTTCCTTCGCCCGACCGCCTCTAGCGCCTTCCGCGCTGCTCACCTGCCGGCAAGACCTCCCCACTGCCGACCAGCGGTCGAGGCCCTTAATTAACCCCTCCCCGCTGTCTGTCCTTCTCCGTTGAGAGAGCCGCCGCCGCGCCCCTTTTTCTCCCCTCGGCCGACTCCCTTCTCACAGCCGTCCCGTCCGCTCCTGACAAGCTTGACCGCCGCCACACCACTCCTGACAACCGCCATAACTCGCCCCTACCAACCACGCCACCTACCCACGCCAGCTCGAGCTTCTCCCGCAAGCTCCTCCCGCCGCCAAAACCAGGGCATGCCCAAACCGCCTTACCCCGCCTATTTAAACCCTCGAGCTCCCTCCACTGGATAGCCAGCGCCAGCAGCAACCTCCAGCCGCGCCCAATTGCCCCCAGAGCCCCTCTGCCGCCCGGAGTTCCAGAAGACCCGAGGTGAAATTGAAATTGCAATTGATCAATTTATTCGATTATAATGCGATTCCTTTCTGCTAATGCCTCCTCAGGGTCCCAGAAGCACACCCCAAGCTCCCAGGGTTCCGTGAACCTCCTGCCCGCCCCTGCGCCACCGCCTAGCCATAACCGGCCGCCGTGGGCAGCTCAACCCGAGCATTCCCCGGCCAAACCGTCGGTGCCATTAGCACCCCTGAGCTCCCCTGGTGCTTAAAAGTGGATAATCTCACCTCAGTGACCCTTAGATAGCACGTTTTTATTCAGAGAACCGTCTCGGTTCTCGGAGCCGTCGCCGGCGATCGCCGGAACCCTAGTAGCCGCTAGAGCTAAAAATGGAAACCCTAGAATCCCCTGAGCCCAACCCTAAACCCCAAAGCTGTCGCGAGAAACCCTAGTGCTCTCCCCGCGCGTCGCTTCTTCCTCTGCCCTCGGCCCGAGCAAGCCGGCTGGAGGTAGACGACGACCCGACGCGGCTAAATCCCAGCCCTCCGTTCCCGCTCTATCCGACAGCCGCTAGCAACCGCGCGCTCAGCCGTTCGATCGGAGATCCGACGGTCGTCGTCCGCGCGGGCTTAAGTCAAACGGCCCAGCGGCCGCGGCCCAGTGCGCAAGCGCGCGCGCGCGCGTCGATCCAGCCGGGCCCGGGCAATCGTAGCCGTCCGTCGGAGATCCAACGGTGGTCGATCGCGCCCGCGCGACCGCGCCGTTGCCCGACCGCGCCCGATCGATCGGCTCGGTTCGACCGAGTCAGCTCGCCCGCGCCCGTTGAACAGTGACCCGAGCCCGAGGAATAGTAACCGACCGAACCCAATGAACAGTAAACCCTAGAAGTGAGTTTATACTCATTTGAACCGGTTCGATCCCACGAATCCATTTCCGAGGCCCGTTTTCCCATACCAAGCTTCGTTAAGCCAGAACCATTTGATTTATAGTTTCCTTTTTATTTTTATTTGTTTTTCGGTCCGATTTCAATCCTTCCAAAGTGGACCTAATGTATTTATTTAATTGTTTGCGATAGCCTCGACGCCTTTGCTAATCCACTACGCAGAAGAGGAAGCTTGATTCAGCAAGATCCGTCGAATCACGAGTTATTTGAAGTTTCCGATCCATAAGGCAAGTCACATATATTTTGAACATATTGATCCTACGCTTTCCCAAATGAATTATCTGTATACGTAATTTCATTATGTTATTTTTGCTCTGTTATTTCTTGTACTTTAAATATTTTCGAATAACATGTTAATAGCTATGTCCTACCACCCAAATAGCCCTATTTAACTTGACAGCCACATTCACTTCGACAAGACGTAAGTTTTATAAAATATTACATTATTAGTAAGTCATTGTAGTGTAGGAATCACATATATACATATATATATATAATATTTAGACTTTGGTTGGTCTAGCATTGGAAAAGTCAAATCGGGAGTCGGCAAGGTCGGTTTGGATCCAACGACTTTAACCGATGGTGGAGGCTGGTATTGGGAAGGTGGCAGTACAGTGAGTACTGGGATTGGGATTGTGCTTGTTGCCTCGAGTAAAACATAAGGACTAGACCCTTGTGCTAAATGAATGACACAAGTCACCGCCCAACCGCAAGCGTTGAATTATTCAAACCTGGTCTAATAACTGCTCAACTTCAATTGAACCTCCGCAACTTGCAAGGGGGAGTTGGAGGGTGAGATCGTATGGGAGGTGGTTAACCATACAACTGTAGGGCTGCGGCGAGTCGGACGAGACCCGCGGGGTCATCCGAGCTTGTCGAGATTAACACCTCTTCGGGCGAGGCTATATATTGAATTGAGCAGTGAACACCCCTGTTTTCCTAACTCTGTCGCGGGAGTTGCGAAATCTTGCGGGTAAAGCAGGGCAGCTTTGCAAAGCGAAAATAACTAATGTTCGAACATACCGTGCTTCCGGTTAACGAAGCTGTGTCTAACGGGTGAATCCGATATTGAGGCATAAGTAGTTTTGATGAGAGTTCAGTATTATAAAAGTTAGGAAAATTCAGTTTGAAAAACCCCATTAAGTTTTAAAGGAAGTTTTTAAGGTTACATCGTTTGCTTTCAAACTCAATTTGCATCCACAAGAAGTAACAAACTTATTCTCCCCCACATTTGTTGTACCATGCATATAGCTATTGATAAGCTCCGTGTGACTTGTTGAGTACAGTTGTGGTACTCACGCTTGCTAAAAACATAAACAGAAACCGCAACTTTTGAAGAAGCAGGTGAAGACGACGAGGTGGTACTCTACGAAGTTGATGAAGCGTGGAATTAGGGTCGTTCTCCGCTCAGGCGTGCCTGTGGCTTCTTTTGTGTAATGTATTTAATGGCCGTGGGCCTAGTTGCAATACTTGGCTTTTAGCCCTTATATTGTAATAAAGTTGCTTTTGCCTTAAAGCTTGTGTTGGCACTGTCACACATCTGTCGAAAATACCCGCAATTGAACAGTCCTGGGCAATTGCGAGGATTTATTAATACTCCCGGAAACGGGGGTGTTACAGTCCCCGCACGCATCAGATCTGTGTGTATCGAGCACTTTAAGATTTAGAGCAGTAGAGGAGAGCAGAGCTAGCTGCGCGGCTGGGGAGACCGGCCGCATCGCGCCACAGTTCGCTGGGGGCCCGGGATTTTGCTGCGTGCTTGAGCTCACTGTGTAGCTAATCTCTGTGCTGCGTTGGAGCGAAGTTTTTTTTCTTCAGATGTGGAGAGGGGCTGGGGAAGTTGGTGGCTTGATTATGCCTGTAGGTGGTAGCTAGTCAAAACTGAACATACTGGTTGGGATTGATCTGCTGTAAATAACACGACATAAGCATATATTTAGATTAATTTCAGCATATTTAAGAATAATTAAAGTACATTTCTAGCAGTATATAAATGATAATTGCATATAAACATGTAATTCTACCATATCATTTATACAAGAGCATATATCCAATGTATGTATTTGTTGAGTCGGTTTGTCTCATCCACCTCATTCGGCCTTCTCTTCGGCTGATCCTCTTTCACCTACGTCGGAGGTTCCTTCCCACTCTTTTGTTGAGATTTCACCTTTTCCTTTGCATTACTCTCTTCGTCCTCAATCTCCTCCCTCTTCAGTTGGCTTTCCCTCCTTGCTGGGGCCTGTTCCCAGTTCTTCTTCGTCCTTATCGATCCTACTCCCAGATACGATCTTCGTGATCGTCACACTTTTAGGCAGCCTGAACGCTATAGCTTTGAAGCCACTGTCTCTTCTGAGCCTCTGACTTATTATGAGGCTGTTACTCACCCTGAGTGGCAGCTTACGATGTCTGAGGAGATTGTTATTTTGGAGCATACTGGCACTTGGGATCTTGTACCCTTACCTACATGTGTCACTCCCATCACGTGCAAGTGGGTATACAAGATCAAGACTCGCTCGGATGGTCCCCTTGAGTGCTAAAGACTCGTCTTGTGGCATGTGGTTTTCAGCAGGAGTATGATCGTGACTATAATGAGACTTTTGCTCCTGTTGCTCACATGACCACCGTTTGCACTCTCCTTGATGTGACCTTTATTCGACAGCGTGAGGAGGTAGCTCCCTCTATGGGTTAAATCAAGCCCCTTGTACTTGGTTCACCCGATTCTCCTATGTTGTTACTGCAGTTGGCTTCTCTGTCAGTGATCATGACCATGTTCTCTTTGTCCATACCTCTTCTCGGGGTCAAACGTTTCTCCTTCTTTATGTTGATGATATGATTATTACTGGTGATGACTCTCAATACATTGTCTTTGTGAAGAAGTATCTCTGTGAGCAGTTTTTGATGTCTGATTTGGGTCCTCTTCATTACTTTCTTGGGATTGAGATTACTGCTATGCCCGAGGGCTACTATCTCTCCCAGGAGCGTTACATTCAAGATATCCTTACTCGTGCTTGTCTTATTGATCAGCGTGTAGTGGATATTCCTATAGAGTTTGGTGCTCACCTTCGGCCTACCGATAACGAGTCTCTTGAGGATCCCACTCGCTACCGCCATCTTATTAGAAACCTTGTCTATCTTGGCATCACTTGTTTTGACATCTCTTCCCAGTTCACATCCTGAGTCAGTTCGTCTTTACTCCTACTCAGTTACATTACAGTCACCTTCTTCGTGTTCTACGATATCTTCGTGGGACCATCACTCGTCGCCTTTTCTTTTCTCACTCTAGTTCTTTGCACCTTCAAGCATACTTTAATGCGACCTGGACTAGTGATCCTTCTAATCGCTGGTCTCTTTCTGTCTATTATATTTTCTTTGGTTCCTCCTTGATTGCCTGGAAGACCAAAAATACAGACTGTTGTTTCCCGTTCGAGCGCTGAGACTGAGTTGAGGGCCATGGCGTCGTTGATAGCTGAGATCACTTGGCTTTGGTGGCTACTTGAGGATATCGGTATTTCCACTACTGTACCGACTCCTCTCTTATCAGATAGTACTGGCGCGATCAACATCGCTCGAGATCTCGTGAAGCATGAGCTCACTAAATACATTGGAGTGGTTGCTTCATACATACGATCGTAGGTGTAAAACCAAGTTATTGCTCTTCAATATGTGCCTTCGGAGCTTCAGTTAGCAGATTTCTTTACCAAGACACAAACTGGTGCTCAATATCGGTTCTACCTTTCTAAACTCAGTGTTATTGATCCATCATGAGTTTAAGGGGGGTGTTAGATATGTGTATAGTCTAGACGTCTCTTTGCATTTTGTACATAGATATATATTGACCTGTTGGGCCCTCTTGGAATATAGAATGCCAAACTCTTACAACGCTAACTGTCTCTCTTGACAAATTTGCAAAGAAACATGAATAAACTATAAGATTGTCTGATTTATTTTTTTTTGTGTAGTAAAAATCGATGTATACATGAGTTATATATGTTTGACTAACCATAGTTTTTCTAAACATGAATTGGTATACCTTACTCCAATAAGATTGATTCATCATTGTTACCTCATCATACAACAGGTCAGGTGTTGCCCCAACTGTCTCGCTTGACAAATTTGCATAGACACACGAATAAATTATAAGATTGTCTGATTTTTTTTTTTTTGTGTAATAGAAGTCTATGTATACATGAGTTATATATGTGTGACAGCTTGACCATAACGTTACACTTGTTTTTTTTTATCATTAGTGTAATTCTGAAATGTATACACTTGTTCAATTTTTGTCAGCACTCACCATAATGTTTCCCTCACCATGATCAGGTTTGTTAGCGCTCATTCTAGCTTAGAATTAAAGTTTTGTATGACTCAGTAGACCCAAATGTTCTGTTTGCTTTTAATAAAAAATAGTTGTGTACGTATCAATATTAAACTAAAGTTTTTGTTAGCACCTTCCTGCAGACTATGCATGATCCTGCAACATCTTTCATGAAGTCCTTGCATTCTGTCATGGGCGATAACCGTAATAACAGCTATGATTACTTGTGCCTATTAAGAAACTCTAAAACTTCATTTTTTTGGTGCTCTGTCATCAGTTATACTAGTGACAGTATTAGGATTCTACATTCGTTGGCTAATCTTCGTAACCATTTCTGTTGATTTAATTCAAGATATTTTCATAACCATCAGTTAGACTAGTGACAGTGTTGTATCTATTCAAGATGAAGTGCATAACTACTTTATGCTTCAATACGGAAGTTAAATCACAGATTCAACCAGAAGTAGAACTATATGGGTCTGATCAAGCTATATGTGCAACATGGGCTAGCTTACTGTCTCTCAGTTGGTCCGACATGTGTGGCCCATCCGGCACTTGCCTATGTCAAACGGACAGGCTGGGTGAAACTGGAACAAAACTCTGTTAAATAACGATGTATATCGATGAACGGAAAAGCAAACTACAATGCAATCTCATGAACAATCCAATAATCATACAAGAACACCAGGGAATAGAGAACTTAATTGTAGTCTTTATTGATTGTTGTCTGCTCCCTTACATGGTACAAAGACTTCATATTTATAGAAAGAAAGCAAGGGTAGTTTAGGTATTTACCTATAACTGAAAAGTTTCGTAACACTCCTCCTTGGGCGAATGCCTCGGCATGCACATGTCTCATCAAAAACTCCTCTCAAAAACCCAGTGGGAAAAAAGGGATAGAGAAAAGAGTACATTGCATCCGTTACTTGTGTTACCTGTTGCTTCATTAAAAACCTTGTGTGAGAAAACTTCAGAAAAAACTCACAAAGGGAAAAGAGTGCAACATTCAGATCTTCAAGATCATGTAAGTCTTCTGACCTTACATATGGGCTATGGTTCAAGGATTCGCTCCCCCTGAACCTTATAACTCTCTAAGTCGTCTCATACCAATGCTTCGAACACACTTGTGAAAACTAGTGGCTGGTAGTGATTTTGCGAATAAATCTGCTGGATTATCACAAGACTTAGTGTTATGGCTATAGACCAAACAAAGAGAGAGGTGTATGGTAGTGGAGAGTTAGGTGAGCAATGTCCTCTTGGTCTTTCCCAAGAGCTCTGTATGATATATATGTGCGCCCTCGTAAGGAGCGTCTTTACACTCGTAACCTTACATCGAGCCTCCTTCCGAGGGCGTTCGTGTCATTACACATGTCCCTCTTGGGGCATACAGCTTTCCAATAGGCTAGTTGGGTTTAAGTGGGGGCCACTCTTACAACAGGAGCCTCTCATGGTGAAAGGCTTCACAGGTCGAAGCCATATTGTCGAGCCCTTTGGCCCCCTCCGTCCCTGCGGCCTGTGACCTTGTGTGATTGTGGGCAAAGATGGTTTGGCTCCACGAAGTCGGAGCCGCGGGACCGCAAGCGGAGTCGATGTTGAAGTCGTGTACCGACGCAAAAATAAACTCTGCGTCAGGTGGTCGTAGGCGGAGTCGCAGTTGGCTTGCGGAGGCGGAGACCTCGTCGACGTAGGCGGGGCGCGCAGGCGCAGGAAGTTGGGACGTCGCACGTGTCTGAGCGACCGCGTCGATTGGACTTCCGCCGGTTGCGCCTCTCCATGCGGGGAGCGGCTATATATATACCAGGAGGGCTGTAGTGCCTTCCGGGCGTAGCTGGAATGATCTTGATTTCGAAAATATGCCTTCTTCAGCTCATGAACATGCAGAACAGTATTGCCATGTTGATGAACTGAGGGAGGCCTATTTTCGAATGCGATATATGGCGACCACCGGTCGCAGTGCACCCGCGGGGGAAGTCGGCCGTTATGCTTCGATCGGTTGAGCTCTGCTTCGTGCCGAGCCCGCGGCGTTGGGTTGGCCGCCGAAGTAGCGCTCGAGGTTGGAGCCATTCCTCACGGCGTTCCCGCGGCGGAGTCGTCTTACTGAGCCGAACATATGCGATGCATGCGGCGGGGTTCGGACGACTGCGGGCGAAGCGACGCGATTAGTGCGCCGTCGCGCGACCACCCCTCGCGAGCTTCCTCGACCGCATCCACGAAAAGCGTTGTACACATTAGGATGTAAACGGTTGTTCGTCGAGGCGAGAAAGGGGCCTTCGGCATGGCGCCGCGCGCGGTTGTGTGTCGAAGTGCCAGAGCCGAAGGCGGACCCGGGGTTGCCCTGTGGAGGCGAAGGTCCCGTCGAAGGCGGAGCCGGAGCTATCTTGCGTAGATTCCCGAGTAGACGCGTGGCGGGGCGGTATTAGCGCATCGTGCACTGTCAGGCCCTCTTGTGCGACCGTCTCTTGACTGGGTCTGGCGCACGTGGGTAGTTGTGCCACTACGGCCTCGATCGTGGGGAGGCGGGCGATTTGCCTCCCGGCAGTTACGCTACCAGTGGTGTGGGAGATGCAAGGGTTTTAAATACTCCGTGCTGCGCCCCACCTGCTTTAAGCTCGCTTCATCTTCCAGTGTCTGACGGCACGCCCTCCATCTCCTGTCAATCTCCTGTCTTCCTTATTTGCTCCGTCGTCGCTTATCTCTCGGGAGGACGATGGCACACGATGGAGGGCGCGCTTGGTCAGACGGCAACGACGGTGTCTTTCGGTGGTCGTCACCGCTCGAGGTGGAATACACACTCGAGGGGCGCGACCCCACGCAGGTGGACAAATGGTGGGCGGCGACTGAATGAGTAGAATGTTCATGCTCCCGTGTCCTGGGCTCAACGCTGGTGACAGAGGAGACGATTCAAAGCCTCCTGCGCGAAGGGAAGCTATCGGACCGCCGGGAGGTGAGATTGCCCGCGCGCGATGAGACCGAACCGCACCCCGAGATGTCAGAGGCGATCGTGTTCGTCGCGTATTTCGAAGCCGGGCTGCGCATTCCAGCCACCCGACTAGTCGGGGACGTCCTGCGGACCTTTGGGCTTGAGTTGGTGCAGATAACGCCGACCGCGATAGCCCGTCTTGCCGTGTACAGCTGGGCGTTGCGCACGGAGGCGTGCTGGCCGACCGCGTCATTGTTCACCTTCCTCCATGACACGCGGTGGGAGTTAGAGAATCGGGGAGACGGGACGTTCTGCAGCTTCGGCAGCGTCAGCCTTGTCTTGAGTTCGCAGTGTGAGAAGATTTTCCCTGCGGACTCGGGTTGGGCGAAGTGGGGGCCGAACTGGATGAGGCGTGGCGAGCGGTAGCGGCCTTGAGTGTTCGGGGCGGCCGGCGACGTTTAACACCGCACCTGGTGTGCCGATAAATGTTGAAGATGAGCGAATAGTGCGGAGGCTTGTGGGGATTACCGCCCGCTGCAACATGCGCGACCTCGCTGAAGAGTTCGTCATGTATGGCGTAGCACCACTTGCTTTCGAGTGGCGTGTTACGCCCGGAAGGCTTCGGCGCGACAACGTGCGCCGTCCGTGTCCTCGCTGCCGAGACCCTCCGGTCGACGTAAGTGTTGATGGAGCTCAGCTTCCTTGCGCGGTCCGTCGAGCTCGTTGGCCTAAGTTGTGTCCCTTGCCACTCGCAGGTGCTTCCCTGGAAGACGTGGAGCATGCGGTGGGCACATTCCTCGGACCATATATGGCCGGGAAACACAGGCTGCGTGTAGCTGCAACCACGAAGGCAGGTCTGGGGCGGCTGAACCATGTGTGCGAAGCCTTGTGCATTAGGGTGCCAAAGCGCGCTGTTCCGGCCCCAAGCCCACCTCTTCGCGATTCCACGGGAGAGGGAGTACCGGTGGGCACGAGCTCGGACTCGCCGAAGCAGGCCGACCCAGAGGTGACGCGGATGCGGGGGGCAGTGGATGGCCCTCGGGCGTTGGCGCAGAGGAAGAGCGCCGCGTAGACAAGGCGGAGGGAGAACCCGCCTCGCCGCCAGGCGGCGCTGAGGCGGAGCCATCGCCCGTGGAGGATGGTGGGGCACAATCCTTGCCGATGGCGGTTATCGAGGTAGGCTCGCCGCGTTACTCCCTGAAGGCGAAGTAGGCTCGCACGCTATCACCCCTTCGCTCAGCGAGGGGGTTCACCGTAGCGAGCAAGGTCGGGGCCCTATGGGACTCCGACTCAGACACCGAGTGCCCTGGCAGGTGTCCTGCGGTCTCCTCGGATCTGCGACCGCCGGGCGGGGCTGGTGGAGCTAAGCTCGGCACGAGGCCCCTTTCGGCGGGGTGGTCGGGGCGTCGATGCCCCGGTGGATTCTTGCGGGGTCGAAGGTAAGCTTAGATTGCTTGGTGTGACCCCGCTAGGCGGTTTGAGGATTGACCGTCATGTCCCCTTGCAGTAGCATGCTTCGCCGAACGTGAGCGCCCCGCGGAGCGCGAGGAGGTCCGTTCGGAGGGGGCCTTCGGCACCGCGGAAGCTGTCACCACGGATGCTGCGCGAAGCCTAGCGGACTTCGTCCCTCGGCCGGAGGTGCTGGCGGCGTGGCGGGGGGTCGCGGATAGCGCGGCCGCGAGCCTGGACAGCCAGGCATTGCAGGCGTGTGGGTCGGGACTCCTTGGGAGAGTGCTAGAGGTCTCCGAAATGAGGGTAAGTATCTAACCCTTAGCAGCACCGCCCTTTTGGGGTGTCCTGATAGCTTTGTCGTGTAGACCCTTGCCCTTGGCCGGGCGCTGCAGGAGGCCCATGCCCATAAGTGGGAGGCATTGGAGGACCAACTGCGTGTCGCCAAAAGAGCTCTTCGCGCATCGGAGGAGGCGCATTCCTCTAGAGCGACCGTATCTCTGCGCTGGGCGAGCGCGCGAGGCCGTCTCATATGCCGAGGAGCTTGTGGCGGCGGCTCGGCAGCGGCGATGGAGGCGGGGCGGCTGCTCGGCGGGTTGTTGTCTTTGGAGGAAGAGAAGAGCCGCCTTGTTGCGTCTCTGCAGGAGCGGGACCAAGCTCTGGGCGACGCCTCGGTGTCGACATGGGAGGCTATGCTGGCTCTGGAGGGCACCCTTGAGAACCTTGTTGCCGAAGTGCCACCCCGTTCATTCGGGCTCGAAGAGCTTTCGCGGACACCGGCGGATTGGGGAAGCGGCGATCTCGCTCAGGCCGCTGCGACGTCCTTTGGCAATCATTGCTCCTACGTGACCGCATGCCTGGCGTGTGCTCTTCTCCATCACCGGGGCTGTCGCCATGTCAATGAATTAGGCGACCAGCGGCCCGAGAATGCGGGCGGGGCGGAGTAATGTCGGTGCGGTGCGCGTTGTTCGGCCGCCGTTCGGTTTCTGAGCGGATGCGAGTACATTGGGAGGCGCGCGAAGGTGGAGCTGCGGCGGAACATGTCGGCGAGGAACCTTGGTGAGTGGTGGATGGAGTCGCCGTCGCGGCGATGGGCGCGATAGCTCGGCGCAGTGTGACCCGGGGTTCTTATGCATCGATGTGTTTGTTGTAACCTACATACTCCATTCTGCGGATGAAGCGAAGCTTTCTCTTGCCTCCTTGCTTTGACCGGTCGCGCCATTTTGTTCCAGCGGTGCCCGATGGGACGATGGCGATTTCCGATGACCCTTCAAGTGGTGGTATCGGGCTGGCGCCTGGTCGGAGTAGACGCGGCGCCGTCCCCTACCCTTGAACTAGTGGCGGCGGGCTGGCGCCTAGTCGGCGTGACGCGCCAGCGCCGTCCCTACCCTTGGGCGGTGGCGGCGGGCGGCACCTGGTCGGCGTGAGCGCGCGGCGCTCGTCCCCTACCCGCCAGTGGTGGCGGCGGCGGCACCTGGTCGATGTCACGCCTGGCGCTCCGTCCCCACCCTTGGAAGTGGTGGCGGCGGGCGGCGTCTGGTCGGCGTAGACGCGCGGCGCTCCGTCCCCACCCTTGAAGTGGTGGCGGCGGGCTGGCGTCTGGTCGAGTGACGCGCAAGCGCTCTGTCCCCTACCCTTGAAGTGTTGGCGTGAGCTGGCGCCCTGGTCGGAGTAGACGCGCGAGCGCTCCGTCCCCTACCCTTTGAAGTGGTGGCAACGGGGCTGGCGCCTAGTCGGAGTAGACGCGCGAGCGCTCCGCGGACCCTACCGTTCGAAGTGGTGGCAGCGGAGCTGGCGCCTAGTTGGAGTAGACGCGCGAGCGCTCTGTCCCCTTACCGCTGGTCGGGATAAGGATGAAGTAGGCTTGAGGAATGACAAGAACCTAGCTCCGTAGGTCCTGTCCCCGGCGGTCGATAGGGGGCCTCACAGGCGCAACTATTGCGCCGCAGTTCGAGACACTGACGGGACAGCTTAGGCGGGATCAACGGGGCTCTGCGCACGTCGCTTTACAGCTGTGAGGGAAGCGTCCCTCGGCCTTCGTCCATTGCATCGGCCCCCCAGGATAGGGGGACACGCGGGGCATAGTTAGTGGAGTCCTATCACTGAGGTAGGGCGGCACTGCTGCATTACATGCCCCTGGGGTGGCCGATGGGACCCTTGAGGCGTAAATTACGCTGTTTTGCTTCCAGGACTCTTTAAAAGGGCGAGTGGCCAAGTGAAGCGGCACTCGCCTTCCCAGACATTGTGCCCTGAAACTTTTCCTGTTCGAACTTGCCACCCCTTTGGCGCCCCGACTGCCAGCACCAATAGCGCCGAGGGCTCCGGAGCGCGGCTGATGCCGCCTAGACGACCGTGGGGTCGAACATCCTGTCAACCCGAGGTGGATGTGACACCAGCTCGTCGGAGAATCGCGGCTAGTGGGGGGCGGTGGGCGATTCACTTGTACTTCAGCGAGAAAACTCTAGCTTTGGGAGTAGATTTCTACGTCGCGCCAACGAGGCCACCAGCGAAGTGGGCAGGAGCGCCGCCCCCTTTGCCACTGTGCCATAGCCCAGCTCGTCTTACCAAACGTTGCGGCCGAACTATGGCGCTAGGAGAAACCATTTGCATGGGAGCCTCGGTGCCGTGCGCGTATATGTAGACTCCAGAGAGTACGTGGGAATATCGTCCACGTCTTATTTATACTCCAGAGAGTACACGTGGTGATGACACCAGCACGTGCGTGGGACATCTGCGTCTTGTTTAGACTCAGTAGAGTGTGCAGGGAAAACATCTGCGTCTTGGTTGTACTCCGGAGAATGCGTGGGACTATCAACTACGGCTTATTTAAACTCCAGAGGGTACGCCAACACGCGCGCGGGACATCCGCGTCTTGTTTAGACTCAGTAGAGTGCGCAGGAAAAACATCCGCATCTTTGTTTGTACTCCGGAGAATGCGTGGGACTATCAACCACGGCTTATTTAAACTCGGAGAATGCGCTAATCTTGCGCGGGACATCTGCGTCTTGTTTTTACTCGATGAGTGCGCGCGGCGTCCCAGCTGCGTCTTATTTATACTCCGTGGAAGTGCGTGAGGGCGGACCTCGATTCTCGTCTTATTTATACTCCGTGAAGTGCGTGCGGAGCGGACCTCGGCGCTCGTCTTATTTATACTCCGTAGAGTGCGTGCGGAGGCGGACCTCAACGCTACATCTTATTTATACTCCATAGAGTGCGTGCGGCGGACCTCGACACTCGTCTTACTTATACTCACGTAGAGTGTGTGCGGCGGACCCCGTGAAGTGCATGTGCGGAGGTGGACCTCGAAGTGGAGTGCGTGGAAACATCGACCACGTCTTTATACTCGGAGAGTACGCGTGGTAGTGACACCCGGCGCGTCGCGCGAACTCCGCATCTTGTTTATACTCTGCGGAGTGCGTGCGGGGCAAGCCTCCTCCGTCTTTGGTGGGAAACATGAATAACCGCAAAGCAGCGAACTTTATTAAATTTCCGTTTGCGCGGGTGAAGCGAATACAAAGGTCGGGGACTAACCATTAGACTCGTTGTCGCGACGGCGAGGTAAGGAGCCTCGGTGCACAGGCTGCCGTGGCGCGTGTATGGCGCGCGACCTAGGAGCCTCTCTGGACTTCGAGCGCGGACTTGGGTGGCATGCTCTATGTGTCGAGCCATGTCTTTGGTCGCGAGGGGCGGTGATGATACCAGCGGGCGGAAGCTTCACGCATAGGAAGCCATGGTGCGATCGCCCCAAAGGAATTGAGGTTGGTCTCCCCAAAATGGCATTGTAGAAGTCTTGGATGTCAGCGACATCGAAGGTGGCGTCCCCGCTCGCTACGTTGTCGTCTGGCGAAGGAGACTGCGGACATATTTGGCCCAGTGCGGCAGCGGTTGACCTCCGAAGCCTGCGGCGGAATTTTGAGGACCTAGGCGGCTTTGAGGATCGCCATCGGTCGAAGGCCCTTGCGAACAAAACATTATTGAACTTCCTCGTCGACGGAGACACGCGGCGTCGCACCAGCGTCGCGACACTGAATGACCAGGGGATCTTGGTGTGGAAACTCCACACCTTCGCGTCAGCGGGCGTGAAGGTGACCTCATGTTGCGCCCAATCCGACGGTGCATGCCTTCGGCGTCAGCGGGCGTGAAGGTGACCTCATGTTGCGCCCAATTCGGCGGTGCATGTGCCGGATACGCCGCCACGTGGTGGAGCCTCCGCATGTAGGCCTTGCGCTGCTGTTCCAAAGGAAACTCCAGAGAGGAGCCTCCGAAAATGACGTTTATGACCCTACGCCGGGCGCCCTCAAGGGCGTGAATCCGTAGGGGGCTCTCATGAGGCTGTTGCACCTGAGTTTGCATCCGCCGGGGGCCTTCCTGAGTCGGCAGCGTTGTCCTGACGTCGCCTCGCGTCTTCTTCCGCTCGGGCGTACTCCTCCATCTTATCACAGAGCTTCGCCTCTGTCTTGATTGGCTTCCGCGCGTTGTACTCGGCTAGCGGCCCCGGGCGAATACCCTGTACCGTTGTGTTGATGATTGTTGTCTCGTTGACACCTTTGACCTGGCAGCGGACCTTCGCGAAGTATTTGAAGTACTCGCGGAGCCTTTCGATGGTTTTGCTTGATTCGAAGAGCGATCGCGTCGACACGCTCGCGTAGTTACCAGAAGTTGTTGTAGAGCGGTCGTGAATGCGCTCCCATGCGTAGATGGAGTTCGGTTCTATGGTAAAGAACCAAGAGGCGTCACTCCACATGCTTGCGGAGCCCTTCACCTTGGTGGTGTCGTCTCACTTTGCCGCCTCGATGGCGGTCTGCCTGCTGTCACGAACTCTCGAAGTCGATGTCACCCTTATGCGACTTGACGAGCTAGAGAATTTAAAATCCTCCGGCTATGCTGCCTGTTGTAGGCCCGCCGATAGCGGGGACTCCGGGTCCACGCGTCGCAGCGAAGCGCGGCTGGATGTGGGGGCGTCACGGCTATCCGCCCGCTCAGGCGTGGGCTCCGGCGCGACCACCAGCGGGGTCTACTGACTCTGAGCCTCTTACATTCTCCGCACAGCCCCTCGGAGATCCGCCAACTCCTGCTGGAGCGTGCCGAGGGCCGCCAACAGGGCGTTCTCCACTGTGGGCGTAGATGAGGCAATGGGCACATTCAATCGCGCTGTCGGGGTAGCCGTAACCACCGCTTGTGTCCTTGGGTGGCTTGTCGCGTCAACGCGGTGGGCTCCGGCGTCGATGACGAGGCCCTTGTCGCCGCCGGGACCGCTTTGCGCTCCCGCACCGGGTGTAGGGACGGTGGTCGCACCTTGACGGGCACCGACACTACCACTCCACGCACCGGCCGTGTGTGTCGGGGTTGGTATCGCGTGGCGGCGGGTGGGGTGTTACGCGTATGGTTGGGTCGACCGTCACCTCTGCAGTGGCGGGGTCGATGGCCGCGTCGGCGGTGGCGGGGTCGATCGTCGCGTCGGCGGTGGCGGGGTCGATCGTCGCGTCGGCAGTGGCGGGGTCGATCGTCGCGTCGGCGGTGGCAGGTTCGATCATCGTGTGGTGAGCACCTGCGACCGCCGACGCCGAAGCCCTGGTGTTGATGCGGGGCCTTGCCGCGACCCCCTCCTTCTTCTTCGCTGCCGATGGTGAAGCTTTTTTCGGTGCCATCCTTCAGATCTTGAGGCTTGCTCTTGCCGCTCCCCACGGACGATGCCAACTGTTGTGGCTACAGACCAAACAGAGAGAGAGGTGTATGGTAGTGGAGAGTTTGGTGAGTAATGTCCTCTTGGTCTTTCCCAAGGGCTCTGTATGATATATATGTGCGCCCTCGTGAGGAGCGTCTTTACACTCGTAACCTTACATCGAGCCTCCTTCCGAGGGTGTTCGTGTCATTACACATGTTCCTCTTGGGGCATACAGCTTTCCAACAGGCTAGCTGGGGGCCACCCCTACAACACTTAGCATTCAATATTTTTATCTCCCCATTCTTTTGGAGCTCATGAGGATAAAAGCATTAGGAGCAATATGCTTCGTGGTATTGCTCTTAATATAGCCCATTTGCATTTGTGCAACATAAGCAGCATTATCTTCATAGATAATAGTGGGGTTATTAATACTTTTCATGTCACATGACTTCTGGATGTGATTAATCATTCGTCAAAGCCAAACACATTCTAGTTAGGCTTCATACCACGATATGCATATGCCTCATTAAAAACTTCTTCAAAAACCCAGTGGAAAAGAAGGAATAGAGAAAAGAGTACATAGTACTTGTTAAATTGTATTGCAGTTATTGTCTCATTAAAACCCTTCAAATAAGAAAGCCCAATGGAAAAAACTTATTAAGGGAAAAGAGTGCAACACTTATCTTCAGGATTTGCAATACTAATCTTCAGAATATATTATGATCTTCAAGATATTTATCATGTCCATCGATTGGACTTATATCGACAGGTGGTAAAACCTTTTAAGGTCGTGATCATCAAGCCAATATCTTCAGGATTCGACTAAAGTTAAGATTTTCTGAATCTTATGCATAACTATAAAGTTTAGCATATACTCCCCCTGAAGATCACTTCCAATGAAGTCCTATTGTTCCACTGCCTTTAAGAAATGAGTGCAGACCTGTGTACTTATCACGATATGGGGGTAATTAATTGTAGTGCCACATTTCTTCAGGATGTGACTTATCGAAACCTTTCAAGGTCTTTAACATTTTAGCAATCATCTCTGAGTAGTACCATATGACCAAAATCTGTTCTACAAAACTAAAAGTATGGTCATACTACCACATAATCTATATAACCAGTCTTAATTTTGGCACTCAGGGGATCAATAAATTTGCCATTAACACCAAATATGTAATACCTTCGTGGTAATAGAGGATATTTCCACTCCATTAACTTCTGGTAGAAGATGCACTCCATATGTGCTTATATGGCGAACTTCTGGTTCTTAGCCTCCTTATTACATTTCCTCGGGTCTTAAATGGGTCTTGATCTACTTCTAGGGATTGCATAATCGTTGATGCATTTTTGATCAACTGGTAATTTAATTTCTCTTCAGGGAAATGCTCTCTCTTCTGGGAGATACTCTTTCTTCTAATAAGAGTTTATCAGGTATAATTTTATATACATGTAGATACATGTAGCTATTTACTTTGTTAAAATACCGAGTCATTTAGGGATCGAGCTTTGGGTTCCTTCAGGGATCCCATCAAGGATTTCATAATCCGATAACTGCATATCTTATTTATGTCATCTGCCAGGGTCATAATATAACGGAACATTATTTCATTTATAACAGGAGAATATCGACCTCTTCAGGGATCCTTGAACCATCGCTATCACCACCTCATTATTTCATAATGACCCATCAAGTCTGAACGAACGGGTTCTAAGACTTTCATTCGCGATTATGGTTCAGCCTCAATTGTTTTCTTCCATTTTGACCCGATATGAACACTTTAGGTGTTCGGTCATAGACTTTGTTCCGGATTTATGTTCTCATATAAGAAACTTTTAGCAATTTTAGAGGCAAACTAGTTGTCGACAACTTTTCTCCGAATATCCTCATAATTGAGTATCTTTCAATATTAACCAAAACTTCGTCATTTCCCAAAACGAAAGCCTTTTGGTAGTTCCGTGTTCCCCAGTATTGTAATATGTGCGCGCCTTATTACCGGGGTTTTCATCTTCAGGATGCACCTCTTCATGAGGTATTTCACCTTCAGGGTAAATTCTCTTCTGGAGTATTTTAAGGAGTGTTTAACGATTATTTTAACTCATGTCACTAGACCGTAGATCCACAGGTGTCCCCGTAGATTTTAGATCACAGACCAATAAGTCAATTTTCGCAAAGATGGAAATACTATTTATCCCGGGGTATTCCAAACTGAGCGACATATTTACTTTCGGTAAATATTATATAACTCCTCCATGCAATGAGCAAAGAAATCTGGTAGTCTCCCCGCTTCTGACGTACAGGAGTATTAGCTAAACTTATATTTAGCTTAGTTAGTGCGTGAACCATATAGTAAAGATCTTTCGTCAGGAAAATATCTCGGCATTCAAAAACATTATGCATTTCTCTCCCCCTAATGCCGAGATGTGATCTTGCTTAATAGTATACTTTAAAATCCCCTCAGTATGCTACGGTGGTGATATCATATGGGAAATGATTGGTTCTCATAATACGCACTAATTCTTTGATTAGGGGGGTTCTTTTTTTTAATGCAGTGAGCTAGATATTTATTAATGCAGTAGCATGAAAACTGCACATCTCTACTCCTGGTAGATTATCCCAAATATCTTCTTATATATTGCCCAATATTATGATCCAATTACTCATACTTCTAACTTCAAATTTAGATCACACAAACTTCAGGTTTAGTGTATCATGTTTTGATCTGGTCAAGAGTATTATGTTTTGACAGCATAAAATACATCTTCGGGATGCTGGCAAAAATACAAATATAACACTGTCACATAAAACATGACCATCGATTAATCTGTATGGAATATATATATATATTCTGCTGGAATGTATTGTTATTCTAACCTCCCAGATGGAATAATTGTTCTTCAGGAATATATGTGATTAATTTTAGAAGGTAATTTATATACATTATAATTTATAATGCCAATGAATATGGCATATTTAGATCATTCGGGATCATTAGTTTCTAATAGGTCATCTAGTATTTTGAGAGTTATATTTGCTTTCAGCAAATGGTTATAGCTTCTAGTGGTATATGTGTGGTAGCTTCATACTACCGTGTAATACCCATGTATATGGTCGCGTGCTGGCGACTAGCATATTACTAGAGACAAATCAATTACTCTTCGAGGGTTGTAATGATTTGCCTATAGCGGATAGTAGATTCAATTATCTCTCAAATTTATAGCTTCAGGCTTATTTACTTTTGTAGTTGACATAGGATATACCTCGGAGGTTCCAATATTCCTCATATAATCCAATTCCTCCCCCTTTTCACGCCAACCATAAAATTTCAAATGAGAACACATGCTTCTAGCATTTATTTTGAATTATCTCAGAGCGATAATTTATTATTATACTACTTCAAGAGTATAATTTTATTGGCGTGAAACCATCATACACTTGATGATATGGAAAAATAAGGGTTGTATATAGACTTCCAGTCTTTGGAGTTCATAGCGTTGTCTAGTCGAGGTGATCCTTCTGGGATTTAATATTTGACTAGATTTCATGTGTCTTCAAGAAGGACACCTTTCCTATTGCCATCTGGGCAATAATGAACTGAGGCATATCATTCCTTTCAAATATTAGGCATAATATTTACAAATGTTATTCTATACATGATTAATTAATTTTACTTGAGGTAAGATATGTTCTGGCAATGTGTTCTATTAAGCAACTACTCAGCAGGGGTAAGTCTTTCACAGAATAATTTAGATAAAATATTTATGGTATCTGGGAGAATAATTATCTAATGCACCCTTTCAGTTTAAATCAAAGATAGAAGCTGCTCTTCATGAGCAAGACCAAACTCGACAGGAGTTGTATGACATCTAAATAAAGCTATGGGATAAATAGGAGAATGCTGCTGGCTTCCATATTGTTCACCGTAGGCATATTCTTTCTCATGAATGCACCTGTGTATTTGTAACATGCGGGTTACCTAAAATTAGTCCAGAAGCAGTGTGGTGCAAGGCGGAGTAATACTCGCATGCGGACTTCTGGTCCTAGGAAGGGTAATAGGTCCTTGCGAAGTGCCTTTAGGGCTACTAGTAACACTCCAGGGTAGGGTAGAAGCGATGCCTCTGAAACTACAAACCTTTTAGCGGTAAATGGTACAATTACGTCGATGTCATGCTTGGCAGTACGTATGATTTGTATGCCAATGGAATAAACCTAGGTGATACAATTGCAGCCATCCGGGCGTGCAAACATCCATTAGTGATGTCCAATATCGTATAATATTCATACAATTTTATACATACTTATACAGTAAGTAATCTTTCTTTGCATGGAATGAGTGCAAAGAGTAATAGTTCACTTTTATCTATTCAGTAGATAAAGTATTATTTTCCAGATTTTCCTAGCAATCTCTTGGGATTTTCTTATAATTATTAAGGTATATAAGTAATTTTCAGAATTACTAACCCATTAAATAAATTCCCAAACACATAGTGTTAGGAAATAAACCATAAAAAATATGATGCTTCCAATGTGTACTAAGTCTAAGGTCTCACAAAATTACGGAAGCTCATACACCTAAAAACCATGTTTCTAGGAATTTGTTTTTAAATTTTCTAGAATTTTCTGAAATTTTCTAGCAATTTAATAAAGTTCTGCTAATTAATGAGCAATTTTCAAAATTACTGAATAAGCAGAAAAAAATGCTGAATAAACATTATTCCAGAAAATAGTAATACCACATGTTAACAATCATAATATATCTTAAATAATCTGAAAATGAGATATGAGAAAGAAATTCGGTCTACTAGACTCGATTGCAAATATGACAAACTTTAGTAATAAATAACAATGCCACAAAATTATTTGGATATCAGTAAAGCTGAAATAATGTAGTAAATAAACATATGGAATAAAGATCAGTCTTCTGGGCCAAATTGTGATACTAATAAAAAGTAGGGGCATGTGCATAATTGAATTTTCGGTTCCATTATACTTAATTTAATTTAACTAAACTCCAGGGGCTAACTGAAAAGCGTCATCGCATAACTGTATTTTATAGGAACCCGAGGGCCTTTATGCAAAAGATGGCTTTGCCTTATCCCTTTCACCAAAAGGAGTGGCAGGGGCTTCCTAAGGGCAACCACTCCCTACTTTTCGGATCTAATCGGTGCTACGACTGGCGTCGCCTCCCCGTTCTTCTCGGTCGCAAGTGGGCCCCGCCTCCCCGATTGCGGCCTGCTCTGCCTTCTCGCGCCGAGGCGCCGCCGCCTCCCACGCGAGGGCGCGCCCGCTTCCGTGCGGCGGCTCCATGCGGCGGCGCGTTTCGGCCGCATCTGCTGCCCGCCTCTTCCTGCTGCATTGCCGTTCCGAGTGGCCACGGCTGGTGAGCAGGCGGCGGCATAGCAAGGCGGTCGGGCATGGGGTCGAGGTGGCGCCGGTCGGCTTCGAGCGGCGACGGTTAGCGCAAAGAGGCCGGCGGCGGTGGCGGCGGCCGGATGCGCAAGGCAGCGGCCGGGCATGCAACGGCGAGCGGCGGCGGCGCGGTGGCCGCAGCACCGCGGGCACGGGGCCTCTGCGGCGCGACGGCGCGGGGCCGCAGAGGCGCGGCGGCGCGGTGGCATGGGGGCTACAATGGCGTGGCGGCGCGGAGCCGCGATGGCGCGGTGGCGCGGGGTCCTGATGGTGCGGTTTGGCGCAACGGGGAGGTCGGGTGGCGCCGCGGCCGGGCGGCGGGCCTTCCACGGTGGTTGCCACAGCAAGCTGCGGCTGGCTTCGAGCCGCGCGGACGTGGCGGGCTCACTGGCTTCGAGCGCGTGGTGGCGAGGTGAGTGACAGGAGGCCGGTGTCAATTTTGGCGGTGTGTTTGCCGCACTTTGAGATCTGATTCTATGCAATGAAAATGTGGTATACACGAACTATTTGGATCTCTCATCTCCGGTTACTCTAGGATGTGAAAGTTTGATCTATGATGCTATGTGATTCAAGAAATCAATTTATTGCATATAGTAACAATCAGCAGTGGATTCATGTATGGTATTGCTACGCAACAAGTCGATCTATTGCAAAGCGACGAAAACAGATTGATTTGTGTTCTCTGTCTATTCTATATTGTTGGATCAATCCCGAGAAGTAAAACAATCTTATATTGAGAATAAATAGCAATTCATGGGAGATCGGTCTGTGATATGCATACCGTGAACCTTGTAGAGATTCGTGCTGATAACGTGTTAAATAACGATGTATATAGATGAACGGAAAAGCATACCACAATGCAATCTCATGAACAATCCAATAATCATACAAGAACACCAGGGAATAGAGAACTTAATTATAATCTTTATTGATTGTTATCTGCTCCCTTACATGGTACAAAGACTTCATATTTATAGAAAGAAAGTAAGGGTAGTTTATGTATTTGCTCATAACTGAAAAGTTTCGTAACAAACTCAAACGGGCTGTAGATCAAAAAATGCCGAAGTTGGCGGGCCCCTTTTTGTTCGAAAAAAACGGAAGGTGAGAAGGTGGGTTTGATCGAGCCACTTGTTTTTTTTGATTCAACGGTAAAAATTTTGGATGTTTTTTTGGACAAAATACATTCGAGAGTTGACTAGACAGTCCCAAAGATATTTATCGTGGCTTCCACCTTCGGCACACTGTATAAAAACCTAACTCTCTACCAAAAGATATTGTGTCGTCTTCGACTGTAGTTTATGGCTTGTAAGTTGTAGCTGTGGTTGAGATCTTCGCTTGTGTGAGAGGTGCGCTCTCGGGAAACCCACAGTGGTAGAAGACTCCACTAGGCGGTGGGCCCAGCATGTCAGTCGGCGTGTCCGCCCACCTCTCGCAACATGAGTCCGCCATTGCGCGGCCACTTCGTACTCATCTCTATCCATAGCACCCGCGGAACCTGGACCGCTTGTACCAGTAGTCGATAGTCCGTCACTGCCACATGGGCCCCGGAAAAACTAAATCATCCGTGGGTCCCACCTGTAACGGAGACCCAAGCATCAGTCCACGCGAAATAGGGGGGAGACGAGGAGGAGCGAGTAGCGAAGGTTTTAAAAATGAGGGAAAATAACGAGGAAAAACAAATAGCGAAGACGTAGCGGTGGTCGAAACCCTAGGCGAGGTCGGCGGCGATGGCGGCATCGGCGCCGGAGTCGTACATCGGGAGCGTGATAACCCTGACGTCGAAGAGCGAGATCCGGTACGAGGGCGTCCTCTACGCCATCAACGCCGAGGAGTCCAGCATCGGGCTCAGGAACGGTGGGTGGGTCGGCTCCATCCCTCTCCCCTTGTTCTGTACCAACGTTTGTGTTGGGAGGTATGCGGCGATGCGGTAGAGAGTTATGGATTTAGCTTTCTTTTCTTGTTTAGCTTCGTGTTGCGATGGTACAGAATTTCAAATTTTTCTTGAATGATTCATGTTAGAGCGGGGCTTCAAGTCTGTTTTTTTTTACATTTTAATTCCTAAACAACAGTGCGTTCTGATTTATTTGTTGGTGAATTATTAGTTGGTGTTCGGTGATGCGAGTTGGAATCTACAAAGCTGGTGCTTGGTTAAAGATCTGTTGCTAGAGCAGTTCCCGTCTGTTTTCTTCTGCTTAGTTAAAGTTCGTTTTCTCCCCTGTAGTGACACGGTAAGGGAGGTCTGCCCCGAGGAGGGCTTAGAGGTGGGTGGGGGATTGCTTGTGCCCTAAATTCTAATGACATCACGAGCTACTGATGCATATGAATGGTCGAAAGTCCTTTTGTTTCCGCCCATCGAGAGTAATCAAATTGCAACTAGTGTTACATTAACTGCTTTTCGCCAAAGCTTAAATTGGGGATGTTGTTGTACAGCTTAAAGGGGCTAGGAATCATTGCCATGTTTGGAGCGTGTAGTTGCACTCAAAGGGAGAATGATGCATGCTAAGGGCCCCATTGCATCTGTTGCTTTGCCAAACTGTCAATTGGCACACGTTTGCTAAGTATCGACAAACAAGCAAAGGCTTCAACTTTGGGCAAACATTTTTCTCTTTCCAAATTATTTTCCTTATTTTGGGGATGATCCCGTTAACTTAAGCTGTGTCTAGTACTTGACCAACTGTAACTGCCATGCATCTGTTAACTTGTGCTGAACAAGGAAATGCTTCTCTTTCAGGCATTGGTTCTACTTTCCAGTTTTTTCCCCATCCTGAGGATAGGGGCTTAATAGGATCTAATAATATCTGACCAGCCAATAAGTGGAATCCAACAGGATACGGATTCAGTAAGAAATTTTGATGTCTGAACAATATTTTTTCCCTATTTGATTAATATCTGAATCCAAATGTAATATTTAAATCGGAATTCAAATATGATTAACAATACTTTTTAAAATTTGTGGCCAGTCTAAATATAGCCAAATTCGTGAATAAATAAACAATACAAAATTGCATGTATCTTACCAGGAGCATGTTGCTTGCCGATTTCGAATGTAGAGCTTTGTTTTTTAGAAGCAAATAGCGAATGTATAAATTTGTTATAGTATTTAATAGATACTGAAATTTGATTCCTTTCTGTATTCAGCAAGTTCTGTCTGATCTGTTTTTGAATTTGAGTTATTCTGGTTATTTCTGGGTGTGGCTTAAATTTTTTTGATATGAAACTTGGTAAGACCATTATTTGATCTGTATTCTGCTGATTACACCCATGATTTTCCTTTTTGTACACCAATCTAGTGTAACTAGAACCTTGTTTTCTGATGCCATTGCCTTCTGTGTTTGTTTATTTATTATTTGTAAAGGGGAGATTAGAGGGTTTTGATGTTAATTTTCAATCGTCTGTACTTAGGAGTTTGGATTTTCCTGTACAAAGTTAAGTAGATTGTCTACTCTAAGTGGGGCTTCACAGCAGCTTAGGTTGTCAGCAGCATGCACATGCACGCTCATGTGTTTGTGTTCTCAAAGGCTTCAAGAGTTTATCTTCATGTGGGGCCTTATCCTTGGGCTTCCCTTTTCCCTAAGTCCTGAACCTTCTAATAAAATTTATCTGAAGCTGAACTTAAGTCAGTTGAATAGTTTTTTTTTGTATTTGTTTTCCATTTTCGGATTGGACCAGGCTTGGGGTTGTTAGTTTTGTATGGCTTTAAGAAGTAATGTTTCTCCCATGTTGCAAATTCACTTATTCTTACTGGGTTACTCTTTGTCATCTTGCAGTTTGTTCATTTGGAACTGAAGGACGTAAGAAGGACGGCGAACAAATTCCCGCCAGTGACAAGATATATGAATACATACTCTTTCGAGGAAGTGATATAAAGGTAATGATGGTAAATCAGAAAGAGTACTCCCAATCCTTGACATATCTGTGATTATTGAACTGTTGATCAAATTATGTTGGGCTGATATAGGTTGGAGCTATTTGTGTAAGTTGTTATTTATATGACATATCTAATTATATCTGCTGTTTGGCATGGTAAATTGTGGAAATTTCTATTTTACCATCTGGCATTCTGGCTAATTAATGCGTACATGCTTTCCTCAAATCACATTTAAAAAATGTTATGGGAAATGCTAGACAACAAGTTACCTATTTCATGCTCCCAGGTTAGGCACAACCCAAGTGTGCAGATGATTAGGGAGGCGGTTTGGAGCTTGGTCATGTGGTAGTTTATTGGATTTTGAGTATTGAGGGAAAATTTGGGTTCGTAGAGTTGTGCTCATAAGCAAGTTTGTTAGGATTCGGATCCTAGGCAGGTTTGTTTTCGTGTTGATGGGATTGGGATTGTAGGATTGTGGTAAGATCAAGATCAGAATGGTCCCACAGGATTGCTAGATTGAAAAATTCTAAGATAATCAAGATCCTGACAATCTTGTTCATGATTTTGGGAAATTGAAAATGATTGAGTTTTAAGGAAAGGACTGATGACTGTTATACAAACCCTTTTTTTTTAACTGATTTACTATTTCCTTTATTACTCTACCATGTTGTGATGAACCTTAGTTCATCGAGTGCTTCTTGTTGGGAGGAAGGTCGGACGACGTCGGTTTGTTGGGATGAGAGATGAGTATAGACTGCGACGATAGAACTTGAGGAAGAGACTAGATTAATTTATCTTCATTGCTTAATTGAATAGATACATGCTAACCCTTTTACAGGGATAGCTCGATTTAACCTCCAAAATATAATATTTCTATATCTAAGGAAACCTATCTCTAATAAATTGAATATATCTAATAAGGAAGTAAACTCATCTAAGAAGAAAGTAAAATCATCTAATAAAGAAACTAACTATTCTTATCTTTATCCTTACTAATTTGACCTTGCTACGCGTCTTTCGCTTTAAAGATATGCAGACGCTTTCACGCAGCGTGTGAGCGATAATTTGCGTCTTGGCGTGAGCGATATCATGAATAGTATTCATGCGTGTGACAACTTGTCCCTCCTTCGGTGACAGCTCGTCCTCGAGCTGTGGTAGCGGCCATGGCTGCAGCCCTAGGAGACCCAAGTTGACGAGATAATATGATGTTTACTGGTGGCTTTGAAGACCGTAGCCTCCACGTATAGGTGCAGCAAGACATCTGCGATCGCCATGGTAGACGTGGTGGCAACCATGGCAACGTTGTAGTAGGCTTCCATGATGCGGTTGCCGCGACAGGCTTCGGTAGGGCCACGATGGCCTTTGGCAACACCATGATAGGGCATGGCACGGTCACTCAAGCGTCGGTAGTACCACAGCAAGTCGCGACAGCGACATGGTTGCCGTGGTAGGCTTCGGTAGCAACATGGTTGCCATGGCAAGCGTTGGCAGAACTGCGGCTACCACGATATGTTTTGGTGGCGCCGTGGCAGCTGCTGGGAACAACACCACTGCCGCCTCTTGTTGCGCCTTTTTCTAATTCATGATCTTTTCCAAGGTGGCATGCATGTTGAGGAAGATGGTCGCCATCTTGTCGATGTCGACTATCTTCTTGGTGTTAGCTTTATCGTGGCCAACTCGGCAATAGGGTTATGGTGGCGAAGTCGTGGGAAGAGATTGTTGCTCACGATACAAATGCGATGAACCTAAGTTCATCGAATGCTTACCGCTAGTCGGAAGGTTGGGCGGCGTCGGCTTGGTGGGACTAGAGATGAGTATAGACTGGGATGATAGAACTTGAGGAAGAGACTAGATTAATTCATCTTCATTGTTTGATTGATAATACATACGTGTTAGCCCTTTTATAGGGATAACTTGACTTGACCTCGAAGATATAATCTCTATCTCTAAGGAAATCTATCTCTAATAAATTGAATATATCTGTAAGGTAGTAAATTCATCTAATAAGGAAGTAAACTCATCTAATAAGGAAACTAACTATTCTTATATATATTCTTACTAATTTGACCTCGCCACGCCTGTTGCTATAGTACACGGGCACTGTTCATGCGTGTAAACAGCACCATAAACAGTAATTTGCGCGTGCGTAAACAGTACCGTCAATAGCAATTCATGTGCGACACCTGTACTGCCCGTTAGTCCTGTTGAACTCCCTCTGTTTCACAATATTAGTCTGGTGCGCATACCTAGGAGGCACAAAATTTAAGTAATATTTAATGGGATTGGAACATACTTGCTCCTATTAGATTCAAATAGTACTACTCAATCTAATAGTGACAAGTATTATCCAATTCCATTTAATGTTAGTTAAGTAATGTGCCTCCTTGGTATATGTGCCGGACTAATATTGTGAACCAGAGGGAGTAATATCCTTCTTGGCTATGGTCTTACCTTTAGTTGCTTTACTGCAGGATTTGCAAGTGAAATCCTCTCCACCAGCTCAGCCTGCTTCTTTACACAATGATCCAGCGATTATTCAGGTAAATGTTGTTATTTGGGTAAATCTTTGGTGCCTCTGATGGTTCTTTCTTTTGGAAGACTTGTTCGATTACTTAGATATCGTAGGTGATGGTTCTGTCTTTGCTCACTGTTATTATTCTGTTTGTGTAGTCACATTATCCTCGTCCTGCCTCAACGTCTACAAGCTTGCTTTCTGCTGCAAGCACAACGGCAGTTGATCCCAACTCACACAATGCTCAGTCAGGAATTCAGATGCCACCGCTATTTCAAGGGAATTTGCCCCCTTATCAACCTGGGGCCAGCTTACCTTCATGGAACTCATCACCTATGCCATCATCTGTAAATGGCACTGGCCTTACAATGCCACCGATGTACTGGCCGGGATATTACACACCACCAGGTGGGTTTCCTCATCTGCAACCACCACCCTTTCTTCGGCCATCACATGTTTTGACAGTTCCACAGGCCCTGCAGCAGCCTGTACAATATCCCGGACTTAACGCATCTTTACCAGTTGGGTTTCCAGGCATGCCAGAGTTTCCTTCTTTACTGCAACCTAGTAATAATCTAAGTCAAACTTCTGGTATATCCACATCAATGTCAGTCCCTGCCTCATCAAGTGCATCAGCAACTGAATCATCAGTGAGCCAGCTGCCAAATAAGCTGTCATCCGTTTCTGCTTCCATGTTCTCTGTGGGTTTAACTCCCCCATTTGTCAGTCCTTCAACTTCTATAAGTGAACCCAGCATGTCCCTGTCCCAAGGCATGCCTTCTCCAGTGAACAATAAGCCAGTCGTTCTTCCTGACTCCAGCGTGGCTTCTCTCAGCAGTGATAAGCCTGTGAATGCACCTGCTTCTTTGCCAATTTATCAACCTCCCTCTCAGTTACCATCTGCTAATTTCACACCTAGCGCAGTTACTGTCGCGGAATCAATTACATTGGTCACTCCTGGACAATTTCTGCCAACTGCTTCCTCGACAGTCCTTTCATCGCAGACCTTGCAAACTGTTTCTGCTATGGCTCCATCCTCTAAGCCTCCCAGTATGGTTTCATCCTCAACTGCTCCCTCCTCTGTGGCTCCATCCTCACAGGCTGCCTCCTCTATGGTTCCATCCTCGCAGGCTGCTTCCTCTATAGTTCCATCCTTGCAGGCTGCTTCCTCTGCTTTTCTATCATCGCAACAGCTGGAGCTGAACAATGAAGATAAAGAAGTTAAGCAGCCTGAACGGAAGGCTAAACAACCTGTGGTTGCTCCATGTGAAAATAAGGATCCTCTATTGCCAGCACCAAAACCCATTCTTCAGAAGGTAGTATAGAGTATTTAATTATTATTATTAGTAAACAAGTGAAGATTACTTTCTGTACTTATCCCCATTCCTGTCTCTGCACTTCAGTTGTTATATCTTAATATTGTATGCACTGTGATCAGTCCTTTTTTGTTTAATCGTTTGGTTTCAGCCTGCTGGTGCTTCCTCATATGTTCAGTACAACAATAGAGGCCGAGGCCGAGGCCGAGGAAGAGGTCGAGGAAGAGGAAATGCGGTATGCCCATCTAAAACAAGCTCTTGTTAGCTGTTCAAATCTGAAGATGATTGGTTTTTTGTATGAAGTTAATTGTATTTATCTGGTAGTAGTAGTAATTACAATATTTGGAACGTTTAGCTGTTTTTATCTTGGTGCTACGACCTTTGCTTTTCTTGAATCTTGTAACCATTAAGGACTCGGCTTTAATATTTCTGGGATAATATTTGTGCAATACTTTTCTGCTTTTAGTTACATTTTTAGTATTCAATGATTAGACCATTGCTAATTTCATCAACATACTCAAGAAAGCAGTATTAACAACTGATGCACTCATAACTTGGTAAATATAGCAACAGTCAGTTAAACATTGCTAGAACTATGGTATTTTGAGCCTTCTTTTGTATCATAATATGTTGTTTGTGTAAGCCTGCTGATATTGCTATTATTGTCATAGCAGCAGAATTGGATCCCTACTCTGTTCTTTCCAATATCGAGTCGTGACAAAGTTATGGATGAATTTGGTTGGTTGGAGCATACTGTTAAATGATTTTGCAGTTTAACTTGTTAAGGGTATAAGTGTTATTTCCTATATGTCTAGGGTTTGGGTCCTTGTGTATCTCCTTGTACTATATATTGCCCTTTGGGCTATGCAATAGAATCAACCTTCATTCTTCCACTCTCTCCTCAGGACTTAAGATGGTATCAAAGCCCTAGAGTTCGATCCACATTCTATTGCTGCTGCCCCCGGGAGGAGCTAATCCCGGGGGTGGCCGTCCTCGCCGGCCACTGCGCCCACGCCATCGTTGCCCGTGCCATTGCCCGGATCTGGTCGCCGGCCGACGCCCTCGCCACCGGCCTATGCTTGCTCGCCCAAGCCTTTGCGCCTTGGCCGTGCAGTGTCCTCCGGCGCGCTAAGCCTAGATCTGGCGTATGGGGCGGATCCGGCTGTCTCAACAGCTACCGTCGACGAACGCGAGCCGCCGCGCTGATCCGCCATCCTTTCACGCGCGTGCCCATTGTTGTTACGAATCCGGCGCCGTGTTGCGCGTCGGCGGCCTCTTGGCCGACCGCCACTCTCCTCGCGCGTGGTGCTCTGCGCGCCGCTTCCTCTCTTCGCCAAGAGCCACGTGTTGTCTGCAAGGTTGTCAAGGCGTCGCCTAGGCGTCGAGCGGCCGGAGCGATGCGCGAAGGCTCGCCTCGCCTTGCCGCTAAGCGGGTGCCGAGCGACACGGTGTCCACAGCGGAGAACAAAGCGGCGCGCGTCGGCCGGCGGCGCATGGCGTGTGGTCGCGTGAGCATAAGAAAGGTCTCCGCCGGATCCGTCGTCGCCGCTGCCGGATCCGCGGTCTCTGCCGGATTTGCCGTCTCCTCCGCCGGATCCGCCGTCTCCTCCGCCGGATCAGCCGTCGCCGCTGCCGGATCCGCGGTCTCCTCTGCGTCGTCGGCCGGTTCTCCGCTGCCTCCTCCGATCCGATTCTTTGCCAGAGCGATTGAGCAGCGGCGGGAAGAGGGAGCGGCCGCCGGCGAGCTGCCTCGCCCTCGCCGGTGCCGGAGGGAGAGGAGATGGGGGAAGGAAGAGGGAGAGGAGGAGATGGGGCGAAGAAATGTGTCGAGCGAGCACTCGAGCAGCCGAGCTCAGGTAGCGGCGGCTGTAAGCCTGTAATATATATGAGTGATTTTGGCTTTTTGCGAGTGAGCTCTTTCAAGGTTTTGAAATTGCAATATGGTCCTTCTCTATATGCATTTCTTCTGTTTAGGCTCTTCTCAGGTGAACCGCCTTAGCTCGCCTAGCAACGCCTAGAGGACGACTAGGCACCCGTCGGGACGACTAGGCGTCCTGGCACTCCTTAGGCGCCGTGGTCGCCGAGGGCGCCGTGACAACCATGGTGGTCTGTCGGCAATAGAGAGATGGGAGGAGGTGGCGGTGGTGGGGATGGGGATTAGGTTTTTTTTGAGTTTGCCGGGGGAACAGAAAAGTGGAGGTAGCCGAAAGCACACATTGACATGTTTGAGCTGACGATGCAGAATCTGTTGTCTTGCATTGAGTTCTTTTTTTTGTGTCTTCTGTTGCGTCATCCTAAAGTCCATTGCTATCTCTTTTTCAGTTCGTTAAAGCCGTGTGAGTCCACAAAATCTTTGTCAGTCAGTCGGTTGTTTTGCTAGCCATGATTCATTCTCTTGATGGGTGTGGCTCTCCTTTTCCTTTCGCATAGCTGTCGCTGCCGCTTTTCTCTTTGAGTCGCTGCACATTGAAGAAGTCTTTATGATACTGTCGCTTCTCTTTGAGCGGTCGCTCCAAGCTTCTAAGGTCACCGTGCTTCTTTTGCACCGCGCCTCCGTTGCGCTTATGCACAGCGCCGCCGCCGTCTTGGGTTTCGATCTGTGCCGCTATGTTTCTATCTCCCTCTGTAGCTCTCTCTACTTGTCACCTTCCACATTCTCTTCGTTGTGTTACCGCGGTCAACTTTGCTTCCGCTTAGCTCTACCTTCTCGGCCCCTGCACTTTGTGCTTTATGGGCTATCGCACGTTTTCGGATGCGAGGCGATCTTTCCAACACAATTTTTCCAAGAGCTGCACGCTACGACATTTCAAGATACGGACGTTGGTGTTAAGGGTATTTAGGTCATTTCATTTTTTGGTATTACATACGTCTTGCATTTGAGGGGGATGTTAAGGGTATAAGTGTCATTTCCTATATGTCTAGGGTTTGGGTCCTTGTACGTCTCCTTGTACTATATATTGCCTTTTGGGCTATGCAATAGAACCAACCTTCATTCTTCCACTTTCTCCTCAAGACTTAACATAACTAACCCAGTGTCTTTGCCATAATATATGTTAGCATACAACTAATAGATTGTACTTCTCCAATCAACCATAAGATTAGTCAAATCAATAGATTTAACCAAGCTGCGTGTCTCGTTACTTGGTGGCACCAAATAGCTAACTCGAACTGCCAACTGCACATGCATGAGGATTATTGCATTATTAGATGCTATGATCTGAACTCTTCTTTTAAATAGTGATGGATTACTATTTCCCCTCTCCAGCAATCACGTCCCATAACCAAGTTTACAGAGGACTTCGATTTTATGGCGATGAATGAGAAGTTCAACAAAGATGAAGTATGGGGCCATCTTGGTAAAAGCAAAGGACAGTTCAGCGATGATCCAAATGAGTATGAAGATGATGTTCTAGAAGACGAAGTGATGTCTCCTGGAAAGCCGGAAGTTAAGGTAACAGTTTTGCTGGATTTCTTGTGATTTATCAATATGTTTGCTGATGCTGATTAGCCTCTTTTCTTGTGCCTTTGCCGCCTTTGTGAAGTCTGTCTATGTCAAAGATGACTTCTTTGATTCACTCTCATGCAATACAATTGATAATGGAGGGAGGAATGGAAGAATTAAATTCTCTGAGCAGAGAAAAATCGACACGGAGGTACGGCAATGCATCTTTCACCTTACCACATTGCTTGACATTCAGCGCTTCTGATAACAAATTTTGCCCCTAGACCTTTGGTGATTCTGCAAGGCATCGACCAATGGGTATGCGGGGTGGAGGGAGGGGTCCCCGTGGTGGTGGTCCGCGTGGTCGTGGCTACTGTGGAAGAGGAGGGTATGGATTTAGGGGCAGGGGGCGTGGCTACTCTTACCTGAACCACCAGTCTTAATAAGAAGAGGTGGATTTGCTGTCAAGCACCTGTAAGCAGATAAGGAATGATGGGGGGAAGAAAGGGGCTATATGTGTATTGCAATCCCTATTCGGCTGTTGGAGGGCAGCCAACATGGAGATACTTATCTTCCAGTTTGGCTGAAAAAGACAATAATCTATAGCAGCCGATCGATAAATTAAGAATCAATGTCACATCGAGCCGACTTCACGTTGGTGCACTCGCAATTACAAAATCTGTATCTGCTTCCCGGATGGTGTTGGTGCCCATTTCTCGCCGTATGGACTAAATTATTTTAAGATGCAGTGGGCGATTATGTGTAATCTTATTGTGACACTGGGATTAGTCGTATCAGTATTGTGTTCTTTGGACTAGCTATGGAGCATGTTTGCAAAGTGTCAAAACATAGAAGCAGGGTGCTCCCTACCATGTTTGGTGCGTGTTAGTCAACTTGCCCACAACGTTGAGTTTGTGTTGCTACTTGAAGTAATTTGAATCGATCACCGTTTGGATATTAATTAGTTTGCTGTACGCCCTGATATTGTAAGTTCTGAAGTTTAACCGTGAGGATTTCATCGAAGCTCCAGATTTGCTGGGCTTCTACTTCTTTTCATGATGCTTGAATGAACGTTAGAACTGTTGTTAACTTGGGTGGATGAGCTGTCATTTCTGTGCGAACATTTCTTCGGAGGCTCATCCACGGATGTTCGACCTAGAACGATTGTTAACTGAGGGGACTGCTATCTGAAGGTATCCCGTTGGATTGAATCCAAACATTCAGTTTGAAGACGCAACATCCAAAAGTTTCAGACGTAAGTGTCGTATTCAAGAAGATTCAGCGCAAGTTTCGTCCGTGTTTGAGCATGTTTCGTCGCCATGTTAATTAAGGGAAGAATAGCCAAATATGTCAATATCTATCACAATCAGCAAATTAAACAGCAGAAGCACGTCTGTAAGATTCCTCATGAACAAATGACCTTCAAGGCAGCTAGTTTGGTTTGATATGATGTGAAGGATCGACAAAAAATGTGTGAGAAGCAGAGCCTCACTCATGGATTTCACTGAAAATGCTTGCATGGTCTTGGTGAAGTTGATCGCTGATTAACATAGCAAAAATAAGGTCTAAATGGCAACATGGAAACATAAGGATTCTACCAGCTTTATTATAGCATAGTGGTATGTCACCTTGTCGCTTTAGTTGTTGACCGGTCTTTGATTCCCACCAACTACAAGTTAAGTGACTCATTTGTGTGAATCTTCCGCTGTTATTTTCCGGAATAAGAACATGTGACCTATTGGTTGTAAGACTTAGGATGAAGACGTTAGCAAAATAGCCAATCAAGAAGAAGAAACATACAGATTCTGGCAGTGACATAAAAGCCAAACCATATATAACTCAAGCTTGTAATGATAGGTCTTGTGCATCTGGAGCACACAGATAGCTTCGGCAAAATAGGTTTCTTCAAAAATGGTCTGGAGCTGCACCTTACGTGTATAGTTGTATACTGAAGAAGACTAAATAAGTCTAATGTAATACTATCTTCTAAACACGCAGTGTATCTGGTACTTGGATTCGTTCATTGAAGTCAACAAATACAATCAAAATACAATAGGGCCAATATCCGCCAAAGCCAAAAGAAATAGGCAAAATTTGATATATACCCCTTATAAAGTCAACATTTCAAGATATACCACTCAGTATTCTGGAATTCAAAATTTATCACTACAGTTTCTTTCTTTTTTGATATGCCATTATCATTGATTTTCCTATTCTCTGATTTTCCATACATTTCAAAAGTAAATTGTCGGTTTTACCCTTATCTATTTCTCTCATCCCTTTGCTCTCAACTGGAGAGACGGCCACTGGTGAGACCGGCGGGGAGGCGGCGCCGTCTCACCATATGCAGACGGGGAGACGGCCAGTGCAGATGCCAACTATAGCAGTTCCTCTCATCCTCCAAGTGGATGTACCCAGTTGCATATGGTACAGAGACGAAGGGATACCGGCAGATGAGCGCGGAGGGGCAGGCGTGGATGGGCGTCGCCAAGAGCCACGAGGCCGTCGCCGCCGGTCTACGCGCTACCCTCTACCAACTCCTCCAATCTCCCTGCGCCGCCCCAGTCGGCGTGGCTGGGGAGGGCGACGCCGAGGACACGCAGTCCTGCTGCTTCGAGACCCCGTCCAAGGCATCGGCGCCGCCGTGCAAGGCTTGCGTTGAGGGCGAGGCGTGTGTGCTGTTGCTCCCGTGCCGGCACCTGTGCCTGTGCCGCGCGTGCGAGGCCGTCGTGGACGTGTGTCCCGTGTGCGCGGCCACCAAGAACGCCTGGCTCCACCTCCTGCTCTCTTGAAGCCTTGCTCACCTGGAAGCCACGGTGGCCTTCCAGTGACGGATCCATAAATTTTAAAATACATATTTGAAGTTATAAAAATATTATGCAATAAAAAATATAAAGATTCATAATAGCCAAAATTAAAGTACAATTATTCGTAGTGAAGACAACAACTGAAATAATACAAAAGAAATTATAAAATAATTAAGAGCTATATATTAACACGACGATTTTTTATACCTTGAAAGCGAGATATAATATCATCATCCTTAACTTGTAGAAAAAATTCTCGCTCAAGAAATATAACCAAACAATCATTCAAGTACTGCTCCTCTATTCTATTTCTTAGCTTATTCTTCACGTAATTTATTGAAGAAAACACTCTTTCAACACTAGCAGTTGCTACGGGAAGAATTAGCACCAATTTGAGAAGCTTGTAAACAATTGCGTAATTGATATTCTTCTTTGTTTGAACAAGCATAATGGAAAGCTCAGAAAGATTGTTCACTTTTTAGAACCTTTCATCTCTCCTCATATCAGCAATGAAGTGTGTAAGTTGAAATGGAAGATACATCAATTCTGTGTTTGAAAAATCCTTAGGATAAAATTGAGCAAACCTAACCAAGTTGTCATTGTCATAAGCAGCGAATGAATCAGTAGGATTAAATGATGTCATGCAAAGAAGCAAATTTGTGTTTACTTCATCAAACCTGTCGTTAAGCTCTCGAAGCTGCCTATCAATAACACTTAAGAATATTTCGACATGGAAGCGATGAAGATTCTTGACTTTTTTGAAGAACATTTTGGATCTTGCAACTGGCTTATAGAAACTATCCATTTGAACAACTTTGATGCCATACTTCGCACAAAAAGAAGTGACATCTTTAAGAAAAGAATCCTATCCACCATCCTCTCGCAATGGCTGCAATTGAGTCTTTGTCAAATAAATGAGATCAATAGCATTTAACAATGTCTTGATCTCTCTTTTGCAAAGCATTGCTTAAGTCATCTGTGTACCCAAATATAGTTAGCAGTGTGCCATGAAAACAAACTCAAATGACTCAAATGATGTCAACATAGTTTGAGCATGTATAGCCTCCGTGCTTGAAGAGTGATCTTCTCCAATCTTTATAAGAACGCGTCGGATTGAAGGATACAAAGAGATAACATGCATAACAGTTTTATAGTGAGATCCCCAATGAGTATCACCCGGCCTACCCAAGCCCATCTCTTGATTCAAACCTCGTCCGATTTCAATATCACCCAATTCTAATGCTTCCACAATCTGTTGAGCTTGAGCTACTCGGAGCATTTGTATCTTTTTACAAGACATACCAAGAACACTCAACAGATATGTGAGTTGCTGAAAGAACCAAACACAATTACCATTCTCCTTAGCAACAGCAATAAGAGTTAATTGAAGTTGATGTGCAAAGCAATGAACATAATATACAGAAGGAGACTCATCCAGCTCTCTCCCATAAAGATTTCAAATTTGTGTCTCTCTAGCTCTCTCCAGCTCTTGGCTTTCATTAGAATTTGGTTTTGGTATCGAGGTGGAAGCTACCTTCTGCGTCGTTCCAGCTCTCTCCCATAAAGATTTCAAATTTGCAGACTTCTTCATTTTGTAAAGCTCAAAGATCTACGAGGATTTGCTACACGTAGAATAGAAGACAAATTAACCATGTAGACACTGATTTATCCAAACACACAATAAAATATGCACAAAGAAACATCATATGCACAAAGAACTTGAAATGCTTAGAAATTCCAAGCTTTCAATTACTCTCAGCTTATTTATATGTTTAACAACCACACTATTAATTAATACTAGGTGAGGGTCCTGAGGTGTAATAAACTTAATCACATAATCACATTCCAAGAACTTGAACACTATTTAGATTTGTAGAATATAGAGCCTCATTCTTGATTTACTCAAAGATCACTGAACACTAACAGCACTATAGGCACAGTAACACACAGCACCAGTCAGTCAGTCACCACAGTCCAGAGACCAGAGATAAAACAAAGCTTAGCAGTTAGCAGCCGCATTCGGCATTTTTACCTAACTGGTTGACTCCAGGAAAGGGTGGACCGGCGGCGGTGGAAGGTGGATGCACGCGGCGGCGCGGTGGCCGACGAGTTCATGCCTGATGGCGCAGATCTGGAATCTAGAAGGAAAAGGGCGGACCAGCGGTTGGCGGAGCTGCGGAGGCCGGAGGGTAGATGCAGGCGGCGCCGCGACGGCCGGCGAGGCGAGCTGATGGCGCTGGTGCTGTGATGTAGATCTGGAAAAAGGGTCGACCAGTGGAGGCCGGACCGTCGGAGGCTGATGCTTGATGGGCTCGCGCCGCCGCGACCGATTGAGCGCATATCTAGAAGGGAGGGCGGAGCCGCGGTCTGCGAAGGGCTAGTGGCCGACGGGGCGACACCGCGACGGGGAAGACTGGAGTCCGGACCGAGGGCGTCTAGGGACTGGGGCAGTCAGTGGGGCTCGGCCGCTCGGGGTGAATGGCGAAGGGAGGGGTCGAGGGGATGAGCCGATGCGAATGGGGATGGGGAATGAGTCGCTGGGCGGGCCGTTGCGGGACGGGGGGAGATGCGGATTGCGGAATGGGGAATGGCCGAAGCGATGGGCCGAACCGATGGGCAGATGAGGGGTGGCCAGTGGGCTATTTGGGCTCCAGTATAGTGATTTCAGCCCAACTATATATATATATATATATATGTATTATACCCTATATATATTGGTTTTTTGTTCAAAAATAATGGATATTCAACTGAATACTCTTGACTCACTGTAGATCCGCCCCTGCGTGCAAGTATGTGCACCCTATCATTTGTTGTTCTATTTTACCATTAGTATTTGTGCTGTCATTTTAGTAGTTCTAATTCCTTACACCTTTTTCATAGTTGTCCATGCTATTGAATTCCAAAAAAATAGGCCTACCACACGCACACATACTTGCTTGGTTAGCTATCCAGGATAGAGATCCATCGCCTTCTTTCATTGATAGCTTGATTTCAGCTGAATTATTTAACATAGTAACTGATCCATTGGGTTATGCGCTTGTTGATCAGTTCATGATTCATGGTTCGTGCGGTGATCTTAATCCGTTGTGTCCTTGCATGAAGGAAGGCCAGTGTTCAAAGAAATATCCAAAGTCTTTTCATCCTGAAACATCAATTGATCGTGACAGATTCCCTATTTATCGACGACATGACGATGGAAGATTTGTTATGAAACATGAAATCAGGCTTGATAATAGATGGGTTGTTCCTTATAACCTACCTTTATTAAAGAAATATCAGGCCCATATAAATGTAGAGTGGTGCAATAAAAGCTACCTTGTGAAGTATCTTTTCAAGTACATTACAAAGGCCCATGATTGCACCACTATAGCCTTACATGCCATCAATGTACCGAACAATGCCAACAAACATGCTCAAAACAACCTTCAATAACAAAAAAAAACATCACACATCTACAACTTCTACCGATTATACAACATATGAAACCAACCAGACATGAGATCATGCCACTATTAATGATCTATCCAATGTTCAGGTGTCCCCAACCATTATAGCACCTAAAAATGATCTATCTAGGCCCACCAATCAAGTAGTTCGTACTAAAGATAAGGGTATTATAACATCCCAAAATTTTATTTGTATTTTATTTGATTTATTGGAATTTATTTGGATTTTTTGGAATTTATTACAAAGCCTAGAGTAAGAAAACTTATTTTATCTATTTTCTAAAAGACAAAATTAGTTTATTTATTTGTCGCAAATTCACCTAGATTTATAGTATTTTATGAATTTTTAAGAAATTTTTCAGAGTTATTTGCTATTTTCTATGTATTTTTGAAGCTTCCTAGTATTTCTGAAAAATATAAAACAAAACTTAAACTCAAAATAACCTCGGGATAACATGTGTCAAGCCCAAACCCAATCTACACTGCTCGATTTAATCTCGGCCGCTCGCTCCCACTTACCCCTTCATTCTTCATCCAAGGGTCGAAATCCATTTCTTTGGAAATGTGGCGGTCATCTGTAGGATCAAGGATAACCGATTAAAGGGGGGTGAATATGAAGTTATAAAAATTCTTACCTAATTAAACAAGTTATAGCAATTTATCACAAGACAAGAGTGCTATATATACCAAGCCTATTCAATTCTAGTATTTCTAAGCAATCAATATAGCATAAGCTAATCAAGCATAATGGAATATGAACAATGAATCAAATTGCTTATCAAATATATAAATACTAAAGCAAGGTAAAGGAATGATCACAATGAGATACACGATGTTTTTCCATAGTATCGAAGACTTGCCGGTCTTCACTAGTCCACGTTGAGGAAAGCCCAAACGCCTTTAGACCGGCTCCACGAATTAAGCCTCACTCCTCGATCACTAGTGGTAGCTCTTCCTCCGCTCCGGAGATGGCGAGCTCCAAGCCACTCATAAATCGGCTCAGGCTTCTTCACAATCTTCTTGAAGAAGTCACATCGCAATTAACTTCCTCGCCGTCTAGGTGCCGACAAGCACCAAGAGAATAGATCACCAATTTCGCTTAACGTTGCTCAAGTGCAAATGGATCAACTAGAAATAAATGTACTTGAAAAAATTTCTCCACACCTCAAAATGAATGCTCAAGTGAGAAAAGAAAGTAGAGTGAATGCTCTAAGGCTCAAATATGATCAATGTAAGTTCAACACCCTGCCCTTGGGCAGGTGGAGGGGTATTTATACCCTCACTAACCAAAACTAGCCGTTGCAAAAATTTATTCTGAAAAATCAGGAAAATCGGAACTACCATAGTACAAAGTGCGGAACTACCGTATTTTACTATAGCACACAGTAATGGCTATGTCAGATGTGCAGAACTAGCCGTTTTAAATTCAGAGTGGTACTACTGCACTACAGTTGTTCCGTCGTGCTAGTTCCGGTACTTTCGATTTTTGGTCAGTTAAGTTTTTCTTGGTATGCTCTCTGGAAAAAATATATCGGAAATCGGTAGTTCCGTAGTACCATGCGGTACTACCGTACTGCGGTAGTTTCACCTTTGAAAATCCGGTACTACCGATTTCTGTTGAGTCTAAGTCTCCGGAAGGGTGCTCTCTGGAAAACATACCGCACAAAAACCGGTACTACCGCACTGCGTAGTTCCACTGTTTGCACGCTGAAACTACCGCAGTGCGGTAGTTCCGCAGTAACCGACGGTACTATCGATTTTGCTGAGAGAGCACAGTGAGTTTTCAAACATATTTTCATGTGCATGTATAATCCTAAATTGATCAAATATGCACCAAAACATGCTATCAAGTTACTTTCAATAATCTCTCTTAATAGTACGGCATCTAGCCTATAATCCGTTCTTCCACCTTTTCTTCTAAGACCGGTAAAATAAAAAACGATTCTATATTTCATGTATCTTGGGTCTTGATCCTTCTCAAGTCCATTTTCCATGCAACTTGTTCTTGTCCATTTCATATATAACAAATCTTGTCTATACAATCTTAGCACACATATTAGTCCCATATTCATAAATTGTCATTAATTACCAAAACCCTAAATTTAGGGGTCTAGATGCTTTCATCATCCGCACGCCTGCCTTTCCCCTCCTATATCCTTTCTCGTCGACATGTAGGCCCCGCAAGTCAGCTCTTCCACCTCCCTTCTTCCCCGCGTCGCAGCCATTGCTGTCCCTGCCCGAGCTCATTAATACGTTTGTTTCTTCCCATTAATGTGGGCAATTGATGCCATTAGTGGTCACTAAACCACCTGAATACCTTTCGCCACCTCTCCCCTCTTTAAACTCGGTTAATCCTCGCCTTTAAGCACCTTGACGCTGGCCATAATACCGGTGAGTCGTCCTGACAATTCCCTTTCCCCGGCCCCTATAAAATCCCCTCCCTGAGCTTCCTCTCTGCACATCACACCTCACCCCCTCTCAAAACTCACTCCCCTGCACCTGAGGCTCTTTAGCACCATTTGCTTCTCTCTCCGCTCGTCGGTGAAACACGGAGAGGAATTGCCGTTGCCTCGACCGAAATCGTGCCACACCGGCGCCGCCTCTGTCTTCACAACGCCCGAGCAAGCGTCCGACACCTCTTCGCCGAGCAAGCCCGTTGCCAGAACGCCTTTGCTGTCGATGCCCGTGTGCCACCGCCACTTCCTCCTTGCCACCGGCCCATTTCTGACCCCCTCAGAGTCCGAACCAAGGTGATGCCGCGTCCCTGTCACCCCGTTGCTTTTGTGCACCTCGGCCACCACCGTCGAGCGTCGGATCTCTAGCGACCCTTGGGTCCCAAGCACCGTGTTCGGCCGGCTGGCTGGCCATGTCAGCAGCCTGAGGTGACATGGCCGCCATGTGGCGAGCCACGTTGGCTCCAACTTGCCCCGTCAGTCGATTCCGCCATGTTAGCATTTCTCAACATTTTCCATTACAAAAATAAATCGACCAAAAAATAAAAATAAAATGCTGATATCATAATCCAATTTTTAGTACAAAATAATTCAAAAAATTAGTATTTTTCTTTTTCTTTATTTTTAAACTTCCATAGGCTCGTTCTCCTTCATCCTAACTCCAATTGGACCCATCCACATTTCTAAATTCTTCTAAAACCATAAATTACCTATTTCTAGACTATTTTTGAATTTTTAAATTTTATTTGATTTGTTTTAATTTATTTGCTTTGGCTCTTCACGTAAAGATTACGATGAATCCAGAGAGTTCGATTTCAACGACTCGCAGCACCAAAACTTTGAGCAAGGCAAATCACACCTTTAATCATATTGCTCTGAGTAATTTAAATTAATTATATTATTTTTAAATTATTATACATACGTACTTTTATTCAAATCTAGTTTAAATTTGATTTAAATTCTAGTTATGCCCAATTCTTTTGTATATAGCCAAATTTGATCTTGATTACAAACATGCCTTGTCACCCTAGATGAAAACCTAGTTAGTATATTAGTATTAACTAGAAATTTTATAGAATTGCTTAGCCATGTTTAGAATGATTTAGGTGGGATTATTTGTTTCACATAACATGACGATTTCTAAAATCTATTATTGACTTCGGTGAGTCAAGGTATATGAAATTTTGATAAAATAAAACTATAAAACTATTTTAGACTTAGGCATTGGAATGGTGGTGGGTGCTTGTTGGTGCTCATCTCTGTTCGTTGATAGAATGACGTTACCAGGCACAAGGGGTGTGTGGGTAGTGTCTAAGTCAAATTAAGGACCGGTCTGTAAGCTACTGTTATGAAGTCACATCGTCTACCACAAGTTTGGTATGGAACAGACCTAGCTAAGTAATTTTTGAAGTTCCAACTTGGTTCCGTATAGGCTAAATGTGAGCGTAGTGTAGGTCATGAGAAATCTCACATGGCACAAGGGGTATGTGGGTAGTGTCTAAGTCAAATTAAAGATCGGTCTGTGAGCTACTGTTACAAAGTCACATCGTCTACCACAAGTTTGGTATGGAATAGACCTAGCTAAGTAATTTTTGAAGTTCCAACTTGGTTCCGTATAGGCTGAATGTGAGCGTGGCGTAGGTCACGAGGAGTCTCACATGGCACAAAAGGGGGTCCCAATTTGTGGATTCAGGTTGTGGTAAAACCTTAGTGGCGGTGTAACTAATTTGACAATAGAATATTGTAACAGTCTTGTCATAAACTCTCAGCCACATACCTAATGCAGTGTGCTAATTACGTGGCAAAACGAGAGGACATGTCTGTTGTAAATCCAAGGGTATTTTGGTAATTTCCCAAATTGAAGGAATGAGAGGGCCCACTTGTCAGTGAGCCGAGCGAAGGGATGAGGTGGAGACTTTGTCTCCTACCCGAGCTACGATTCTCTCGGTTGATCCAAAATGAGAGGAGGAGATGGTCGATGGCGACACATTCAGATCTAGCCATTGGCGGCTATCGCTCAGGTCCTCGATTGCATCTCCTCCTCTCATCTATATAAGGTCTCCTCCTTAGAGAAAAAACACAGATAAAATCATAAGCCCAATCCTCTCTTTTGATTTAACTTTAGGTTTTGCCCTTGGATTCGGTCTTAGAGGTCGGTTCTTCACTGGTGACCGTCAGTCTCAGTGGTGAGCTGTGACCTCTGGTGCTCGGTGAGGTGCACTAGGCCGGTGCTTCTTGTGTGCTTGTGTGGCGTTCTCTTCACCTCGACTTTGTTGGCTTGGAGAGTTCCGTTCGGCAAAGGTGGGCTTTGTATCTCCGACTACCATGCTCCTCTCTCGTGGTAGCACAGAGGAGCACTAGGTTTTCTGGGATAGCGCCTTGAGGTGTGCCTGGCTCCGAGTTCTTCTCGATGATTTCTAGTATCATCGACTTTGTGAGTATTTTGATTGTTGACTCTTTGCAGTTCATGACTTGTTTCATATATTAGTGATTTAATTGATCGAATATTACAAAGAGACTTTGTGAATTAACTAGCTCTGTGATGAAAATGGTCTTGAACTGAAATTGAATCACAATTGCTTAAGCAGTCGATTACTGAGATTCTCGAGTGTTAAAGTAGATTCCTGACTGCTCAAGTGCTGGTAGTTGAAAACGAGCAGAGTCGTAGCCGAGTGCTCAAAGCGTAGAATCACTGTAGCAGAGGCACTATAGCAGTCATAGAATCACTATAGCAGTGGTACTGTAGCAGTTGTAGAATCACTATAGCTGTCATAAAATCACTGTAGAAGACGTAAACCACTGTGGTCGTGGTCAATTCTGAGCACTCGTATTTGAAGTCGGATCCGAGCACTCGTACTCATAGTCAAATTCGAGTACTAGGTACTTCGAAGTCGGATCTGGGCACTCGTGGTCGAAATTGTATCCAAGCACTCGTGATCGTAGTCGACTGAATGTGGTCGCAGTTGACAGAATAGTGATTGTAATCGACTGAATCTTCTTTTGACATATTCAGTTAATGAAGAGTTTAAGATCATAGTAGCGGGACGGCTAAGATCAAATCTTATGTAACCCTACATCTGAGAGTACTAAATATTAATCAATTACAACTCGTACGTTTTGCCAGTTTGAATTGATTCGATGCTCTTTACATTGGCATACATGTTCAAACCAAGAGTATTCTTGCTCTTTTTCTTAAATATGTACTTTATTACAAATGATATGATTGAGTTATATGATTATATGCAATTTATATCATTTTGTATACCTCGTGATACTTTCTTCGAGATTATTTATTTATGCTAGAATTATATTTATTTGTATGCTTATATCGCATATATTACAATACTCCAGAAAGCCTATTATTCAAGAAATGGCTTCCTCTTCTGATGTCGTTAAGCCAGAGGTGTTTGACGGTGCTAACTTTAAGCGCTGGCAGGCTAAGACAAAACTCTGGCTAACTGATCTCAAACTGTTTTCGGTCATTTCAAATCCTCTGGTGTTCCCGTTGGAAACCGCTGAAATGATGCGGTGGGAGGATGCAAACAATTCATTCTTAGCCCTTTTGTCAGCTATCTTGTCCAACCGGCTGTTCGACGTCTACGTTAGCTTCACAAACGCCAAGCAACTCTGAGACGAACTTGAAGAGAAGTATTCTGAAGGGGATAACGGGAATGAGTCGTTTGTGACTACCAACTACTTAAACTATAAGATGGTTGAAGGATGGTCGGTGATGGAGCAGCTCCATGAGCTACAACTCCATGTGCGTGACTTAAGTCAGCACGACTGTGTCCTACTAGAGAAGTTTTAAGTTAACGTCATCCTAGCTAAGTTACCACCCTTATGGTGACTTCGTGACCGCTCATCGATATATGAAGGAGTGCTTGACTCTGAATGAGCTGTCAGCAACTATTAATGTTGAAGAACGTGCTAGAGCCGGTGACGGTGCAAGAAAGACTTAAGTCCAAGCTCATCAAGTACAGGTCAAGAGTTTTGGAAGCTCCGAGAAACCAAAATTCAAGAATCAGCCCCAAGTCAAGCTCTAACCAAAGAAAATGAAGAAGAAAAAGGAGGACATTGTCTGCTTTATTTGCAGGGATACTGGACATAAGACCAACAATTGCCGCAATCGCAAAGGCAGAGGTCCTTCTCTTGGTCAGCACAAGAGCCACCAGGCTGAAGAAATATCGCACTGGCCAGCTCCAGTTTGGAAGAGTACGTACCACAGGCCTTTATGGTAAGTTCATCAATTGATTAGTGGATTGATACAGATGCTACTAGACATATATGTGCTGATCAATCATATTTTTCTTCATTTTAGGGTGAAGGTGGTGGATCTGTTCTAATGGAGAACGAAGCCACTGCGATAGTACGTGAGATTAGACAAGTTTGCCCGAACCTTACCTTGAGTAAAACACCCATCCTTAAAGACATACTATACGTGCCTGCAATGACTCGCAACCTCCTGAGCGGGTCAATGCTGTGTAGGCAAGGAATAAAGCTTATGTTTGAGTCCAATACGGTCGTGTTGACCAAGTTTGGAAATTTTGTGGGCAAAGGCTATGATAGTGGAGGCATATTCCGCTTATCCATTCTTGATTCCAATGATGTAACTATTTACAATGTTTTCCATTGCAATAAAATCCATAATATTTGGCATTCACATTTGTGTCATGTTAATTTTGAAGCTATTATGCGTTTAAGCAAAATGAGTTTAATTCCAAGCTATAATTATGAGAAGGGTTTAGAGTGTGAAGTGTGTGTGTAAGCAAAGCAACCCTAAAAACCTTTTTATAGCATTGAAGGACGGAGCACTTCTTCACTTGAACTAATCCATTCAGATCTTTGCGAGATGAATAAAATATTAACTAAAGGTGGAAAACGTTACTTTTAACTCTCATAGATGATACGACTAAGTATTGCTACATTTATTTACTTAAGGTAAAAGATGAAGCACTTGAATACTTTAAAGTCTATAAAGCTGAAGTTGAAAATCAACTAGAAAAGAATATCAAACGGTTAAGGTTGGATCGAGGCAGTGAATACATCTCGAATGAATTATCTCAATTCTGTAAACAAAGTGGAATAATACATGAGATTACTCCACCTTATTCACCCCAATCGAATGGAATAGCCGAAAGAAATAACCGAACTCTTTGTGACTTGATTAACACCATGATCCAGAGTTCGGTATGCCGGACTATTGGTGGGGTGAAGCAATTCAAACAGCTAATTATATTCTAAATAGGATTCCACCTCGCAATCAGGAGGAGACATCTTGTGATGGATGGAAGGGGAGAAAACCTAACTTGTCATTTCTTTGGACATGGGGATGCCTTGCAAAGGTACATGTGCCATTCTGAAGAAAAGAAAATTTGGTCCGAAAATTGTTAATTGTGTCTTTCTAGGTTATGCTACAAATAGTACGCTTATAGGTTTCTAGTAGTCAAATCCGATGTGAGTGACATCACTACAAATATAGTAATGGAGTCTCGTGATACGACCTTCTTTGAACATGTATTTTCTATGAGACCAACTGATGTTATTGACCATACTGTGCCAATTGACTGCTCTATTCTTCCTAGTGTGGACAACACCACTCTAGAGTTGGAGTTAAGGAGTAAGAGACAGAGGACTGAAAAGTCACTGGGCGATGACTATGTCACCTATGTTGTGGACGATGAACCACAAACCCTTTCAGAGGCATACGCGTCTCCGGATATGGATTACTGGAAGGAGGCAGTCCGTAGCAAGATAAATTCCATCATACCTAACGGAACCTAGGATATTACAAATTTTCCACTTGGATGCAAGCCAGTGGGATTGAAATGGATCTTTAAGAGAAAGCGTAGACCTGATAGTACTATTGAAAAGTACAAGACCCGCTTATTGGCTAAAGGTTTTACGCAAAAGGAAGAAGAAGGCTATTTTGATATATATTCTTCTGTGGCTCGTTTACCCACAATACGAGTGCTCTTGGTACTAGCTGCCACATATAAACTCCAAGTATATCAAATGAATGTAAGGACCGCTTTTCTAAATGGAGAGGGATGAGGAGATTTATATGCAACACCTAGATGGTTTTGTGGTTGAAGGGTAAGAGAAGAAAGTATATCAATTGATTAAATTCTTGTATGGACTAAAGCAACCTCTAAGCAGTGGCACGAGAAGTTCGACAGTACAATAACATCGGTCGGCTTATGTGTTAACGAAGCTGATAAATGTGTCAAACATCGGTTCAATGGGAGTGGAGGTGTCATTTTATGTCTATACGTAGATGACATATTGCTTTTTGGGACTAACATAGATATAATCAATAAAATAAAGTTTTTTCTCTCTCAGAACTTTAATATGAAATATCTAGGTGAAGCAGATGTTATTTTAAACATCAAGCTTATAAAAGGTAAGAATGCGATTACTCTGTCACAATCCCATTATGTGGATAAGGTCCTAACTAGATTTGGATTCATGGACTGTAAGCGGTAGCCACACTCTATGATCCAAATGCTAAGCTCCATAAAAACACTGGCCACAGAAAAGATCAGCTTAAATATTCACAAATTATTGGATCCTTGATATATCTAACTAGTGCAACGAGGTCAGACATCTCGTATGTTGTAAGAAGATTGAGTCGTTATACGTCCAATCTAGGAGATAATCATTGGACAGCACTAAAGAGAGTACTTAGATACCTAAAAGGAACCTTAAATTTGGGAATGCACTATTGCGGTCATCCGGCAATCTTAGAGGGATTCAGTGATTCTAACTGGATCAGTGACTCGGATGACAAGAAGGTTACAAGTGGCTATGTGTTCACTCTAGCAAGTGGGGCCGTTTCATAGAAGTCTTCCAAACAGACTATCCTTACACGGTCTACCATGGAGGCTGAATTAGTAGCACTTGATTCAACAGCTGTAGAGGTAGAATAGATCAAAAAACTCCTTTCTGACCTACCTATTCTGGAAAAGCCAATTCTAGCCATATTGATCTACTGCTATAACCAAACCGTTCTGGTTAACGCGAAGAGTAGGAAGGACAATATGAAGTTTTCAAAACATATAAAGCGATCGACTTAAGTCGATCAGGCATGCCAGAGAGACAGATGTTATTTCTGTAGAATACATCCAGTCTGAAAGGAACTTGGTAGATCCTTTCACTAAAGGATTGGCGCAGAAAGCCATCCTTGCAGCGTCTAAGGGAACGGAGCTTATACCCGTGTAAAGGCTCACATTGCTGGTAACCTATTCTAGAAGATTGGAGATTCCGTGAACTAGACTCTAGGATAACAAACTTTGTGGGATTAGAGAGCACATCAAAAGGGTCCCATTAACTGTAGTGCTTTATCTGTATGGAAAGTTGAGCAATAGCTCTTAATGAATTCGATGTCTTTGGGAATCGTCCTACAAGATTCCTGGAGAATTCACCTACGTGAGTACGATCATGAGATCGCGATCAAAGGAGGTTAGGGGTATACTTTCTTAAAGTACTCATGAGCAAGATATGGGGACATGACTGTAACATCCCAACCCGAGAGGGAAAAGGGCAAGCCGCCTTGTACAGAGTGTGACTTGGGCGAAAATTCTCACACCAAGGCATTGGATCAAGGAGAAGTCCTCATTTGTCTATGCAGAGTCATAGTTCTTGTTACTAGACTTTAGATTCAAACCCGCAAGATACCCATCGTCGAACAACTTTATATTAAACAAGACTTTGATCACCTCTTATCAATTTAAGAAATTGGTGGGGACTATTGTAAATTTGAGGGTATTTCGGTAATTTCTCAAATTGAAGGAATGAGAGGGCCCACCTGTCAGTGAGCCGAGCGAAGGGATGAGGAGGATACTTCGTATCCTACCCGAGCTATGATTCTCTCGGTTGATCCAAAATGAGGGGAGGAGATGGGCGATGGTGACGCGTTCGGATCTAGCCGTTGGCGGTAATTGCTCAGGTTCTCAATTGCATCTCCTCCTCTCATCTATATAAGGAGGTCTCCACCTTCGAGCAAAAATACAGAGAAAATCGTAAGCCCAATACTTCATTCCTCTCTTTCAATTTAGCTTTGTGTTTTACCCTTGGATTCAGTCTTAGAGGTCGGTTCTTCAGTGGTGACCATCGGTCTCGGTGGTGAGCTGTGATCTCTGGTGCTCGACGAGGCGCACTGGGCTGGTGCTTCCCGTGTGCTTGTGCGGCGTTCCCTTCACCTCGACTTTGCTGGCTTGGAGAGTTCCGATCGGCAAAGGTGGGCTTTATATCTCCGACTATCACTCTCTCTCTAGCGGTGCAACAGAGGAGCGCTAGGTTTTCTAGGACAGCGTATTGAGGCATGCCTGGCTCCGAATTCTTCTCGGTGATTTCGAGTATCACCGACTTTGTGAGTATTTTGATTGTCGACTCTTTGCAGTTCATGGTTTGTTTCATATATCAGTGATTTAATTGATCGAATGTTGCAAAGAGGCTTTGTGGATTAACTAGCTCTGTGATGAGTAACAAACTATCCTGGATAGTCGGGTCTACGGTCAAGAACATGCTGACCCTACTTTGTCCCTCCAAGAAAAGATTGACATGTAGACCTTTGCCCAGTGGATTCTTGACATAGGTGAGGAAAAATACCAACACAGTTTCCAGTTAGGCTTTGTCATACGATGACTATAAACAAATGCCAAGGCCAAACATTGACCAAAGTGGCGGTTTATCTCAGAAACCCTGTCTTTACACACGGACAGTTCTATGTTGTTTCTAGAGTTACATAAACAAAGGATTAGCGATATTAATAGAAAATGAGGATGGAACAATTGGTTCGACAACAAGTTTACAATGAAATACTTGCCTTGATTTAGCTGCTCGGCTCTCTGTCCAGCCAGTACCAATCCCTGTCTTCCCACTCTTGCTTTGTCTTTGTACAACACAGGGTAGATTACGCCATTAAAAAAACTTCTTATTTTTATTGGCAGCACAGTCCTTTGTCCTATATACACTGCATTTTACCTCTGTGCAAGCCTACCTATTTATATATTGCTACCTATACATATTTCATTACCTGGAATGTCTATCACTGCACAGGTCCTTTATTTCTTCAACGTCTTACAACTATTACCCTATCTGTCAATTGTTTTTCTTTGTGCTTTACAAGCATATTGCCCTATTCACTTTCCATTACGTGTGCCTACCCAGTATTCAAAGATCTTTCTATGCTTATCCATAGCATACATTATTCAGCTATCTATTCAATTCACACAATGTCTTATTCTTTACTTACTCATTCAGATTGTGCAGTTTTTTTTACCTCCAGTATATGTTTGCTCATACATTATTCAATCTCATAGAACAGTTCTAATATTCCACAGACCTGACCCTACCCATTCTTATATGCAGATGCAGTACACTCTTTTAAAGGACATCACTCAACAATCACATCGTTGCCGTGTTCGTGTTAGTAAATGGAGATTAAAACACTGTTTAGCGATTAAAACACTGTAGCAGCGATTAAAATACTGTAGCACTTTTGTCACGTAGTGAATTTTCTTTTGTTTTTTTGGTTTTTTTGCGTTCCGTTTTTTTTTCTCATATTCCTTTGTATTGTCCGCACTAGACTAGCGAGCTGTTTTTATTTTTACATTTTTTAAAATTTAATTATGCCTAACATGCCACTCAGCTACAGTAAAAAATCAGCCAGCTATAGTATTTTTTCAGCAAAAACCAAAAACCATCGCTATTCCGATCACCCCCTAACCCGTTTTTCTGAGTATACCGATGACAACACGCCTAATCGAATCCTACGCCTAGACATGGTGCTGCTAGATGAACAGGTATATTCGATACCATCCTTCTCTTCATTCTATACTGTGCAGGAATACTCGTATTTTATCTAAGGTTCTTCTACTTGTTCCTGCAGGCTACTATGATGGAAGCGCAGATCCCAGAGCGTCATCTACCATTATTCGCTCCATTACTCAAAGAAGATTTACTGTATTATCTGCAATACTTCGAGGTTACCGATGCAAAGCCAAACTACTGTCCTGTTGACAATCACCTTATGGCCAGATTTACTGCACACACCAAGCTTACAGAAATACCACTTGCCCAAGAAAGGTTCCCCGTATATGCGCGCAATCTTGTTTCATTTCAGACACTCAGAACCAGAATAGATGACAAGCTGCTCTTATCAGGTAACAACCTGCCTTCAACAGGGAAAAACCTGTTCCTCACATTACATCACACAAATAATACTCTTACTGAACAATCCCATGCTTACTATTCATCCCCGTTTCCATGCAGATGTCATAGGCCTGATTATATCTATTTCACATATTAAAACGGTTAATGCTTACTTTTACCTGAGCATTTTGTACAAGAGCAATAGATTTCGCATTTTAAATTCCTGTCCAGCACACCAACATCTATTGAATACACTCTTTTTGTAACACTCTGTCCCCTTTTTAATAACATATAGGCCCAAGCAACAGAGAGAATGCAGAGGTTACATTATGGGGCAACATGCAATCAAATTTAGCTCCGATACTGTTCAAACTGAATCACTATCCACAGAGTTGATCTAGAAGACATCGCCAACCCATAGGCCAAAACAGCAGAATTCATTTTTCTCTGCGGAAATAGGCGAACAATTAGTTGGTGCTCCAGTGCTCCCGCTTGTGGCCGCAAGTGAAGGTCTTCAGGACTACATACTGCCGCAAATAACAAGACTCTACGGAAGGCAGCAGAACTAAAAAGTTTCAGTGACACGAAGGGCACTACAACGAACAAGCATATCATACCAAGTTGCTTCTTTGTCGGCTCTCTTACATGCCTCGGCGCCTGCCAAAGAAACACCACCATCGCCGCAGGTTACCTTTGTAACATATTACAGACGCATATTCTCTCTTTACAAATCTATATACTGCAAGTTATCTCACAGCGACATTTGAAAAATTACAGATCTTACCAATGACAGATCCTACCTTTGAAACGCACAGCGCACACCGATGAAGAAAATCCTGATGCTCCTAAAGCCAAGCAAAGGTTATGTCCATCAAATCATTCACACATATATGCCTAACATACTCAACTGTCATACATGAACAACTCACTCTTCCCTTTACATTGAATCATTGCAGCTCCTCACAACAAAGGCCTAAAGCTGAAAGACGCTTGTTTCACGACAGCTCAAGCAACTGGGCTTCGAAAAGGTACTCGAATAAACACCACCGCGCCTGATCCACTTTGCCCTATATAAACGTTTCACAGATTAGTTTACTGACAGTCTTTAATTACAGCAAGACACAACTGACAATGGCACCACCTGGGAATGGCAGAACATTTTGCTCTACTCATACAGACAGTATATGGTTGGCGTATTTTGCTCACTTCCTAGCGAACTGTTAGACCATGTGGCCATGTCAAGGATATTTTAGGTGATGAATAATTGACAACGTTGGTTATGATATTACTTATGATGTGTTGCGTGTACGGATTGTTGTATGTTGCATGATACGCTCGTGTGAGGTATTGTGCGGATTGACTTGAGTCAAGTCGTGGACTTGTGCTCGTAGTTTGTTTATTCATGTGCGGAGTGTTGCTTGAGGCGGAACATGGTCGATGACGGACTGGAACTAGGTTCGGGTGGGCGAGGTTTCGGGACTAAGTTCGTGGAGGAACCGAGGTCCTATCGGTCAAGGATGTCATGCGAGATGTTCAGGCTAGAGAACAATGCGTATGGAGATGATACGTGGAGAAGATACGGGAGGTGTGGTCTGGAGGCTTCAACATGTGAAAGGCTAAAAGTTGGAATGGTTGTATGTGGGTTGTTTCCGTATTTGAGTAGAAGATAAACGGAATGACTGGATAATTAAAGAGGTGTGCACGTAGGTGTATACGGTAGGAAATACAAGTTAAAACCGGAACCGTGACTTGCCGTCTCCGTATTGGAGTTGGTGTGATTTGTCAGATAAAAGGCGTATGTGCGTGTGTGGCGGCTTTGGAGTTGTGCGCCGTGAACTTTAGAAATCACGAGAGAGAGATTGGCGTGAGGCTGTTTTGGTTGCAGCTTTTGAATAAAAAGTGTTGCGGCAGTTCTTTTGTTTTGCTATCGTGTTGTTCTTCTCGAAGAAACGAAGAGAGGTGGCGCTGTGACCGATCCGACTAACGAGGCGTTTTTGGCTGGGAGTTTGAAGAGGACGTTCACGACGAGCAAAAGAAGTACCGCGCGGAAGAGCAGCAAGAGCAGCGGCCGCTGTTGTTTGGCTGAGAATACTACGGTGCGTGCGGTGATCAAGAAAAGGGACGTCAGGCAAGTTGTATTATTAACGTAGCAACCTGCGTAAGAAAATTTCATGCATGGATTGCTTTTGACGTTTTGTGGTGCATGACTTGCTTATTTGATGTTTCGATTCTATGTGTTCAAGAATAGCATATTTGTATGCATGCATGCTGTGAATTTATTCTACGCCTAAACATCCCCAAATTGATTAATTAAGTTTTTACTTAATTGCATACTTAAGACTTGATTAATTTGCGTCAAAATCAGTAGGGCGTGGTCTTTGGATATTATTGCACGTAAGATGTCCTTGATCTTTATGCATGAGGAGAGAAGAAAAAATGATTAGGTGCAAGCTAATTAGAAAAGGACTATTTATGTTGGCAATGCATGCATGCACTTCTTGATGCTTCCATGGCTCACGTGTCTAGCTTTTGCATGGCTCACATCTTTAGTGTTTGCATGGCTCACGTTTCTAGTATTTGCATGGCTTGCTATTTTGATTGCTCTTTCTAGTTAAAATTATTTACTACTTGTTATACTATTCCACATAAAGGTTCCTCTCATCTGATTACATACATGCATAGCTTTCTGTTTTTAGATTAATCTCTTGTTTGCGAGTTTTGGTTTGATCTATTCCATCTAATATAGTGAGGGCTTCAAGTTTGTAATCTGGAAAGGTTGGTTAATTAATTTCTTACAGTTTTTGCTTAATCATTTAATTAGAGCTTAATCAATTTTCGTCACTTCTGCTTCAGCGATCTTGTTTATTTTATATCTCGAGTTCTAGACCTCAGATTTGTGTAATTCCAGTTGGGTTAGTTCAATAACCTTCTCTAGTTTATTTCGACAAAGGTTGAGGTCATTCGGAGTTACGGTTTTTTATCGAGATCAATTTTAGTGAGGGTTCAATATTCTGTCCAGATTTTTTAAATAAGGTTTAAATAGGTTTTGTGTTTAAGAGGGAGTCTTAAAATTTATTTTTAGCTTCCGCAATCATTCACCCCCCCTCTGATTGCCTATCTTAGTGTGTATCGATCCTACAGATGGTATCAGAGCAAGGTTTATTTTTCTAATTGATCTTAACCGGTGATTAGATAATATGTCGACGGATAGGTATTCCACAAAACCTTGTGTTTTTGATGGAGTTGATTTTCAGTATTGGAAAGCGAAGATGGAGGCATTTATTCAAGCTCAAGGATTTGCAATATGGGAGAAGGTCTACAAGTCTTATCAAGTGCCCGAGAACGATGCTGTGACAGCGGCGAACATGGCACAAGTGGAGGCTAATAGCAAGGCGAGGAACCTGATAATTCAAGGTCTAGGAAGGAGTGATTTTGATCGAGTTGTGCATCTCAAATCCGCATATGAGGTATGGAAAGCACTATGTGATTATCATGAGGGATCATCTACTATTAAAGAGGTACGTCAAGATATGTACAAAAAGGATTACATGCGTTTTGAGATGAAACCTGGTGAATCTATAGATGAATTGTTTGCTCGCTTTAATAAAATTCTTAGTAACCTACGTCTTTATTAATGTTACTTATACGATGCCGAAAATGCACGTCAATTACTTGGAGCATTAGATATGTCTATATGGGAGATGAAGGTTACATCTATTAGAGAATCTCTCATCATGAGTACACTTACATTAGATGTGCTTTATTCTAAATTGAAAACTCATGAATTAGATGTTTTTGCTAGAAAAATAATGGTAATAAATCAATTGCTTTAGCTTCACAATCTAGCAAGTCTAATGGTGATAATTCTTCTACTAGCTATGCTTTGTCTTCTTTGTCTTCACTAACCGATGAACAGCTAGAACAACTCCCGGAAGATGATTTGGCACTTCTCTCTACACGCTTCACAAAAGCTTTGCAGAATGTGAGATCAAGGAAGAAAGGAAATTTTGGTCCTCAAAGGTGCTATGAGTGTGGTGATCTCAATCATATTCGTCTCAAATGTCCAAAGTTTCTAGCAAGATTTGTAAAGGAAGGAAATGAGAAGGAAGAAGAGATGGAGAAAGAAAAGAAGAACAAAAGGAAGGGCTATGTAAGTCGCAAGGTGGTGCATCGTGTTCTTTCAGCTCTTGAGCAAGTTAATTTGAGTGATGTAGACACGGACAGCGAGGATGATGCTCCCAAAGGCAAGAAAGATTTAATTGGGCTATGTCTAATGGCAAGTAGCAGAAGCTCCACCGACAATGATGATCTTGACAGCGACAACTACAATGAGGTAGAACCTTCTTATGATGATTTAGCTAAAGCTGTTGCTAAACTTGGTACTTTGCTAGAAAAGAAAAATAAAAATATTAAGAAACATGATATTTTGATTGAATCTCTAAATTCTGAAATTGCAAGACTTAGAGTTTTAATTCCTGATGATGATTCTTGCAAATCATGTGACTTAATTTATTCTGAACTTACTTCATTAAAGGATGTGCATGCTTCTACTTTAGAGCAACTTAGATATGTAAATGCTAAATTTGATGAACTAAGATTGTTACATGACTCTTGTGATGAAAAATTAAAATATGCTAATGATAAAATTGAAAAGCTCAAGTTTAGTTCTTCTACATGTTTAGAATCAAGTAATTCAAATGTTCATTCTAAAACTTGTTCTAAATGTGAATTGTTAGAAGTTAGACTTAGTTCATCGCAAGAAACAATTCAACAGATGCTTTATCATGAGACATCTTCTTGTTCTAATTGTCCTAAGCTTAACATAGAGATAGAAGTATTGACTAGACAACTTAATGATTTTGCTGAAAAAGAAAGATTGGCTCAGTCTAGTGCTTCTAAGAATTTTGTGAATGGATCTTTGAAGTGCTCAACTTGTCTCACTTTAGTTAAAGAAAATGAGTACCTTAAAGACACTTTAGAGCGATTCTCTTTTGGCAAGAAAAATCTAAATATGATTCTAGACAAGTCAAAAGTAAGTGTGAAGAATCGGGGTTTAGGATTTAATTATATTGAGCATGCCAAGAATAATCCTCCTCAGATTGTTAAGTTTCTTGAACCTGGAAAAATTGAAGTGACATCTGAACCGAAACAAACTGTTTTTAAGTCTGCTGGTATTATGTCATCTACTAATCAAGTGAATACAAATGTTGTGTCTACTTCTCATGTTAAACATAAAGTTAAGTACACGTGCAGTTACTGTGGTAAAGATGGACACTTGCATGAATTTTGCTTTAGGCGTGCTAAGAAAGAGAGGAGAGAAAGATTGGATACAATAAGACAAAAATATGTATCATCTTTTGTTCCTAGAACTTATGCAAAACCTAAATTTTTAGAGAACTTTTATGATGATTTTAAATCTGCTTCACATGCTGGTTTGAGATTTAATTCAAATAATTCGCATTCTTTTTGGGATTTTAATCGACCACATGTACGTGATTTTGGTTCTAGTTTTGTTACTGTTCCTCCACATCATGTATCTCAGTACTGGATTCCCAAATCTCATTTCACTAACCCCAGTACTGTGAGATCGATGTTTCCTGTGATGTAAGAACAACTAACGAGGATGGAGAACATGAGATTGATTGGGTTTCGGTCTTTTATATCGTTGCTTGATTGGAACACTTGATAGTTCTTTATTCTCTTTGATGGCTTCCAAGAGATTTCACTTTTTGAGAGACCATGTGGCAAAGGTGATGTTGTTCTTTACCTTATGAAGTTGGATTCTGAAATTGTTTATACTTTCATAAAACCGCTTGATACTTCTCAGTTTGTTCGTTTGCAAAGTGAATTGGGTGTGTGACACTCTATATGATTATTCTGAGGGGGAGCTTATGAGATTACTCTGAGGGGGAGTTTGTTGTTTAAAATTTTAGAAGCTTTGTTTACTATTCTTGTCAAATAACTTATCAAGTCTAAGTCATTGAAACCATTTGAGTAGTAGAGCTCTCTTTATCATATTTATTCATATGTTGTGTAGCATTGATCATGACTGGTTATTATTAATTTGCTACATCTGAATTAAAAATATGACATGGCGGAATACTTTGACTAGATTGATTATATTTATTACTTTGCGATGTCCATTGAAAAGGATTAGCATGATTGTGAGTCTTATTTTAACTCTTGGCTATTAGACTCGTATGTTTCATGTTCTAATTTTTATGATTACTCAATTCGGCATGTTAAAAAAAAGAGTATATATAAAAAAGGAATTGAAAAGATGTATGCTTCAAGCATGCCATGGTGAACAAAAAGAGAAAGCACAAAAGTGCGCAAAATGAAAAGAAGTATGCTTCAAGCATGCCACCATCACAAAAAAAAGAGGAAAAAGAAAAGAAAGTAAAAGTATTATGAAAAGAAGTATGCTACAAGCATGCCACATGCCTAAGAATTGAGTGTAGAGCAATAAGTGTTACATGAGACTGCTAGTCCGCCTAGAGTTAAGGTTTGCTTCACTTTTAGGCTTTGACTTTTCGTTGTGATATCTCATTGTGCTCTTTATAATTAGTCTGGTTATTGTTGCGATGCCTGTCATTGATATAAATCGCTTAATCATATTAACGGACTTGTTTTGACAATGCTATATGATATATGGATTTATATGATCTAGATAGCTCTACTCAAACATATGACTTGGTTGTTTTATTAAACCAATGCAACGTGACTTGGAAAATCTACAAAGCTTCTAGATTTTTTTTTACTCTCACTGTTTTCTCTTAGATTTATTCTTATTCATTAAAATTTCTTGATGATTACATTGCCAAAGGGGGAGAGAAATTTGAGAGATTGAAGAGTTTTTAGAGGAATTAAAATTGCTTCTCTTGTGTTGAGAGGGAAAGTTTGAGAGTTTGCCATCAGTTCTTCATTTAGATTGGTTGGAAGTTATGTTAATTTAATGTGTTGTCAATGTATTCATCAAGGGGGAGATTGTTAGACCATGTGGCCATGTCAAGGATATTTTAGGTGATGAATAATTGACAACGTTGGTTATGATATTACTTATGATGTGTTGCGTGTACGGATTGTTGTATGTTGCATGATACGCTCGTGTGAGGTATTGTGCGGATTGACTTGAGTCAAGTCGTGGACTTGTGCTCGTAGTTTGTTTATTCATGTGCAGGTGTTGCTTGAGGCGGAACATGGTCGATGACGGGACTGGAACTAGGTTCGGGTGGAACTGAGGTTTCGGGACTAAGTTCAGGGAGGAACTGAGGTCCTATCGGTCAAGGATGTCATGCGAGATGTTCAGGCTAGAGAACAATGCGTATGGAGATGATACGTGGAGAAGATACAGGAGGTGTGGTCCTGGAGGCTTCAACATGTGAAAGGCTAAAAGTTGGAATGGTTGTATGTGGGTTGTTTCCGTATTTGAGTAGAAGATAAACGGAATGACTGGATAATTAAAGAGGTGTGCGTAGGGTGTATACGGTAGGGAATACAAGTTAAAACCGAACCGTGACTTGCCGTCTCCGTATTGGAGTTGGTGTGATTTGTCAGATAAAAGGCGTATGTGCGTGTGTGGCGGCTTTGGAGTTGTGCGCCGTGAACTTTAGAAATCACAGAGAGGAGATTGGCGTGAGGCTGTTTTGGTTGCAGCTTTTGAATAAAAAGTGTTGCGGCAGTTCTTTTGTTTTGCTATCGTGTTGTTCTTCTCGAAGAAACGAAGAGAGGTGGCGCTGTGACCGATCCGACTAACGAGGCGTTTTTGGCTGGGAGTTTGAAGAGGACGTTCACGACGAGCAAAAGAAGTACCGCGCGGAAGAGCAGCAAGAGCAGCGGCCGCTGTTGTTTGGCTGAGAATACTACGGTGCGTGCGGTGATCAAGAAAAGAGACGTCAGGCAAGTTGTATTATTAACGTAGCAACCTGCGTAAGAAAATTTCATGCATGGATTGCTTTTGACGTTTTGTGGTGCATGACTTGCTTATTTGATGTTTCGATTCTATGTGTTCAAGAATAGCATATTTGTATGCATGCATGCTGTGAATTTATTCTACGCCTAAACATCCCCAAATTGATTAATTAAGTTTTTACTTAATTGCATACTTAAGACTTGATTAATTTGCGTCAAAATCAGTAGGGCGTGGTCTTTGGATATTATTGCACGTAAGATGTCCTTGATCTTTATGCATGAGGAGAGAAGAAAAAATGATTAGGTGCAAGCTAATTAGAAAAGGACTATTTATGTTGGCAATGCATGCATGCACTTCTTGATGCTTCCATGGCTCACGTGTCTAGCTTTTGCATGGCTCACATCTTTAGTGTTTGCATGGCTCACGTTTCTAGTATTTGCATGGCTTGCTATTTTGATTGCTCTTTCTAGTTAAAATTATTTACTACTTGTTATACTATTCCACATAAAGGTTCCTCTCATCTGATTACATACATGCATAGCTTTCTGTTTTTAGATTAATCTCTTGTTTGCGAGTTTTGGTTTGATCTATTCCATCTAATATAGTGAGGGCTTCAAGTTTGTAATCTGGAAAGGTTGGTTAATTAATTTCTTACAGTTTTTGCTTAATCATTTAATTAGAGCTTAATCAATTTTCGTCACTTCTGCTTCAGCGATCTTGTTTATTTTATATCTCGAGTTCTAGACCTCAGATTTGTGTAATTCCAGTTGGGTTAGTTCAATAACCTTCTCTAGTTTATTTCGACAAAGGTTGAGGTCATTCGGAGTTACGGTTTTTTATCGAGATCAATTTTAGTGAGGGTTCAATATTCTGTCCAGATTTTTTAAATAAGGTTTAAATAGGTTTTGTGTTTAAGAGGGAGTCTTAAAATTTATTTTTAGCTTCCGCAATCATTCACCCCCCCTCTGATTGCCTATCTTAGTGTGTATCGATCCTACACGAACACAGAACAATGAACTGATCAGCTACCGACCTACCCCCTTCCATGTTCCGTTGTACTCCATAATTACCAATACTTTTGTTCTTGCATCCCTTATCAACTCAACTAGGAAAAAAACATGATCCTACCTTAATCACGCTGCACAGAACATACACCTCCGTTTCCCCTCACACGGACACCACGATACACGCATACATATGCTAAACATACACAGCAGTACACATATGCTAAACATACACAGCAGTACATACTCTTGCTATGCCCGACGCTGCCCACAACGGCGCGGCCATATCTAGTTAACTTTAATTGGGCAGATTAGTTGTTGCAGCTCATGCATGCGTGGTGATTGATGAGGGTCCTTTCTGATGATGTATTGCCTGAAGCTGACATACAGTGTACCAACTGCTTCGTGACCGCTGTGTGCGGTGTCTCCCTACACTCCTCTCTTCCTTCCCATTCTCCGGTGACTCCCCTCCTCTTATCTTCCTCTCCTTGTACCTTTCGCCGTCATTACTACCATTGCTCTAGTACACCTTCTTTTCCACATCCATTGCCGTAGCCTCATCCACCCTCGCCTTACCTAAAAACCAACAGTTTTGCTATGCACAGTTATCTGAAAAAATTTACATTTCAGTTGATTTTGGTACAATATTTTTTTTCCTATATATGCAATATTTTTCGCCCATGTATACAACTATGCAACATTTTTCATCCTTGTTTGCAACAAGTTTTGTTCATATATGTAACACTTTTTCTGTGTATGCAATATTTATCGTATGTCTGCAATATTTCTCACCGAGAAGTATTGTATATATGGAAAAAATGTTATATATATGAACGAAAAAATTGTAAACATGGATGAAAAATATTACATACATAGGAAAAAAATATTGCACCAAAATTAACTGAAATGCTAATATTTTCAGTCAACGTGCAATAGACAGTCCCAAAAACCAAACTCTAACACCGAGGTGCCGATCTCATCGCTATCCGTCCTTCGGCACCACCCCCTGCCCCATCGTCAAACTTCTGCGGTTTTTGGTAACCAAGGACCAGAAAAACGGTGGTTACTGATCGTACCAGCCCGTATTGATAAAAAAAAATCACTCAAAAAAGGTTTAAATTTAAAATTTAAAATACTAACAGGAAACGTTACTCTGCTTGTTTGCAGGCTAATGAAAGTATTAGAGCCGAGGTAACATTATATTAAATGAAGGAACAACATGAAAGTCTTCTTGTCAATTGATTTCTTATGAACCGTGAAAAATTTATGCCAAACTTGTGTAAAAAGAGCTTCAGTACTAGAACCTTCCTAGGCAAATGGAGAGAAGCGGGAGGACGCAGCTCGCGGATTCATTGGAGATGGCGTTTTGGAATCTTGGGACGTGGGAGCGTCCGAAAGATCCGGCGCGCCCTCTGCACCCCGCCATGCCCATCCCGACTCTGAATATTTGCCACTGCTATTGTCAGCTCGGTTTGCCGACTAACTGGAGTTGCTATGTTACCTGCTCTGCTCCCGGCCCTTCGTGTTTACGTTTCATGGCTTCGAGACTAGGAGAACCAAGCCCAACGTTGGCGTTACCGAGATCTGGGCGGCTAAATTGGCTGCTCGCTCCAAAAATGAACTAGAGAGCCAAAGGAAATAGAGCCGCATGAAAAATTTTGCATCAAACCAAACGCCGGCCAAATTTTGATCAAAGTTGCCAAAGCTTGGTAAGACAAACTTTGGCTCTCATGGGCGTGAAGCCAAACAGCCCATATATCGTTGTGCTCTTTTACGGTACCTTCAAATTGATGAGCCATCCGATATATTTTATCTGATGGACCAGATTAATTAGGATTGAGTTATACTTTTCCTGATATACTACCAGTATAAATCCCGTGAGAGGTAAAATTGTAATTGCCCAACTAAGATTAAAATGAATTCGCATGGGCGGACTAGTAATAGGTCCACAAAAAATTACAGAGAAAAGTCAATTAAACCCTCAACAAATCAATGGCCAGATTTAACTTCTACTAATACTCCTTACTACCAGTAGAAGGTATGTAAACAAGATTGTTAAAATCGCGATTCTAGTTGTAGAATCGCAAGATCTACAATCCCACGAAACCAATCCAACTCAAATTGCATTTTGAGTTGTACCTGGTAGAATCGCGATCCTAATCATATAATCGTGTAGAATTGTAGTAGAATCATAGTAAGATCATGCAGCATCTAAGATTATAAAATACTTAGGTGTTTAGTTGTATCTTATCTCTCAATTCAAGTTGTATGTTAAGTACTAAGTAGTTAATAGTTTAGACATTAAGATTCGAACGTTTTGGACGTAACTTTTTGTCAGTTGCCTCATTTTTAATAATTCTTTTTTTTCTTATTTACTGACATCTTTTTCAATAATTTTACTTTTGGGACCAACTTCTAGAAACCGACAAAAAAATCGCACAAAAATCATAAGTGTTGACTATTGCAGATTCAAAATAGAAATTTGGGTCATCTTTCACCGTAGATATCTTTTAATTGCCATATTGGAATGAAGCAAAATTTTGCAGACAGATAGATAATGAAGCTACGAGTCTAATGGCAGTGGTCTCACTCAAAAAGATCAAAGAATCAAAAGTTATGATATTTTTTGTGGCGGCTACAGAAGAGGGAGTATTCTAGCCAAAATTGAAAATTAGAGTTTGGTGTGTTCTTGATGATTTTGTATGTGGAGATTTTTTGAAGTTTTATAGGACCAAAAATATGACCAGCAACAAGACAAAGCTAAAATAGATGCAAATTTAATTTAGCAAACCGAAACTAACAAATTGAAAGGTACAACGAGGTTTGAACAGCGAAAATTAACTCTTTTTGTAGAGCAATTTTCTAGTTATAGGTATGAAAAATAAATCTAAAACTAAAATCTCACCAAGCAATTTATGCTATGATACCAACATCGGGGTTTTGGCCCGATCTTTTAATGAGAACGATAACTTCGATTGATTGACATGACATTGACGATAAGGCTACTTGACCGAGACGATCAAGTTCGTCTTGCAATCGCTACACCACACCCTATTCGATATCAATCGTGCCAAGAATGTGATTGATCTGAACACAAGGTTCAATTCCTGCGAGCAATCGAAGAACAAGTAAGAAAAAGAAAAAGAGCAATCTGGATATTGCAAATATGAATGAGGAATACAAAGAGTTGAGGTCTGCAATTGCAGTTGTTGGTCAAGTCGACACAAGAATACACGAAGAAGTTTTACGGTGGAAAACTAATCTAAAAAAGTCTGTGTCACATGGCCAATTGAGTCTCTATTTATAGGGGCACGTAGGCCCTTACTTATGGAAAGTTTTCATCACATGGAAAGTAATAAAATAATATTTGATTCTATGTCTGTTTCTAAAACTAAAAGATTATTTTGGGAATTCTAACGCACACAAAAGGAATTTTGGGATGGGGTCAGATCCGTTGGAAAAAGGGCAAAAGAAAGTTTCCATGCTGTACTCACGCATTCCAAACGAACTATTGATGCAAATTCTATGAGTGTTTGAAGTTAGCCCTATCAGGATGAATCAGTGTTTGATTCTTTTAGAAATTACAACGTGCACAAAAGGAATATGATGATAGGGCTAAATCCATTTGAAAGCTAATGAGATAAGCTTTCTATCTTGTACTTATACACAAATAGACTCTGTATGTGAAAGTTATGCACATTTGAAGTTGGACCTATCAGACTAAATCTGAATTGATCTGGAGGCTAAATTGGATTTCAAAATATGTCTCATTTGAACTCTTGCTTGAATTGATCAAAAAGTGATGTGGTGACCTTGAGTAAAAGTTGGGGAATGCGTTGATTTGGTCTTGATATATTGGCCGGTTTCCTTTAGGTGGACCCCAACCACAAGCGTGTAGCGTTGATGCAATCCTCCTTACATGACTGCACAAATATATATTTTCATTATTAGATAGCATCATATTCTCATTTAACACAAAGTGAAACCGAAGAAACGAATTCACCTTTTGTTTATTCTTGGGAGCTATTATCGTATGCGTTTGTGACATGATCACATCACTTGTGAAGTCACTTTTGATGAGGCTAATCCTAGTATTAGACCGAACAGTGCAGGTACATAGGTACACGATAATCAAGAGATCATCTTCATCGACGATGACCCTAACCTAGAGGATGAGAATGCTATCCCTTCTTTAGTTACTTTTACGTTGGTTGGAGAACATGCTTTTACTACTCTAGCTTTAGTAGAGCAGCCTTCTCTTATCTTCACCGACACTTTGAGTGGCTTTGCTTCTACCTTCACAACTCATGAGATAGAGACTACATATACACCAAGACCTCCTCTTTACATTCAGCGATGACATCCTCGGAAGTGGATGATTAGGAATTTTCATGAGTGAGTTACTTGCTCTAGATTTGTATCTCCAAATTGCCATGCATATTCTGCTTTTGTTGTATCTTTTGAACCCTAACATGTTATCCATGCTTTATCTGATTCCTCTTGAGTCAATGTCATGCATGAATAGCTTAAAAATTTCGAAAGAAACCAAGTCTGAACCTTAGTTGAACCTCCTCTTAATCATAATATAATTGGTACAAAATGAATTTTTAAAAAATAAGCAAAGTGATAATGGATTGGTAGTTCACAACAAGGCTTGGCTTGTAGCTCAAGTTTTTCTTAGGTAGATGATTTAGACTTTGATAAGACCTTTGCACCTGTAGCTATATTAGAACCCATTAGCATGTTGCTAGCATTCGTTACGTTTAAGGGTTTTGTAGGATCGATTCACACTAAGATAGGCAATCAGACGGGAGTGAATGATTGCGGAAGTTAAAAATAACTTTTAAGACTCTCCTAAACACAAAACCTATTTACGCCTTGTTTAAAGTTCTGGGCAGAACACTATATCCTCACTAAAACTGATCTCGATAAAAATCGTAACTCCGATTAACCTCAAACTTTGTCAGAATAAATTAGACAAAATTATTGAACAAACCCAACTAGAATTACGTCAAACAGAGGTCTAGAACTCGAGATATAAAATAAACAAGCTCGCTAATGCAGAAAGTGACAAGAATTGATTTAGGTCTAATTATGCGATTAAGCAAAATCCGTAAGGAATTAATCAACCACACTTTCCAGATCGCAAGTCACGTAGAGAATCATTGCTCAAAGATAATGCTTGATATAGAAAATTTAGAAGTATGTATATGGGCAGCAGCAACTAATCAATAGATTGAACTCAACTACTAAAGCTTATAACTGCATAGTTCATTACTGCATGCAAAAGTTAACTAGGATCATGCAAAAAGTAGAGATGTGTACCATACAAAAAGGAAACGTGAACTATGCAATGATAAAGCAAACCTCACGTCAAGTCACAAGTAAAAATATAATAGTACAATCACTAATTTCATACATACAAACTCACAGCCTGGAGGATCTTGCGTGATGATCCAATGCGGTGTGTGACGAGAATGCCACGACTCCTTACGGTGATAGATGAAGGCCACGTCTCGCACGAGACGCCTAATGGAAAGCCTACGCGTGTCCGCTGCCGTGAGTAGCGACCGTCCGATACAGACCCGGCGCGTGTCGACTCGTATCGTTTAGCTTCAAAAATCACAGCGCCATGAACGAAAAGATCTCGGATTTTTGTGTCTTCCGAAAGCCACGTCCAGACCAGAGCAAACAAGCTGCACTCTTCCTTTAATCGTTTAGCTTCAAAAATCACAGCGCCATGAACGAAAAGATCTCGAATTTTTGTGTCTTCCGAAAGCCACGTCCAGACCAGAACAAACAAGCTGCACTCTTCCTTTAATCTAAGTCGCATACTTCCTTTTTCCTTTTTCTACCGAGAAGCAACACAGCGCTTGTCTTCTAAAGATCACGGCACTCCAGAATATGCAGCCGGTCGCCCTTTTCTATTCTTCCGAACAGCTCCGCACGTTTCTTAACTCACGGCCCAGGCAATCACATAGACCACGCAAAAATCGAGAAAAGTAAACCATGCAAAAATTCACCACGTACCTTTTTTCTTTTCGATCTTGTGCGCGCGCCGTCTTCTGAAATCACAACCGCCAGAACAATTATAGCCGCAGGCTCAAAATAAATTTTCTAGTCGCCCCTGCGTTCTTCCGGACAGCATCCCTCTTTTTTTCTTCAAGACTCACGGCGCAAAGATGACGGCCAGCCAAAACACACGGGAGATGCAGAAATAGAAGAGGCGGCGGAAGTATCAGATAGCGAGGAGAAGCACGCACAGCCTTTTTGTATTTTCCGATTTTTCTTCAAAGCCCGGCTAAACAAAAAGCCGTACACCTGTTTCTTTTTGTTCTCACGTGAACTAGCCAGCAAAAAACAACGGCCAACCTTTTTATCTCTCTAATAGCTCATCTAACTCAACATGGAACCGATCACAGCGTCCGACTCCGTATACGACATGTATACAACTCATATACATATTCAAACATGCAACATAAGCCATGCATATACAACTGGATAATGTAGGCTCCAACTAAATTTCGTACTCCCAAAATTACTACGTATCAAAGCCTCCGAACCGCACCTTCATAGCTTCTCCACGCATCATCCACCTTTGATCTTTACGTGCCCAAGCATGAGCTCGACCATCTGTGACTCCCTCGACCGCCTGACCTTGGATCTCCCCATCCTAGTCCCGGTCCTCCTCGTCATTGACCATAATTGCCTCCATGCTTATCCTGCACATGTAAAGACCAAAAAATATTTTTCCGGCACAAGTTCGTTTGAACTTGACCAACGTCAATCCACACACGCCAACACACCATAAGTAATATCATAACTAACGTTATCAATTATTCATCATCTAAAATAGTTGAGACCTAGCCACATGGTCTAACAGGTTTTAAGTTGTTTCAAATAGATATAAAGAGTGTTTTTCTGAATTGTTTCATAGAAGAAGATGTCTATATGAAACAAACACCTGATTTTAAAAATCCTATATTTTAAAAATCCTAAGTTCTCAAACCATGTATGTAAACACTTCAGAGTCTTGTATGATATGTAGCAAGCCCTAGAGTATGGTATGTAGGCTTTAGTGTTTCTTGGGGGAAAATGATTTTAAAATAGGAATGGTAGATAAAACTTTATTCACTTTCAGGCATAGAGATATTATATTTGGTGGTTCTTCTCATGTTTTCGTGTCCAGATTTTCAGATTCTATAACCAGAAAATTCGAATTGAGTATGATGGATGAGTTGTCTTTCTTCTTTGATCTTCAAGTCAAGCAATTGTAAGAAGGGACATTCATTCATCAAATTAGGTAGATAAAGGATATTCTTCAGTGATATTCTTCAGTGCTTCAAGATGGGAAATAGCAAGTCTATGTCTACTCTGATTGCCACTTCTACTGTGCTAGATCCTAATAAGGATGGAGAGCCCATGGATCAGAAGGAGTACTGTAGCATGAATGGCTCCTTCCTCTACCTCACAGCATCGAGACTAGACATACAGTTTGTTATGTATCTATACGCTTGATTTTAGGCTTCCTCTTGTGCCTCACATTGTCAAGCAGTATGTCACATCTTTAGATTCCTTTAGGACTATTTTGACTTTGGACCCTTGTATTATTTTGATTTTCCACTCTCTCTTTGCATTTTTTCTGATGATGATTTTGCAGGGTGTAGAATGTATAGGAAGAGTATCTCTGGCACTTGTCATTTCTTAGGCACATGTCTTATCTCTTGATCATCTAGGAAACAATCGTCTGTTGCACAGTTCACTGCTAAGACAGAGTATGTAGTTGCTGCTAGCAGTTGCTCCTAGGTTCTTTAGATCTTATCTACTCTGTGAGACTATGGGTTGACCTTAGATAGTGTTTCTCTCTTCTGTGACAACACTAGTACTATAAATATTACAAAAATCTAGTACAACACTCTAGAACCAAGTACATTGATATTAGATATCATTTCCTTAGAGACCATGTAGCGAACGGTGATATTGTGCTACACTTTATATAGTCAGAGCACTTAGGTTGCAGACATTTTCTTTGAGGCTCCTGATTCTTATCATTTTGCTTCCTTGTAGGAAAAATTAGGGGTTATTAGTCCATTTGACCTGTTTTGAGGTAGAGTTTGACCCTTTTGTATCCATTGTATTATAGTGCATATTTAATTTCAATTACTTGCATTGTAATATAACTACATGGATGATTGATTATTATTCTTTTGTGATATGAGATTTTGCTTTATACCTTACCATGTCTTATGCTAGTTTGCTAGAGTAATTATGTCTTTTCATGCATAACATGCTAGCTTACTTAAATATGAAAAACTTGAACTAAACATATCTTGTTGAATTTTATGACTAGTTTTGATCTAGTGATTCTCTTTTGATTCATATCATATCAAATAGGCTAGGTTGAGTCTAAAACCTAAATTGTTAGTTTTTATTAAAGCTTGAGTTTACTTCTCCTAGGCTTTTATGGTTCAAGTCGGATATAGCTTAAGGACTAAGCAGTAGCTCTTCGTTCTTGAACTAAATAAAGAAAATGAAAAATGATCTCTCTTTGGGTGAAAAAATTGATCTTACCAATTCTTTCTTATGAGACAGCTTGCCATTGCATTAGGCATGAACTCAGAGGGAGTTTTGGATGACCTATACCACTCTCTTATGCTTCATGCTTGGGTTGGTTGAAGTGAGAGTTGAGATCAAACACATGGCTAGGAAAGTAAAAATTATAAAAAAAGGTTGAAGCTTAGGAGTCAGTTGTGGATGGTTCCTAGTTTAGGACTAGCTTTGCTAAAATAAAACCAAAAATAAATTCCAACTAGTGCTAAATGTGCTAATTATACTTAATTACAAGTGCTTGAACAAAATGATTTAATTCTGAACATGTAGCTCTCTAATTTAACAATTGTAGCTTTGTGATTTCATTTTGTTTATTGACAAAACTTAGTTCATTTTTTATACCTTTGGCTAAACTATGACCTTAAGCAATTTGATATACTAAAAATTCATTTAATCTCATATTCTTATTTAAATGATTTATGTTGTAGGGGTGGCCCCCACCTAAACCCAGCTAGCCTGTTAGCTGGTAATAAACCCGAGGTAAACATGTACAATGACTTAGTTGGCCTTGGGAGTGATACTCGATGTAAGGGTACGATTGTAAAGACACTCCCTACGAGACATATATACGTGATGCAAACCCTTGGGAGAGCCCAAGACAGCATTGCTCACCTAACTCTCCACTATCACACATCCTCTCTCTCTGTTTGGTCTGTAGCCACAACAGTTGGCGCCGTCCATGGCGACGACAAGAGCAAGCCTCAAGATCTCAGGAAGGATGGCACCGAAGAAAGCTCCATCATCGGCGGCGAAGAAGAAAGAAGGGGTCGCGACGGAGTCCCGCGTCAACACCAGGGCTTCGGCATTGGCGGTCACAGGTACGGGAGCCGCGAGCATCGCTGCTCACCGTGCAATGATTGACCCCGCCACCACCGGTGCAACGATCGACCCCGCCACCACCGATGCAACGATCGACCCTACCACCACCGATGCAACGATCGACCCCGCCACCACCGACGCAGCGACCGACTCCGCCCCATGAGTAGCGCCCGGCTCCACCGCTGGCATGACGCCTAGTTCGACGCAGATCGCCGAGTGCGGCGGGCGCGGTGCGTCGGCGGCGCGCATGCGCGCGACCGCCGTCCCCACAACCGGCGCGGGAGCGCCGTGTGGTTCAGACGGCAACGCGGGCCCCGTCACAGACGGCGGACTCCACCCCGCCGAGGCGGCGGGCAGCCCGGAAGCACAGGCCGTGGTCGCCGCGGTCCCGGTGACACGATCGGGTGTGCCGATCGCCTCGACTACACCGGCGGTAGAAAACGCCCTGCTGGCGGCTCTTGGCACGCTCCAGCAGGAGCTAGCGGATCTCCGCGGGGCCGTGCGGAGTATGCAAGAGGCTCGGGGTCAGCAGACCCCGCCGGTAGCTGTGCCGGACCTCATGTTGAAGCGGGCTGATAGCCGCGACGCCCCTACATCTAGCCGCGCCCTGTTGCGACGCGTGGACCCGGAGTCCCCATTATCCGCGGGCTTGCAGCAGGCAGCATGGCCGGAGGACTTCAATTTCCCCAGTGCTATCACCACATACAAAGGCGACACGGACCCCCGGGAGTTCGTGCGTGTGTACGAGACTACCATCGAAGCGGCGGGGAGGGAGCGACACCACAAAGGCGAAGGGGCTCCCCTCGCGTTGCAGGAAGTGGCGCTCTCTTGGTTTTTCACCATAGAGCGGAACTCCATCTACGCATGGGAGCAGGTCCGCGACCGCCTCTACAACAACTTCCAGGGCAGCTACGCCAAGCGTGTCGATGCGGATCAGCTCTTCGCAATCAAGCAAAAGCCATCGGAAAGGCTTTGCGAGTACTTTAACCGCTTCGCGAGGTCAAAGATGTCAACGAGACAACCATCATCAACCGCTAGCCGAGTACAACGCGCGAAAGCCCATCAAGATGGTGGCTACAATAAGATGGAAGAATACACCAGAGCGGAAGAAGACGCGCGGAGGCGTTAAGGCAGCGACGCCGACGCTAATCTGGCAGCAGACACGGCCATGGGCGAGGACTCGCTGAAGGAAAGCTCCTCGAAGGGCAAGCACAGGTAGGAGCCATCGAAGGACGCCTCCCAGCTAGGACTCATCAGGCGACAGGCCCAAGCGGGGTCAACAGAAGTCCCAGAGAGCCTGTCACATCTTCGATATTGAGGGCGGCTCAGAAGACAACGCCCCCGCTGGCCGCGGTGCCAGGGCTCAACACGGTTGGGGGCGAGGTCGAGGGCGGGGCCGCAAGGGTAGGGGCCGCGCGGACTATGGCGACCAACATCGCCCCCAGTGGTGCGAAGTGCACGGCCAAGGCAATCACGACACCCACTCCTGTACCACCATCACGGCGCTTCGACAAAGCGTCACCAGAGACAGGAATCTCGAGGTGCGGCCACTCATCGTGGCACACGTCCAACAGCCGCCGGACGACCCCCATCAGATGCAAACTCAGGTGCAGCAGCCTCAGGAGAGCCCCCTGTGGATCCACGCCCTCGAGGGTGCTCAGCGTAGGGTCATAAACATAATCATCTCCAGAGGCACCTCCCTAGAGTTCGCTTCGGAGCGGCAGCACAAGGCCTACGTGCAGAGACTACATCACGTGGCGACGTACCTGGCACATGCACCGCCGGATTGGGCGCAGCATGAGATCACCTTCACGCCGACCGACGCCGAAGGCGTGGAGTTCCACCACCAAGATCCCATGGTCCTCCAGATCGCGATTGCCGGGTGCGACATCCGGCGTGTCCTGGTCGATAGAGGAAGTTCCGCGAACGTTTTGTTTGCAGGGGCCTTCGACCAGATGGCGATCCCTTGAAGGCGCCTAGGCCCCTCAAAAATTCTGCTGCAGGGCTTCGGAGGTTAGCCGTTGCTGGCGCTGGACCAAATATGTCTGCAGGTCTCCTTCGGCTGGGGCGACAACGTGACGAGCGGGGACGCCACCTTTGATGTCGTTGATATCCAGTACCCCTACAACGCCATTTTAGGGAAACCAACTCTCAATTCATTTGGGGCAGTCCCACACTATGGCTTCCTATGCGTGAAGCTCCCGGGCCCACGGGGTATTATCACTGCCCTCGGCGACTAGCACATGGCCTGACGCATAGAGCATGGCACCCGAAGCCCGCACCCGGAAGTCCAGGGAGGCTCCTAGGCCAGGCGTGCCAGTGCAAGCGCTCCGGCAGCACAAGCACCAGAGGCTCCATACCTAGCCACCACGACAACGAGAATTCAATTGGTTAGTCCCTGACCTTTTGTACTCGCTCACCCGCGCAAACGAGAATTTAATAAAGTTCAATGTTTGCGAGCCTAGTCACGTTTTCCACATAAACGTGCGGAGGACCGCCTCCCCACGCACTCTACGGAGTATAAATAAGAAGTAGTGCTGAGGCCTGCCTCCGCACGCACTCTACTGAGTATAAACAAGACGCAGAGTTCCGCGCACGCGTCGGTGCTACCGCCACGCGTACTCTCCAGAGTATAAAGACGTGGTCAAAGTTCCCACGTACTCCACGGAGGTCCGCCTCCGCACACGCACTCCACGGAAGTCCGCCTCCGCACACGCACTCCACGGAGGCCCTCCTCCTCACGCACTCTACGGAGTATAAATAAGACGTAGCGTCGGGGTCCACCTCCGCACGCACTCTGCGGAGTATAAATAAGACGTAGCGTCGAGGTCCGCCTCCGCACGTACTCTACGGAGTATAAATAAGACGTAGCGTCGAGGTCCGCCTCCGCACGCACTCTACAGAGTATAAATAAGATGCAGCAGGGGGACGCCTCCGCGCACACTCTACGGAGTATAAATAAGACGTAGCGTTGAGGTCCGCCTCCGCACGCACTCTACGGAGTATAAATAAGACGCAGATGTTGTCGCTGCGCACTCTACTGAGTATAAACAAGACGCAGATGTCCCGCGCGCGCGTTGGTGTACCCTCCGGAGCCTAAACTAAGTCATGGTTGATAGTCACACCCATGCTCCGGAGTACAAACACAGACGCGGATGTTGTCCCTATGCACTCTACTGAGTATAAACAAGACGCGGATGTCCCACGCGCACGTTGGCGTACCCTCCGGAGCCTAAAATAAGTCATGGTTGATAGTACCACGCATTCTCTGGAGTACAAACACAGACGCGGATGTTGTCCCTGCGCACTCTACTAAGTATAAATAAGACGCGGATGTTTCGCGCGCACGTTGGTTTTGCCGCCACGCGCATTCCCCGGAGTATAAATAAGACATGGTTGATATTCCCACGCACTCCTCAGAGTATAAATGGAACCGAGCTTCCCGCGCTTCCCGCAAACCGCATGCGGTTCGGAGACAGTCGAAGCTTCCTATTGGCGCTATAGCCCGACAGCAGCGTCATGCAAGACGGGCTTGACGGCGACGCCGTCGAGGACGGCCGGTCGTGACACCGTGGAGGAGGGGCGGTGCAAGAGCTCAACGGCCTGCGCTTCTGAAGAAAAGCCGAAGAAACGAGAGCGCCCATTCAAGGCGCCCCCGAGGACGCACCGCCCCGAGGTGGAGACGCCGGATTCTGCTTCTGAAGCAGCCCGTCTCCTTGTAGCACTGCAAGCGACAAGATCCCCCTCATCCTGAGCGCCCTCGAGCTAGGGAAGGAGATTGGGGAGAGGAAAGGCGCCTGTGAGGGGCACCCCGGTGGGACGCAGCCTCGCTGGCGTGAAGTATAAGTCTACTCCCAAAGCTAAGAGTCCCCTTGCTGAAGTACAAGTGAATTGTTCACCACCCCCCACCAGCCGCAGTCCTTCGGCGAGCTAGCGAGGGGAAAACACACCGCGGCGCCGCCTCCACCTCATGTCGGTAGGATGTTCGAGCCCGCGGTCGTCCAGGCGGCATCAGCCGCGCTCCGGTGCCCTCGGCGCTGGCAAGCAAGCACCGGACGAAGCTGGCGCGCCGCAGGGACGGCGAGTTCAAGAGGGGACGTTGCAGGGGCATGAATGTTTGGTGAGGCGAGTGGCGCTTCACTTGCCCACTCCCCCTTTTAAAGCGGCCCGCAAGCGACTCCCGGTCAATTGCGCCTCAAGCATCCCATCGGCCGCTGCAAGTGCATGTGATGCAACAGCCCCGCCGCTGCCTCAGCTACAGGGCCCTGCCAATTACGCTTCATGTGTTCCCCTATTGTGGTGGGACCCCCAAAGCAACGGATAGGCAGTGCACCCACCGCCTCCCAACTGTAAAGCGATAGGCGTAGAGCTCCGTCAAGTCTGCCTCAGATGTCCCGCCAATATTTAGAATTGCAGGGAAACAGTTGCGCCTGTGAAGTCCCGTGTCGACCGCAAGGGTCAGGGCCTACGGCGATAGGTTTCTGTAATCTCCCAACCCTATTTCATCCTTATCTTGTTAGGCGGTTGGTGCTTGCGCGTCTACTCTGACTAGGCGTCAGCTCCGCTGCCACCACTTCGAAGGGTAGGGGACGGAGCGCTCGCGTGTCTACTCCGATAGGCGCCAGCTCTACTGCCACCACTTCGAAGGGTAGGGGATGGAGCGCTCGCGCGTCTACTTCGACTAGGCGCCAACTCTGCTGCCACTACTTCGAAGGGTATGAGATGGAGCGCTCGCGCGTCTACTCCGACTAGATGCCAACTCCGCTGCCACCACTTCGAAGGGTAGGGGACGGAGCGCTCGCGTGCCTACTTCGCCTGGGCACCAGCTCCATGCCTACCTCGCACGCCTACCCCGACTAGCCAACAAACTTCACAAGAAAAGCACAAAGTGGATGTGCCCAAAGATGGTGGTGGGGACGAGCGCTTCGGCTTATCTATCGCGTCGCTCCACTGCCACCACTTCGGAGGATACGGGACGAGCGCTCGCGCGTCTACCTCAACTAGGCGCCACCGCTACTCGTTCGGCTCCACCTGGACGGCCTTCTGCACCGAAGCCTCGCCCGTCGAGGGTCGATTCGCCCAGAAGTCCAGCGAGAGTCTTCGGCTCGCCACCAGCGCTGCAAATAGCGTCGGGTTACGGCGTCGAAAATCAGCAGCCGGTCCCTGTCGGGCACCTGCTGGAAAATGGCACGATTGGTCAAAGCAAGGTAAGCAATCTTCGCTTCATTCACAGAATGGGTATGTAGGTTACAACACACACCGATGCACAAGAACTCCGGGATCACACCTGCCTCGAGCCTCGGTGCCATCATCGTCACGCCGGGTAACTCCATCCAGCCATTCGCCAAGGTTCCGCTCACCGTACATGGTCCACCGCAGCTCCACCCTCGCCACGGCCTCCCCGATGTACTCCCAGATCCGTTCGTGAAAAAACCGAACGACGGGCCGAACAGCGCGCACTGCACTAGACATCACTTCGACTTCGGCCGGTATTTCCAGTTGTGGGTCACCCAATTCATCGACTTGACGACAGCCCCGGTGCTGGAAAAGTGCACACGCCAGGCAGGCGGTCATGAAGGAGCAGTGATTGCCAAAGGACGTCGCAGCAGCGTGAGTGAGATTGGTAGCTTCCCCAATCCATCGAAGTGTCCGCAAAAGCACTTCGGGCCCGAATGAACGGGGTGGCACTTCGGCGACAAGGTTTTCAAGGGTGCCCTCTAGAGCCAGCATAGCCTCCCATGCCGTCGCCGAGGCGTCGCCCAGAGCTTGGTCCTGCCCCCTCAGAGACGCAGCAAGGCGGCCCTTCTCTTCCTCTAGCACAAGAACCGCGGAGCAGTTGTCCCGCTCTCCAATGCCTCCTGCTCGGCATGGCCACTGCAGCCGTCTGCCAAGGGCGAGGGTCTACACGATAAAGCGATCAGTCCACCTCCAAAGGGCCGCATGCTGCTAAGGGTTAGATGCTTACCCTCAATTCGGAGATCTCTAGCACTCTCCCGAGCAGTCCCGACCCACAGGTTTGCAGTGCCTGGCGGTCTAGACTGGCGGTCGCGCTATCCGCCACCCCCTGCCACGCTGCCAACACCTCCGATCAAGGGACGAAGTCCGCCAGACTTTGCGCGGCATCTGCAGTGACAGCTTCGGCGGCACCGGATGTCCCTTCCAAACGAACGTCCTCGTGCTCCGAGGGAGGCCCATGTTCAGGTAGATATGTTGCTGCAAGGGGACAAGGCGGTCAGCCCTACATGCACCTAGCGGGATCACACCAAACAATGCAACCTAACCTTCATCCCGCGAACTCGCAAGGACATCAGATCCTCCCCACCACCTCAGCGGCGAGGGCCTCGTGTCGGAGCTTTGCTCCAACAGGCCCCCACCCCCCGACAGCCGCAGACCCGGAGGGGACCGCAGGGACACTGAGGCAGGGACACTCGGTGTCTGAGTCGGAGTCCCATGGGGCCCCGACCTTGCTCGCTATAGCGAACCCCCTCGCCGAGCGAAGAGGCGATTGTGTGCGGGGCCGCTTCACCTTCGGGGAGTAAGGTGGCGGCCCCGCCTCGGTAACCGTCGCAGGAGGAGGCTCCACTGTTGCATGAACGGATTCCGCCCCAGCATCCTTCGCGGGCGATGGCTCCGCCTCAACGCCGGCCGGCGGCGAATAAGCTATTCCCTGCGCATCACCCACGCGGCACTCTTCCTCCGCGCCAATGCCCAAGGGCCCTCCTCTGCCCTCTACATCCGCGCCTACCTCCGAGTCAGCATGCTTTGCCGAGTCAGAGCCCATGCCTGCTGGTACTCCCTTCCCCGTGGAATCGCGGAGTGGTGGGCTTGGGGCTGGAACAGCGCGCTCTGGCACTCTAGTGCCTAAGGCTTCACACACACGGTTCAGCTGCCCCAGACCTACCTCCGCGGTCGCAGCTACGCGTAGGGTGTGTTCCCTGGCCGTATACGGTCCGAGGAACGCGTCCACCGCACACTCCACGTCTTCCAGGACAGCACCTGTGAGTGGTAAGGGGCACGATATAAAACAACGGGCCCGAGGGACAGCACACAAAAGCTCAACTCCAACACAACTTACGTGGACCAGAGGGTCTTGGCAATGAAGACACGGACGGGCGGACGTTGTCACGCTGAAGCTTCTCAGGTGTAACACGCCACTCGGCAGCAAGTGGTGCCACGCCATACATGATGAACTCCTCAGCGAGGTTGCGCATGTTGAAGCAAGCGGTGATCCCCACAAGCCTCCGCACTATTCGCTCATCTTCAACATCTATCGGTGCACCAGGCGTGGTGCTAAACGTCGTTGGCCGCCTCGAACACTCAAGGCCGCTACCGCCGCACTACGAACGCAAGACAAGGCCGACGCTACCGAAGCTGGAGAACGTCCCATCTCCCCGATCCTCCGACTCCCACCGCGCGTCATGGAGGAAGGCGAACACTAACGCAGTCGGCCAACACGCCTCCGTGCGCAACGCCCAGCTGTACACGGCAAGATGGGCTATCGCATTCGGCGTTATTTGCGCCAGCTCAAGCCCAAAGGTCCGCAGGATGTCCCCGACAAGTCGGGTGGCTGGAATACGCAGCCCAGCTTCGAAACAGGCGACGAACACAATCGCCTCTGACTTCTCGGGATGCGGTTCGGTCTCGTCGCCTGCGGGCAGTCGCACCTCCCGGCGATCCGACAGCTTCCCTTCGCGTAGGAGGCCGCGTAGGACATGGGAGCACGAACCCTCCACTCTCTCTGCCGCCGCCCACCATTTGTCCACCTACGTGGAGTCACGCCCCTCGAGTGTGTACTTCACCTCGAGCGGCGACGACCGCCGGAAGATGGCACTGTTACCACCCGGCTGAGTGCGCTCTCCGTTGTGTGCCATTGTCCTCCTAGAGCTACGCGACGACGGCGGCATTAAAGAAGACAGGAGATTGGGGGCGTGCGGCCAGAAGCTGGAAGGTGAGGCGAGCAGAATGCAGGTGGTGCACAGCAGGGGTATTTAATACCCCTGCACCCCCACGCCATCGGTAGGAGTAACCGGCGAGAGGCGAACCGCTCGCCTCCCCACGATCAAAGCTGAACTGGCGCAACTGCCCACGTGCGCCAGGCCCAGTCAAACGATTTATTCCTTTATTCCTTTATTAAAATAATTTCTGGAAATTTATTGGATTTTTCTGGATTTTATTCCAAGTCCTGGTGTGAGAAAATTTAAAAACTTTATCTTATAAAAGACAAATTGAACTTGTTGCATTTCATGAAGTCAGAATAAATGTATTTCATTTTCTAAGCTCAGTTCTGTAATTTTATTAAATTTCAGGAATTTATGAGGAATTAAAAACCACCTCTTTTAAGTCAAATTATGCTTTTGCAAAATATAAATATCAAAATAGGTTGAAGTTATTTTTATTAAGTCTCAAATAGTCCCAGAAGGTTCTTTGAATTTTTCTGGAATTTTTAAAATTTATTTGGTATTTTTTTGAGTATTTTAAAGCCTCATAGTCATTTCTGAAATTCAAAAAGAAAATAAAATCCAAAACCTCTCCCGGGGCCGACACTTGTCATCCATCGGGCCGAACCCGCGCCGCCGGATCCTTTTCCTTGCCGTCCGATTTAACTTACCGCTTCATACCGCCTTCCCCTCCGCTCCTACCGACACGTGGTGTGATCGGGGCCGTTCACCGTTGTCGGATCTCATCCCGCCAGTCCGTAGCCACTTACCCCTTCGCCTGAAACCCCAACGGCTTGGATTCAATCCTCGTTGTCGGATGAGATCGGACCGCTTCCTTCACTTACCGTTCGCTCGGATCCAACGACCGCATCCTCCCTTTGCCACGCGGCCGTTCATCCGACCATCGCCCCGCCTCTTTCCCCGCTTCTCTGCGACATGCGGGCCCCACTCGCCGACGATCGTCCCGATCGGTTTCTTCCTCCGCCGCGATCTCGCCGCCGCGCCGCCATTAACACCCAAAGCTTCGGTTTCCATCCCACTCACCCTCGCGATGGTACCCAATTACTCCCCGCATGCACCGCGCTCGCTTTCAGCATAAACTCGCGGCGTTACGCCTCCTCGCCGTCGCATTCAACATCGCCACGAGTGAATGCGGCACCCGTTGCCTTCCCTCCTCCAGCCTATAAAAGGCACCCCCGAGCACCCTCAACCCACACCGCCCCTCCCTTACCTCTCAATCGGCCCCAGCACCAAGCTCCCGAGTCCGTTTTCCTCCGCGCCCGGATGACTCGGCGAGCAATCGCCGTCGCCTCGAGCCTCCCCGAGCTCCACTGACGCCTCCCCGACGTTGTTGGTGCCCAGGCGAACCCCGGCGACCACTCCCCCGAGCTTCTGCGTCGCCGGAACCTCTCTGCCGCCGTGAACCCCTTCTTCGGCAGCCGCCCCTCTTCGCCGATTCTCCCTTCCGGTCACCCTCGGGATCCGTGCCAGGTACTAATGCGTTCCCCATGCCTCCCTCTACCTTTTGCACCCATCGGCCGGCGCCACCGCCCGCCAGAGCTCCAACAACCCTCGGTCCCCTAGCGCGCGCGCCAGCCAAAGCCACGCACTGCGGGACAGTGCATGGCGCCTGTGGCGGTCCGTCGCGCCACGCCGCGGGCACCTGAGCGCCTCGCCACCCACCGCGTGCGCAGCGACGTCGGCATAAAGCCGTGACGTGGCAGCCACGCGGCAACCACGCGGCAGCCACATAGGGCCACGCCAGCGCCACCTCGCTCCCCGCGCGCCCGCCTGCCACCTCACCCTTCTCTCGGGTCCATGGACCCAGTCCACTAAACCCGGGCCACATGTCAGCCTCTCAACCGAATTTAAAAATACCAGGGCTGACGTCAGCTGACGTTATAAACCCGATTTTCCCGTTTAAAACAATTCGACCGAAATGAATTTGCTGTGCTGTCGTCATAATCATTCATTTCCTTTAGAGAAATAATTCATGCTGACGTCATAAATTCTTTTTCATTTTAAAAATAATTCCAGAAATTGAGTATTTTTCTTTTAATTGTATTAAAACTTCGGAAGGCTATAACTTTCTCATTTTAACTCCAAATTGACCCATTCAAATTTCTAAATTTTTCTAAAATCAAGATCTATCTATTTCGGGAATACTTTTGAAATTTTGAATTTATTTAAATTTTGTTTTGAATTTTCTTTGAATTGGCTCTTTACGTTAGATCTCGACGATTCCGGAGAATTCGAGTTCGACGATTCTCAGCAGGACTTCGATCAAGGCAAGTTACACCCTTGACCATGTTGAACCTAATATTTCAAATTTATTTATGCTGTTTTACTGTATATGCATGCGTACTTCTATTCAAATTTAATTTAAATTCAGTTTAAACTTTAGTTATGCCCATGATCCTTTGACTATAGCCAATTTTGAATCTCGAATTCATATACCTTGTCACTCTAGCTGAAAACTAGTTAGTACCATAGTATTGACTAGAAAATTTTATAGAAATGCTTAGCCTGACTTAGTATAATTTTAGGTGGGATCAATCTTTCACATGAAAAGATAGACTTTGGAAATTGATATCTTGACTTCGGTGACTCATGGATGATTTATGAAAATTGGTTAAAAATGAAAATAGAAACTTATGATTTGGACTTAGGCTAATGGTTAGGTGGTGGGTGCTGGCATGCCTCATGTTTGGTGACACCTGGTTGACTGTCGTGCATATGGGTATGTGGTTGAGCCTAAGTTGGATTAAGGACCGTTTCTGTGATTCATTTTACGAAGTCACTTCGTACTACTATAAGTCCGGTATGGGACGGACTTGGCTAAGTAATTTTTAAAGTTTCAAATATAGTCTCGCTATAGGCTGAATGTGAGCGCGGCATAGGCTGCGGGAAGTCTCACATGGCACCAGAGGGGGCTCCAACTCATGGATTCGAGTTATGGTGAAACCTTAGTGGCGGCGTGATTATTTTGGCTATGGAACATCGGAACAGCCTTGTCATGAACTCTCCGTCGCACACCTAAGGCAGTGTGTTTATCGCGTGGCTCAAGTGAGAGGGAATGTCTTGTGGGTAAAGTTGTACACCTCTGCAGAGTAACAAACTATCTAGATAGCCGTGTCCACGGTCATGGACATGCTGAGTAAAGTTTTCACAGATTAGACTTGGTTTAATAAAACTTGATTTTCGGGCAAATAATAGTAGTTTTGACAATGGTCCGGGTGGGATGCCCGTGGTTAGGTTAGTGTAGGTCGAAGCCTACACTAACGATAATACTTTGGTTAAAATAATGTTTCATATGATGTATCATAAACTCAGCTTTTGCACTTAAGTTACTGTATTTAAATTCAGTGCTGCTTTTCACACAAATAAATTTATTGAGCCTTCCTTTGTTATCCTAATGCATGCATGAACTCTGCTATATTCCTGGTGTAACTTGCGTAAGCATTTATATGCTTACCTTGGGAGTACTCTTTGTACTCATCTTGCTAAATCTGTTGCCAGAGTTCGACGGTGACTACGACGGTGAGGACTACTTCAGCGAATAGGACGCGTCTTACAGTCATTCGCCTGTGGGAGGCTGGATGGGTTGTTCTGCTACTTTTTCTGCTTTCCGCTGTTTTATTTTCTTTTGTTGGCCTTATGCCCCTATATTGTAAGACTTGGCCTTAAGGCCGTATTTTGCATAATATACATTGCTGCTAAACCCTGTGTGCACTAGCTTTTTCTGGGATAGTGCGACTTACACAGAGGGACTCGGAGTTGTTGTTCTGGGTTTCGACAGAAATGGTATCAGAGCAATAATGACCCTAAGACGTGACCTTAGCTAGAGACCAACCTTAAGGATATATTTTGATAAGAAATGCCTCTTTTAAAATCATCTCTTCCTTTGCTCAAATCTCTTACCAAAACTGATTACTAACTTCTCTCTTCTTCCAAATTTTAGATGGAGCAACCTACCAGCGTCTCCTACGGAACCCTTGCCGGGCTCTTCGCGAACGACCTGTACAACCTCATGCAAGAGCTTGACTTCCGTTCGTACCCCCTCTACCAAGGGTACGTAGGCATGTACGGAGACGAGGAGCGCTGGAGGGTGGAAGTGAAGATCTTCGAAGATTTTGCAGCCAACGGGGCCATTTACGTCCTCGACGCCCCCCTACCCCATGCTACCTTCTTCGATAGAGTGCAAGATGCAGCCCGGGAGGCCATTCGCCAGTTGAGGAACATCTACGCTCGGGACCTGTAGCGTACGGACTTTCGCTACTTCCCCATGAAGACTCCTCTTGGTGCTGCCAGCGATTTCTCATCTACGGAGTACGAGAGCAACCCCCGTCTCCTTTGACAGGTGGAATTCACCAAGTCCATGGATCACATGTACCAGACCACCCTAGACGAGCTGCACACCGCGCAGCAGAAGCTCCGTGCAGTGGAAGAAGAACTAGCCGAGATCCGTGCCGAGAATGCAGACTCCACGACTTCCGAGCCTTTTCCGTGGAGGCTCGAGCGCAGCACTAGTGTCTAGGCAACCCTGAGTCTTAGCTTTAAAACGTTATCCGCGAGCTGTAGTCCTTTGTTAACAGCCGCGAGACTATTATAATAAAAGGGGATTGTTACAAGAACCTCTCCTTTTTGTTCTCTCCCTCTCTAAATCTGGAAGCTTCGGCAGATGGTGAACACGAGGAGGAACCCCAGCGGCAATGCCAACCCCGGAGCTCAAGGGAGCCAGCCAACCCCCATTCCACCACCCCCGCCAGCAGCAGGACTGGATTGGGCGCAGTTGATGGCCAATCGTAACCGCTTGATCCAATGTTAGCTCGATCTATCAACAATCCTCAAGCTCATCATCAACCTGCGCCGGCACCTCCCAATCGTCTTTGAGTTCCTATGATCAAGCCACCGACCTTGCGGTAGTGCCGAACCAATGGACGCCGACGACTGGCTCAGGTCAATTGGCAAGAAGCTGGATATTTTGCAGTGCACTGATCGAGAGCGAGTCCTGTTCGCCTCTCACTAGCTAAATGGACCAGCGTCTCAGTGGTGGGACACTTTCACCGCCTCGCATGCCAATCCGCAGACGGTGACGTGGAACGAGTTCGAGCAAAGCTTTCGTAAGGCTCACATCCCCACTGGCACCATGGCCTTGAAGAAGAAGGAATTTCGGGCTCTGCGTCAAGGAAGCCGCACTGTCAATGAGTACGTGCAGAAGTTCAACCAACTGACCCGCTATGCGCCAGAGGATGTGGCCTCCGACAAAACCAAGAAGGAAAGGTTCATGGAGGGCCTGAATGACAACATATCAGTGCAGCTGATATCGGGTGACCATACTGACTTCCACCAGCTAGTCAGTAAGGCCATTCGCCAGGAGGGCAAGCACATGGAGATGGAAACCCGGAAGAGAAGGATGGCAGATCAGAGGAACAACTCTGGAGGTTCTCACAAGGTTCGCAGCACTCCTCCATACGCGAACAAGTTCAGGCCTCAGGACAGCAACTTCAAGACCCAATCGGGCAAGTTCAAATCCTCAACCAGCCGCCCGCCGTTCCAGACCAACCGCACCCCAACGATCCGTGGCAGTGCGAAGAGCATCCGCCGGACAGAGTGACTCGCTTCATCAGAAAGAGCCAGGGCACTATGCCAAGGCTTGCCCCAAGAAGATTCAAGCAGCAGCAACCCCAAGAGCCTCCGGAAGTCAGAACCAGGGGCAGCAGAAGCCGCAAACCTTCATCAAGGGGAGAGTGAACCATGTGACAGCAGAAGAAGCGCAGGCGGCACCGGACGTCGTGCTAGGTATGTTTCTAGTCAACTCAGTACCAGCATCAGTTCTTTCGATTCCGGAGTATCGCATTTTTTCGTATCAAAAATTTTTGTGGATAAGCATGGGTTGGGCATGGTGACTCTTAGCAACCCTATGATAGTTCACTCCCCTGAAGCAGAAATGAGAGCAGGGACCTTGTGCCCAAAAGTAGAATTGCTCATAGATGGAACCCGATTCCTAGCCGACCTTTTGGTTCTGGAATCGCAAGGGTTAGATGTCATTCTCGGAATGAACTGGTTAGCCAAGAATCAAGGTCAGATCAATTGCGCTACCAGATCCATCACCCTTACCAATGACCAAGGCATAGAAGTGATCTTCTCTCCTCAAATCCCGGGAGCAGAAGAATGTGCCCTCTTTTATCTTCAAGTCTTGGAAGAAGTGCCAATAGTGCGGGAATACCCAGATGTTTTTCCCAAAGAATTACTAGGGATGTCGCCGGATAGGGAAATCGAGTTCGTGATTGACCTAGCCCCAGGCACCACCCCAATCTCCAAGCGACCATACTGGATGCCTGCTAACGAGTTAGCGGAACTGAAGAAACAGCTTAAGGAGTTGGAAGACAAAGGTTACATCCGACCTAATTCGTCACCTTGGAGGGCACCCGTCCTGTTCGTCAAGAAAAAGGATGAAAGCTTGAGGCTATGTGTAGATTACAGAGCCCTCAACGATGTGACCATCAAGAACAAATACCCTCTGCCTAGGATCGACGACCTGTTCAATCAGTTGAAAGGAGCCGGTGTCTTCTCCAAGATTGACCTGCGATCAGGATATCACCAGTTGAAGATCCGCGAAGAAGACATTCCCAAGATTGCATTCTCCACCAGATATGGACATTATGAGTTCACGGTCATGTCGTTTGGACTGACCAATACACTGGCATATTTCATGAGCATGATGAACAGTGTATTCATGAAATACTTAGACAAGTTTGTGGTAATCTTCATCGATGACATTCTCATCTACTCCAAGAATGGAGAAGAACATGAGCAGCATCTCAGGATCACCTTGGAAAAACATCGAGAGCATCAGCTCTTTACCAAATTCAGTAAATGTGAATTTTGGCTAAAAGAGGTTGCCTTCCTTGGACATATCGTGATAGCCGAAGGAATTGCTGTAGATCCTTCCAAGATAGAAGCAGTAATGGAGTGGAGGCAACCAAAGTCCGTGACAGAAGTCAGAAGCTTCCTTGGACTTGCGGGTTATTACCGCCGGTTCATAGCAGGATTCTCTGAGCTAGCCAAGCCCATGACTCAGTTGCTGAAGAAGGAAAAGAAGTTCGAATGGACAAAAGCTTGCGAGCAGAGTTTTCAGACCCTCAAGAAAAGGCTAGTCTCAGCGCCCGTGCTTGTTTTGCCGGACGTGCATAAAGGCTTCGAGGTTTTCTGTGATGCCTCTCGCCTAGGCTTAGGCTGTGTTCTGATGCAAGAAGGCAAAGTGGTAGCCTACGCCTCACGCCAACTCAAACCTCATGAGTGCAATTATCCTACTCATGACTTGGAGTTAGCTGCAGTAGTGCACGCTTTAAAAATCTGGCGTCACTATCTTATCCAGAATCGCTGTGAAGTATACACGGACCATAAGAGCCCAAGTATATCTTCACCTCAGCAGAGCTCAACTTTGAGGCGTAGCAGTGGTTAGAGTTGATAAAGGACTATGACATTGGTATACATTACCATCCCGAAAAAGCAAATGTTGTAGCCGATGCCTTAAGCAGGAAGTTCTATGTAAATGTGGTTTTATCGGAAGAAGACCAGACCCGACTTCAGGAGGGAGTCGCCTGTCTAAGTCTAAATCCGATGGGACCAAGCATCCTCACCACCCTGAAAATACAACCTGGCTTGCCTGATCAGATTAAGGAAGCTCAGAAAGTCGACGTGGATATTCAAGAAATCAAAAAGAATATGAGAAGAGGCAAGGCCCTAGGATACAGCGAAGATGAGCATGGCACTGTTTGGTTCGAGAACCGCATCTGTGTGCCCAATAATCAAGAGATTAAAACCATGATTCTGAAAGAAGCCCATGACACCCCGTATTCTATTCACCCAGGTCGTACCAAGATGTACCAGGACCTGAGGGAAAGATATTGGTGGGTCAGTATGAAGAGAGAAATAGTAGAGTTTATTGAGGCATGTGACACCTGTCAGCGGGTTAAAGCAGAATATCAGAGACCAGCTGGACTCTTGCAACCACTGCCAATACCAGAATGGAAGTGGGAAGAAATCGGTATGGATTTCATAACCGGACTTCCAAGGACGCAATCGGGTTATGATTCAATCTGGGTAATCGTAGATCGATTGATTAAAGTGGCTCACTTCATACCAGTCAACACCACTTATTCTGGGAGTAAGTTAGCCGAACTGTACATGTCCCGGATTGTGTGCCTGTATGGCGTTCCTAAGAAGATAGTGTCAGATCGAGGCAGTCAGTTTACTTCTCGATTTTGATAAAAACTGCATGAAGAGCTGGGGAGTAAGCTTAGTTTCAGTACTGCTTACCATCCCCAGACCGATGGTCAAACAGAAAGAGTTAACCAAGTACTTGAGGATATGCTAAGAGCATGTACTCTGGATTTTGGGAACAGTTGGGACCGTTCATTATCCTATGCAGAGTTCTCGTACAATAATAGTTACCAAGCCAGTCTGTAGATGGCACCTTTCGAAGCCTTGTACGGTCGAAAGTGCAGGACACCCTTGCTTTGGGATCAGCAAGGAGAACCTCAAGAAGTTGGACCAAATCTGCTTCAAGACACCGAAGATAAAGTTAAGAAGACCAGAGACAGACTGAAAATAGCCCAATCTCGACAGAAGAGTTATGCAGACAACCGTTGTTGAGACTTGACCTTTGAGGTCGAGGACTACGTCTATCTTAGAGTATCCCCACTCAGAGGAGTTAAAAGGTTTCAAGTCAGAGGGAAGCTAGCACCCAGATATGTGGGACCTTTCAAGATTCTGAATCGAAGAGGTGAAGTCGCTTATCAGTTAGACTTACCACCAAGCATGTCAAGGGTGCACGATGTCTTCCATGTCTCTCAGTTGAAGAAGTGCCTCCGGGTACCCACAGAGCAAGCCGCATTGGAAACCTTGGACCTTCAAGATGATCTCACTTATCAGGAGCAACCAATCAAGATTGTCGAGACTGCAGAGTGTCAGACCAGAAGGAAAACAATCAGGTTCTGCAAGGTTCGGTGGAGCAATCACGCCGAAGATGAAGCCACTTGGGAGCGAGAAGAGGATTTGAAGGCCAGCCATCCCCATCTCTTTTGCTAGCCGATGCAAATCTCGAGGGCGAGATTTCTTTTAAGGGGGTAGGTTTGTAACATCCAAAAAATTTTATTCCTTTATTAAAATAATTTTTGAAAATTTATTGGACTTTTCTGGATTTTATTCCAAGTCCTGATGTGAGAAAATTTAAAAACTTTATCTTATAAAAGCCAAATTGAACTTATTGCATTTCATGAAGTCATAATAAATGTATTTCATTTTCTAAGCTCAGTTCTGTAATTTTATTAAATTTCAGGAATTTATGAGGAATTAAAAACCTCCTCTTTTAAGTCAAATTATGCTTTTGTAAAATATAAATATCAAAATGGGTTGAAGTTATTTTTATTAAGTCTCAAATAGTCCCAGAAGGTTCTCTGAATTTTTCTGGAATTTTCAAAATTTATTTGGTATTTTTCTGAGTATTTTAAAGCCTCCTAGTCATTTCTGAAATTCAAAAAGAAAATAAAATCCAAAACCTCTCCCGGGGCCGACACTTGTCATCCATCGGGCCGACTCCGTGCCGCCGGATCCTTTTCCCCGCCGTCCGATTTAACTTACCGCTTCATCCCGCCTTCCCCTCCGCTCTTACCGACACGTGGTGTGATCGGGGCCGTTCACCGTTGTCGGATCTCATCCCGCCCATCTGCAGCCACTTACCCCTTCACCCGAAACCCCAACGGCTTGGATTCAATCCCCGTTGTCGGATGAGATCGGGACCGTTCTCCTTCACTTACCGGTTCGCTCGGATCCAACAGCCCGCATCCCTCCCCTTTGCCACGTGCCGTTCATCCGACCATCGCCCCCGCCCTTTCCCGTTTTCTTCTGTCGCTGACATGCGGGCCCCGCCTGTCAGATCCATCGTCCTCGCGCGATCTCCGCCGCTGCCGCCGCCATTAACACCCGAAACCGAAGCTTTGAAAGCTTCGGTTTCCATCCTTCTCTCACCCCTGCGATGGTACCCAATTACTCCCCCGCATGCACCGCGCCCATTTCTGGCATAAACTCGTGCGTTACGCCCCTCCTCGCCGTCGCATTCAACATCGCCGCCGGAGTGAATGCGGGCACTCGTTGCCTTCCCTCCTCCAGCCTATAAAAGGCACCCCCGAGCACCCTCAACCCACACCGCCCCTCCCTCACCTCTCAATCGAAGCCCCCGAGCACCGAAGCTCCCCCGAGTCCGGTTTTCCCCTCCGCGGCTCCGACGAATCCGGCGAGCAATCGCCGTCGCCTCGAGCCTCCCCGAGCTCCACCGACGCCCACTCCCCCGAGCTTCTGCGTCGCCGGAACCTCTTCGCTGCCGTGAACCCCATCTCCGGCCGCCGCCCCTCTTCGTCGATTCTCCCCTCCGGTCACCCTCGGGATCCGCGCCAGGTACCAATGCGTTCCCTGTGCCTCCCGCTACCTTTTGCACCCATCGGCCGGCGCCACCGCCCGCCGGAGCTCCGACGACCCTCGGTCCCCGAGCGCCGCCGCCGCCAGCCAGGCCACGTCAGCCCGTCGTGCCGAGCTAACAGGTGCGTGGCAGCTAGGTGGCGGTCAGGTCAGCGCCACGCCAGCGCCACCCGGGCGCCTCCCCGCCACCCCGCATAAAGTTGTGACGTGGCAGCCACGCGGCAACCACGCGGCAGCCACGTGGGGCCACGCCAGCACCACCTCGCTCTCCGCGCGCCCGCCTGCCACCTCACCCTTCTCTCGGGTCCATGGACCCAGTCCACTAAACCCGGGCCCACATGTCAGCTGCTCAACCGAATTTAAAAATTCCAGGGCTGACGTCAGCTGACTTGACAAACCCGATTTTCCCGTTTAAAACAATTCGGTCGAAATGAATTTGCTGTGCTGACGTCATAATCATTCATTTCCTTTAGAGAAATAATTCATGCTGACGTCATAAATGCTTTTTTGTTTTAAAAATAATTCCAGAAATTGAGTATTTTTCTTTTAATTGTATTAAAACTTTGGAAGGATGTAACTTTCTCATCGTAACTCCAAATTGACCCATTCAAATTTCTAAATTTTTTCTAAAATCATGATCTATCTATTTTAGGAATAAATTTGAAATTTTGAATTTATTTGAATTTTGTTTTGAATTTTCTTTGAATTGGCTCTTTACGTTAGATTTTGACGATTCTCAGCAGGACTTCGATCAAGGCAAGTTACACCCTTGACCATGTTGAACCTAATATTTCAAATTTATTTATGTTGTTTTACTGTATATGCATGCGTACTTCTATTCAAATTTAATTTAAATTCAGTTTAAACTTTAGTTATGCCCATGATCCTTTGACTATAACTAATTTTGAATCTCGAATTCATATACCATGTCACCCTAGCTGAAAACTAGTTAGTACCATAGTATTGACTAGAAAATTTTATAGAAATGCTTAGCCTGGCTTAGTATAATTTTAATTGAGATCAATCTTTCACATTTAAAGACAGACTTTGGAAATTGATATCTTGACTTCGGTGAGTCAAGGATGATTTATGAAAATTGGTTAAAATTGAAAATAGAAACTTATGATTTGGACTTAGGCTAATGGTTAGGTGGTAGGTGCTGGCATGCCTCGTGTTTGGTGACACCTGGTTGACTGTCGTGCATATAGGTATGTGCTTGAGCCTAAGTTGGATTAAGGACCGTTTCTGTGATTCATTTTACGAAGTCATTTCGTACTACCTCAAGTCCGGTATGGAACGGACCTGGCTAAGTAATTTTTGAAGTTCCAAATATAGTCTCGCTATAGGCTGAATGTGAGCGCGGCATAGGCTGCGGGAAGTCTCACATGGCACCAGAGGAGGCTCCAACTCGTAGATTCGAGTTGTGGTGAAACCTTAGTGGCGGCGTGATTATTTTGGCTATGGAACATCGGAACAGCCTTGTCATGAACTCTCCGCCGCACACCTAAGGCAGTTTGTTTATCGTGTGGGTCAAGTGAGAGGGAATGTCTTGTGGGTAAGTTGTACACCTCTGCAGAGTAACAAACTATCTAGATAGCCGTGTCCACGGTCATGGACATGCTGAGTAAAGTTTTCACAGATTAGACTTGGTTTAATAAAACTTGATTTTTGGGCAAATAACAGTGGTTTTGACAATGGTCCGGGTGGGATGCCCGTTGTTAGGTTAGTGTAGGTCGGAGCCTACACTAACGATAATACTTTGGTTAAAATAATGTTTCATATGATGTATCATAAACTCAGCTTTTGCACTTAAGTTATCAGATTTAAATTCATCTTCGCTTTTCACACAAATAAATTTATTGAGCCTTCCTTTGTTATCCTAATGCATGCATGAACTCTGCTATATTCCTGGTGTAACTTGCGTAAGCATTTATATGCTTACCTTGGGAATACTCTTTGTACTCATCTTGCTAAATCTGTTGTCAGAGTTCGACGGCGACTACGACGGTGAGGACTACTTCAGCGAATAGGACGCGTCTTACAGTCATTCGCCTGTGGGAGGCTGGATGGGTTGTTCTGCTACTTTTTCTGCTTTTCGCTGTTTTATTTTCTTTTGTTGGCCTTGTGCCCCTATATTGTAAGACTTGGCCTTAAGGCCGTATTTTCATTTAATAATACGCTGTGGTGATTTTTGCATGATATACATTGTTGTTAAACCCTGTGTGCACTAGTTTTTCCTGGGATAGTGCGACTTACACAGAGGGACTCGGAGTTATTGTTCCGGGTTCCGACAGCCTGACAATGCACGACACGCCAATAGCGCTTCACCACATGTCCTCTCAGGAATCCGTGCAGGACAACTCCGGCTCCGCCTTCGACGGGACCTTCGCCTTTGCGGGACAACTTCGGCTCCGCCCACGACGAGGCCCTCACCTCCGTAGGGCAACCCCGGGTCCTCCTTTGGCTTCGACACTTCGACACGTACCCGCACGCCGGCGCGGCACGCCAAAAGACGCCCCCGCCGCGGTGGCCCGAAGCAACCCTGGCACCTGCGGCACACCCTATTTATTCACTCTTGGCACAAGTAAACGTTTTTGCATCCTAATGTGTCCAACGCCTTTCCGTGGATGCTAGGTCGCAGAGAATGCTCGCGGAGCAGCCAGTGAGAATCCGCGCCGATCGACGCAAAGCCAGCCAGCGATGGGGGGGCGTCGTGGTCAAAGCACGCACAAGGCGTGCTTGTCAACTGGACTAATCGCGTCGCGCCCGCCAAGCGGTGTCCCGATGCCGCGCCCGAAGCATGGCATACCTTCAGCCCGGCAAGATGACTCCGCCACTACTTGGGGACGCTGTGAGGGATGGCTCCAACCTCGGGCGCCACCTCACCGGCCAACCCGTCGCCGCGTACTCGGCGCGACACAGAGATCAACCGGTCGAGCCCCAAGGGCCCACTTCCCTCTGCGAGTGCACTGCCGTCAGTAGTCGCCATATCTTGCGCTCGAAAATAGACCTCCTTCAGTTCATCAACATGGCGATACTCTTCTACATATTCATGAACTGAAGAAGGCATATTTCCGAGATCAACATCATCTCAGCCATGCCCGGAATGGCACTACAGCCATCCTGATATATATAGTCGTCTCCCGCATGGGAAACCATACCACCACCTGTAGAAGCGCAACCGCGAAGTCCAACCAACGCGGTCGCTCACTCATGGGGAAGCGCAATCGGCAGAAGTCGAACCAACGCGGCCGCTCGCGCACGAGCGACGTCTCAACTTGCTGCACCTGCCTGCTTCGCCTGCATCGACGAGGTTTTCGGCCCCACGGGGCAACCGTGACTCCGCCCACGGCCCCCTAGCGCCGAGTTCGCCCCTGCATCGACGCACGGCTTCGACATCGACTCCGCCTATGGCCCCCCAGCTCCAAGTTCGCGGAACCACGATGAGCCACACGCGCCAAATCATCTCCGCCAAATGTCACCAACGTCACAGGCCGCAGGGACGGAGGGGGCCAAAGGACTCGGCAACATGGCTTCGGCCTGTGAAGCCCTTCACCATGAGAGGCTCCTGTTGTAGGGGTGGCCTCCACCTAAACCCAGCTAGCCTGTTAGTTGGTAATAAACCCAAGGTAAATATGTACAATGACTTAGTTGGCCTCGGGAGTGATACTTGATGTAAGGGTACGATTGTAAAGACACTCCCTACGAGACATATATACGTGATGCAAGCCCTGGGGAGAGCCCAAGATAGTATTGCTCATCTAACTCTCCACTACCACACATCCTCTCTCTCTGTTTGGTCTGTAGCCACAACAGTTTAGTTTTGCTATATATATTTTGCCATGATCTAAATAGGTATTTCATATAATATGACTTGGTGTAATACTTAGAGTCACCGTAGATAATTTTTATGACTCCCTAATATAAAATTGAATAAAATGAACCAACTTTTTTTATTCACGCTTTATCTTATTCCATGCATCTTGATGATTCTCTTGATCTTTTTATTTCTTCTTACAATGACCAAGGTCAAATAGAACAATTGTTCTTTCATATGAACTTAGAGTGAGATTTCCCATTTTATTTAGTGTATTTAAAGCTCTTTGTGTAAAACTTGTCATTTTCTCTAGTTTCACTCCATTTCTAACTCATGTGGTCATTTTTACTCCTTGTAATACTTATGTGAGAATTTTGAGCTTCTATTTGTAAAATTCCTTCTCTAAATTCTAAAACTATCTCCTATTTGTATTTTTGAGAAATTATTAATGGGTTCATCAAGGACAAGATTGAAATATCATGTGGGAAGGTTTAGGGTTATATTGTGATGAACCATTATTATTTTAGTAGAGTGCAAATTTGGAATTTGCAAATTTGTAGATTTTTCTGGACAGCTTGTAAAGGTGGTGGTCTAGCCGGCCAGCTTTTGTTAATTTGGTTGAAATGGTTATGTTTGGAAATTTAAGTTATGTGATGATTTGGTTTGATCTAGGACTGTGCATATGTGTGGTATGATGCAAGTTTCAACAAACGTGGATCAAGTTGTACAAAATTTATGTCCAAAAATGATTTCTTGGTATTGGATATGAGGGGAGTTTGGAGTCAACCATGGCCAACAGCGAGGATCGGAGCTACATTTATAAAGGAGCCAAAGCTTGGAACGATCAAGGATGTCAGGTAAGATGATAAAGCTCAAGTATGGCATAAGGAAGGTGGGAAATATTGAAGAAAAGTTCAAACGACAGTTACACTAGGAGAGATATGCCGATGCGTGGCAAGTTAGTAATGAATCTACACGTGACAAGTATGACGATTGCTTGCAAGAGAAGATGAAGACCAGATCAAGAAAGGGTATTTTGGTAAATTAACCAAAATACCAGAAACTACCTTGAATCAAAACCGTAGCGCCTCAGCGACACTTGGGAAAGCGACTTAGGTGAAGGGAAGAGCTGAGATGATCAAGTGAATCAAATACTAAGGATTTAGTAGATTCGATTTTATATACATTGAAAAGTGTAAATAGTGTAGCATTTGAATAAAACCGTGTTGTGTGTGGTAAACGGTTTTTCTCATTTGTACTAAGTAGATAATATCCATTAGGATTAGATAGGGCTTCAAGTTACTCGTTGAAGCCAGCTGGTCTATGGTTTGGATTTGAAAAGTATGAGTGTTATGGTGTGGCTGTAAAACCCTCATCCTCAAGTAGCAATATGCTAACTTTGTTCACCTCTTATAATTTCTCTTGTTTTGGTTGATTTTGATTATGCATCTCCCTTTCTTGATCTTGTTAGATGCCAAGGATGAGTAAATGATAAAGAGATATATCATGAAAATTAATCCCTATCCATGTTGGCATTGGATTTGGCAAGTTCTTGAAGTTATCTAGTTTTTGCTTGATTTGAACTCCACGAGTGATTTCTTGATCTAGATACTTTTGCCCTGATTTCTTAGATGTTCTAACTTGTTGTGATATGTAAGAATATATCTAGAGCTATCTTGGCCATCATTCACCCACGAACAAGTTACATTCATCATTTTTTTGTTTTTGTCCGATTTTAGTGCAACCTTCCTCTAAACGGAAAAATGTCAGAACTTTAGAAATAATTTTCTTAATCATTGATTGGAATATGCTGCTAATATCCTAGAGAAGATGCACACCAAATTTTAAGTGATTTAGAACCTTGGTTTGAGAGTTAGCATAATTTATGGTTTTGATTCAATTTTGGTGCAGCGGAGCTTGATGAACCAAAAGATCACAATTCTCTTAATTTTTTTAAGATTTGTTATTGAGATAGATTATTAATGTCATGATCTAGTCTTGGTTCAAGTTTCAAATATTTTAGATATACAAATTAAAAGTTACATAGATTTTTAGATTTAAAATAGTGTTATTTTGTATTGTTTACTGAGTTGTTTTTATTGTGGCATAGTGAATTTTTAGAATTTTGGTTTCATAGCCATTGGAGTGAAAAATCGATGAATACTTAAAAGAATTTTAAAGATATTATTCAGCCACTCTGTTGCCATATCGATCTTACCATAACCAAATTGAACCATTTGAAAAGAATTGAACTACTTGATGCCATATCGATCTTACCATAACCAAATTGAACCATTTGAAAAGAATTGAACTACTTGAAAAGACAAACATGCACACTTGCGCCTGGTTCATCGAGCGTGACGCCGAGCATGCCATGTGCAGTCAGGTGATAATGGGAAGGCTAGAAAATGTTGAGACCTGAATATGCAAATCCGGACTCTCTGTATATACTGCACTAGTCCTGGATCACGCTAGTGTACACAATTAAACATAGATGAAATATCGACCATACACACGCTAAAATAGAGGAAGAACTTAAATATTGATAATTATCCAAAGTATGACCTTATGATCAAGATTACAATCTCACTAGCCTAAAGGACTCAAAAACTAGCAATGGAAAACCAGAAATAAGCATAGTAGCCATTCGACATGCCCACAGGCAATCGACTGGAGAGCGAAGTCTTAATCTACGAAGTCACTGAAGTATTCTCCCTCTGATACCTCTTGCTGGAATAACTCCTCCTCAACTGAGCAACATGAGTATAAAGCCATGAGTACATTGGTACCCAGCAAGTCGTTTGTAACAAATGAATGCAATATAATATGTAAGATTTACCAATGAAGGGCTGAAAGGTTAATTTGCATAAAATAACATTTTAAGATAAATATGATAAATAGGTTGAAAGTGAACTTTAATGAAAAATTAATAATAAATAATTAATTAATGGAATTGAAATTAAATCACTTGTGAACCTCCCATCCGCAAGCTAAACCAACAGTGAACTACTCATTCACTTTCCAACCATAAACCATAAGTTTCTATGAAATCACTAACCCTCGTGTGAAATCACTGAGCATTGTTCATCACTGGGACACGGCTATTCAAATAATTTTACACTCTGCAGAGATTGCACAACTATACCCATATGATGTGATTAGCCTCGATCTAAGAAAATCACAACAAGGCTTTTACTATGTTCAATCTCAACTCAATCCCGCCCGCTAGGTTCCGTATCACACCCCCCTTACGCCTCATGGAAATCAGCAACCATGTTCATCACAATGGTGAGATTGAAATTGGAATATCACAAATTAATCAGCCAAGTCTAACCCATAATAGACATGTGGTTTTCACGGTAAAGTTCAGATCAATAATGCGCAAAGTTAAGTCCTTAATGTTACTCGAATGAGACTTCCACATCCATCGAAGTGAATCCACACTTCCCCCCTTTACTGCACGATCACTCGCCCAAGTGAAAACCAGTTTTGTATAACCACCGTCAATGACACACCAATATCACGGCACAAATTTAATAATTGTGGTACCAACTGCGATTCCATATTTTATTAAGTCAAATTAATTATTCACATATAATGATAAACCCATTCGTAACATAAGCAAGGCTAAGCATAGTAATCGTACCACCCAGGAGATATCTAAGGTATCACTAAATAACTTCTCAACCTATGGTGATAATAGCATCATGGTATTTCAAATTATCAAGGAGATATTACTTCAATCGGGATGATAACTACCGAGTACAAGAGATTGCAATAAAATAGCAATTTAGCATAGTTTAAATCAAAATAAATAAATAATAGATTAAAAATTAGGTTCAAAAAGATCAAAGAACACGACTTACCTTGGTTATACTCAGCGAGATACTCGAGATCTTTTGGCGGCGCTCCTACTCCTTCAAAGACGGGATCTAACGAGGGAGAAAACGACTAGAACAACAAAAATAACATCAAATAAAATTCAAATGAACTCCAAAAACCTTAAAACTAGAACCAATAGATAGAGCTCGATTCTATATGAATTTAGAAAAAAGAACGGGGTCAATCGGAGCTACGACGGAGGAGAACGGGCTCTCAGAAAAAGAAATTACTGGAAATTCAAAAAAGTTACTGTGATGTGGAATCGGTGTACGGAAAAGCGGGTTCACGGTGGACTCGGCTCACGGAACAGTGCACCCGAGGGGTAGTGCTAGACGTGGTAGGTGGGCTGACGTGGCATTGACATGTGGAAGGTGGGCTGACGTGCCACTGACACGTGCTAGGCTAGGGCTGACATGGCACTGACACGTAGTAGGCTAGGACTGACGTGACACTAACACGTTGTTGGCTGACGTGGCACCTAGGGTTAGTTATGGCTGACATGGCACTGACACGTGGCGCTAGGGCTAATGTGGCACTGACACATGGCTAGGGCTAATGTGGACGGTCGGGCGCTGCGGTCGGTGGCGAGATCTGACGGTGAGGATGATGACACGTGGCACGAACATAGCCGTCGATCCAGATTTGGATCGACGATGGAGATGGGGGCGTGGACCGTCGGATGGCCGACGCGTGGCGGCGCTACGCATGAAGCGTCGTGGACGCGCGGCACGAGGCAACGAGGGAGCGGGTGCAAGCACACGGACCGAGGCGATGTAGGTGGACGCGGGCGCGCGGTGCAGTCCAACGGCGGCAGAGAGGAGGCGGGTCGGCGACGGGCAGAGAGGCGACAACGGCGCGAGGCGGGCTCAGGACGAGCGCGGGTGCGGCGGCGGTGTTTTATAAGCACGCGAACCGTGAAAAACCCGGTGCGGAGACAGTGCGATGCGGGAGTTTGGGTCGGAGATGACAATGAACAGTACCATGTACCTCGAATGCGTGACCCGTGGCACGAGCGGGTGATCGGACAGTCATGGGAGAACGCACACATGCACAGTGCAACGGCATCCGGATGGTCCACACGTGTCAAGGGGCGAGATCGAGCGGCTGTGGCGCAAGGGCGGGTGCGGTTGTGCGGATGGGTGACGCGTGGCGACAGCGAGATCGCACGGCGGCAACGGCTGGGCCAGATGAACAGTGCTGGGCCGCCCTGTACTGTTCATGGGATTTTTCCCGGGTTTACTTTTTCAGAAATTCAATTAAATTAAAAAGAGCTCTAGAAAATAGCAAATAAATCCAAAAAATTCTAAAAAATCCTTGTGACACAAGGAATCTAAATAAAATATTTCCAGCTATGTTGATGTTTATTTTAATCATATTAAATCCTTTTTATTTTTTGAAAATTCAATTTAAGCTTTATTAAATTCCAAAAAATTCCATAAATTCATTTTTAATTTATAAACTTTTAAAAATTCTGGAAAACAGAATGTTACAAACATCTCCCCCTTAAACGGGATCTTGACCCCGAGATCTGGGCTCACTGTGAGAATAGGTTTGGAAACTCGGCCTTGAGGTCCTCCTCGCGCTCCCAGGTGGATTTCTCCTCTGAATGGTTGCTCCACTGGACTTTACAAAAACGGTCAACTTTATTCCTGGTCACACGCTCTAACACTTACAAAATCTTGGTTGGGTGCTCTTTGTATGACAGATCCTCCTAAAGATCGACGGCCTCAACTGGCACAACCTCCTCTAGCACTTACAGACACCTCTTCAACTAGGACACATGGAAGATATCATGTACCCCACTGAGGGACGTAGGTAGCTCCAACTGATACGTAACTTCTCCCCTACGCTTGAGGATTTTGAACGGTCCAACATATCTGGGTGCTAGCTTTCCTTTTAACTTAAACCTCTTGACACCTTTGAATGGTGTGATCCTAAGATACACGAAATCATCTGGCTCAAAACTCAACTCTCGACGTTTGTTATCTGCATAACTCTTCTGCCTGGCCTGGGCAGTCCTCAATCTCTCCTATATTAATCGGACCTTTTCCTCGGCCTTTTTTAGACAATTCGGCCCAAACACTTGATCTTCCCCCGTCTCTTTCTCTTTAAATGGTTACATTTGCAAATTGATCTGATAACTGTTGTTGTAAGAAAACTCTACAAAAGGCAAACAACTGTCCCACTTGGCTCCATGATCCAGCACACATGCCCTCAACTTGTCCTCGAGAATCTGATTTATTCGCTCAGTCTGTCCATCTATCTGGGATGATACGCTGTACTGAAATTCAGGTGGATTCCCATAGCCTCATGGAAACTTCCCCAAAGTCCTGTGTAAGTCCTCAAGTGAATTGCGATCCACAATCAGACACTATTTTATTTAGAACCCCATGAAGACTCACAATCCTCGACATATACAACTCTGCCAATTTATCACCTGTGTAAGTCGTCCTAACTGGAGTAAAATTAGCATTTAGTAACCTTAGTCAAACGATCCATAATGACCCAAATAGAATCATAACCCTCTTTGGTCTTTGGCAATCCAGTAATGAAGTCCATACCAATCTCTTCCCACTTCTATTCGAAAATTTTCAATGGCTGTAGGAAGCCTGTTGGCCTCTGATGCTCGGCCTTCACCCTCTGACATATGTGAAAGCATCTAGACCCCTAAATTCAAGATTTTGGTAATTAATGATGATTTATGAACATGAGACTAATGTGTGTGCTAAGATGTATAAACAAAAGTCTTATGTATGCAATGGACAAGAACAAGCTGCAATTGACATCGAGAAAGATCAAGAGGCAAAGGTACATGAAATATAGGATCGTTTTTATTTTTACTGGTCTTAGGAGAAAAGATAGAAGACCGAATTATAGGTTAGATGCCGTACTATTAAGAGGGATTATCGAAAGTAGATTGATAGCATGTTTTGGTGCACATTGGATCAACTTAGGATCATGCATGCATTTGAAAACAGGTTTGAAAACTCACTGTGTTCTCTCAGTAAAATCGGTAGTACCGCACCCAATTGCGGAACTACCGCAGTGCGGTAGTTCCGGCGTACAAACAGCGGAACTACCGTAGTGCGGTAGTACTGGATTTTGTGCGGTATATTTTTTCCAGAGAGCACACTTCCGGGGACTTAAAATCAACAGAAATTGGTAGTACCGGATTTTCAATGGTGGAACTACTGCAGTGCGGTAGTACCGCACGGTACTACAGAACTACCGATTTTTGGTATATTTTTTTCAGAGAGCACCCCGAGAAAAACTTAACTGGCTAGAAATCGGAAGTACTGGAACTAGCACAGTGGAACAATCGCAGTGCGGTAATACCGCACTGACTTCCAGAATTACCGCAGTGCGGTAGTACTGCACTTACAATGGCGGTAGTACCGCTCTGAATTTAAAATGGCTAGTTCTACACGTCTGACATAGCCGTTACTTTGTGCTACAGTAAAGTACGGTAGTACCGCACTTTGTACAACCGTAGTTCCTATTTCCCTAATTTTTCAGAATAAAATTTTGCAACGGCTAATTTTGGTTGGTGAGGGTATAAATACCCCTCCACCTGCCCAAGGGCAGGGTGCTGAGATTGCATTGATCATATTTAAGTCCTAGAGCATTCACTCCACTCTTTTTTCTCACTAAAGTATTCATTTTGAGTTGTGGAAAGATTTTCAAGTGCATTCAATTCTAGTTGATCCTTTTGCACTTGAGTGTCGTCAAGCGAAATTGGTAATCCATTCTCTTGGTGCTTGTTGGCACCTAGATGGTGGGAAGGTTGATTGCGATGTGACTTCTTCAAGAAGATTGTGAAGAAGCCCAAGCCGACTTGTGAGTGGTTTGCATCTCGCCATCTCCGGAGCGGAGGAAGAGCTACCACTAGTAATCGAGGAGCGAAGCTTAATTCGTGGAGCCGGTCGAAGGACTCTTGGGCTTTTCTCAAAGTGGACTAGTGAAGGTCGGCAAATCTTCGACACCACGGGAAAACATCACACGTGTCACTATGATCATTTCTTTGTCTCCCTTTAGTCTTTATCTTGCTAGTTGAGAAATTTGTTATTTGCTATATTTACTTGTGCTTGTGCTAGAATTGTTGTATTGATTGCCTAGAACTATTAGAATTGTGTAGGTGTACTTTATCTAGCATTTTTGTCTTGTGTTAAATTGTTAGTGCTTGTTTAAATTAGGCAAGAATTTTAAAACCTCCTATTCACCCTCCTCTAGTCGGTTATCCTTAATCCTACAATATGTCACAAAGTGTCACATACTCAGCGATCTCACGCTTTATGCTTGGTTACCAATATTTGTCCTCAATATCCTGGTACATCTTGGTACTGCCTAGGTGAATTGAGTACAACGACTCGTGAGCTTCCTTTAGTAATAGTTCCTTTAGCTCTTTCTTATGGGGCACACACAATCGCTGCTTGAACCATAGGGTTCCTTGGTCACCCTCTGTAAATCCTGACTCTTTTCTTTTGCTTATGTTTTTCCTAATCCGCTGAAATGCCTCATCCTCATATTGGCCTTCGTGGCTAGAAATCCTTTCCCAACCAACTTCAAGCTAAGCTTCTGGAATTCCTTATGCAAAGCGGGTGACTTTCCTTAACCATCAATGTATTACAATAGACCTTTCTGCTTAAAGCATCTGTGACCATATTGGCCTTCCCGGGGTGATAATGTATACCAATATTATAATTCTTTATTAGCTCCAACACACCTCCTCTGCCTGAGGTTGAGCTCAGCCTAGGTAAAGATGTACTTCAAACTCTTGTGATCCGTGTAAATCTTACATCGAATGTCTATGAGATAATGACACCAAATTTTCAAAGCATGCACTACGACTGCTAACTTCAAATCATGTGTAGGATAGTTCTCCTCATGTGGTCTCAACTAGCCCGATGTGTATGCTACCACTCTCTTGTCTTGCATTAGTACGCATCCCAATCCTTTGCGAGAAGCATCGCAATAAATCTCAAAATTCTTATTTATATCGGGCAATACTAGCACTAGGGCTGTGGTCAAACTCTTCTTCAGTTTCTGAAAACTCTTCTCACACTCTAGCATCCAAGTAAATTTTTTTCCTTTTTGAGCAATTGTGTAAGAGGTCTGGCAACAGTGGAAAATCCTTCAATGAAGCGACGGTAATGTCCTGCCATACCTAGAAAACTCCTGACCTGGATCACTGATGACGGAGACTTCTAATCCAGAACATCCTTTATTTTTCCAGGGTCAACTACGACTCCTTCTGCTGATATCACATGGCCTAGGAAGGCGGCTTCCTTCATCCAAAACTCGCACTTGCTGAACTTAGCATACAACTGGTGCTCTCTCAATTTCTACAATGCCATCCTCAAGTACTCCTCATGTTCTTTTTATCCTTAGAGTAGATCAAAATATCGTTAATGAACACAATGACAAACTTATCCAAATATTCCATAAACACCTTATTCATTAAATACATACAGTAGGCTGGAGTATTGGTCAAACCAAAGGACATCACTGTGAACTCGTATAGACTATAACGAGTCAAAAATGCTATCTTAGGTATATCCTCTTGTCGAATCCTCATCTGATGGTATCCTGATCCCTTAAGCTGATCAATCAAATCATCAATCCTGGGTAAAGGGTACTTGTTCTTGATGGTGACCTCATTAAGAGCTCGGTAATCCACGCACATGCACTGACTACCATCTCTGTCGAGATCCGAATATGCAAATCTGGACTGTCTGTGTATACTGAACTAGTCCAGGATCACGCTAGTGCACACAGTTAAACATAGATGAAATATCGACCCTACACACGCTAAAATAAAGGAAGAATTCAAATATTGATAATTATCTAAAGAACGACCTTATGGCCAAGCTTGCAATCTTACTAACCTAAAGGACTCAAAAACTAGAAGCGAAAAACCAAAAATAAGCGTAGTAGCCATTAGACATGCCCACAGACAATCAACTGGGGAGCGAAGTCCTAATCCGCGAAGTCATTGAAGTATCCTCTTTCTGGTACCTCCTGCTAGAATAACTCCTCCTCAACTGAGCAACATGGGCATAAAACCGTGAGTACATTGGTACTCAGCAAGTCGTTTGTAACAAATGAATGCAATATAATATGCAAGGCTTACCAATGAAAGGTGAAATGTTAATTTACATAAAATGACATTTTAAGAAAAATATGATAGTTTAAATCAAAATAGCAACGTAGGATAGTTTAAATCAAAATAAATAAATAATATATTAAAAATCAGGTTTAACATGATCAAAGAACACGATATGCCTTGGTTATGCTCAGCGAGGTACTCGGGTTCTTCTAGCGACGCTCTTGCTCCTTTGAAGACGGTATCTAACAAGCGAGAAAACGATCAAACAACAAAAATAACATCAAATAAAATTCAAATGAACTCCAAAAACCTTGAAACCAGAACTAAAAGATAGAGCTCGATTTTAGATGAATTTAGAAAAAAGAACGGGTCAATCGGAGCTAGGACAGAGGAGAACGGGCTCTCAAAAAATTAAATCTAAAGAAATTACAGGAAATTCAAAAAGTTACAGTGCTGTGGACTCGGTGGACGGAAAAGTGGGTTCACGGTGGACTCGGTTCACGGAATAGTGCACCCGAGGGGTAGTGCTGATGTGGCAGGCGGGCTGATGTGGCACTAACACGTGGCAGGCTAGGGCTAACATGGCACTAACATATGGCGGGTTAGGGCTGACGTGGTACTGACATGTGGCTACTAATGTGGCGGCTGGGGTCGGTTAGGGCTGACGTGGTACTGACATGTGGCGTTAGGGCTGATGTGGTACTGACACGTGGCTAGGGTTGACGTGGATGGTTGGGTGCTGCGGCCGGCGGCGAGATTTGATGGTGAGGATGATGACACATGGCACGATCTTAGCCCTTGATCCAGATATGGATCGATGGTGGAGATGGGGGGCGTGGACCGTCGGATGGCTGACGCGTGGCGGCGCTATGCACGAAGCGTTGTGGGAGCGCGGCATGAGGCGGCGCTGGTGTGCATGGGGCGCGCGGTGCGGTCTGGCGGCAGTGGAGAGGAGGCGGGTCGCGGCGGGGCTTACCAGTGACCGGTGGAGAGGCGACGACGGCGCGAGGCGGGCTCAGGACGGGCACGGGGGCGGCGGCGACAGCGAAGGCGCTGGCGGCGTTTGGGTGAGAGGAGGTGGCGATGGCGGCGGTGTTTTATAAGCACGTTAACGAGGAAAACCTGATGTGGAGACAGCGCGACGCGGGAGTTCAGGTCTAAGATGACGATGAACAGTACCACGTACCTTGGATGTGCGACGCGTGGCACGAGCGGGCGATCGGACGGTCACAGGAGAACGCACACATGCACAGTGCAACGGCGTCCAGATGGTCCACACATGTCAAGGGGCAAGATTCGGCGGCTGTGGCGCGAGGGCGGGGTGCGAGTATGCGGATTGGTGACGCATGGCGAGGGCGAGATCGCACGGCTGCAGGCAACTGGGCTAGATGAACAGTGTTGGGCCGGCCCAGTACTGTTCATGGGATTTTTCCTGGGTTTTCTTTTTTTCAGAAATTCAATTAAATCCAAAAAGTTCACCAAAAAATAAAAAAAATCCTTGAGACACAAGGAATCCAAATAAAATATTTTCAGCTATGTTGATGTTTATTTTAATCATATTAAATCCTTTTTATTTTTTGAAAATTCAATTTAAGCTTTATTAAATTCCAAAAAATTCTATAAATTCATTTTTAATTTATAAACTTTTAAAAACTGTTGAAAACAGGATGTTACAGAAAATCAGAGGTCATAAGAGATCATGCCAATGCGAAGAAAATCATCCCACGTAACCAAATGTACTGTGATATTTTCAAAATAAAATTTGCAAACCCTCCAATTGTTCTGGTAGTCAAGCCAATATTTGCTAATTGGTTCAATTAAAGCTTAGACTTTGCTTGTTGATTGAATTGGTTTGCTAGTTCCAGAAATCATTTTCTCTAAGTCTTATATAGCAAAACCTATTTAGGTCAGCCGAGAATTGTCGAGACCCGAATATGCAAATTCGGACTCCCTGTGTATTCTGCACTAGTCCTAGGATCATGCTAGTGCACACAGTCAAACATAGATGTCATCACAACCATATACACGATAAAATAAAGGAAAATCTCAAATATCGATAAATCTCAAAAGGTACGACCTTATGGTCAAGCGTACAATAGACTGGCCCGAAGGCTTAACAAAACTAGCAGCGGAAGTCCAAAATAAAGCGTAGTGGCCAATCGACAAACCTACATGCTATCGAGTGGAGAACGAAACCTAATCTGCGAAGTCGTCAAAGTACTCTCCTTCTGGAACCTCCTGCTGGGGATACTCCTCTTCCTCAACTGAGCAACATTGGGCATAAAGCCGTGAGTACATTGGTACTCAGCAAGTCATTTGTAACAAATAATGCAATATAATATGTAAGGTTTACCAAATGATGGCTAAAAAGTTAATTTGCATAAATGACAGTTGAAGGTAAATACAGTAAATAGATAGAAAGCAAACTTTAAGTAAAATAATAATAAATAAATAATCAAAGGAATTGACATAACTACTTGCAGACCTCCCATCCACAAGTTAAACCAACCGCTTATGGACCTCCCATCCATAAGCTAAACCAACAGTGGATTAACCATCCACTGTCCAACCACAATACACAAGTTTTCAGAAATAACTACCCCTCATGTGAAATCACCGAGCATTGTCTATGACCGAGGACGCGGCTATTCGAATAGTTTTACACTCTGCAGAGGTTGCACAACTGTACCCACACGATGTGATTAGCCCCGGCCGAAGGTAACCACAACAAGGCCTTTACAAAGTTCAATTACAACTCAATCCGCCCGCTAGGTTTCGTGATCACACCCTTGCGCCACATGAAAATCAAGAACTATGTTCATCTCAATGGCAAGATTAAAGTTGAAACATCTCAAATTAGTCAGCCAGGTCCGTCTCATACCAGACATGTGGTTTGCACGGTAAAGCTCAGATCAATGGCGCACAAAGTTAAGTCCTTAAGTCTACCCAGGCGAGACTACCTCATCCCTTGAAGTGCTCCAACACTTTCCCCCTTTACTGCACGATCACTCGCCCGAGTGCAAACCAGATTTGTATAACCACCGCCGATGACGCACCAACGTCATGGCACAAAATTTAATAAACGTGGTACCAACCACAGTTCCATATCTTATTAAGTCAAATTGTTAATTCATATGTGATGATAAACCCAATCGGAACTATAAGCAAAGCTAAGCAGTCTATCGTACCAACCCATGTGACAATAACGTAGCATCACTAGTATGTTTCCCAACCTATGGTGATAATGATATCATGGCATTCCAAATTATCAAGGAGGGATGAATTCAATTGGGACGATAACTACCAACACGAGGATTTGAATAAAAATAGTGATGCAATGTAATTTAAAATAAAATAAATAAGTAATAGATTGCAAACTGGGTTCAACATGATCAAAGGACACGACTTGCCTTGGTTATGCTCAGCGAGGTACTCCTGGTCTTCGGGCGTAGAACCTGCTCCTCCTAATAAGAAAATCGGTGCGATGGTGCGCCACGTGGTGGTTGGGTGGCGATGGATGCGAGGCGGGGTTGGGCTGGCGCGGCATACAAGCGCGGGAGGCCGGAGTCCGACGCATGGAGGGTGGGAAGATCCAACGGCTGAAATTTTTTCCCGAATTAATTTCTTTCCAGAAATTCAAATAAACTTTGAAGAGCTCTAGAAAATAGCAAATAAATCCCACAAATTCACCAAAAATACCAAAAAATTCCTTGAGACACCAAGAACTCAAATAAAATATTTCCAGCTCATGTTGAAGTTTAATTTAATCATATTAAATCCTTTTAAATTTCTAAAAATTCAATTAAGCTTGATTTAAATTCAGAAAAATTTCAAAAATTAATTTTTAAATTTTAGGTTTTAAAAATCCCAGAAAATCAGGATGTTACAAGAATGGCAAGGCTAAAAAATTGCAGTACATAGTAAGTAGATAAATTCTCACTTTCTCAGAAAAAGTAATGAGAAAAGATGTACACCATTTATTTAGGGTGTGTTTAGTTACTTGTACCAAGTGGTATATATGACATGGTTCAACAAAAGAAGTCATCTATGTGTTGGATCATTTGAATGGAACCTTTCCATCTTGGATGAGATACAAATTTAAGGAATATTTCCTCTAGATGTTGAGTCATGCTATTCACCGAAAACAATGGAACCACATGGTACATAACCATCCTATTCTATTCAATCTCATCCCACCAACCAAACATACAAACATTAAATGGATGGGGCCAATCTTTCCGGTGCTAGAAAAACACACGTGCTATTACAATGCTTCATTTGTAAAAAAAAAATCACATCTATGAAGCCAAACGTCTTCCAGCTGATAAACATGCCAAACCGACGCGGGGGCGTCGGTGAGGACGACGGCGGCGATGGCGAAGGCGGTGGCGGCGTTCGGGTGAGAGGAGGCGGCGATGGCGGTGGTGTTTTATAAGCACGTGAACCGAGGGAAACCCGATGCGAAGACGACGCGACGCGGGAGTTCAGGTCGGAGATGACGATGAACAGTACCACGTACCTCGGATGTGTGACGCGTGGCATGAGCGGGCGATCGGACGGTCACGGGAGAACGCACACATGCACAGTGCAACGACGTCCAGATGGTCAACACATATCAAGGGCAAGATTGGGCGGCTGAGGCACGAGGGTGGGGTGCGGGTGTGCGGATTGGTGACTCGTGGCGAGGGCGAGATCGCACGGCTGCGGGCGGCTGGGCTAGATGAACAGTGCTGGGCCGGCCTAGTACTGTTCATGGGATTTTTCCTGGTTTTCTTTTTTTTCAGAAGTTCAATTAAATTAAGAAGAGCTCTAGAAAATAGCAAATAAATCCAAAAAAATCACCAAAAATTTCAGAACAATCCTTGTGACACAAGGAATCCAAATAAAATATTTTCAGCTATGTTGATGTTTATTTTAATCATATTAAATTCTTTTTATTTTTTGAAAATTCAATTTAAGCTTTATTAAATTCCAAAAATTCCATAAATTCATTTTTAATTTATAAACTTTTAAAACTACTGAAAAATAGGATGTTACAGAAAATCGGAGGTCATAAGAGATCATGCAAATGCGAAGAAAATCATCCCACGTAACCAAATGTACTGTGATATTTTCAAAATAAAATTTGCAAACCCTCCAATTGTTCTGGTAGTCAAGCCAATATTTGCTAATTGGTTCAATTAAAGCTTAGACTTTGCTTGTTGATTGACTTGGTTTGCTAGTTCCAGAAATCATTTTCTCTAAGTCTTATATAGCAAAACCTATTTAGGTCAGCCGAGAATGGCAAGGCTAAAAAATCGCAGTACGTAGTAAGTAGATAAATTCTCACTTTCTCAGAAAAAGTAATGAGAAAAGATGTACACCATTTATTTAGGGTGTGTTTAGTTACTTGTACCAAGTGGTATATATGACATGGTTCAACAAAAGAAGTCATCTATGTGTTTGATCGTTTGAATGGAACCGTTCCATCTTGGGTGAGATACAAATTTAAGGAATATTTCCTCTAGATGTTGAGTCATGCTATTCACCGAAAACAATGGAACCACGTGGTACATAACCATCCTATTCCATTCAATCTCATCCCACCAACCAAACATCCAAACATTAAATGGATGGGATTAGCAGGCTGCCATTATATTTTTAGTGGGTTAAACTTATGTCACCGAAATGGTTCTCTTTGGAGAGCAAACTCTTCACACAATTGTGCCAATCTTTCCATTGCTAGAAAAACACAGGTGCTATTACAGTGCTTCATTTGTAAAAAGAAAAAAGAAAAAGAAAAATCACATCTATGAAGCCAAACCTCTTCCAGCTGATAAACATGCCAAACCCAACATTGCCAGTTTGCCACAGTAACATCTGTACAGACTACTCATGCGGGAAGCCTGCTCTGCCGGAGGGCCCGCTCAAAAGCGCGTTTGATGCGCGTTCGGCGCTAAGTTAACTGTTTATTTTTTGTTTTTTGTTTTTTTATTTTTTTATGTTTTTTGTGTTTTTGTGTATTTCTTTGTATTGCCTGTGATAGATTAATATATTATATTTTTTCTATTTTTAAATTTAATTATATCAAATAAATCAACTTAGATATAGAAAAAAAATCAGTTTATTATAGAAAAAATTATAAGATATATATTCTGAAAGCTACCGAAATTTTGATGACATCTGGGAAGACCCATCGAACCTTCCAAGCATACACCTCCCAAGAACAAAGAAAATAGAAGAAAGCAAAGCAAAAAGGAGCTCGCACCGCATGTTTTTCTCCGTCGCAAAGGCGCCACTTGGTCTGTGACGCTGGCAGAGGATGGATAAGTGACAAGTCAGCAGCTGTTCCCGGGTCAAATGCATCAGCCGACTGCCGGTGCTGCTGGAAAAGACAGAAAGCGCATACGGTGGCGTGGCAGGTACACGTGCCGGTGCAGCTTTTATTTGTGTTTTTAGATGACCGTAGATAATAGCCGTATATGTTGTTGGTATACATAATTTTAGATTTTAAAAATTATTCAGAGAAGTGAAAACCGTACGAAGAAATCTGTTAGAAGAAAAAAAACAAAACAAAATAAAAAACAAATAAGAACACGGTCAACATTTGGCAACTACTACTTTTCCGCGGCCGCAGCCACCATCGTCTCCACTCACTCCCGCTCTCCCGTCCTCCGCGCACTCACGTCTTTCTCCTCCTCCTTCTTTCCTTCCTTTTGTCCCCATCAAGCTTCAAGCTAGCCATCATCAGCAAACACCACTTGAACCCGTAGGCCGTAGATGAAGGCCGTTCTGCCGGAGCAGTACATGGCGTGGCCGCCGCGCGGCCCTGCTGGCCGCCGCCGGCTGATGGGCACGTCGACCCCGGCGCCGGCGAGCGACGCGGCAGGTGAGTGAACAGTCTCTGCATGCTCTTCTTAGTTCTTGCACACATGTGTCATGTGTGCTAGCTGACCAAGGGAGACTGCATAAATTGATTGCTGCGCGTTCTATCGGTGGTGGTGTCGCAGCTGCAGGGCACAGCTCGAGCCCGGACGGGATGCGGATAATGGTGTCCGTACTGGTGGTTGTGATCTTCTGCACGCTCCTCTACTGCGTCTACTGCTGGCGCTGGCGAAAGCGCAACGGTACGTGAGCTCTGCGCGAGGCCTCGATCGCCTTTCCTGTTCTCTCTTGGTTTCTGGGTTCAGGTGCTGATTGAGGAGTACATAATTCTCTGTTCGCTTCAGCCGTCAGGAGGGCGCAGATCGAGAGCCTGCGGCCGCTGTCGAGCTCGGACCTGCCGCTCATGGACCTCGCCTCCATCCACGCGGCTACTGACAACTTCTCCAAGGCCAACAAGCTCGGCGAGGGCGGCTTCGGCCCAGTCTACAGAGTAATAATCGACTACTAATCAAGAACCAATCCTGATGCTGTCGTTAGATTTAACTCCTAGTTAGTCTAGTCAACATTTGGGCAAATCAAGATTTCTCCGCTGAACTGTAACTGCCATTGATCGACCGAAGGGCGTGCTGACCGGCGGCGCGGAGATCGCGGTGAAGCGTCTGTCGGCGCGGTCGCGGCAGGGCGGCGCGGAGTTCCGGAACGAGGTGGAGCTGATTGCCAAGCTGCAGCACCGCAACCTGGTGCGGCTGCTGGGCTGGTGCGCCGAGCGCGACGAGAAGCTGCTCGTCTACGAGTACCTCCCCAACCGCAGCCTCGACGCCTTCCTCTTCGGTGCGTTCCTCCGTCTCCACCCCACGGCCGGTAGCTGAGCTCTCAGCGGTAGTTGAGCAAGCCATTACTTCCATCGCTTTGGTTAATGGTGGCCAGTGATCGATCGACCGTGCAATTAATTAGCTACATGAATGATTGTTCACCGAATTTTCGCGGCTGGACAGTGAGATCTTTAATTGTGTTTGCAAGATCTTTAATTGTGTTTGCAAGTGATCTGTTGCCTGGTTGATTGATCAGTCCGATTTTTGTCCGGTGTTGGTTAATTGTTGATTAGACGCTAGCAAGAGCGGGCAGCTGGACTGGAGCAAACGGCACAACATCATCCTCGGCATCGCCCGCGGCCTGCTCTACCTCCACGAGGACTCGCTGCTCAAGGTCGTCCACCGGGACCTCAAGGCGAGCAACGTGCTCCTCGACAACAAGATGAGCCCCAAGATCTCCGACTTCGGCATGGCCAAGATCTTCGAGGACGAGTGCAACGAGGTCAACACGGGCCGCGTCGTCGGAACCTAGTAATCAAGCACAAGCTGAAATAATGATTGCAGATTACGACTCTTGACTGACCGCAAAAAAATTCTGTGTCGCTCGCTCGCCTCACGTTGAAATCTAAATGCAGCGGATACATGGCGCCGGAGTTCGCGATGGAGGGCGTCTTCTCGGTGAAGTCCGACGTGTTCAGCTTCGGGGTCCTCCTGCTGGAGATCTTGAGTGCGCAGCGAAACGGCGCATTGTACCTCGAAGAACACCAGCAATCCCTCATCCAAGATGTACGATCTCTCAAACTCCATCTCGTCACCCTTAGCAATCTGAGCATGGTAAGCCAAGAAGCAGCTCTGAACTTTTGACAGGCATGGAAGCTGTGGACTGAAGATCGGCCCATCGAGTTCATGGACCCGACGCTCGGGCGATCCTACTCGACGGACGAGGCGTGGCGGTGCTTCCACGTCGGCCTGCTCTGCGTGCAGGAGGACCCCGACGTCCGGCCGACCATGTCCAACGTCCTGCTCATGCTGATCAGCGACCACATGAACCTGCCTGCACCCTCTCGGCCGCCGTTGTTCACAAGGCCGAGGAGCGTCCCGTTGTCGGCGCAGGCATTCGCGACCAAGACCGAGTCGTCGGCGTCGCCCCAGTCGATCAACGACGTCTCCATCACCGTCATCGAGCCGCGCTGAGCTTTCTAGCTGGACCATGTTTTATGTACATACCGGCCGAATGCTCCGAATTTGCCATCGATGGCTTTCTGTAGCTCTGAAAGTACACCACCCACGCCCTTGTGCAAGCACTCTGCAGATGGAGGTAATCAGATCCATGAGAAATTGAGAGGTCCTTCAGGTGTAAACAAGATGTTCTTTGCTGCATTCATTCACTCAGTTGACAGGAGCAGTTTCGGTAGCTACGTGGGAATTGGGATTGCATCAAGAAATGCAGGATTTGGTTTACAGAAGCTTCAGAAAGTGAAGTGTGAAGGTGTTGCAATGTGGATGCAAGGTACACTGAATTGGTAACGAGGAAGAAGATTCCTTTTTTTTCCGGCCTTGTCGTGTCATGTGAGCGTACACCTTTGGTGCTTTCTGAAAGGAGCTGTGACCCGAAAGAGGAAGACTTTTGGAACTTTTCGTTTTGACTTTCCAAATCGTTTTTTAAACAGAGTATTTTTTTAAATGAGATTTATAAGCTAATTATAGTATATATTAAAAATATAATATATGTACCATCTAAAATCGCAAATATGTATATCTCTTCGTAATCTCTGTCACAAATAACTAAAATTTAAAATTTTCAGTCAAAATCTATAAGCTACAACCATATCAAACAAGCCCTTTATGACTTCCGGTGCTACAATTTGGCCCGTTGTTCTCACCGCGTACCCCATCCATCCGTTCAAATTTATAAAATGTATTTTTTGTTAGCATATAGACCAAGAAAATAATGAAAATAGCTATATTATCTTATTATTATTTCTAAACAGTATATTCAATATGTGTATATAGAGAATAGTAAATAAAACTACATATTTATTAGGGGTATAAAGAAAATATCATACTAATTTTGTATTAGAATATGAAATACATCCTATATTTATGAATAAGATTATTTAAAAAAATACGTCCTACAAATTTGAAAAAAAAAGTATTGTTTAGCGCAGGGCTCAGGGACAGCGCTGCAGATAAGGGTGTAAACCTATCAGATTCAGATCTGATGTGCTGTACTGGTCATGCTAAATCCATACCCACATTTCCAGTACGAGTTTGGATCAAATTTATACTATCTTGTTTGAATTCGAGTATGTTTCAGATTATTAGTTATGCAAAAGTACTGACATGGATGGTATTTCAGACGTTTCGGAGTGGAATTTTGTATTTAGCGCATATTACTTTTGTTTTCAAAGGAAACTTGTAATTCAAACTAAAACACTACTCATAGAAAAAGATGCTGAGTTTTTTCTAGTGTGCCGTACGAGAAATTTTAGAACTTTCGCCATGTTGTAGAGTTCCTTTTTGACATCGACATGTTGTTGATTTACTAAATTATTCTATAAGTAAATTTCGATTAGGCCTATATCTGTATATTCGTGATTTTGTTACATTGGGGTAGGGGAAGAAAACTCTTGTCAAGTAAGGATTTCTTCAGCAAATTTGCATTCTGCTAGGTTGGTTAAGTACAGAGTTAAATATACCATCTTTGTTGCCAGGTGCAAGATGATCTCTGCCCCACATTACAAAGACTATATAAAACAGAACTGGAAAATGAGCTGAAAAGATAATAGAGATAAGTGAAAAATATAGGGGATGCTAGCGCACAGTATACCGTTGAAAAGGATTCTAATAGTATAGGCAAGTTTTATTGAGTTTCATTTAAGTTTTATGAGTTTCACATAGTTTAATTGAGTTTGGAACATACTTCATAAAGTTGGATAAAACTTACTGATTCAAGTTTTATGAAATCTTATGAAACACTATAAAACTTAAACATAAAATTTTATAAAATTTAGTCATGAAACCTCATAAAACTTTAGGTTCAATTTCAAAAATCCACTACAAAAAACTTTCAATTTCAAGAATTTGCTACCAAAAACTTTATAAAACCTAACAAAACACTATCAAACTTAAATATAAAACCTTATAGAACTTTGTCAACTTAGCTTCATAAAAAATCGAACAAGAGCAAAATCCCCCGATGTGCTCATCTAAATTTTGCTTGTCGCGGCAACTCCACACTTGTCAGGACACCACAACTGTTAGCCTTCCCACCGCCACCAAACTTGCTTGCGGCTACACGGCCGTCGGGACGCTGCGGCTGCTCGCCTATCCTTGATGCCGCGTGCCACCTCAACCCATTGCGCTAGACAACCAAAATTTCAGAAAATTGCACAAACATTTCAACCCCAAAACCAGTGGATTCAGCCATCGCAGTCAAACTGAGACAGCGTGTCGCCACCTCGCATCATTTGATGGCAAATCCACATCGCCGCTAGGACCACTTGCTCGCCAGCACGATTAGCTACCTCTGCTGGCCCATCCGCACCATGGCCACTCGCATGTCGTCATCCTCCACCACCCCACAAACCTGAAACAACGTTGAACCACTTGCCATGGCTGCTCGCGGCTCATGTCCATCACCACCGCACAACCCTGTTGCCGAGCTTGACCACTCGCTATAGCTGCTCGTCGTCCACCACTGTCGCATGAGTCCATGACAAATGCGAGTTGGGCTCAATAGTGAAATCCACAGACGACAGCGAATCTGCCGACGAAGAAGGTGGAATCACCCAAGAAGAGAGAGAGTGGAATGGGGAATGGAAGTTGAGTCGAAGAGATTTGTTGTGTTCGGTTTGAGACTTTGAGTTGGCTTCATGTCATGTGATGTAGAATGCAACCAGTACATTATGGTTCATGGGGGGATGGATCGAATGGATAGGACCTATATCGTCAATTTGCTATCCAACGAAACATTGTTGGTTAGTTTTCCTCAAAAAATATGTTGTTGTCCTAAGGAATTATAATTGACCAAACTAGTGGTAAAGTCACATAAGAACTTGTTGGCTCCATAGCTTTTTTCTTCATGAAAACAAGGTTTGGATACATGAATTTATGGAAAAGTTTGCTACAGGAAAAAAAAATTCAAACCTAAAAAATTATAAAAAGGCAAAAAGTAAATAGTCTAAACACATGTTGACCTCCACGCAGTAGGCTTCTTCTTTGACGATGACGACTAGCAAGCAGGGCTTGGGTTAGGGTTCACCAGGGGTTAGGGAGAGGTTCACAGTGCCCTCAATTGAAGAGGGAGGAGTAAGAGGTGGTGGTCTGGCTGCAGTGCCTCCAGCCGCTGGTTTGAAGGAGGATGGTGGGTGTGGTGGCAGGAAGCACAACGACTATGTTGGTGGAGTATTTAGGTTGGACAGGGGCTACTACAGCGGTGGGCGGGAAGTGGAGGCGATGAGGCACCGCTGACCGCGAGTGGTAGCGAAAGCGTGATGGGCGGTGGAGGCGCCGGATGTAATAGGGAAAGTGGGGCAATGGGGTGAGGGCAGTGGTCAAGAGGGAGGTAGGTCGGAGGCAGATGAGATGAGGCATTGGAGTGGCCACGTAATTAGCCTATGGGGCTACCACTCGCCATGTAGTCGCATGCTTATAAAAATAGGTATTAGACCCCTCAATTATAAAGCTCTGGTCTGTACCATTTGGTGACACACATGTGGTGCCACTTCAAACAGTTTCAGTTTCTAACTTTTTTGTTTCCAACTTATTTAAAGTAGAAGCTACTTGGAACGTGTCTGCATCTATTTTTTTTTTTGCTTTTTTCTTTCCATTATCCATATAAATATAACATTATTTTTTAAATTTTTCTTTATTTTTTTAATTGAATGACCCAAAAAAATCTAACAATCATTATAATATAATTTTAGTCTTTAAGCCAAAAGCCATAGTAAGCTTTTAGCCGGTTAGAGTGGGCCAGTCCTGAGGAGGAATAGTAGCCGGTAGACAGCCTTGTAGAATTTCACTCAAGAATCAAAGACAGCAACAAAACCACCAACCAGGTACCATTGGGAAAAATGGTGGTGGTACCTACAAAAGGGGAAATGGCTAGCATTGAATAGAAAGTCCCCGCGTGCTGCTCGGTGTCGAAAAGGAAAGATACATCCGTCGGATCTCGAACGGTTCGGATCAATCCTGGCCATTCTGATCCAACAGCCACAATTAACACACTGGTCCAGGGGCTTAGCTAGTGCATGCATCTAGAAGTGCAGCAGAAGCAATAATAGTTATCATCCAGGCTAAGCTGTTGATTCCGGAGGACGAGTTAATCCAACGGTCGCGTCTAGAAGGCGAAGAAGACCCGATGCGTCCGTCTGTCAACGGAATGACGTGTCGGAGTTGAGCTTTGCTTCGCCGGCTGCTCGTGCTCGTCCGTCCGGAGACGTATTTTCTCTCTTTCTTCTACGGTCCTTTTTTTTTAATATGACGTTGTTTTGACTAAAATAACACTACAACAACAGTTATTTTTTGTAAAATATTTTTATTAAAAAAATAAATAAAAAATACAGTTATCTCTCACGAATAATACAAAGAAAAAACAAAAAAAGAGAAAAAACTATGTTAAAAAATTATAGTATTCTACACGATTTTTAACATCTAAAAACTATCACTATTTGAAACTGACAAAAATTATAGACATGGAGATCCATCGAGCAAGCAAGCATGCACGTGATCGATTGGAGAAAGCTGCGTATGCCTGCCTGTACTTTTGATTTGATCAGAAAGTTTTATAGATCCAAGATCCCTGCAAGAGGTAAACCTTATAAGGGCGTTTGGAATAGCGATAACTTCTAGTTTTTAGCTAAAATTTTATTATAGCTGATTTATTTTTTACTGTAGCTGAGTTGACTTATTGGGCCTAATTAAATTTAAAAAAATATAAAAATAAAAATGACACACTAATCTAGAGCGAACAATGCAAAGGAATACGAGAAAAAACAAAACACAAAAATTCGAAGAAACAAAAAAAAGCTAAAGGACAAAGTAGTGCACAGTATTTTAAACGCGACGTCGAACATCAAAGCTCATTACGTAGCTCTTTTGAGCGCTGCCTAAAAACAACTTCAACCAATAGGGAATTTCTTTTCAAATATCAAATTTTAAAATGTGGAGGGAGAAGATGGTATTTCAATTCCACCTTTTTGAAATAGTGTGCCTTCAATTTGATAGTGTGGGCAACTCAATTTCTGGATGACTAGGATAGGAATCGGACGCATGCCTAGGCAGCCTACCTAGGGGTGAAAACGGATCGGATAGTTTCCGACCGATTCGGACGAATACGGATACGGATTGTGTCGGATCGGATTTTTCTGATAATTTCTGATCGATACGGATACGATTTTTTATCGGATACGGATACGAATACGGTAAGCCTAATATCCGTCGAATACGGATACGGATAATCCGGATAAAATGAAACCGGATATCCAGATTTTCTAGAATCTCCCCATTTTCTTATTTTCAAAATCCGAATAAAATCCAAAAAGGCTCTAGAAAATAGCAATTAAATCCCAAAAATTCACCAAAAATACCAGAAAAATCCTTGAGACCTGAGGAACACAAATAAAATATTTTTAGCTCATGTTAAGGTTTAATTTAATTATATTAAATTATTTTAAATTCTAAAAATTTATTTTAAGCTTGTTTTAATTCCAAAAAATTTATTTTTAAAAACAGGGCTTTATAAACTCCAGAAAATCAGGATGTTACAAACTATTTACGTATTTTCGTTAATTTTGGATGTATAATTCAATGGGTTTTCATGTTCCGATTCGTAACCGTATTCGTTTCGATTCGTATTCGATCCGTATCTGTATTCGATATTATTCGTATTTGTATTCGTATTCGAGTTATTCGTATTCGTATCCGTATTCAAAAAAAATATGAAAACAAATATGATAGAGATATTATCCGTCCGTATTCGATTCGTTTTCACCCCTAAGCCTACCTAGCTAGCCAAGAATAACAACGGTGAACATAGATTTGCACGCACGTTGATGACTTCCACGCAAAAAACAACGGTGAGCATAGATTTTTACACATTTAGTGATGGATTCCAACACGTGTTTCTGCTGGCGCTTTCCATCTCCCTCTTCGAGTCGGCTATTATGCATCGCAAATTAAAGTTTTTTTCCTCACTTTTACAATTTGTTACTATATAACGAGCAGCTGGGTAGTTTCGGTAGAAATTTTGGAGGAACTGTTGTGAGACATTTTATTACGAGTCATAGGAAGTTCATATGCTCCGAGAAGATACTAACTGAATTCCGATGATTTTATGGCCTAGTAATTGGTAAATGTTCTTAAAAGCCTCCAAGAAACAATGGACCTGTATGATTGTGGCTTTTGATTTTTGGCTAAAATTTTTGAATTTTAGCTTTTTGTGACAAAGATTACGAACAGAGAGATAATCGTTTGTGATTTTAGATTGCATAGATGTTGGGTTTTTAATGTGTACTACAATTAACTTGTAGACCTCGTCTTAAAAAAAATATTCCGTTTAAAAGTTAGGTACCATAGCAAAAGTCAAAAGCCGTTTTTAGAAACCGAAAAGAACATGATCAATAATTTGCTCGCATACTCCCTCCAATTACAAAAAGAGTCATGGCCTAAAATGTATGTAGTCAAACTCTATTAATTTTGATCAAGTACATGTATGGTTTAGACCTATGAAAATGATACAAGCAAATTTTTCATAAAAAATACTTTCATAATATTGCACTTTTATAACTTTTTGAATGTATGATAAGCGAACTTAGTGATCAAAGTAGCATCTTGTTGACTTTAAAAAGTAAAAAGCATCGCTTTTTGTGACCAAAGAAAGTAGCATATATCTTTTATTTAGGAACACTCCTGACAAGCTAATATTAGCGTGATAGCGCTATTACACCACCTCCATGCTTCAGCATCTTCTCTACCTCCATCTCACACCACCATGATTTCCGCTTCCACTCCTACCCACACGCACTCACACACACTTCCCCCTACGCGTGCCTTCGTCACCCATTGCACGGCCTCCACTCCTTGCCTATCGCCGCTATAGCCCAACCCAACCTAACTCATCCACCTCACTGCCACCACACCACTCTCCTCCGAACCCACGGTTGACATTGCCACCACCACCACACCCGCCCACCTTCCCTCTACAACAGAGGGTCCTAGTAAACCATAACTAATCCTAAACAAAGATGACTGCACGGAGACAGAGAAGACGACCGGTAGCAAGTTCCTTAGAACGCACTACCAGTAGGTTGGAAGAGTTTCCCATTACCTTGTGTACATACAATGGATAATGATATGAACATATGCTAAGAAGACCACACACCAGAGTCGTCATGAATCGCGATACGCATACGGCCGACTGGCCTGTCACAAATGGTAGAGCAAACCCCGGCCCAATTCCTCTGCAAGCTTAAATTAAAGAATTAGGGGCCTTTTCCATTGAATTGCTTAGACCTATGGTCCACTGGTCGACCCATACTGCAAGTTCAGTATGGATAAACCTATGGCTGACCTCAAATTATCCTACGTTCTCTCTCAAACAAAAAAAATCTCCTACAGCTTATCTCAAATTTTTTGGATCGAAATCGAGGCTGAAAATGCAGTATCTCTAAACTATGATGTTTATTTGCTAAATCGTCTATATATATGTGTTTGGCTTGAGAAATAAGTTAGTCCTAAGAATCATACAATCATCTCCAAATAAATAGCTTAATAAATTCCAAATTATCTTCTTGTTTGGTCGGAGGAATGTATAACATAAGCACGGTAGCAAAGGATATCACTATCACGTCCTATAGGTTGACATCTTTAATTAATTAAAACAAAATGACCAACATTCACGTAGATCTAGTCAATATATTAATTATAGGGTATTGTTTTAGAGCAACTAGTAGCTTCTTAGAAAGAAGGGGCTACACACATCTTTTTCTTCCTTTCTCCCACCATCTTCTTCATCCTTAGGCAAAACTCTCATCACCTCCTCCCCCCCACGACTCCTATGATACCACCACGGAGCTTTCACCTGCTCCATCTCCGATGATGAGTGACGGTTGGCGGCTAGGTTAGGGTTATGGTTCAACGGGTTAGTGGAAGGATTCACTATGCCTCCGGCTATAGAGGGGGGGTGAGGGGCCGACCCGGTGGGTGGCGGTGGCGACGGTCGTGGTGGTGCTACTGGCCGTGAGCTCAGAGGAGCAAGGGGGGCAACAGCGGCAGGTGGCACGATGATGATGATAACAGTGGTGGAGTTAGGTTTCCACTTGGATAGTAGCGGGTATGGAGTAGAAGCAGTGCGGCAAGGCGCTACTGGTCGCGGGAGGTGGCGGTAGGTTTGGCGCAACTAGCGATGAAGGCACCAGGGGTGGTGTCGGAAGCCACGGGGGGAGGTAGGCTGTTGGGATGGGGGCGGCGGTGGAAGGGAAAGATAGGGAGGAGAGCCAGGGAGAAGGATGAAGGTGGAGGCAGTCAGGTTGCGTAGACCGATAGAGGAGGAAGATGAAAGGAGGGAGATACTATAGGCATCTTAAAAACCATGCATGGGTTGCTTTTTATAAAAGATAGAGTGGTCCAATTTCTATTATAAGATAGTTCAATCACTATACAGTAGAAAGATAAAAGAGCATTTTGCCTCACACTAGCTTCGGCGAAAAGCAAATAGGGTTTCGGAGTAGACAACAACCATTAAAAACCAAAAGTGAAAATAAGACACCATTGTTGAAAAAGCCATTTTGAGTCAAAATTGATATCTTAAGTTGAAGGACATCTCATTTGCATTTTATTTGCTCTCTTTTGCTCTTTTGATGTTTTATCTTTCTATGACAATGGTCATGATGAACAATTGTTCTTTTATTTGTACCATAAGCAAGATTATGCTATTTGAGGAGCTTTAGGTGTGGATTAAAGTTTTTGTTGAAAACTTGCTCTTTCTTAGTCTTAGCATCATTCCATATCTTGCCATTGTGGTCATATTTTGTCTTTCACTTGAAAATAGATCACTTTGGCTCTTGCAACTTATTTGATTTAAAAATCCAAAATACAAACTAAAATTATTGATTTTAGAGTGTTTGTCAAATAATTTATCAAGGAGAGATTGTAAGACCATATGGTGGCAATCCTATGTTGGTGATGAGTATTTATTTGACCTTTCTCTTGTTGTGTTGTCATTGTTTGAGTTTAATTTTGTGTCTTGAATTCTCTAGATTTTGCTATATGGAAGTGGCAGTCTAATCGGCCTTGGAGTGACAGTCTAACCGACCAGTGCATGGTGGTCTGACTGTCCATGGTGGCGGTTTGTTTAGTGTACGGTAGTATTGACCCTTTGTTGGTGGTAGTTATTTTTCAGTGAGGGTCTTTTGGAGGTTGAGCTAAAACTTGGTGTGGTAGTTCCTACATTGGAAATGTGGTATGACTAGAAAGAAGTGATCTGAATGGAGTGTGCTTGGTGATCTGACTAACTTGGTGGCCGTAGTTAGATCGGCTCTCTGTCTTTGAGCCAAGTTGAGATGGTTTTGTGTTTTTTTTGCTGTGTTAGTCATGGTGTGTCTATACAAATATTAGTCATAGGGTTTCCATATAAGTGAGTCATGGCATAGGTCCATGTATGTGTTTTGCTAATTGAGAGTCAAATGCATGTCATTTATGCTTGGATTGATTGCTTTGTTTTGGTGTGTAGGAGCTTGATGATTGTTGTGTCCAGTGGCACGACCGAGGTTTGATGGCCGTGGCATGTTGCATAGTCCAGGTAGAGCATCATCTCAATCGAGCTATTGGATCCTTGTGGGAGTCATGTGTTGAAAAGCATGCCCATGTGAGTTGTAAAACCCATTTATGTGTGGGTTATTAGGTTTCTCCATTTGTAAGTGATATGATCCATGGAGGCATGGCTAGTTGTTAGGGGTTAAGTGAGAGGTGAGAGTCTCCACTATATAATATTTTGAGAGAGATACTTAGGTCAATCAAGTCTAGAGTTAAGGTCTCCTTATGTTGGAGTCTTATGTGTGCGCGCGCTCTAGGCTTAGAGCTCTACCATTCTAAGGGAGTGACTCTAAAATATTTCTCTCCAAGTGAAATGATTATCTAAAGTTTACCCAAGTGATTTGTGTCAAAGATCATTCCTTGTGCTTTTGATTTGCTTGGCTTTCTTGTTTGGAATTTTCTCTTCTTGATCTTTTCTAGTGCCAAGGATGTGTTAGAGGTAGTAGTGTCTCTTGGAGATCATATCTCATCCATTAAACACCTTCTAGGAAGAGTTCTACAGTTTACTTAGTTTTTCTCAAGAGGGAGGTGATTTTGGGGTTTTACTTTTATGGGTGATTTGGATTGAATTTTTACTGTGATCTAGCTTGCTATGACATATGACAACACATCTAAAGTCATCTAGACCATCAAAGATCTATGAGCAAGACTAGATTAAGGTTTTCCTCTTTTGCCTAGTTTTGGATAAAGGTGGAATTGTGGCATTAATCTTCACTATCCATAATTTAAATAGGTTTCTAATATCCTAGGGGGTGTTTGTGCCAAGTTTCACTGTATTAGATTAGTGGTTTGAGAGTTAGCTCTTTTCTTGTATCGTGTAGTGCAGTCTGCATCATTTCTCAGCAAGCGTCAGACCGCAAGGAACCAAGTGGTTAGACCAGCTCTCGGTCAGACTGGGGCAGTTAGTTTCACCAGTGGTCACACTACTTCTTAGCCGATGGTCAGACTAGTTGGGACAGAGAGTCTCGGTGGATTTTGGCTCTTGGTTTTGTAAACTTGTGAGTTTATGTTTTCGTTACGTATTGTTATCAATACTTGAGAGAAGATTTTGGAAGAGTCATTCACCCTCCTCTAACTTGCTATACCTGATCCTATAGAAACCTCGCCTAGCTATACAACACCAGTGACGACAAATCATCGTGGGTGTAAACTATACCTTCATACAAGCGAAAGGTCCCATCAAAATCTTGAGTGTCCACCTCCTTTTATAAGCAAGGTCCTAGCGACGGTTGTCATCGTAGGTCATGGTCAGATGCATCTCCATCTCCCATGTAGACGTGGTTGTGCTCTCAGATCATGCACAAGGTGGGCAATTGTTAAGTCCACATCTGGGGTAGCATCCTCTTGCATGCATGGAAAAGGTGTCGTTTGAGGTGGCACAAGCGTAGGCCACTATGCATATAAGGTCCACATGCATAGGGGGTCCATTATTTCTCCCTAGGCTTGCAGTCATAGACCAGGGTACCTGTAACATCCTGTTTTTCTGAGATTTTTAAAGCCTGGATTTTAAAAATGAATTTCCTGGAATTTTTTGAAATTAATTGAAGCTTCGAATGAATTTTTAAAGTTTTAAAAGATTTAATATGATTAAAATAAACATTAAAATAAGTGGAAAATATTTTATTTGTGTTCCTCAGGTCTCAAGGAATTTTCTGGTATTTTTGGTGAATTTTTGAGATTTATTTGCTATTTTCTAGAGCTTTTAGAAGTTTATTTGGATTTCTGGAAAAAGAAAAGAAAAAGAATTAACCTCAGCCGCCCGATCACCCTCTCTCCTCCACGCGTCACCCGATCCCGCGCCCGCGCCGCCGCCGTACCTTTTTCCCCGCCGCTACCGCCGCGCCGCCCGATCGCGCAAGGCACGCGCTGTCGCGCATCCATACTGACGCTGGCGGCGCCAGCAACGCCCGCTTCGCCGCGCCCTCGGCCGCCCGATCGCGCGCCCGCGCGATCACAGCCGTCCGCTCCCCGCGCCCGCGCGAACCCTAACCCTAACCCTAACCGCGCCCCGCCGTCCGATCTTGCCGCGTGGCCGCATCCTAGCCGTCTAACCCGTCCGCGCCCGTGCCGTTGCCGTAACCGGATCGAATCCCTCGGTTCGCGTGATAAAACGCGCGTTCATCCCTCGGTTCGCGTGCACGCTCCGCCGAAACCCTCGCCGCCGCCTCCGCTCGCCCTCGCGCCCGCGCGTGCCGCCGCTCGCGCCGCGCCGCTGCGCGCTCGCCGCCGCCGAGGTCGCCGGGCGATGCCGCCGCCGCGCCGCCGCCGGTGAGCTCCCGCGCGCTGCTTCGCGCGCCGCCGCCTCGGCCGCCCTCGCCGCTCGCCGCGCCTCGCGCTGCGCGTCGCGCCGCGCGCCATGACTCGACGCCTCGCGGCGAGCCGCCACGCGCCCGATCCGCCCTCGCGCCAACCACGCGCCGCCTGCGCGCGATCCGCCTCGCCGCGCGCCGCGCGCGCTGCGCGCCGCCACGCGGCGAGCCGCCACGCGTCACCAATCCCTCCGTCGCCGCGCCCGCGCGCGCGATCTCGCCGCCGCTTCGGATCGAGCCGAGGGCTCGATCGCCGCGTGTCGCGTCCCGCCGTCGGATCCCGCCGACGCCGCGCGCCGAGCCGCCGGCTCAGCCTAGCCACGTGGCAGCACCAGCGCGTGCCACGCCAGCCCTAGCCCACGTGGCACGACACGCGGCATGCCACGTCGCCGCCACGCCGGCCCGAGCCGCCGAGCCACGTGGCGGCCACGCCACCGCCACGCCGGCGATGTGCCACGTGGCGGCATATGCCGCCGCCACGCCAAGCGCGCCGCGCCGCGTCGCCGCGCCGCATCAGCATTACGTGGACGCGTCCACGGTGGACTCGGAATCTCGTGGACCGGGTTCACAAAGACAAGAGTTTTTCCGATTTTCCTGAATTAATTTTAAAATTAATTTTCCGAGCCCGTTCTCCTCCGTCCTAGCTCCGATTGACCCCGTTCTTTTTTCTAAATTCATCTAAAATCGAGCTCTAGCTGTTGGTTCTGGTTTTGTGAATTTTGGAGTTCTTTTTCTTGTCATTTTATGTGTTTCTTTGTTTTCGGTCGTTTTCTCTCTCGTTAGATTCGGATTCCGGAGGAGCAGGTTTCGCGCTGTAAGACCAGAGTACCCACTGAGCATAACGAAGGCAAGTCGTGTCCCTTGATCATGTTGAACCCAATTTTGCAAACTATTATTTAATTATTTTGCTTTAAATTACATTACATTGCTATTTTTATTCAAACCTTTGCACAGGTAGTTATTGTCCCAATTGAATTTATACCTCCTTGACACTTTGGAATACCATGATGCCATTGTCACCATAGGTTGGGAAATTTATTAGTGATGCTAGTTTATTTATCACATGGGTTGGTACGATTAGATTGCTTAGCCGGTTTATAATCACGTTTGATCTCATCGCACATGTTAAATTATTAATTTGAATTAATGACATATGGAACTGTGGTTGGTGCCACGTGTATTAAAATTTGTGCCACGTCATTGGTGTGACGTTGGCTTGGTTATACAAATTGGTTTTGCACTCAAAGCAGTGATCGTGCAAGAAAGGGGAAGTACAGCTTGTACTTTGGGGATGTGGTAGTCTCGCCTGTAATGTTAAGGACTTAACTTTGTGCGCCATTGATCCGAGCTTAATCGCAAACCACATGTCTATTATGGGATGGACTGGCTGATTAATTTGTAATATTTCAATTCGATTCTGCCATTGTGATGGACATGGTTGCGGATTTCCATGTGGCGCAAGGGGGGGTGTGATGCGAAACCCTAGCGGGCAGGATTGTATTGAGATAGAGCATTGTAAAGGCCTTGTTGTGATTTCCTTAGGCCTAGGCTAATCACATCGTGTGGGTACAGTTGTGCAACCTCTGCAGAGTGTAAAACTATTCGAATAGCCGCGTCCTCGGTCATGGACAGTGCTCGGGGATTTCACACGAGGGTTAGTGTTTCATTTATAACTTGGTGGTTTATGTTGGGAGTGGACAGGTAGTTCACTGTTGGTTTAACTTGTGAATCGGTGTTCACAAGTGGTTCATGTTTATTCCTTTAATTATCTATTGTTACTGTTTTCAGTTAACTTTCGCTTTCAAGTTATTTAATATTTTCATCAATAAATGCCTTTATGCAAATTAACCTTTCAGCCTTCCTTTGGTAAGCCTTGCATATTATATTGCATTTATTGTTACAAACGACTTGCTGAGTACCAATATACTCACGGCTTTACGCCTATGTTGCTCAGTTGAGGGAGAGGAGTACTATCAGCAGGAGGTGCCAGAAGGAGAGTACTACGATGACTTCACGGAGTAGGCTTCGCTTCTCCACTCGATAGCCTTGTGGCTTGTCGATTGGTCGCTACGCTTTATTTTGGATTTCCGCTGCTATTTTGTTAAGCCCTTCCGGCTAGAGATATTGTAAGCTTGGCCATAAGGTCGTACCCTTGATATTTTATCGATATTCGAGTTTTCCTTTATTATTATCGTGAGTATGACTATGATGACATCTATGTTTGACTATGTGCACTAGCGTGACCCTGGACTAGTGCAGTTTACACAGAGAGACCGAATTTGCATATTCGGGTCTCGACAGAGATGGTATCAGAGCCATATCGATCAGAGGACTAAGCCCTAGTTAAATTGGTCGATAGCCCAAAAATTTATTTTCTAAATCAAACCAACTAAACTTGATATTTAGTAATATCTCTATCTTCTTACCTCATTCTTAAGGATTCTTGTCTCTCGCCCCAACTCTTGCAAAATTTGTTTTCCTAAAGTTATAAACTGATCTTTCCTTTATAAATGCATTAGATGTCCCAAACTTCCTACAGCCCGACAGGAGGATGGAGGTCACTTCTACGCATGCTGCTGCGGAGCCTCGGATTTAAGAGATCGCCTGCTACCTCACCAAGGATGAGAAGCAAAAAGGTCAACGCATCGGGAGCATCTCCAGGCTATACTTCACCACCCGAGTCGGCAAGCAGGTGCTACATCACAGTTTCAAGAACACCGGTGCCAGTGGGGAGATGTCAGCACAAGGAGTTGCGCACAAAGCCATCCGTCGACTTTGCAAGCTATACAAGATCAACATGGCCAGACTCGTCCGGAAGTTCAAGGAGCAGTACGGAGCCACCCCGAGACTACGAGCCGGTGCGGAGGAGCCCGCCGCAGCCGCCAAGACTTCTACCGTCGCCTACACCACCGAGCCCAGAGGAGAGACGTCGTATCACCGGAGATCGTCGCGCCTACCTCAGTCGGTTCACCCCAGCCCCAGTCAGAGAGCAGTCGCCGCCGATCCGCAACTCGTGGGTTGTCTACAGCGATTCTGAGGACGATAGCAGTGTACCCTATTTGTCAGGACCCGAGTGGGAGCCTTCAGAGTAGATAGTGCGAGTAGACACGTTGGATTTTATTTGCGCTGAGTGTGATGTGAGTGCAAATATTGCCTTAAAAGCATTATATTGCGATCATGTCAATCTTTTAATGGAGTTTATTTTTGTTCGCTTTCTCGCTTAGCCTTTTGGCTAAGTGTTTGTTTAGTTAGGTCTCCATTAAGCAAAACCCCTTAGACGCATTTACCCCTTATCTATGCTTTTCCTCTCGTCTTTCACCTTTGGTCACTCGTGCTTGTTTTCTTTTCAGAGCAAGATGGTTGATACCAGGAACTCCTCCACCGCAATCGGGAACCAGACCAGAGAACGATCTTTGCGCGCGGTGCCACCTACCTTGATCCCGCCTCGATCGGCTTCTTGATGGCCTGACTGATGATGCACCATGATGCGGTATGCGAACTATGATGCAAATGACAAGACCAGAGCCAGCACCACTACGGCACCTCGTCAGCAGACCAGCTATGCAGAGTTTATGAGGACGAGACCGCCTGTTTTCTCCAGTTCGTCAGAGCCTTTGGAGGCCGACGATTGGGTCCGTTCAGTTGAGAAGAAACTGAACTTGGCTCAGTGCACCGACAGGGAGAAGGTTTTGTATGCAGCACATCAGCTTGAGGGACCAGCAGCAGAGTGGTGGGAGAACTACTGTGCCGCCCATGAGAACCAGCACGACATCACTTGGAAGGAGTTCGCCAAGGCTTTCCATACCGCTCATGTCATGGATGGAGTGGTCGAGATGAAGAAGGATGAGTTTCGGGAGTTCCAAAGAGAGAACTCACATCGGTGAGTGAATATCTCAATAAATTCACTCGGTTGGCTTCGCTACGCGCTGCAGGATGTAGCGGCAGATGCAGCTCGCGTAAGAGGTTCAAGAAAGGCTTGAACCCAGCTTTGAGGTGCAAGTCGAGGCAACGACTATGCCGCCAGCGATTGGTGGATAAGGCCATTCTCATCGAGGAGAGTCGCCACGAGCTCGAGGAGTCTCGCAAGAGGAGGTTGATCCAGCAGGATCACACCACACCAGCCTCGAGAGGCCTCGCTTTGGTTCCTACCACCTGCGCGAGCGCCACAACAAAGCAGCAGCAGCTTCTCTTGATTTCGACCCCACTCGGACACGCGCGCGGTTTGATCGGAGAGGCGTCCGGTGGTTCCAATGGGACAGCAGCAGCAGAAGAGCAATAATTCAAGCGGATCCGTCACTTGCTTCAAGTGTCATGAGGTGGGACACTATGCTAGCAAGTGCCCTCGAGGCGGCCCCGACGCCGATTCGCTTTGACTTGGGAGCCACACCGGCCGTACTCTACCCCGGGAGCAGACGAGGAGCACCCCGCCTCGGGACGAGCGGCAGGACGCGGTGGTGAGAGGTCGTGAACCACGCCACCGCAGAGGATGCCCAGCAGCGCCGACGCGTTGTGATCGATGACGCTTTCGCATATCTGGCCTCTGCCACCGCTTTATTTGATTCGAGCTTCGCGTTCGCTTGTTTCGGAGTTTTGCTTTAAAGCAACAATTGAAAATCTGTTGCTCTTGGATCTGTTCTTTTAATCCAATCCCGGATCCGAGTTGAGATCCAACCTAGGTTGTCCAGAGTTAGGATAACCATTCGGGAGTTGAGTTCAGGCCGACTGATTTTGTTGGATATGCACCCCTAGATGTAATCTTGGGAATGGATTGGCTTCGTAAGCGGCGGCGATGTTAGATTGTGGGAGCAGAGCGGTAACCTTAACCAATTCAGACGGAGTTAAGGTGCGATTCGCAGCCAGTGAGTGTCAGCCAGAGCCAATCATGATTTGCCAGAGTAAGGTAATCCAGTTGGAGGATGTACCAGTTGTCAGAGAGTACCCCGACGTGTTTCCAGATGATCTTCCAGGTATGCCACCAGAGAGAGAAGTTGAATTTCTGATTGAGCTTGTGCCAGGTACCGCTCCGATTTCCAAGAGACCCTATCGGATGCCAGCCAATGACTTAGCAGAGTTGAATAAGCAAATTCAGGAGCTTTTGGATAAGGGTTACATCAGACCGAGTTCGTCCCCGTGGGGAGCGCCATGTTGTTCGTCAAGAAAAGGATGGTAGTCGGCGCATGTGTGTGGACTACTGAGCACTTAATGAGGTCACCGTCAAAAATAAGTACCCTCCGCCCGTGATCGATGACCGCTTGACCAGCTTAAGGGAGCAGGAGTGTTCTCCAAGATTGACTTGAGATCGGGATATCATCGATGAGGATACGTAAGGAGGACATACCCAAGACGGCCTTCTCGACTCGTTATGGTCTATACGAGTTCACAAAGTGATGTCATTTGGTTTGACTAATGCTCCAAAGATATTTCATGTATTTGATGAATAAGGTGTTTATGGAATATTTGGACAAGTTTGTCGTTGTGTTCATTGACGACATTTTGATATATTCCAAGACGAGGAGGAACATCAGAGCACTTGAGATTAGCATTGCGAGAAATTGAGAGATAATCGGTTGTATGCAAAGTTCAGCAAATGTGAGTTTTGGATGAAGAAAGTCGCCTTTCTAGGGCATGTGTTGACAAAGCAGAAGTCGTCGCAGCTGACCCGTGGAAAGTAAGTGATGTTTTGGATTGGCAATCACCACTTCATTACCAGTCGAGTTTTCTGGTATGGCAGATACTACCGTCGCTTTATTGAGGGATTTTCCAGGTGGCTGCACTTCACGCAGTTGCTCAAAAAGGAAAAGAAATTCACTTGGACGCCAGAGTGCGAGAAAAGTTTTCAGAAACTTAAGGAGAGTTTGACCACAGCCCCAGTGCTTGTGTTGCCTGATATTAACAAGGATTTTGAGATATTTTGCGATGCCTCGCGCAAAGGTTTGGGTTGTGTCTTGATGCAAGACAAGAGAGTGGTAGCCTATGCCTCACGCCAGTTGAGACCGCATGAGGAGAACTACCATACCCATGATTTAGAGTTGGCAGCCGTAGTGCATGCTTTAAAGATTTGGCGTCATTATCGATGGGTAATGATGTGAGGTTTACACGGATCATAAGAGTCTCAAATACATCTTTACCCACCCGAGCTTAACCTCAAGCGAGAGGAGGTGGTTAGAGCCGATAAAGGATTATAATGTGGGCATACATTATCATCCTGGGAAAGCTAATGTTGTTGCAGATGCCTTGAGCAGAAAGGTATACTGCAATTCAGTGATGGTTCGAGAGAGTCAGCCAGCTTTGCATGCGGAATTTCAGAAGCTTAGCCTTGAGTTGGTTGAGCCAGGATTTTTGGCAGCTATGGAGATGCAGCCTACTTTGGATGGTCGATTCGCGAGCTCGATCGGATGATGAGGCATTTCAGCGGATCAGAAAGAACTTAAGTGAAGGTAAAGAGTCAGGATTTTCAGTGGATGACTAGGGAACCTTGTGGTTCAAGCAGCGTTTGTGTGTGCCCAACAAGCAAGAACTAAAGGATGTGTTGTTAAAAGAGGCTCATGAGTCACTATATTCGATTCATTCAGGCAGTACCAAGATGTACCAGGACATTAAGGATAAGTATTGGTGGCCAAGCATGAAGCGTGAGATCACTGAGTATGTAGCCCTTTGTGATGTTTGTCAGAGAGTAAAGGCAGAGCACCGAGACCTGCAGTTTGCTCTGACCATTGAAAGTTCCCGAGTGGAAGTGGGAAGAAATTGGTATGGACTTTATAGTCAGTTTGCCTAAGACCAAAGAGGGTTATGATTCGATTTGGGTCATTGTGGATCGATTGACCAAGGTTGCTCATTTCATTCCAGTTAAGACGACTTACAGTGGTGACAGATTGGCAGAGCTATATATGTCCAGGATCGTCAGTTTGCATGGTGTGCCCAAGAAGATTGTGTCGATCGTGGATCGCAGATTCACCTCCGGTTTTGGGGTAGTTTCCATAAGGCTATGGGAACTCACCAATTTCAAGATAAAGATATCATCCCTGCATGGATGGTCGACAGAGCGAGTCAATCAGATTCTGGAGGACATGTTGAGAGCCTGTGTGCTTGATCATGGGTCTAAGTGGGACAGTTGTTTACCTTTTGCAGAGTTCTCATACAAAAACAGATTATCGTGCCGCTTTGCGATGTCACCGCTTGAGGCATTGTATGGCAGAAATGCAGGACCCCTCTCAATTGGAAAGAGACGGGAAGGTCGTTTTTTGGCCCGCATCGTTTGAAAGAAGCCGAGGATAAGGTCCGCTTGATACAGAGAGGTTGAAAGCCGCCTGTGCCGCAGAAAAGCTATGCAGATACCGCACGCCGAGCCGAGTTTTGAGCCGATGATTTTGTGTATCTTAGGATCACACCATTCAAGGGTGTGAAGAGTTTTCAGCTAAAGGGAAGCTTGCACCGAGATATGTTGGTCCGCTCGAGATTCTCAAACGCAGGGAGAGGTTGCTTATCGCTTGGAGCTACTCGTCCTTGATGGGGTACATGACGTCTTTCATGTGTCCCACCAAGAAGTGCTCGCGTGCAGAGCAGTTGTGCCGATTGAGGCCGTTGACTGCAGGAGGATCTGCTGCACAAAGAGCACCCACCAAAATCTTGGAAGTGTCGAGCGAGTCACCCAAATAAAGTGGTCTATTTTTGTAAAGTTCGGTGGAGCAACCATTCCGAGGAGGAAGCCACCTTGGCGCGAGAGAGGATCTCGGAGCGGAGTTCCCAACCTATTCTCTTAGTTGGCCCAGATATCGGGTCGAGATCTCGTTTAAGGGTAAGGTTTGTAACATCCTGTTTTTCGAGATTTTTAAAGCCTGATTTTAAAAATGAATTTCTGGAATTTTCTGAAATTAATTGAAGCTTCAATGAATTTTTAAAGTTTTAAAAGATTTAATATGATTAAAATAAACATTAACATAAGTGGAAAATATTTTATTTGTGTTCCTCAGTCTCAAGGAATTTTCTGGTATTTTTGGTGAATTTTGGGATTTATTTGCTATTTTCTAGAGCTTTTAGAAGTTTATTTGGATTTACGGAAAAGAAAAGAAAAGAATTAACCTCACCGCCCGATCACCCTCTCTCCTCCACGCGTCACCCGATCCGCGCGCGCGCGCCGCCAGACCTTTTCCCGCACGCTCGCTTTCGCCCGCGCGACGCGCGCGCGCGCCACACGCATCCGCTGCCGACGCTGGCGGCACGCACCAAGGCCCTCGCCCCGCCGCGCCCTCGGCCACCGATCGCGCGCCGCGCGATCACGCCGCCGCCCGCTCGCGCGCGCGCGACCCTAACCCTAACCCTAACCGCGCCCGCCGTCCGATCTTGCCGCGTGGCCGCATCTCTAGCCGTCTAACCCGTCCGCGCCGTGCGCTGCCGTGAATCGGATCGAATCCTCGGTTCGCGTGATAAAACGCGCGTTCATCCTCGGTTCACGTGCACGCCCGCCGAAACCCTCGCCGCGCCTCCGCTCGCGCTCGCGCTGCGCGCGTCGCGAGCCGCTCGCCCGCCGCCCGTCTTTGCGCCTCGCCATCGCTCGAGGTCGCCGGAGCAGCCCGCCGCTGCCGCCGGGTGAGCTCCGCGCCGCTTCGCCGCGTCGCCTCGTCGCCCTCGCCCTCGCCGCCGCCGCGCCTCGCCTCGCCTCGGCGTCGCGCCAAGCGCCGCGACCCCGACGCCGCGCGGGCGAGCCGCCACGCGTGCCGCCGCCCTCGCGCCCGCCACGCGCGCCGCCACGCCGCCGCCTCGCGATCCGCGGCGCCCGCGCGAGCGCCCGCGCGTCACCAATCCCTCCGCCGCGCGCCGCAAGATCTCGATCCGCCGCGCTGATCGAGCCGAGGCTCGAATCGCCGCGTGTCCGCGTCCCCGCCGTCGGATCCGCCGACGCCGCCGCGCCGAGCCGCCACTCGGCCTAGCCACGTGGCAGCACCAACGCGTGCCACGCCAGCCCAGCCCACGTGGCACGACACGTGGCATGCCACGCCGCCGCCACGCCGGCCGAGCCGCCCCGAGCCACGTGGCGCCCACGTCGCCACCGCCACGCCGGCGTGCCACGTGGCGGATATGCCGCCGCCGCACGCCGCGCCGCCGCGTCGCCCGCGCCCCGTGCATCATTACGTGGACCGCGTCCACGGTGGACTCGGAATCTCGTGGACCGGGTTCACAGCACAGTAGCTTTTCCGATTTTCCTGAATTAATTTTAGAATTAATTTTCCGAGCCCGTTCTCCTCCGTTCTAGCTCCGATTGACCCCGTTCTTTTTTCTAAATTCATCTAAAATCGAGCTCTAGCTGTTGGTTCTGGTTTTGTGAATTTTGGAGTTCTTTTTCTTGTCATTTTATGTGTTTCTTTGTTTTCGGTCGTTTTCTCTCTCGTTAGATTCGGATTCCGGAGGAGCAGGTTTCGCGCTGAAGACCGTGAGTACCTCACGAGCATAACGAAGGCAAGTCGTGTCCCTTGATCATGTTGAACCCAATTTTGCAAACTATTATTTAATTATTTTGCTTTAAATTACATTACATTGCTATTTTTATTCAAACCTTTGCACAGGTAGTTATTGTCCCAATTGAATTTATACCTCCTTGACACTTTGGAATACCATGATGCCATTGTCACCATAGGTTAGGAAATTTATTAGTGATGCTAGTTTATTTATCACATGGGTTGGTACGATTAGATTGCTTAGCCGGTTTATAATCATGTTTGATCTCATCGCACATGTTAAATTATTAATTTGAATTAATGACATATGGAACTGTGGTTGGTGCCACGTGTATTAAAATTTGTGCCACGTCATTGGTGTGACGTTGGTTTGGTTATACAAATTGGTTTTGCACTCGGGCGAGTGATCGTGCAAGAAAGGGGAAGTACATTGTACTTTGGGGATGTGGTAGTCTCGCCGTAATGTTAAGGACTTAACTTTGTGCGCCATTGATCTGAGCTTAATCGTGCAAACCACATGTCTATTATGGGATGGACCTGGCTGATTAATTTGTAATATTTCAATTCGATTCTGCCATTGTGATGGACATGGTTGCGGATTTCCATGTGGCGCAAGGGGGGGTGTGATGCGAAACCCTAGCGGGCAGGATTGTATTGAGATAGAGCATTGTAAAGGCCTTGTTGTGATTTCCTTAGGCCTAGGCTAATCACATCGTGTGGGTACAGTTGTGCAACCTCTGCAGAGTGTAAAACTATTCGAATAGCCGCGTCCTCGGTCATGGACAGTGCTCGGGGATTTCACACGAGGGTTAGTGTTTCATTTATAACTTGGTGGTTTATGTTGGGAGTGGACAGGTAGTTCACTGTTGGTTTAACTTGTGAATCGGTGTTCACAAGTGGTTCATGTTTATTCCTTTAATTATCTATTGTTACTGTTTTCAGTTAACTTTCGCTTTCAAGTTATTTAATATTTTCATCAATAAATGCCTTTATGCAAATTAACCTTTCAGCATTCCTTTGGTAAGCCTTGCATATTATATTGCATTTATTGTTACAAACGACTTGCTGAGTACCAATGTACTCACGGCTTTACGCCTATGTTGCTCGATTGAGGAGAGGAGTACTATCGCAGGAGGTGCCGTAAGGAGAGTACTACGACGACTTCACGGATTAGGCTTCGCTTCTCCACTCGATAGCCTGTGGCTTGTCGATTGGTCGCTACGCTTTATTTTGGATTTCCGCTGCTATTTTGTTAAGCCCTTCCGGCTAGAGATATTGTAAGCTTGGCCATAAGGTCGTACCCTTGATATTTTATCGAAATTCGAGTTTTCCTTTATTATTATCGTGAGTATGACTATGATGACATCTATGTTTGACTGTGTGCACTAGCGTGACTCTGGACTAGTGCAGTTTACACAGAGAGACCGAATTTGCATATTCGGGTTTCGACAGTATCGTGGTGGTATACTCAGCACAAGGGGTGCTAGTCTCAACGAGTCCAAAGACCAGTGATGGGAGCCTAAGCGATCTTAGGTGGTTGAGACTAGTCATCGGTCTTGCTAGACCAGGTTTTGGTCTCCATCCTTGTCAAGAATGTTTTAGATATGGGCATTGCTAGCTCCCGTACGTCCGATGGGAGTATTTTCATTGGACGCTCCAATACAATATTATTAGATAATGTGAGCAACAATTTTAATCACTGTATACAACAAAAAAATTGATTAAAATCTCAATGTTGTACACATGAAATCAAAATTTTGCACACATAAAAACAAAATGTTACATACATAAAATCAAAATGTTGCACATATGAAATCAAAATGTTGCAATAAAAACAACAACATTGAGAAAATAGATCTGCAACAAAAATAACTAGGTCTGGTCGCTTTACCTATGATGGTGATAGATCTGACAAGCCCGGCAGGAAACAATCGCCCAAGAATGAAGAGATCCCTTCTTCTAAGAAGAAAAACACCATGAAGAAGAGCAAGAAGAACACAACGCTGCCACTGGAAAAGACCGAAAGCATTTACAGGTGGCCGCTAGAGTGAACAGAGAGACGGCAGCGATGAAGGGGAGAGAGGGGGTTGCTTGCTTTGCTTCTGCCTCAGGTGTGGTGAGGAAGGCAGAGTGGATGGATGGGAAGGAGAGGGGAGGTGCATCCTTGAGGACAACCAAGTTGGGTAGTGATGGGTTGAGAGTTGAGCTAACCGTCCGATAAGTTTTGCTTGCACCGGGCGTATGTATCGTAGCGTCCGATAAAAGCTCGTTCCATGATATATCTATGTTTAACAAAAAGCAGTTTGTGTTTCAGAAATAATCTGCTCAACTCCTAGAGCCAACATGTTCACCAATACTTTAGTTAGAATTTTGAAGCTAAACATGAAGTAAACAAATGGGCATGCATGGGTTGCGTGTGAAGCACTCAGGATCCACGCTAGCTTAGCATGCATAATTACCAGCGACGCACGGGCGGTCGCTAACCAATAATGCGACGCAAGATTGGGGTCAAAGATGCGCTAAACTTAATTTGCATTTTTAATACTGACATCAGAATGATGGTCCAGACGGACAGCTTGCCTCGCTCAACTCAGTTTTTTTCAGCTTCAACAATTTTTTATTATTCAATAATTCATCTTTTTCTGATTTTTTTAGTTATTTTAGGCTTTTTTGTATTTTCTTTTTTCCGTATTCCTTTGCATTGTCCATGATGGGCAAACATGTTTTTTCTATTTTCACATTTTTTTAAATTTAATTATGCCTAATAAACTAACTCAGCTACAGTAAAAAAAGCCAACTACAGTAGAATTTTAACCAAAAATCAGAAACCATCGGTATTCCGAAAATTTTTACCCGATACCTCTCCTTGGGCTCTCTGATTTGATCTGGGTCAGTCAAGCCGCCAAGGCACTTGGATGAATTCGATGCATGCATCCACATCTACAATACGCACGTTGGGATATTAAACTTGTACTCGATTCTTGGGGTGGGATTCTCTTAGACAGCGGTTTATTAACCTAATAAATAATAATTTAAAAAAAATTAAAAACCAAAAATTACTAAAAAACTAAAAAGAATATGATCAAGATCCTTCGACTCCAGCGCTGTGAGATTAAAAAATCTGTTTAATATTGTGTAAAAAATGATTTTATTGATTAATTTATAAATATTTATGTATACTTTTTTCAAAACATAGTTTCAAAATTTACATTTTCACACACACACACATATATATATATTCAAATTTTAGTCCACATAAATAAAAAAGAAATATATCTTCCAAATCAAAAGGCAATAATACCTTTTTTTTATGAGGTTTGTAGAGCCCTGTGGGTGGGAAAAAGACAACTCCTGTCTCCGCTCCGCTAGCCTAACAGAGCCCCACACCCATTCACCAGCCACGAGGGAAGGGTATCAGCCCCGTCCCTACCCAAGAAATTGCCATCCTTACTAACATAAACAGTTGTGCTCTCAGCATTCTATTAGATACGTAGCTTGCAAATATGAAAATACCACAACATATATATCATCATACAGAGAGATTAATCCTCCTAGGATAGATTTCGGTCCTCACGACGACACACAACCTCGCTGTGTGAGACTCTACGGTCTCCATGTACACTTTCATGTAGCAAGTTAGTGGTTTGCACTGAATGCATATATACCTCCCAAACACCCAACATGCATGCATGTCTCTAGCAGCGATCGGCATGTTAGCCATGCAAAGCAATCAGCATCGGACTGCGCCAAACATGCGTGTACGACTACAGTCCGACCACGCATATATACGCGCGCATAAAATGCAAAACCATTCGTTTTTCCTACTTACTATAGAAAACCTAATATTAGACGCCAAATCACAGATGGTTTTGTGAAATCGTCTGTGATGTACACTATCACAGACGATTTTAATTTAGAGACCGTCCGTGTTGCTGAAGGAGTATCACAGACGGTTCTACTGATGAACCGTCTGTAATACTGGACTATTACAGACGGTTTTTAGTAAAAAATATCTGTGATATTCTGGAATTGAAAAATAATATAAATAATTTAAATTATTATCAGCAACATGATCAAAGATGTAACTTGACTTGCTTCGTGAATTAGTGATAATTGTTGTCGAAACTACACTCCACCGGAATGTCGCAGTCTATAAGCGACTAAAACAAATTAAAAAAATGAAATCCAAATAAAATCAATACTAGAAGATATATTATGAATTTAGATGAATTTAGGAATTTGAATCAGCTGATTCAAATTTCGAACAACGGAGAACAAGTCATCGGAAGATCAGGTGGAAAGGAAATTATTGAAAAATACCAAACGTAGGAATAGTTCCTGAGATCTTATTTTTGGTTGGATTTCTGGTTTTCTAGTATGCAAAACAAGTAGGAAATGAGGATTGGAGGCTGTGTTTCAATTTATAGGCAAAGAGGAGCAAGGGAATGGCCGAAATTGAATGCCGAAGTAATGGCCAAAATAAATGAAATATTGGTTTCAACTTTGCAAGCATGAAACTAAATAATTGATGAGTTAATGGCCAAGAAGAAATTGATTGGAGAAGTTTTTATTGCATGCCATTTAATTTTTGGTGGGATGGCTCGGGATAAATCTCAACGGAGGCGATAAATCGATAATGGGAAGTGAAAACGACCGATTTTGGGAAAAACTTAATTCCTGCCAAATGGTGGAGGGACGAGGCCGCTGCACGGACGTGGGCTGTGACTTCTCTAGTGCTTTGCGTGGTGAGGGAGGATGTCTAATGGTTTGCACAGGGGTAGAATGGAGGTGGAACTCCTACTTATAGGGCAAGAGAAAGAGAGATGGGTTAATTCGGCTGAGTTATGTGCAAGGTTAGTTTTCAATACTAGAATGCAAGAAACTAAAAAACTAAAATTTTAATGACTGAAAACTGAAAAGAAATTGATGTTTGGCAATGAATAATGACATTCTTGCTGCATGCTGATTAATTTGGTAAGTGTAATATCCCAAAAATTTTATTCCTTTATTAAAATGCTTTCTGGACTTTATTGAAGTTTCCTGGATTTTATTCCAAGCCCTGATTTGAGAAAATCAAAATTTTTATTTCATAAAGGCCAAAATGAATTTATTGCATTTCATGAAAGTCAAAATAAATGTATTTTATTTTCCTAAGGTCAAATATGTAATTACTTCAATTTTCAGAAAATTATAAACATTTAAAATCCTCTCTTTTAAGTCAAATTGTGTTTTTGTAAAACTTAATTATCAAAATGGGTTGAAAATATTTTTAATAAGTCTAAAATAGTCCTAGAAGGTTCTCTGAATTTTTCTGGAATTTTTAAAATTTATTTGGTATTTTTTTGAGTATTTTAAAGCCCCCTAAGTATTTCTGGAAATAAAAAAGAATCTAAAATCCTAAAACCCTCTCCCGGCCGCTAGGTGTCGCACATCGGACCATCCTATCGCCGCTGGATTCAATCCCAGCCGTCCGATCTCACTTAAACCCCCCTCCCCGCTTTCCCCTTCCCTTTTGGCTGACGTGTGTCGCGCATCCGACCACTACATCTCCGCCCGAGCCAATCCAGCCACCCACGCCCACTTACCGCTTCGCCTACTCCCCTCTCCTCTTCGCCCGACGCGTGGCTCAATCCAAGCCCTCGCCTGTTGCCGTACTAAATCTCAGCCGCCCCCTTCCACTTAATGCACCGATCGTCCCCGATTGAATCTCTGTTGTCGGATCGAATCGTGGCCGTCTCCCTTCACTTACCCCTTCGCCTGAGATCTAGCGGCTACGATCACTTTCCTTGCCACCCGTCGTAAATCCAGCCGTCGCCCCCACCTCTTTCCTTTTCTTCTCTATCGCTGACCGGTGGGCCCCACCTGTGATCAGGTCCGTCTCCCCCGCGGCTTTCCTTTCTTCCTCCCGCGTGCGCCGCTCCGCTGCTGCCATTGATGTCAAAACCGAAGCTTTAATTGCTTCGGTTTCCTTCCCGAGTTACTCCCCCGCACTATTGCAGATTCAAATTGCCGTTTCCCCGCACCCGTTTCAGGCATAATTGCTCCCCAATTACGCCCTTTTACTCCGTCGCATTCACCCTCTCCGGCCGTTTCCACTCCGGCGTGCTACGCGCACCCGTTATTGCCTCCCTCGGCCTATATAAGCCCTCCCCGAGGATCTCCTCTCCACATCGCCCCTTCCCCTCTACTCAATTCGAGCAATCAAGTCCCCGAGAACCCCCTGCGCTCGTTCTTCTCCGCCGGCCTCCAACTATTCCGGTGAGCAATTCCGGCAACGCCAGGACTCCCCGCCCCTCTCCGATTCCTCCAACACTTTGCTCGTGCCCCGGCGATCCTCGGCGACCACCTCCCCGAGCACGTGCGCCACCGGAACCCCTCCGTCGCCGTGAGGCCCTCTCCGACCGCCGCCCCTCTCCGCCGATCACCCTCTCTGGCCGTCCCCATGCACTGCGCAAGGTACCGGTGGACTCCCCTCACTCCCCTCTACGTTTTGATACCTTCGGCTAGCGCCGCCGCCCGCTGCCCTGCCCCGTCAGCCATCGGGCCGAGGTGGCAGCAAACGTGCCCTCTAGTTGGGCGCCACGCCAGCGCCACCCGAGCCCCTCCTCGCCACCTCGCGCGTGCATGTCCACGTCGGCATAATGCCGTGACGTGGCAGTCACGTGGTGCCAAGTGGCAGCCACGTGGAGGCCACGTCAGCTTCTTTGCCACATCAGCCCTACCAGTTTTTATTAAATCCGAAAAATCCCTGCTGACGTCATGCTGACGCAATAAAACCGATTTTCCAGTATAAAAATAATTCGGCCGAAAATGTATCTCATAGCTGACGTCATAATCTGTTATTCCCTTTAGAAAAATAATTCAGGCTGACGTCATAAATATTTTTCGGTTAAAAATTAATTCCAAAAATTGGGTATTTTTCTTTTTAATTGTATTAAAACTTTGGAAGGCTATAACTTTCTTATTTTAACTCCAAATTGACCCATTCAAATTTCTAAATTTTTCTAAAATCATGATCTATCCAATTATGGCATCCTTTTTAAATTTTGAGTTTATTTGAATTTTGTTTTTGAGTTTCTTTTGAATTGGCTCTTTACGTTAGATTTTGACGATTCCGGAGAGTTCGAGTTCGACGATTCTCAGCAGGACTTCGATCAAGGCAAGTTACACATTTGACCATGTTAAACCTAATATTTCAAATTTAGTTATATTATTTTACTATATATGCATGCGTACTTCTATTCAAATTTAATTTAAACTCTGTTTTAACTTTAGTTATGCCCATGATCCTTTGGTTATAGCCCATTTGAATCTCGAATTCGTATACCTTGTCACCCTAGCTGAAAACTAGTTAGTACTATAGTACTGACTAGAAATTTTGTAGAAATATTTAGTCTGGCTTAGTCTAATTTTAGGTGGGATCAATCTTTCACATGAAATGACAAACTTGAAAATTGACATCTTGACTTCGGTGAGTCAAGGATGGTTTACGAAAATTGTTTAAAAATGAAAATAGTAACTTATGATTTGGACTTAGGCTAATGGTTAGGTGGTGGGTGCCGGCATGCTTCGTGTTTGGTGACACCTAGTTGATTGTCATGCATGTGGGTATGTGGTTGAGCCTAAATCAACTTAAAGACCGTTTCTGTGAATCATTTTATGAAGTCACTTCGTACTACCACAAGTCCGGTATGGGACGGATCTAGCTAAGTAATTTGTGAAGTTCCAAATATAGTTTCGCTATAGGCTGAGTGTGAGCGTGGCGTAGGCCGCGAGAAGTCTCACATGGCACTAGAGGGGGTTCCAACTCGTGGATTCGAGTTGTGGTGAAACCTTAGTGGCGGCGTGATTATTTTGGCTATAGATCATCGGAACAGCCTTGTCATGAACTCTCCACCACACACCTAAGGCAGTGTGTTGATCGCGTGGCTCTAGTGAGAGGGAATGTCTTGTGGGTAAAGTTGTACACCTTTGCAGAGTAAAACCTTTCCTGGATAACCGTGTTCACGGTTATGAACATGCTAAGTAGAGTCTTCACAGATTAGACTTGGATTTTATAAAACTTGATTTTCGGCAAACAACAGTGGTTTTTGTAGTGGTCTGGGTGGATTCCCGTGGTTAGGTTAGTGTAGGTCGGAGCCTACACTAACAGTATTATTTGTTCAAATATTGTTTCATATATTGTATTAAATTCAGCCTTCATACTTACATGGTTATATTTAAAATTCAAGTACCGCTTTTCGCACAAATAAATTGTTCAGCCTTCCTTTGTCAATCCTTATGTATGCATTCTACTCTGTTAAAATTTCTGGTGTAACTTGCGTAAGCACTTAATGTGCTTACATTGGGAGTACTTTATGTACTCACCCTGCTAAAATCTGTTGCTAGACTTCGACGGTGAGGACTACTTCAGCGAGTTGGCTGCGTCTTACAGTCATTCGCCTGTGGGAGGCTGGATGGGCTGATATACTGCCTTTTCTGTTTTTCACTGCTTTTATTTTGTTGGCCTTGTGCCATTTTACTGTAAGACTTGGCCCTAAGGCCGTACCTTCGTTTAATAATATTCTGTGGTGATTTGTGTATGATATACATTACTGTGACCCTGTGTGCACTAGCTTTTCCTGGCATAGTGCGATTTACACAGAGGGACTTGGAGTTGTTGTTCTGGATCCCGACAGTAAGAGGGAATTGATTTCCCTTGCATGCATGCATTGTTCACAGTGGCTTTGGTTGAAGAATAGAGTGTTTGTTGGTCTGATGTGTGGAGATGAACAGCAAAGAATGGAAGAAGATATATTAGGCTAAAAGCAAATAATACAAATGCCTGAAATGGAAAGAATATATGGCACTTGATGTGGTCAGAACTTCGGAGTTCAGCATGCTTGAACAAAAGAAGACTTTGGGCTGGTGGGAAGTCTCATTATTTTTTTTATTTTAGAAAGAGAGTAATGGCAGGAAAAAAATATTTAGACCCAGAAAAATAGAACGGATATTTTTAGGGAGACTTTGAATTTTCCAAGATTTGAATTTGAATTTTGGAAGTGAACTAAAAATGAATTGTTTGGAATTTTTGATGAATTTAGAAATTTGAATGGGCTTAAACGAAGTTAGGATGAAGGAGAACGGGCTACTAGAAATTTAAAATCTAAGAAAAAGAACAAACTAGATTTTTAAAATTATTTTCTAAGGGAAAAGATATTTGTGATGTCAGGAAAGAATTGAATTTTTGGATGAATTAAAATTTCTAAAGGAAATTCTAAATTATGACGTTATGCTGACATCAGCCCTATACGTGGTAGGTGATGTGACGGATTTTGCTGACGTGGCTGCAACGTGTCTGACATGTAGTGCTGATGTGGCTTCTAGAGGGTTGGGAGCTAACGTGGTAGGCCACGTGGCACTGACGTGGATTTTGACTCAGCAGATGTGCTGATGTGTCTGACATGTGGTGGACAGGAGGGGCCCCACGTGGGTGAGAGAAGGGAAGGCTTAGTGGAGATCGTCAGATAGGGATCGGGTGGTGGTGATCCATAGATAGGGATCAAATAGGAATGTTCGGACCGTCCAATTAGCAGAGAGATATTCAGACCATCCGATCATTGAATGTAACATTTGGACCATCCGAACGGCAAGGGAACTTCTGGACTGTCCGATTAGCAAAGGATCATCCAATCGGCCAGGGACTTTCGAACCAGTCTGAACGGCCAAAGACATTTGGACCGTCCGATCAATAACTGCTTTGCCAAATGGCTGCCACGTATGTGTGTGGTATGAGGTGGCGAGCTAAACGGTGCTACATGGCAGCCGTGTTAGCTGTGCAGTCTGATGTAGCCTCACCGGGATTTATAGGGTGTGGGGAGTAAGGAATGATCGGGGGTTACATCGCCGCAGTAAGGGTAGCCAAAAGTGGCACAAACGGCGATGATGAGTGGGATTTAAGTGGGGGAAAACAGTCGGAGTGAAAGCATAGTGGCAAGGGTTTTAATGCTGTTAATTTCTCAGGCCACTGGAGAAGTAACGGTTGCCATTTAAGAGCTCGAGGACAGGCAGCAATGGCGAGCGGTCAGAGGATGAAGAAAGGTAGGGGGAGGAGAAAGGATTGACAAGGGGGTCCCAGGGTCAGTGAGAGAAGGGGAAAGGGCGAGAGAGGTGATGAGTGGCCATTCAGATGGTGACAAGTGGGGAGAGCGGGTGATCCAGGCTATCGGGCGTTTAAGTGAAGGCAGATGGGTGAGATGGGGACACATGGCCAGACCTCAACCGTCGACGGAGAGAGGAAGAGAAGGGGAGATGCGGGCAGATGGGATGGCTCAGGCGATGACGTGGATGGCTCTTGGCCGTCCACGCGTCACCAGGAGATTTAAACTTTAAAATTTGTTTTTTGATTTTAAATAAAAGCCAGAGGATTCAAATAATCCAAGAAAATAGCAAATAAAGTCAAAAAATTCAAAACAATTCACATAAATTTCTGAATATATTCTAGACTTAGGAAAAATATTTTAACATAAAGTTGGTCTCTTAATTTTTACCAAAAAATTACTTTGAGCTTTGAAATTAAGTTTTTAAATTCCAGAAAATCACGTAAAATCGAAATAACGTCAAATGTTTTAAAATAATTAATTTGAACAAGATTTTTATAGGAAATCCTAATTAATATTTTATATTTAATTTTTTACTTTAAATTACTTTTGATAAGGAAAAGCCTTTTTTAAAACTGAGAAATTAGGAAAAGAAAAACTACGAAAATCAGGTGAACAAATAACACTTGTTTTTATTTTAAGTTAAAACAATTTTTTCACTATTAATTTTTGATATAAACAACTGGGCTATTGCAAAGGACCAAAGCTTGTACTCACTGCTTAGATGGTATGGTTCTTTAGGAGGGCTCGCCCATACCGTGAGATGAAGAAACAATTCGATGGAGAGAAGGAAGATAGTTCAGCTCCAAGTCATTTAAGCGAAAAAGAGGTCCATAATATGGTTAAGGATTTAGATGTTGTCCTTAGAAAGGGACGTAAATCGAGCACCCATAAGAAGAACATTTAGAAGAAAAGACCAATATTTTAGGACTTATCTTATTGGGAGGACGTAGAAGTTCAACACTACATAACATCATGTACATAGAGAAGAATATATGTGATAGTTTGATTAGTCTATTACTGAACATTCATGATAAAACAAAGGATGGTGTCTACGCACGGCTTGACTTGGTTGATATGGACGTCAGGCTTGAGTTAGCACCGACAAAGACAGATAAAGGATGAACGTACCTTTCCCCTGCTTGTTACACTTTTTTCAAGTCTGAGAGAACTGAACTGACCAGTGCTTACATTGTGTTAAAGTTCTGTCTGGTTACTCCGGCAACATGAAGAAACTTGTTTCGATGAAAGATTTAAAGTTAATTAGCATGAAGTCTCATGATTATGATATGCTGATGACACAAATACTCACTATTGCAATTAGAAATATTTTGCCGATCAAGATCCGAGAGACAATCATGAGGCTATGTTATTTCTTTAACACAACTGCTTAGAAGGTCATTGATCCCAAAAGACTAGATGCTCTGTAAGACGAGATAGTGACGGCTCTATGTCATCTTGAGATATAGTTTTCTCCATCGTTTTTTTTATATCATGGTCCATCTCATTGTTCATATTATGTGGGAGATAAAATTTTGCGGACTGTATTCCTACGTAGCATGTACCCGTTCGAGAGGTTCATGGGAATTCTTAAGTCCTATGTATGGAATCAATCTTGGTCGAGGACAGCATCGTCGAAGGTTATGCAACTAAAGAGGTCATTAAGTTCAATGTTGACTACATGACTCCTGTTGAACCAATAGGTGTGCTTCAATCTCGCTATTTATTGAGGCTTAAGGGTATCTGGACAATCAGAAGGAAAGTAATCACTCCAGATATGGATGCCTATGCTCAAGCCCATTTCACAGTCTTACAATACATGACTGAAGTGTTCCCGTATGTCAACCAGCACAAGGATGTGCTTCGGCAATAGAATTCGGGTGATCGAATGTTTGGATCACGAGACCACACAACAATCGCTTCAACGAATAGTTCAAGGAGTGAGTCGCTAGGAGCTTGTTAAGTAAGATATTGACATGGTTTGCAAAAAGGGCCAACATTTATAGTTGTGATATGGCAATGATATGATATAAATAGGTAAATATTCTATACACATACTCAGGATATAAAGAGCACTAACCAGAATAATGGTGTCCGTATAAATGCGTTCAGTATTGATGGGTTGAGGAACTCGTATTATGGCTTCAAAGAGAAGATTTGGCAGCTCGACTATGTACTTTTCAAGATTCCCTTATTTCGGTGTCATTGGGTCCATCTCTCACAGGTGAACATTGATAAGTACAGTATCACTACCGTGGACTTTAAACGTGTTGAATGAAAAGACGAACCATCTGTATTCGCTAACCAAGTTGTTCAAACTTTCTATGTAATTGACCAGGCAAATAAGAGCGCCATGTAGTTCTTCATAGAAAAAGGAGAATTATTAGAGTAGAGAATGTAGTGGACGAGAAAGAATACAATCAATTTAACGAATTGCCTCCTTTCAGAAACAGCATAAGGGTCGAGAAAAAACAACATAACGAAACTAGCTACATACACGTTGATCATCTTGAATGGCTAATTTTTAAAGGAAATAAGCAAGTTAAATGATGAATGAAAAATTTATGTGTAATATATTACGTATTTGCGTTTATATATGTATATGAGAATATGTGATATATATGTGAATTTGCATTTATGTATATGAGAATATGTGATATATATGTGAATTTGCATTTATATGTACATAAGAATGTGTGATGTATATGTGAATTTGCATTTATGTATATGAGACTGTGTGATTGATATATATGTATGAATTTGCATTTATGTATATGAGAATGAGTCATATATATATGAATTTGTATTTATGTATATAGGAATGTGTGATATATATGGTTCCCTTAGAAGTATTATCACAGACGGTTATAAAGTAAAACCGTCTGTGAGGTTCAATTATTATAAAAGGTTCAAAAATATAACCATCTGTAATAATTGAACACCACAAATGGTTTTATTTTAGAACTGTCTGTGATAATAAATACCACAGATGGTTCGTAAATAGAACCGTCTGTGATCATTCTCTATATATATATATATATATATATATATATATATATATATATATATATATATATATATATATATATATATATATATATATATGTATGTATGTATGTATGTATGTATTGTATTGCACTAGGGTTTGCACTATACTAATGCTACACCTCAGCTCCCATTTAACGTTGACGTCCCCAGAGCCCGTCGCTGCCTCCGCTGACTCTAGCGGCCCTCGTCCCCCACGCCCAACACCCTCCTCCCTTGAGCCCGATGCTGCCTCCTCGGAGCCCATTACCGCCTCCCCTGAGCCCTGAGCCCATCACCACCTCCTCCAAGCCCGTCGTTGCCTCCTCCTAATTCGGCTGCCCTTGTCCGCCGCACCCGACACCTTCCTCTTTCCCCAATAATGCCGTCTTTCTTGAGCCTCGTGAGTACCGATTTTGCCGTCTTCCCTTAGCCCTAGTACCTTGGCCTCACGTCGCCTTCCCTAGCCATTTTTGCAATTACGGTGGCTTGGAGTGCCGCCACTCTATGAGGTTGATCTCTACTCTTTCATATCTATTGCACTCTGGTCAGTCGTGCTAGTATTTTTGATTCATTATCTCTGAAACTTGTGGCTGTTGCTAGCACTAGGGGACTTTGCATGATAGACTGTGGGCTTGTGAATTTCTCAATGAGGATATATGTTAAATTGAAATCACGGTGATACTCTAGATTGATTCTGCTAGTTTAATCTATTACATGTTAGTTGATTATCTCTGTGTGTAGTTTGTGGTCCTGTCAATTGCATTTGCTATCGTTCCTGCTTAGTATTGCCTACAGTGGTGATTAGATCTTGCTGAAATCATATTCATGTGTTTGTTTTGCAATTGCCAAATATAAGTTAATCCATGCAGTAGCTTTTTGCAGTCTCTATTGTCTGATTTCAACTGAGATATGTTGTTTATGCTTGCTATTGACATTTATGCTACACTGAGGTAATGTTGAATTAGCTGAAACCAGTAGTATCTTTGAAGATTGTATCACTGTCATAATTGAAAACTTGACAAGAGTCAAGGAAGGCCAAGTTTCTTTTAACTTGTGCAACTCCACTCTAAGAGCAATACATTTAACATTATATTTATGCAGTATGCAAATTTTATATGCTCACATATGTGTTCTATTAAGCATATGGCAATATGTTAATGTTTTAAATGTATTATTTATTTGGTGAGATAATACATATATTTCCATGCCAAGTTTCTAATAACTTGTGCTACTCCTCAAACTGAGAGCAAAAGACAATCATTAATCTGTGCATTATGCTAGAGTTATATGCTCATATGCTTGTTCCATTGAATATATTGCAATATGTTAATGTTCTAAATTATAATTGGAATTAAAATATAAATATTGCTAAAATTGCTCAAATTTGGAAGTAATATGAGAAGGACAACATGACGTCTGCTCATTCTTCGTCATCGTCGCCAGATGCGTATGATGCACCATCCTCTACAAAACCCAAGCGCCATGGAAGAGGATTATCGAAAAAGCTCAAGGGCAGATTTACCATCATGGATGTTAATGTATCTGGGACCCCTCTCAATCCTTGCCAAGCAATATTCGTATTGTAGAGAATGGTCAGAATAGTTGCACGGGAATGGATTGAGATCACATTTGATTCGTGGAAGACCATGACCAAAGCTCAAAAAAGTGAGCTGTTGACGGAAGTTTTTGCCTCGTCTGAGATCCCAGAAGAACACAAGGACTCTGTGCAACGACATGCATTGCTTGCGGCGTGCAAAGCGTGGAAGAACTTTAAGAGCCTACTTGTCAAGCAATACGTAGAGAAGGATCTGACACCCTTCCACAAGTATCTATTTCTGGAACCGCAATGGGAAGAGTTTGTGGTGATGAAGATGATAGAAAATTTTAAGAGTTGTGTATGTGCAGCACACAGGGCCATCTAGGCAAAAAAACACTTACCCCACAGACTCGGCATAGCTGGGTATGCTGGTAAAATCCTGCAATGGAGGAAGGAGGACAAGCAGGCAATCCTGTAGGACAACTCCCCGCCAGTTGCCGCAATCCTTGATGAGTGTGCTCGAAAATGGATTAGAGCAAGATCATCTACCATGTTGTCAGGGCCATGTCCTTTCGAAACCCCATAGATGAGGAAGTGTCCCACTGCCTAGTAAGATATTAAACTGCACAGCTTGTAATTACACCATAACTTTATAGGAAGTGAAATAACATGTTGAGCTCTTGTAGGAAACGCTAAGTGTAGAATCTTCCAAAGGATTATTCTAGGTAGTTAGAAAGAGAGATATACTCTCCACGGAGGATTATTCCAGGTAGTTAGAAAGAGAGATATACTCTCCACGGCTCTAGAAAACAAGGAGGACCCGGGTCACATTAGAGGCCTTGGTCTTTATTTTCATTGGAAATATGGTTTGTCAGAAGACTCCGAACTGTATTGGAGTAGAAAGAGAGCCAAAGCCGAGCGCGAGGTATGGCTACGAGAAGGGATTAAGGCATCTCATAGAGTGGAGCTCACTGATTATGTCAAAGATGAGATGCAAAGGTATAGAAAAAATCAGCAGGAAGCCCCCGCCGCTTCTGTGCTAGCCAGCCCCCAACTGTTGGAGTAGCTGTGCGTCCAACCCTAACTAGGAAAGTGACCACATATTTTCTATCAGTGACATCTTGGTAATAATTATTATCTCTAGAATGCTTGATCCATTGATAGGCCTATTGGAGTAGCTATTGTTGTATCGTTATGTAGGTGGCTATGAAGTGCAAGCTTCAAGTGAGATATGTCTCTGTTGCCCTGTGTGCTGCTTGGGGCTAGGTATATCCATCCAGTCCTGGGGCCTTAATGCACGGCGTAACTCTAGCGCCAAGTGTCGGAAAAGTGAATATGGATGTATTTATACCAATTTTGAGGTCGTCCCGATGTAGAAGCCCCCAAACGATGAGGTCGTGACTCTAGAGAAAACCATTGGAACATTCATCCAGTGACCTAAAAGGGACATCTGCTTGGATGCTCCGACATCGGTACAAAGTCTACAGGGCTATCTGCATTGGTGCCAAGTCCAAAGGGGCTATCCTACAACATCCTGATTTTTAGAGTTTATTTGAAGCTTTAAAAAATTCACCATTTACATTTTTTGGATTTAATACAAGTTTAGTTTGAATTTTTATTAATTGAAAGGATTTAATATGACCAATATAAATATTAACATTTGCTAAAATTTTTTTATTTGGGTTCCTTGTCTCTCAAGAAATGTTCTGGAATTTTCTATGAATTGTTTGAATTTATTTGTTATTTTCTAAAACTTTTTTGATTTTATTTGAATTTTTGAAAGTAAAAAACCTTAAAAATATTTAAACAATAGTGGGCTGAGCCTGTTATGCATCCACACACGTCCGAACCATCGCTATCCGTAACCACCGAACATGTCAATTATTGGTGAAGCCACGTGCACTATTCAACGGTGCCATTCGTCGCTATCGTTCGATCTTCGACCACACCACGTGTCAACCATCAGGAGGCGCATGCACTATGTTTCGTCTCTGATGGACCTCTAGCTGTGTTTCGAACAGAAGATGTCTCGACGTCTGTACTGGCTCCGCTGTGGACTCTCAACCTCCCTCGGTCATCCCAAAGCCTCCCTCGTCATGTTGTGTTGTCTATTTCTTCGGTCATGCTTCACCGCCGACCGCTGTCGCCAGACCACCTCCGTCGCCGTCAGCTTGTCCTCGCCGGTGAGCTTTGCCCTGCCTCGTTCCACTGCCCTCGTTGCGCACGTCAGCCAGCTGACGTCGGACTACACCATGCCCAGGCGACGTTTTGACTTCTCAGTGAACGCCGTCCACATGAGCCGAATCTCCGACAACTGGGACCCACCTGCCAGCCGCCACTAGTCTGTGGACATGTGAACTAGCCTAGTCGAGTCAGCAGCCACACAAGCACCCATGTCAGCCCTAGAGTCCACGTGGCTACCACATGTTAGCCACGTTAGTGCCACATTAGCAAAACCAAGCCACCTGTTGCCACATTAGCCCACGTGTCAGCCACATTAGCACCATGTTAGCAAAACTAAGCCATCTCGTGCCCTAGAGTCCCAGAAGTCTATTACCTTGATTAGTTCAGAAGGAAAAAAAGTGAAATTTGCAGCTAGCATGAGTCAGCCAAAGAAGGTTATGGTTTGCCAGAGGAAGAGAATCTTGTTAGAAGATGTGCTAGTTATCAGAGAGTATCCCGATGTATTTTCAGATAATCTTCTCGGAATGCCACCTGACCAAAAAGTTGAGTTTTTGATTGAGCTAATACCTTGTACATCGCCAATTTTCAAGAGACTGTACCAGATGCCTGCCAATGAGTTAGCTGAATTGAAGAAGCAAATTCAGGAGTTGTTGGACAAAGGTTATGCCAGACTTAGCTTATCTCTGTGGGGAGCGCTAATGTTGTTCTTCAAGAAAAAGGATAGCAGTTAGCGTATATGCATGGATTACTGAGCACTCAATGAGGTTACCTTCAAGAACAAGTATCATTTGAACAAGATTGATGATTTATTTGATCAGCTTAAGGGAGTTGAAGTGTTCTCCAAGATTAACTTAATGTCAGGATACTATCAGATAAAAATTCATCGAGAAGATATATCTAAGACAACATTTTTGACTCGATATGGTCCATACAAGTTCATAGTGATGTCCTTTGGTTTACCCAATGCCCCAGCCTATTTCATGTACCTGATGACATTTTGATGGAGTATTTGGACAGGTTTGTCGTTTTGTTTATTGATGACATTTTGATTTACTTGAAGAATGAGAAAGAGCATGAGGAACATTTGAGGCTAGTTTTGCAGAAGCTTAGGGAGCATAAGCTATATACCAAGTTTAGCAAGTGTGAGTTTTGGATGAAGAAAGTTGCTTTCTTAGGCCATGTCATCTCAGTAGAGAGAGTTATAGTTGACCTCAGAAAAGTAAAGGATGTGCTTGATTGAAAATCACTGTCGTTAGTGACGCAAATCAAAAATCTTCTTAGAATGGCCGGTTATTACCGTTGCTTTGTCGAAGGATTCTCCAGTGTAGCTAGGCCGCTTACTCAGCTGTTAAAGAAGGAAAAAAAATTGTTTGGACACTAGAGTGCGAGAAGAGTTTTCAACAGCTAAAGGAGTATTTGACTACAGCCCCAGTGATAGTATTGCTAGACATTAATAAGGACTTTGATATGTATTATGATACTTCCTGCAAAGGTTTGGGATATGTGCTAATGCAAGATAAAAGGCAAAGGATAAAAATATTCAGCGGATCAAGACAAATATGAGTAAAGGTAAAGTAGCAGGATTTACAGAGCTTGACAAATGAATCTTATGGTTTAAGAAGCGTTTGTGTGTGCCAAACAAAAAGGAGTTGAAGGAGTTGTTGCTCAAGAAAGTTCACGAGTCATTGTGCTCAATTCACCCAAGTAGCACCAAGATATACTAAGACATCAAGGATAAATATTAGTTTCTAAGCATGAAGTGTAAGATAGCAGAGTATGTTGCACTTTATGATGTGTCTCAAAGAGTAAAGGCTTAGCATCAGAGACCAGTGGGTTTGCTGCAACCGATGAGGATTCCCGAGTGGATGTGGGAAGAAGTTGGCATGAATTTTATTATAGGATTGCCTAAGACCAAGGATAGTTTCAATTCAATTTGGGTAATTGTGGATCATTTGACAAAGATTGCTCATTTTATTTTAATCAAGGCAACCAATGCAGGTGATAAATTGATAGAGTTATATATGTCAAGAATTGTGAGCCTGCATGGAGTGCCCAAGAAAATAGTGTCAGATCGTAGATCGTAGTTCACTTCACAATTTTAGGGGAGTTTCTATGAAGCAATGGGCACACATTTGAATTTCAATACAGCGTATTATCCCCAGACCGATGGTCAGGCTAAGAGCTTGTGTGCTAAATCATGGAGCCAAGTGGGATAGTTGTTTGTCTTTCATAGATTTCTCTTATAACAACAATTACCAAACCAGTTTGCAAATATCACCATTTGAACCTCTGTATGGCGGAAAATGTAGAACTCCTCTCAATTGAGAAGAGATGGGAGAAGGCTAAGTTTTTGGACCAGATTGTTTAAAGGAATCTGAGAAAATGTTTGATTAATCTAGAAGAGGTTAAAGACTACTTAGACTAGACAAAAAAAGCTATGTGGATACTCGTTGTCAAGAGTTGAGCTTCGAGCCAAATGATTATGTGCATCTCAAGATTACATCATTCAAGGGTGTTAAGAGATTTCAAATGAAAGAAAAGTTTGCACCAAAATATGTGAAACTATTCAAGATATTAAACTACAAAGGAGATGTTGCTTATCAGTTGGAGCTGCCTGCATCCTTCAGTGGGATACATGATGTCTTCCATATGTCCCAGTTGAAGAAGTGTTTGTGTGTGCCCGAGGAGGTAGTGCTAGTGGAAACTGTTGATCTTCAGGAGGATCTATCTTACAAGGAGCATCTTGTCAAAATCTTAGAAGTGTCCAAGCGTGTGACCAGAAGTAAAGTCGTCCGTTTTTGCAAAATTTAGTGGAGCAACCATTCCGACGAGGAAGCCACCTAGGAGCACGAGGAGGATCTTAGAACAGAGTTTCCAAATCTATTCTCTTAGTCAGCCAGAATCTCAGGGTCAAGATTCTGTTGAAGGGGGGAGGTTTGTAACATCCTGATTTTCAGAATTTATTTGAAACTTTAAAAAGAAAATTCACCATTTATATTCTTTGGATTTAATACAAGCTTTAATTAAATTTTTTATTAATTAAAAGGATTTAATATGACCAATATAAATATTAACAATTATTGTAGATATTTTATTTGGGTTCCTTGTCTCTCAAGGAATTTTCTTGAATTTGCTGTGAATTTGTTTGGATTTATTTGCTATTTTCTAGAGTTTTTTTAATTTTATTGAATTTGTGAAAATAAAAAATCCTCAAAAATCTTTAAACAGTAATGCCCGAGCCCGTTACTTTTCCTTCCATCCCAGCCTTCGACCCGCCACGCTAACACGCATCGGCCATCACCGCTTAGCTGTCCAATGAACATGTGTCAATCAACGGTGAAGCTGCAAGCATTGTTCATTGTGCCATCCGTCGCCATTGTCCGATCTCCGACCTCACAACGTGTCAATCATCGGGAGGCGCGTGCACTGTGCCGCCTCCGCCATGGACTCTCAACCGTGTTTGACTCCATCTCCTCATGATCCATGCTTAAATAGCAGCCGCCTCCCTTATTCTTCACATCCCAAATCGGCCCACGTCGAGTCATGTTGTCACCGAACTCTGCCACCGCCTCATGGGTCTTCTCTGACGCTGACGAACAATGCCTCTACGCCGTCACTTTCTTTAGTCCTGCTCCACCACCGACCATCATCGCTAGACCACCTCCACCACCGTCCGCTTGTCCTCACCAGTGAGCGCCGCCCTCATCGTGCAGAATGCCGCATCGCTCACACACCGCGCGCGCCCACTTAAGCGTCGCTCCAGTCCATGCGTCGCACACTCAGTCAGCTGACGTCATACTGCATCATGCCCCGACGATGTTTTGACTTCTTGGTGAACTCTGTCCACATGAGCCGAGTCTCTGATAGCTGGGACTTACCTGCCAGCCTCCACTATTTCATGGACCCGTGAACTAGTCTAGTTGAGTCAACAGCCATGCAAGCACCCATGTTAACCCTAGAGTCCACGTGGCTGCCACATGTCAGCCACGTCAGCAAAGCTGAGCCATCTAGAGTCACATCAGCATGACACATCAGTATCACGTGTTAGCCATGTCAACGCCACATTAGCAAAACTGAGCCATCTAGTGCCACGTCAGTGCTACATGTCAGCCCACACCAGCATGCCATGTCAGCCCTACCTTGCCACCGATCAGCCGTGTGATGGCCACGTGTTCGCCACATCAGCCCTAGCTTGCCACGTTAGCACGCCCAGTCACACCGTTCACTATTCCATGAGCTGAGTCCACTGTAGACTAGTTTTTTCGTGCACCGAATCCATAGCATAGTAGAATTTTCTAATTTTTAGTAGTTTATTGAGATTTAATTTGTTCTACGTTCTCCTTCATCCTAGTTTCGATTGATCTCGTTCTTTTTTCTAAATACATCTAAAATCGAGCTCTATCTTTTGGTTCAAGTTTTAAAATTTTTGAAGTTCATTTGAATTTTATTTGATTTTTTTGTACCTTATTCGATTTCTCTCTCGTTAGACCGTGTCTTTGAATAAGCGGGAGCATCACCAGAAGATTAAGAATTTATAACTAAGCAAGGTCAAGATAAGTCATATTTTTTGATCATGTTAAACCTTATTTTTAAATCTGTTATTTATTTTATTTTAAATTATCATGCATTGCTATTTTAATACAAACCTTTGTACCTGATAGTTATTCTCTAACTTGATTAATTCCATATTGATAATTTGAATGTCATGATTTCATTGTCACCATAGGATGAAAAATTATTTAGTGATACCATACTAGTTGTCATATGGATTGTACGATTACTTTGTTTAGCTATACTTATAGTTACGTTGGGCTCAACATCCCATGAGAGTAATTAATTAATTTGACTTAATGAGATATTGAATCATGATTGTAGCACAGTTATAAAATTTATGTGCTATGATATTGGTGTATCATTGGTTGGTTATACAAAATTATTTTTCACTTGGGTGATTGATCGTGCAGTAAAGGGGGAAATGTGAATTCACTTCAAGGGATATGGATGTCTCACCTCGGTAATATCTAAAGACTTAACTTTATGCGCCATTGATCTGAGTCTAACCCTAAGACTGGGTTGCTAGATATTGCATATATGGTACTTGGAATAGGCCAACAAGGTAGAGTGACAACGATGCTCGGGTTTCACCGTCAAGTTCAGGCCGCATCATTTTCAGCACAATGTTCATGAATGTGTCTTCACGGTGACCTTTGAGAACTTATTCGATCTCTTCACAGTCAACGCCCTCGACGCTTCACTTGTTCGATGCTGGACATTATAAGTGTGAACAATCACGATCTACGTTCATGTAATACCGATAAATGTCATATATAACCCATTGCATTTGTGTGTCCATATATATACCGAGAATTACATTACGACAGCATTGGTGGCTTACCGCAATAAGAAATTTATACTTATGCCCTACAATCAGGGGTAAGTGCTGCACTAGTGGCAATACTTATTAATTTGTACTTTATAAGCAACATGAAATTAGGTTTAATAACCATGGCGATATACCTGTGTAGGTTCCACTGGATTCTAATTGTAATTATACCAAAATAGAACAGGATAATATACCTTGATTCCCTAAAAAAGAACAAAATCAACTTCACAGTTATCTGACGATTAATCGACTCGTAAACACATTTCCTTCATAGATAACTCTATTATAATCTTTCTTTCCTATCCAATGACTAAGGCTAAAGATTAATGTGTACTAAGGCTAACTTTTTGGAATCACGTAGGTCGTTCGTCATGTACGTTGCAGAAGTACAAAAATCCAAGGGAGGGATCAACGCCTTACGACATGATCTAGATTTCTCGGTATTCGCTAATACACATTAATCTTATATATATAACACTTCTCAAATTAACAAATTATATTTTTACAGTGCCACCAGCAGCCACCAGGTAACACCTGTGGATTCTATGTTTGTTTCCACATGCAACTACTCCTCGATTCCTCGAAGACTAATAATCATCAGGTTTGTCAATATTGCAATAATTATTTCATACTTATCAAGTTATATATGTATGCGCGACATTGATATTTCCATCGATAGGTTGCGCCCATCGCTACAACTGCGTTGGAGCAGACTAACTTTGCAAAAAATTTAGGAGAGTGTGCGTACTTCTTAATGTCTAAAGTCATAAAATCAAATAGAGAGTTCAACAATATAGAATGAATTTGATTGCGATAAAATTTACTTTAATTTGTACATATGTGTATTTGTTAATGAGTAATTTATTTTATTTTAGTTAATTGATTTGTGAATTAGATGTTCTTGTTTCTGAAATAAATAAATATAAATTGGATGTATACTGTATTAATCTGCTTATTTCAGAGGGCATGGTTAGTATTTCCTAAGGCTAGCTAACAAACAGAAATAAATTTAGAAATAAAAATAAATATCACAGACGGTTTCAACTACAAATCATCTGTGATATTGAACTATCATAGATGATTTTCAATTGAAACCGTCTGTGATATCTAATGTATCATAGATATACACTACTACAAAATAGGCTATACTGGACGGGTAAATCACAGACGGTTCATACGAAACCGTCTGTGCTTAACTATCACAGATGGTTCATACTACCACCCGGCTGTGATACTGTCACAGACGGTTATTAGCACGACCCGTCTGTGATAATCGAGACATCACAGACGGTTCGTGTTAATAACCGTCTGTGAAAGTTCACAGACAGTTTGTTATACGAACCGTCTGTGATAATAGAGACATCACAGACGGTTCGTGTTAATAACCGTCTGTGATAAATTGCACTATTAATACTTGGACGGTGTCGACATCGATCTGTCTTGATTGCGCTGCATCGGTGGAGCAAGGCAGCCAGCTTTAGGGAGTTCGGGGGTGAAAATATATCGTCGTCTTCTTAGTGATCTAATCAGAGGTTAGTACTCAATTACTTTTAATTATGCTTCTATACATGTTTTTGTAATGGATGGCCAGAGATGATATAACTTATATGCTATGTACGTAGTGGCGGTAATAATCATTTTTTGCAACTATTTGTTAGTTGTGTAGCTAGCGTAGATAGATCGAAGTTGGATGTACGTTGAGAACCGTGTGAGTGAAGAGTATATTATTGGCGTGTCTGTTTTTAGAAGAGCAGCCGAGCTGGATATGTTAAAGAAGGGGATAAAATATATGTACTGTCCATGTATTGATTGTGATAATCTCAAGGTGTTTAGCAACTCAGTGCAGATCGAAACTCACTTGATTCGAAGGGGTTTCAGAAAAGGGTACAAATGTTGGACCAGTCACGGTGAAGAGAAGTGTACACAAGAAGCTGGTAGTTATGACATAGTCGAGGGGGACAACGATATACCAGTTGTGGACTGTGCTTTTGATCATGAGGCCGCGGATGGATCGCAGGATGACAATCTGGATCAGATGTTACGTGATGCAGAAGGGAACTACAGTGAGAGAGAGTTTGGTAAATTCGAGGGCTTGATAAAGGACTCGGAGAAACCTTTGTTCTCGGGATGCAAGCCGCAATACACGAGGTTGTCATCAGTTCTAGAACTACTGAAATTGAAGGCAAGCAATGGTTGGTCCGATAAGAGTTTCACGGCATTATTAGGTCTCCTAGCGGACATGCTTCCAAAGGGAAATGTGTTACCAAGAACCACCTACCAAGCCAAGAAGATTCTTTGTCCATTAGGAATGTAAGTAGAAAGAATACATGCATGTCCGAATGATTGTATCCTGTACCGTAAAGAGTATGCTAGCTTAAATATTTGTTCGGTGTGCAAAGCATCCCGATACAAGCGTAAAAATGACTCTGATGATGGAAAGGGCATCGAGGTGAAGCAAGAACCTCCTGCTAAGGTGTTGTGGTATCTTCCTGTAATCCCCCATTTGAAGCGTTTATTTGCAAACTGCAAGGATGCAAGGTTGATGCGTCGGCACTTGGAGCAGCGTAAGAAAGACGGAATGATAAGATATGTTGCTGATTCTGCCCAATGGAGGAACATCGATAGGATGTTTGTAGATTTCGGTGTGGAACCGAGAAATATAAGGTTTGGGTTAAGTACAGATGGAATAAATCCTTTTGGTAACATGAGCAGCCGACATAGCACCTTCCCCGTGACTCTATGCATGTACAACCTTCCTCCTTGGCTGTGTGTAAAGCGAAAGTATATTTTGATGTCACTACTTATCCAAAGGTCGAAGCAACCTGGTAACGATATTGATGTGTTTCTAGCACCATTGGTAGAAGATCTTGTAATACTGTGGAACGAAGGGGTACATGTATGGGATGCGGACAAATGAGAGAACTTGACTATACGCGCTATGTTGTTCTGCACCATTAATGATTTTTCGGCCCTTGGTAACCTATCAGGGTTGAGTACAAAAGGAGCCAAAGCGTGTCTGCACTGCTTAGATTATACGGAGAGTGTGTGGTTGAACAACTCGCGTAAAACTGTGTACATGCGTCACCGTAGGTTCCTTCCATGGTATCACCCATACCGCAAGATAAAGAAACAATTTGATGGAAAAAAGAAGATGACTCAGTATCAAAACCTTTTAACGGGAAAGAGGTGTATGATATGGTCAAGGATATAAACGTTGTGCTTGGAAAGGGGCGTAAATTGAGGAAGAACATGTGGAAAAAAAGGTCAATATTTTGGAACTTACCTTATTAGGAGCACTTAGAAGTTCACAATTGCATCGATGTTATGCACATAGAGAAGAATGTATGTGACAGTTTGATTGGTCTCTTAATGAATATTCCTGATAAAACTAAGGATGGTGTTAACGCAAGGCGTGACTTGGTCGCTATGAACATCAGGACCAAGTTAGCACCGATAGGGACCGATAAAGGCCGGACATACCTTCCCCCAGCTTGCTACACTCTGTCTAAGTCCGAGAGAACTGAACTGTGCCAGTCCTTACATGGTGTGAAAGTTCCATCCGGACACTCCACCAGCACAAAGAAACTTATTTCCATGGAACATTTGAAATTAATTGGCATGAAGTCCCACGACTGTCATGTGCTAATGACACAAATGCTACCTGTTGCAATTAGAAGTATTTGCCAAACAAGATTCGAGTGACAATCATAAGGTTATGTTATTTCTTTAACGTAATTGCTCAGAAGGTCATTGATCCCGATGGACTAGATGCTCTGCAAACCGAGGTGGTGACAACTCTATGTCATCTAGAGATGTATTTTCCTCCATCATTTTTTGATATCATGGTCCATCTCATTCTCCACCTTGTGAAAGAGATAAAAATATGTGGACCCGTGTTTCTACGTCATATGTACCCTTTCGAGAGGTACATAGGAATTCTCAAGTCCTATGTACGCAATTGATCTCGACCGGATGGTAGCATCATCGAAGGTTATACAACAGAAGAGGTCATTGAATTCTGCATCGGCTACATGGCTCAGGTCGATCCGATAGGTGTACCTGTATTTCGTCACGAGGTAAGTCTAGAGGGTATCGGGACTATCGGAAGGAAAGCAATAACTCCGGATTAAAATACGTATGCTCAAGCCCATTTCACGGTTTTACAACATATGACTGAAGTGACCCCATATATTGAAGAGCACAAGGACATGCTACGTCAAGAGAATGCAGGCCAGTCAAAAGTTTAGATCACAAGACAACACAACCGTCAGTTCAACGAATGTTTGAAGGCGCATTTGACTAGGAGGTCGTCAAGTGAAACACTACAATGGTTGGCAAAAGGCCAAAATTTACAATTGTGACATGACAAGGATACGACATTAATGGCTACACATTTTATACAACAGATCAGGATAAAAAGAGCACAGTGCAGAACTCAGGTGTCCGCATAGATGCCTATGATGCGCATGTCAGTACCGCTGGCCCAAGCTTGTACTACGGGCTTATAGAGGAGATTTGGGAGCTTGACTACGTAATTTTCAAGATTCCTCTATTTCGGTGCCATTGGGTCCATCTCCCATGGGGTGTAAAAGTCGACAAGTACGGTGTCACTTCTCCGTGGACAACGAATGTGTAGGATACAAAGATGAACCATTCGTACTCGCGAGGCAAGTTGTTCAAGTATTTTATGTAACCGACCCGGCAAATAAGAAGCGACATGTAGTTCTTCAGAGAAAAAGAAGGATTGTTAGAGTTGAGAATGTTGTGGATGAGGAAGAGTACAATCAATTTGATGATTTGCCTCCATTCGGAGATGGCATCAGGCTCGAGGAAGAATAAGGAGATGAAACAAGCTATATGCGTGTCGATCATCGTGAAGGACTTTATTTAAAATTAAATAGCTATGTGTAATAAATGTAACTATATATATTTTATTGTAATTGTAAAACGACTCAGGAACTGTGATGTATTTGTGAATTTGCATTTATATATATAAGTGAATTGAATGCTGGTAGGTGTAGTTATATTCATTACACTCTGTGAGGTCTTATTGAATGCTGATAGTGTAGTTACAATAGCCAGCGGGCAAAGGCTTATTACAGACGGTTATAAACATAAAACCATCTGTGATAGTTATCACAGACGGTTCTAAACTTATCACCGTCTGTGATAGTATTACTATCACCGACGGTTCTTAACTAAGAGTCATCTGTGATAATGTAATATCATAGACGGTTTAGTTATAGAACCGTCTATGATAGAACTATCACAAACGGTTCCTTGATGGAACCGTCTGTGATAGTTTTCCTTATAAATACCCGCAGCTAGGGCACAGATTCCGCACTCACGCACTCTAGATCTCCAGCGCCCCTGGTATATTATTGCTCTCTCGCGTCGCCCTTCCCTCCTGACGCTGCCGCCGCCGCCGCTGGTCGCTCCCGACGCAGCTCCCTCCCGCCGTCGCTCCCTCCCAACGCCTTTCCCTCCCCTGACTCCGGTGCCCTCCTCTCCCGACTCCGGTGCCCTCCTCCCCCGACGCCGCTCCCTCCCCCGAGCCCGGTGCCCTCCTTCCCCGACGCCGCTCCCTTCCCTGAGCCCGGTGCCCTCCTTCCCTGACGTCCCTCCCTCCCCCAAGCCCGGCGGCCCCCCGACTCTAGCTCCCTCCTCCCCCGTGAGCCCCGCGCACTCCTCCCCCGACTCCGGTGCCCTCCTCCCCCGACTCTAGCTAGGTTTTAGATTTGTTTCATGTAGTTATTTCATGTTTCACATAGAATAATGAAGATACGTTATTCATGTTTCATGTTTCATATATTGATATATATGCTACATTGTCACATTGATATATATCCTACATTGTCATATTGACATGTATATATATTGATATGTGTGTGTGTATATATATGCTACATTGTAATATTGATATATATGCTGTCCGAATTTACACTGCTGGATTGATGAATATGTTAAATTCATTTGTCATCTGTATTTGGATATGTGTTATATTTCAAATGGTATGTTCAATTCATATGATTACATACATGTTATGATATTTGTATTTCGATTGATGTCATCTTTGTGCTCACATAATCATACTAGAATTATATTGCTATATATGAATTATTAGCAGCTATAGCTAGAGATATACCACACCTCACTACGTCCACATAGTCATCCAAAAATATATGCCACATAGACCTTCAAAGGGCATGAAGCTAGTGACACACTCGAGTGTATCCGTTTTAATGAACTGGATACACTAGTTTGTGTCATTTGCTTCATAGAACTTTGCTTAGGCCCACACCTCATTGTGTCCATACAGTCGTCTAAAAATTTTTAGTACATGCCACATAGACCTTCAAAGGGCATAAAGCTAGTGACACACTCTAGTGTATCGGGTTCAATGAGCTTGATACACTAGTTTGTATCATTTGCTTCATAGAATTTTGTTTAGGCCCACACCTCACTACGTCCACACAGTCGTTCAAAAATATATGACACATAGACCTTCAAAGGGCATGAAGTTAGCGACACACTCGAGTGTATCTGTTTCAATGAACTGGATAAACTAGTTTGTGTCATTTGTTTCATAGAACTTTGCTTAGACCCACACCTCATTGCATCCACACAATCATTCAAAAATTTTTAGTATATGCTGCTCTTGTTAGCTACAAGGTCTATTTCGAAGGCCCATAGCTCACTGCAGTTAATTTTTTTCTTAGAAGAGAGATGGCGTCCTCACAGTCTTCGTCGTCGTCATCTGGGTTTCACGCTCTCAAGATTGGGAAAACTAAGCGTGGCCGAGTATCGAAAAGGCCAGATGGCCGAATGACCATCACGGTGGTCTCTCCGGATGATGTCTCTCTGCAACCGAAGAAAGCAGTGGCATCATTTCGGAGTACCTGCGGGATAATTGGAAGGGAACGGGTCCCCATCACCATAGCAAGCTAGAGAGAGTTGTCAATGGATCACAAAAATCAGCTATAAGAGTAAGTTACAAATTTGTTCGAGATCCCAGCAGAAGTACAGGGACTCGTGAGACGGCACGCACTCCTCACAATGGGAAAAGCATGGAAGAATTTTAAGAGCACTCTTGTGATGCGGTACGTGGCCAAGGATCTCACGCCGTTCACGAAGTATCCTTTCGTGTCGCCGGAAACATGGGAGCCTTTGTGCAGATGAAGACAACGACCAAATTTGAACAACAAAGTGTGGCGCACATGGCTATCCAATCACAAAACACTCATCCTCACAGACTCGACACCGCTGGGTACGCGGGTAAAATCCCGCAGTGGAGGATGCAGGACGAGGTCGCACTCCGATCGGAGGCCTCCCCACCATTTGCCAGGATCGCAAACGAGCACGCTCGAAACTGGTTAAGAGCAAGGTCATCAACCACATCTTCGGGTGCTTCTTTCAAAAACCCCGCAGATGAGGAAGTGTCCCAACGCCTGGTAAGATATGTTAAACTACATAGTTGTTAACACCTCTTGAACTTCATGGGTTCAAAAATAACATGATTAATTGCCTCTTGCAGCAATCATTGACTGCCGAATCTTCTCGTGGATTCTTTCAAGAATACAGGGAGAGAGATTTACTATCACAGGCCTTGAAAAACAAGGAGCACCCAGGTGCACACGAGGCTTGGGGGTTTACGTATCTTGGAAGTACGGATTTTCAAATTACTCCGAGACATAAGAGTAGGAAGATATCCAAGGCGTACCGCGACGACCAAATAAAACAGGAGCTTCGTGCTCAACTTCAGGAACAACTATCTGCCTCACTTCAAGAGCAGACTACCTCACTTCGAGGAGAGATAGATTCATTGAGGGAAGAACTGAGACAAGTCCGCAACCAATCGCAACCCACCCCTACTCTCGCGGTACCCGGTCCCCTCAGCGTTGCGATGGCTGCGCGTCCACACCAATTACTGAACATAGCGACGCCCACTTACCTATCGATGACATTCAGGTAATGCACCTCTTTAGAATGCTGCATAGATCTCTCTGGTGGACGCCTTAACTCAGCTTGTGTCGTCATGTAGGGACCCATGCCTTACATCCTCAGAGTCAGGCTTGTTGGCTCTATTCCCATTGACGCTGGGCGGGGGATGGCGTATCCATTGCTGTCAAGTACGCTAGTGCACGGTATACAAGTAGATACCGGTTTCACAAAGGTCCAAGTGGACATCATTAATGATATTTTTAAGATCGTCCCTCTTGAGAAGCCCCCAAACGAAGAGATTAAGACATTAGGAGATGCTATCCACACATTCGTTCAGTGGCCCAAGCGGGACATTGCCCTCGACTTGTCCGTGCCACGATCTCCACATCCAGTGTCCCAAGAGGGACATCACCCTGGACCTGTCACATCGGCTCCGGTGGCTCCACCTCCAGCTCCGGTTCAGAAACCTATTGCATCGGCTCCCGCCGAGACACCACCAAGACCGTCTCGTAAGAGAGAATCTAAGACTCAAGGGAAGAAAAATAAGGCTCCCGTGACATGAAAGTTCACTCTAGGAGTGTCGTTGGTCCTTGAGTCACAATTACCCCGGCTTGACATGATTTGCAATACATTGCATGCCTGGTACATGCAGAAGTTCAACATGAAGCCAATCCGGCAGAGTGCATTCATTCTGAAATATACGGAGCAGCATTTCCTCCATGACACAGGCTACATCGTCGTGACATTGGAAGACTTATTTTTACTATTCAATCTCGACGAACTCGACGCCTCGCTTGTACGCTGCTAGACACTGTAAGTGTACTGTACAATGAAGTTCTACATTCACGTTATACCGATAAATGTCATTACTCTTTCCTTATATATAGATCCATGGTCCAACAAGTCCGGCGATCGCGACAACCGATGGGTTTCCTCGACCCTCACTTGGTCTCCGATCCAGTTATCAAAGATAATGAATCCTTCGTGCAAGATTACATAACGAGAGGATTGCTTGCTCACATCGACAAGGAGTACGTCATGTTTCCTTTCAACCAAGGGTAAGTGCTTCACTAGTTACCACACATGTTTTATTTGTACTTTACATGCAACATGAACTTAGGATTAATCACTATGGTATGTACATGATTAGGCAACACTGGATTTTGATTGTGATTATACCAAAGTAGAGCAAGATAATATACCTTGATTCCCTACTTAGGAGCAACCACGACTTCAGTCGTGTGGAAGAAGTACTTAACAAGTAAACTCATTTTCTCCATACATAACTTTATTGTAATATTTCCTTCGTTTGCAACGACCGAAGCTAACTTTTTTGAATCATGTAGGTCGTTTGCCACTTATGTTGCTCACGGAGGAAGACACGATAAATCTAGTGACACGCTGCGACACAACACGCGATTTCTGGTACCCGCTACAACACAACAATCCTACATCACACTTTGTTATAATGCCTCTAGAATTTACAATACCTATATACGTAATGCTATTTTTGAAGTGCCACCAACATCTACAGGGCAACGTATGTGGATTCTACGTTTGCCGCCATATGAAGGATATCATGGATAGTAAGATCAATGATCCAGAGGTTTGTCATGTCCTTGCAATAATTATTAATTTTTGATTATATATGTATATATATACACACACATGCTAATTAATGACTTATTACTCCTAACGACAGCGGGTGGACTTCGACGTAAGTACATATGATCTTGATCAACTCGTCGAAATTCGTGCAACACTTTTCGAGTTCTTACTAGGACAGTGTATAAACAAGGCTGGAGAGTTCTACCGCGGCAATGGTGATAATTAAATGTTGAAACATTGGATGCAATTGTACAAATCACTCAGTTGTGTGCTTAATCAAACAATTCATTTGTCAGAACAGTGTAACGATTTTCATTCTATATTTGTATGTGATCTGTTGGCCGTTTGTTACATTCGTAATTCACTTTGAGTTGCAATTAACTTATCTGTGTAACTTTGAGTTGCAATATATATGATTCATTTATCGATCCGTGTCTGCAATGTATGTGATTCTATATATGTTGTAATCTTGTTGCTTGCTTTCAGAGGGCATGGCTAGAATATCCTGAGGCTAGCCAAAAAACGGCAAATAAAACTCTTGTTGCAATTGCTATCACGAGGCGGTTCGTTGTTGAAAACCGTCGTGATAGTCTACTTTTGAGCGGTTAAAAACAACAAGCGTCGTGATACACAATATCACGAGCGGTTCTTGTTCCTAACAAATGCGTGATCTCATCTACAAACCGCTCGTGATATTATGTATCACGAGCGGTTAGAACTAAGAACCGTCGTGATATTGTGTGTATCACGAGCGGTTGTTATTTTTAACCGTCTGTGAAAGTAGACTATCACAGACGGTTGTTTATAAAAATCGTCTATAATGTAAGTTATCACAGACGGCTCCCGAGCCGTCTGTGATAACCACCTATTATCATTGACACATAAAAGCAGGCGGTTGGCAAAATGCGTGATGACGATTTCGAACCGCTCGTGATAGGCCTCGTCTCAGTAGCGTTGATAGTTTTAACTATAAACCATTTGTGATAGTTCAATATTACAAACGGTTTATAGTTGAGATCGTCTGTGATACTTATATATCACAGACGGTTTGTTATTGAAATCGTATGCGATAGTTGTGTCATAGACGGTTCGAAAGCAGCCTATGATGATTTCATATTATTACTAACCTATAAAGTTAGATGGCTCATAAAACCGTCTGTAATAACATTTCTGAACCGTCTATGATGATTTTTTTTTACAGTAGTGTAGCTAGCATGATCACATGCATGTGATAATGCACATCAATTATTGTTCGTGGAGACCACGTACGTCCAGATGCATCACGCACGCACGGATGGATGCCAACTAGCAAAGGGTTCGTAGGACCAGATGGAACCCTCGATCTCCTCTTCACGCGTCCGGTACAGGAATATTGTGGATCGATGTTGCCAAATGTGAGAAGATCATGCTGGCATTTCTAGGGTAGCTGCTGAGCTAGCTCCACTTCTGCACTTCGTCTAATTCATTCTTGATCGTAAGAGTTATCTCCACAAGTAGGAACATTGGGTATGGATTGATGTGATGATGAAAGCTAGACTTGTCATGGGACCCCGAAGAAAAAGAAAAGGGGATATAGAGAAGATTACCGCCTTGCTCTTCTAGTTTCCACATGTACGTCTACGTACCTCGCAAGGAGTCGGAGAGGCGGGGATGGGAGCGGAAGTGGTTGTTTGCTTTGTTGCCATACTTTGCCGTAGAAAAATTAACCAGTTTGGCATTTTTGTGGGATCTGTTTCCGTTTGGTTACTAACCGTAGTTTTTGTTCACCACAGTTCCTCAGCGCCATGAATCTCTTATCATAGACACAATTTCTGCCAAGATTTGCCAAACTTGATGACCATAATAAGTGTAGCTTGTCACACTTTGCCACACACTAAACATTAGAGCAATTTTGGACCATTCTATTCAAAGAACAGCCAAATGGGCTAGATTTTTTTTGTTCAGGTTTTGCTAATTCTTAGTTGCCTAATTTTTTTTATCTCTCACTCACCTAAAATAGCACAGTACTAACCCAAAAATTGCAGTGCTACAAAACGTGCGATTTTACTATAGCTTTATTGCAATTTTTAGTTCTATTTATTTTTGTATTTGTAAGGTTTACTTTATTTTTTATCTAGGCTAATTTTTTTTGTGTTTTTGTACTTTGTAGTGGTTCACCAAACTTCTTTTTTGCCTATGTTAGAATAGTTCTTTGTTTCACTCTTAGCGATGAGAGTGGTTATATCTTCGTCCATTGGTCAAGAAAAGTAACTGAAAATTAGCAGTCGTTTGAGGAATAGACAACCCCTTATTGCCACCCCAAAACACGCACTATTCAAAAGTACAACTTGTGATATTTGCAATCCAAGTTGGCCACCCAAAATTTGTTTCTCCTCATGTTTGGCATTTCCTTACATTTCCATCTATTCCATTTTTCTCATTAGTGAAGGGACAAAATTGCCCCTGCTGGACCAACATACTCTTGGTCTGGTTGAGCCAGCTGATCCAAACCGAATATAAGAGTATAAGACCATTCCATGAATCCATTGTCTCAATTCTCAAGAGCCCAATCCATTCCCTCCCGTCTCTCCTACAAGCTCTTTGAAACGCTCTGTCACTCCCAGCCAATTACTCTAGGTTACTTCAAAGCAGGGTTTTGATTACCGTTTTTAATTTTTTATTGGAGGTCACCGATAGAACCGATTATAGCGATTTTTGGAAAATTTTGGTTCTTTTCGTGCCTAAAATTTCAAATGAAATTCAGAATTCAAATAAAAATTGGCCAAAAAATAGTTGAAAACATCGGAGCAATTTCAGGCAGTATTCTCAGACACATACACATACATTCATAAACACATCCATGTAAACCCTAAACAAAATCTGTTGTAAACATATTCCTTGACAACACAAGCGAGTTTTGAGCTATTGCATAAATTCTTCGATGATCTAATAATAAGAATTCATAGGGCGGTGACTGAGTTTACATGATATGCCATTGCTAAAGCCGCACCATTGCTATGCTAAGGCCACACCACCGCACACGTCGATCCACTGCTCGCAGCCACTCCGCGCCTCGCCATCAGTGTCACCGTGGCCACCCCCACCTCCTAAACCTTATCCTACCCTCGCTCAGGCAACCTCATCGCCATAGCTCCCCACCGTCGATCTCCTTGGTGCCACCACGGGCGTCACCACCGCTATCCCATCTAGGACCACATCGGACCAGGCTACCACCACCACGAGATTCCTCATGTCCACACCATGGTCATGTGCCCGCAAATCGGCCGAGGGACCACCAGAATTAGCCTCCGACGAGCCCACCTCTGCTTCACCCCGGTCGCCATCTCTGCCCCCTCGTGTCTCCCTGCAAGACATTGAGAGCTTGAGGAGGAGCTCGGGATGGGTCATCGGTGTCGCCCTACACTTCCATCTGCTCCCGATTTGCGATTTGGATGAGAAGAGAATGGATCAGAGGAGGAAGAGCCAAAGAGGAGCTCGCTTGCGAACAACCGCCAAGAGGAGACGCGAGTCAGATTGAAGGCTCCATCTGTTAGGGTAGCGTTTAGAGGATATAGAGTGGGCTAGTTTGGGCTGCTTTTGTTTTCAAATTGGATTAAAAGTTTTAGATCCGATTTGTAAACTAACCAGTGTTGACCGTAAAAACAGTTTTCGCCGAAAATCAGAAAAATATCGCCCGTAAAGTCATCCCTGCTTCAAAGAGCACCATACCCTACCGCCTCACACCTGAGCACCCATCAACAATGACTAGCCTCCACTTCACTATCCTCCTACTCGCCGTGAGCCGCCTCCTGCTGCTCGCCGCGGCGTCGCCGGCATTGCCGGACCCGACGTCACTCGAGCCGTCGCTGCTCTTCCCCTCGGCCGGCGCCTCCCCGGCGAGGCCCGCCGCCGCATCCACCATCCCGGCCTTCCCGGAGCAGTCCGAGGCCGCCGCGGCCTCATCCGTCTGCCAGCTCACCCCGTCCCCGCCGCTCCTCCCGGCCGTCCTCGCCTCCTGCAACGCCGGCGGCGGGGCGCGCTCCCGCCGCGGCTGCTGTGCTGCCCCGCGCTGGCCACGTGGCTGTACGCCGCGTACGCGCCCACCGCGCTGGCAGGTGGCGGCGGGGGCGGAGGCCCGGAGCGTCCGGCTGCTTCGGCGGAGGCGGCCGCGGTGGTGGACATGCCGGTGCTGCCAGACGACGCAGAGGAGTGCGCAGGCGCGGCGGAGCGCGCGCTGCTGGCGGCGGGGGCGTCGCTGCCGCGGCCGCAGGGGGGCAGCAACGGGACGGCGTCGTGTGACGTGGCGTTCTGCTACTGCGGGGTGAGGCTGAGGCGGCCGGCGTGCGCGGCGCCGGAGGGAAGGGCGGCGAGGAGGCTGGAGAGAAACTGCGCGCGGCCGGGCCTCGCCGGCTGCTCCAGGTGCCTCCGGGCGCTCAACCAGGTGAGCCTAGCTTACTCGAGAGCTCTCTTTCTTTGGATGCTTCTTTGGTGCAGTGGACTAGGTGTACAACTAACAAACTAGCTACCAACATTTTTTAATGGGAAACTGAAGATTTTGGGCATTTGCTGAAATGCTGGTCATGGATTCATTTCATTGTGTTCCTTTATCTTTAGTAAAAGAAACTTTGTTTTTTTTCACTTTTTAGATGGACAGGGAGTATGATACTAAGTATTTCAGTATGTTCTTTATGTTCTTGAGAATAAGTATTGAATACTCTTGTCCATCTTGGACTCACTTATTATAGCATACAAAAAACTTAGTATTCTAAAAAATTTCATATGACATTTGTAGTATAATTACGATATGGGAGAGCCCTATCTGTCCATCAGATTGTATTTCATCTTTCGAAGGAAATGTGAGAAATAAAAAGGGGTACATCTTTAGGGATAACTAAATATTTCAGATAACATTTTCTTTCTTATATATGTTTACAAAACTACAAATATAATCTTGATAGGTTTAGAAAAATCGCAAATTAATGTAATATGCCAAAAATGTGTTTGTTCTATGTGTCCATGTACAATAGTAAATTGCGCTTTTCTATTTGTAGAACCAATTCTATGAAATTCAGAAATCATTATTGTAGTTTGAGCAAACAAGCTGGATTTATAATTATTTAGAAAATAAGGCATATGTATCGATCAGAATAGACGAATGGACAGTCCAGTATTTATTCATAACCAACAAAAGGTCCGGGAATCTCCAATACGTACAATGCTACAAAATACAGTACAGGGCGCATCTCTTTCTAAAAAATAAGACAGTAGGACCCATGTAAACCAGGGAAAACGCTATTGGTTTATAAATTTTATTGAAGGGTAGCGATAGAACCTAACGGATGGTTATTGGATTTTTTGGATAAAATTTTTAAACAAAAATTTAAAATTTTCAGATTAAAAAAGTTGGGAAAATGACAAAACCAGCACTCAAATCCGACACTGCCCATCCCTGACTTAGAGCCTTCCCACCACGCCATGTGCACGGATTTACCATAAGCGTGTTGCAAATTTCCTTTAGACATTGATGAAAATTGGATAAATTTGAAATATTTTATCTGGTTTGAAATTTTTTTGGACCTCACCAATAACCGCCGGTTTTCGGTGAAATTTCGATGGTATGATTTTCCTACATGTAAACAAGTAAATCACTGATATAGTGACATACTGACATGTACTGCGAGTCTGGAAGAGTCTGATTCAGATTTCTGAACAAAGTTAAGGGTATGTTTTTTGTGGCTATGTCTTATGGTTTTTGGCTGAAATTTTTAAATTTTGGCTATTCGCAATAGAGTTTTCGGAGAGAGACATTCGCTTACGATTTTAGCTGATACAGATGTTGAGCTTTTAACGTGTATTACAATTAATTTGTAGACTCTGTCTTGAAAAATATTCCATTTGAAAGTTAGATAATATAACCAAAGCTAAAAGCCGATTTTAAAAGCCAAAAAAAGCATACCCTAAGAGCGATGAAATTAACCTGAGTAGCTTATCATACAGATACAAAGCACAAAGCTTATGCTGCTCATGGAGTAGTGATACGTGCTGCTCTACCAAAGCTACCTTCCTTTGTTCTTCTCTTATTCTTTGAAGTAATAATGCAACTCCTAATAGGCTCAATTATACTAGGAAGTTAGCTAGTGTGATGAATACTTCTTGAATAGTACTTTTCAATGATTTTGGCATCTGGACACAAATGCATGACCTAACGAGAAGGCTTGATAACACATGCTGGTTTACTATATCATGTAGACTTGTACAGGGTGAGGTGAGTTTTTGGCATATATAGCACAGTTTGAAGGCGTATTTACAACAATATCAGTATGCGTCGAGAATTGGCAAAAATGTCTCTTTTGCCGCTCAGTGACCGGGTGGCATCACCGTGGGGCTGACAGTTGGTTGACGGAGCCTAGCAATCGTGCGACAGGTGGCCTACCGTCCGGCCACCGTGCACCAGGCCATTAGTGTTGCAATTAATTAGTTTAATTAGTGATTACATAATCTATTTACACGCATTGCTCGTAGAATTATTTAGATATAACAAATGAGCACAAAAACTTATGAAATGTTTTGAGGAGCTTCCCGACGTAGCGTACTACATTGTGTAATATGCTCGTAATTTTTTTCGTTCTCAATTTTACTCAAAACTTTATTTACGTAAATTATTTGTATGACTTTTTTTTAATATAGAAGATGAGCTTGAAAAATTATAAAAAGGTTTTAGGATCCTTACACAGTGAACTTGATGATGTATATTTTTATTCAACAACACAAGGAGTACATATAGCAATATAAAAATACATGGCACGGGATATAGCAGCACAAAAAACGTATCGCACGGGATGCAATATGGCCCATTCATCTGAACCACTACTATCTCCTTGCCATGTCTGCCTCCGCATGTGTGAACTTATCTTCTGTTGAGCATGTCCCCGTGGGGTACAATAGTCGGTCCGAAGCTTGCGTGTCGAATCGGAGGAGGTATGGAGATCGTTCAGTCTTTTGAGTGGCGGTGGTGCACCAGTAAGCTAAGTTACACCATGTTGGGTCTGGTAAGCGTCGATGTCCTCCGGCTGAGACATGCTGAATTGAGAGCCACCAGTGATCAAATCTTGAACGAAAGACTTTAGAAATCCCGCTCGTGGTGCAAAGGAGTTCTAGCCTTAATCGTACGACGTACCAGCGAAACCGAATGAGCTCTACCCACCAAAGTCTTCAAACTGTGCGTATGGTGTGAACGACGAGGAGCTCTGGCCTTGATTACTATTTTCGTCATGTAACATATGTTTACATGAAAGATCAATTTTATCAATTGAACCTTTTTCCTTAAGCATACTTGTAACACATTCATACACAGAATGTGAATTTTTTTCCACATAGTTAGGGCACTATAATTTTACCTATTCTAAACAGCATTTTATAAGGCCAGTTACTACAAGGTGGCTGGTAAAGCTGATACCACCTTTTTACTCATTATTGTTGATTAATGGAGTAAGACAACCTAAGATTCTACCATGTTTCTGACGAAACTAGCTAAATCGGCTTGTTTCATGTATAATTTTTTATACTAAATGGACCTTTCTTTTACAATCTACAGAATGATCAATTTTAAGACTGTTGAGTGGATTTTTTGTTGCTTAATACATATATAATGGCAGTATAATACTACAAATTTAAAAAAAGATGAAATAAATAATTACATAAATATATATACATATACATATATAATGGCAATACAATACTACATATTAAAAATTACGATGAAATAAATAAATTACATAAATATACATATACATACATAATGGCAGTACAATATTACATATTAAAGATTATGATGAAATAAATAAAAATGACATACATACATTCCTACATGCATGCACACACACACACACATACATACATACATATAATGGCAGTACAATACTGTAAATAAAAAATTGTGATAAATAAACAATTACATATGCACACACATACGTATTACATAGGAATTACCTGCTAATATGACTGTTAATCAACTGTGAAGAATTGCAAGACTGCGAGAGCAACTGCGAAAGTGTTTGTGAGAGCGATTGCGATAGAGCTCACAATTTATAGTGCGAGCGCAGCGTGCTAACGAAGCGCCGATAATGACGGGAGTGAACTACATGTAGGGAGACAGACGTGACGCAACCTACCTTTCAGTAGTCTATCCACTCGTTGCAAATGCACTCCTCCATCATTTTTCATATATGCCAAATGGCCTTTGGCCGACCTCATTTGGTTGTTTGCTGACTAAAGCAACTACAAAATACACTAAAGTGACTAGAAAACACTCTAGGCCCACTGAATGCGCACGGTGCCAGGAGCCTAACGCACGGTGGCTAGGTGGTAGGCTCATTAGGGGCTAATTAGGGGGGCTAATTGCATGCAGATAATCAACTAGTGTACAGTGGCCGGGTGGCAGGCCACTTGGTGGATCTGACTTTGCCTCTAGCTCCCCATATCACCCTTATGCTTCAAATGGCATGAAGCAGATCACTGTGTACACAAGTGTCGACTATTACTAAGTCGACTACTACACTAGTACTCTGCTCAACAAGAGTCGATAAGAGAAGAGAAATGTCAAGCCTAGCTAGAAGCTGACTCGCAAAATCACTGTGTATCTTGTTGTTGCAGCTAGGAGTTTTGGCACATATAGCGCCGTTGGGATCCGTATTTACAACAATGTCAGTACGCGATCAGAATTGGCAAGAATGTCTGTTTTGCAGTCTGGTCACCGGGCGGCGATGCTGTGGAGCCGACAATTGGCCTTGGGAGCCCAGCCACCGTACGGCAGGTAGCCTGCCACCCAGCCATCGTGCACCAAGTGGCATGTCGCCCGGCCACCATGCACCAGATGATTATTCACATACAATTAGCCCCCTAATTATCCCTAATTAGCTCTTAATGAGCCTACTGCCCGACCATCGTGCGGCAGGCTCTTGGCACCGTGCGCATGCAGTGCGCATACCGTGTGCAATTCTTCGTAGTTGATTAGCAATCATATTAGCAAGTAATTCCTGTGTAATACGTATATGTGTGCATATGTAATTATGTATTTCATTGTAATTTTTTATTTGTAGTATTATACTGCCATTATGTATGTATGTATGCATGCATGCATATAATTTTTATTTATTTTATCATAATCTTTAATATGTAGTATTGTACTGCCCATTATATATGTATGTATGTATGTATGTATGTTTATGTAATGATTTATTTCATTGTAATTTTTAATATATAGTATTGTATTGCTATTATATATGTATATGTATATGTATATATGTATATATATATATATGTATATTTATGTAATCATTTATTTCTTTATGATTTTTAATTTGTAGTATTATACTACCATTATATAAGTATTAAGCAACAAAAATATTTACTCAACAGTCTTAAAAATGATCATTCCGTAGGTTGCCAAAAAATGTTCATTTAATATGAAAAATTATACATGAAACTAGCCAGAAATATGGTATGTCCCTAGGTTGTCTTACTCCATTAATCAACAATAATGAGCAAAAAGTTGGTACCAGCCTTATCAGTCACCTTGCAGTAACTGGCCTTATAAAACGTTGTTTAGAATAGGTAAAATTATAGTGCCCTAACCATGTGAAAAAAATTCACACGCTGTGTGTGAATTGGTTGCAAGCATGCTTAAGAAATAAGATCCAATTGATAAAATTGATCATTCATGTAAACAACTATTACATGAAGAAAATAATAATCAAAGCCAAAGCTCGTCGTTCACACCATACACAGGGTTTGGAGCGCACGCACAGTTTGGAGACTTCAGTGGGTAGATCTCCTCCAGCTTCACTGGCACGTTGTACGGTAAAGGCCAGAGCTCCTTTGCACCACGAACGAGATTTCTAGAGTCCTTCGTTCAACACTTGATCGCTGGCGGCCCTCAGTTCGGTATGTCTCAGCAGGAGAACATCGACGCTTACCGGATCCATCCTACTATAACTCAGCCTACTAGTGCACCGCCGGACACTAAACAAACAAAACTGTCTCTATACATCATCCGATCTGACACGCAAGATTTAGACCGGCTATCGTACCCCACGGGATATGGTCGATGGAATATAAGGCCACGCACGAGGAAGTAGACGAGGCGAGGAGATAGTGGCTTAGATGAAAGCCATATTTTATCCCGTACGATACACTTTTTGTACTACTATATCTCATGCCATGTATTTTTATACTATTATATGTACTTTTTGTGTAGTTGAATAAAAATTTACACCATCAAGTTCACTTGTAAGGATCCTAAAAATATTTTATAATTTTTTGAGCTCATTTCCTATATTAAAAAAGTCATACAAATAGTTTACATTAATGAATTACGAGCAAATTACTCAATGAAAAAGACGCTGCGTCAGGAAGCTCCACAAAAAAAATTCATAAGTTTTTGTACTCGTTTGTTATATCTAAAGAATTCTACGAGCATTGTGTGTAAATAAATTATATAATCATGCTATTAAACTAATTAATTACAACGCTAATAACCTGGTGCATGATGGCTGAGCTCCGTCAGCCAGCTGTCTACTCCATTGTGATGCCGTCCGGTCACTGGGCGGCAAAACATAACTCCAGACCTGATAATAAGTAGGGTATCTGTACACTGCACAGTAGTACTAGTCCAATAGACTTGGTGCACCTGATGTCCTGAACTGTGTTGGCTGGTCTCACCAAAATACCCCCTGTAACGATGAGATTCTTCTGATAAGAAAAGGTCGTGCGGCATGCTTTGCTTCGGAACATCATACCTGTCAACCCCTTTACCACTTTCACTTTGGTTCGCTTTACAATTTGGGTTCGGAACTCGATGCCGCCCTTTCGTTGCATCTCCTCTTCTTTTCGCCTAAAAAGGCCTCACAAGTCGCCGCTTCCCGCCGCGCGCACCCAAACGGAATCATTTGCCTTCTGACCCTGACTCCTTCCAAGGAGAACAATGGCTGTCACTTATCATAACAGATTTTTTTAAAACACTTTATTGATATTAAATTTATTCACACAAGTATTTATAATAGAACTAAAAACCATCGGCCACAACAAAAAAACCCACATTTTACTGACAGTAATTTGAAGGCACACAAGCACCGTAGAGTTACTGTCAAGTTTGCCTCAAGGAAAGGACGAAACGTTGCTGTTAATTTGAGACAGAGATGTACCATGCGTCACATGAGGTTTTCAGAGTTCCAAGAAGTGTGACTGCGTGAGTGACATCATGTCGCATGGGCAGCATGCGCCAACTGGTGCGAGGGCGAGGGACCCCCGTTTCGTTCACCTTTATCTCAACTGGAATCTCTGTCCTGTTCGGAACATAAACAACGTCTGCGTCGCATGGCAGCGTGATCGTACTGATTAACCTGTGTCTAGACAATGGTTAACGTACTGGGTTAATTTTTTTACTTTGTTCATGTGCTGTGCATTGTTGCTGCTGCCGTTTGCCCTCCTAGCAAATTTGATTTTGGATCAGTATACAGTACTGGACTAATTGCCATGTGTACGCATAGAAGTATAGAACAATGGCTGGCACGTGAGCCCAGGGTCGGTTCGTTCTGGTCCCTGGAAACCTAATCATCTGTTTCCTTCGTGTGGTGGCATTGCAGCTGGACGTCGGCGCCGGCAAGAACGTCTCGTCAGCGACGACGAAGCATGGCGGCGGGCCACGCGAGCGCGACTGCCAGCTCATGGGGCTGACGTGGCTGCTGCAGCGGAACGCCACGCGGCACCGCGCGGCAGCCACGGCGGTGATCCAGGCCCTGATGGCGGCCGACGAGGCAGGCACCGGCCGGCCCGCCTCGTGCTCGCTCCGCGTCGACGGCCTTCCGCTTGCCGTCGCCTCGGCGGAGATCAACGGCGCCGCCGCTGCGTCCACCGCTGTTGATCGTCTCCTTCACGTCCTACTTGGCACTCTGGCCATCTTCCTGTCGCAGTGGTTCTGATTCGATTTGATCATTGTTGTACGGTCTCTAGTTCTTTAGTTCTTTGCTACTTTTGATGGTAGATGTTGGAGGAGTAGAGAGTGCACTTCATTACTGTAATTATACGCTATGCTGAATCTAATCCGAGTGAGCAATGGCATGCATGATGCATCAACATTTTAAGCGAACTGCAGCTGTATATGCAAATGTCTCTAGTCCAGGAAACATATCTCAGACAAGTTCCAGAAACTGTACACACAGGATCATTTGGGTTAATTTGTTGCTGCATTGCTGGATTTTGTAGATTGGGAGTTGCAATTGGAGTTCATCTTTAACTCTAGCTAGGGATGTGGATATCTGGGAGGCCCTGGGAAGAGAATGGCAGTGATACAACTACTTTTTTTCTTTGCGAGGAAATCACCAGACTTTTATTGATTACTCGCCATGGTTACAATCGATACTAAGCATCAACCTGATAGACTCAGGTAACAAGTTACTAGAATCAATACGCCCAATAATTCAAGGCGAAATGGGCCTAACTCATGAGCTATCCTGCTCTCTCCTAATTTGGGTGATCTTCAAGCCATGCAAAGCCGACCTGCGAACAGCGGCGTCCTCTTCCTCGTATCCTGGCAAAATTGGATCACCCGCCAGGCTTCCAAATGGTATTTTTGGCTTCTAGCTGCGTTGGCTTTTAACATGTCTTTTTTATTTATATTATTCGTGGAGGTATAATAGTATTTTTTATTTTTCTTTAATTGGATGTCACAAAAAAAAAACTAACACCGTTATAGTGTCATTTTAATTAAAAGCTACCTGTCACAGCTGTTTGAACAGGGCCTTTGTGATGTATAATTGTATTCTGTTTGGGGCACACCCAAAAATGTCAGCTATCAAAAAATTTTCTTGGCTCTTGGTAGGTTAATTTCCGGTAGTCGGTAGAGGTGCACCGGGCTGGGATCCGTACCTGGAAAAGCCCGTCCTTGACATGCCCAGCCCGTTAAGGCTGACCCAGAAGCCCGAAAATATTATTTTTATTATTTATTTTACAAATGAGACATTTATCCAAAACTCTTCCAATTCTTGCAGCCTTGCTTCGAGACAAGGCTAACTAACTACCTTGTGGATGAAGCCGAAGATATTAGAGAAGACCAAGCATGAGATGTATATATGGAGGTGGCTTCGTAAACAGAGAGTAAAAAAACCATGGGTGAGTAACAAAACAGACGCAAGACAAGGAGAACATATCAAATGCATCTAAGTTGTGGCGCATCTCCGTGTATTATCCGCAAAGCACAAACAACATAGCCATAAAAAATTCCAAAAAATTGATCCTACTGAAAACGAAATCCAAAAACAAAAGAACAGGAGAAGGTTAGTATTCACTGAAATTTGTCCTTTTGTTTCTCCTAATATACATCGTATTTTTAGTTGATTTTTTTCAGGATGCTTGATTGCATCATGATTTATCTAACAATTCTTTTTGAAATTTTCGTATCCGTTTGCTTCGTGTTTTGAAGATGATGCACAAGGACGCACTACAACCTAAGGGGGCATTTGAAATGGCTGGAGTTTTTGGCTTTTGGCTTTTTGCTGGGATGGAATATTACTAGCTGGAAGTAGAAGCGGGTGGAAGAATTGGTATTTGATTTTGCTAGAGCTTTTGGCTTTTTGCCTGAGTTGATTTGAAAAATAAAGAAAAAAATACATATCCATGGGTGAAAAATGAAAAGAAAATGAAAGGAAAAAAGGAAAATAAAAAATACAACTCCACAGATGGAAAAGGAAAATTAAAGAAAAAAAATGAAAAATGAAAATATATCTCCACGAGTGAAGGTGGCGCTAGCGGAGCCAAGGGAGAAGGGACAGTGGTGAGTGGCACCGGTGGGGTCAAGGGAGAAGGGGTGGCGGTGAGCAAAGGTGAAGACAACGAAGGAGGCAGGGGTGGGGTGAGGTAGAGGAGGCGGAGGTGGAGCCCAAGTGAGAGATCATATACAAAGTCTAATATATGTTTACAATGAACAATTAGCACTTTGGTTGAATTGAATTTAGACTTTGCAAAAGTTTCAAAAATATTCAGTTTTTAGCTTATGCTATCAGGGTTTAGTCGGTCTGACCGCCATGAGGTTGGCGGTCAGATCGACAGATAGCACTTTGGTTGAATTAAATTTACACTTTGCACTTTAGTTATACAGTCTAACCACCATGGGGGCAAGCGGTTAGATCGGCTATGGACTTCTGAGAAATTAAATACCAAACACTTGCGTAGGCTTGTTTAGGGATGAGTTTGCACTTGGTACTACTAGAATTGGAAATTGAAGTTAAAACTGGATAGAGTTTAGCTGAAATTCCAGAGATGATGTTTTCTGGTGTGGTTAAGCGGTCAGAACGGCCAATGGCCGGTGGTTTGGCTGACATGGTGTTGGCGGTTAGACCACCCCCATCGGTCTAACCGGCCTAGTAATGGTAGTCTGGTTAGCTGTTGGTGAATTTTTTTTAGCCAAGTTAGGATCATTAATGATTGAGTATGTGCATGGCATGGGTGTCATGGGTTAGTTATTTTATGTTGCATAATGCATGGTTTTTACTAACATAAGTCAAATGCATGGAACTTGTATTTGAGATGGTTAGATGGTCTTTGGATGTACAGGTGGCTTGGAGGACATTAGCAGTCAATGGCAACAGACCAGGAATAAGTGAGGGAGCTGAGGTCTGAGTAGTCATGTAAATCCAGGTGATACTATATGACTCAAGCGAAAAGCACAGAGAAGATAAGTATTATAAAGAGACGAGTTGGTGCATATGGTGTGCTAAGTGAAAATGTTTGAAGATGGTTCAGTCTAGTCATTGGGCACTATGAGTTGGACCTATTAGAGTTGTTGCTGGTTATTAAGAGGGGAGAAGTGGAGGTGGTAGATCCAAGGATTATAGATTTTTTCGGTTTTTATTCTACCACCTTGTCTCCTTTCATTGTTGTGAGAGATAGAACTTAAGAGAGAAAAAGTGGTGCTTTGGCTGCACCTTGTAATCATCTATGAGTATGTAATCTCATCCTCTACTAAAATGGATCAAATATTTGCTCAATCATGTTTTTGTTTGCATTCTTACTTGGTTTTACTTGTTCTTGAGCTAGATTTGTGATTTCAAATTCGTTGAAGCTCTAGTCAAATCTCTTACTTAAATTACCTTTCTAAGATATGCGAGAATATTTCTAAAAGACCTCATTACTTATATCCTCATGAGCAAAAAGTAATTTGATTTTTAATATTTTGGTGCTCTTGTGAACTAGATTCAATTCTCTTCCATTTGGTGAACTTGAGCTCAAGAATCTTATGAATCTTGATTGGTTTAAGTTTTTATTGCCTTGAATAAGTCTTATGCAAAATTTAAAAATGTTAGATGAGAATTGAGCAAGTTCTTAAGATTTGAGCTTTTGATTTGAGATATTTTTAGGTTTGAAAATAGGGGACCGATCAGACTGGCCCCAAACCTGCTATCAGACTAGCATGCCGATCAGACTGGTTGCAGGCCGACGGTCAGATTAGCCCCTCAATGGTAGTCTAATCAGACCTATGCAGTAGGTTGTTGATTTTGTTGGTTCTTGTCGCTAGCTTTATTTTACTTAGTTTAGTTAGTGTAATATAAAATTAGTGACTACCATAATCACTTGAGTAAAGATTTTAAATACTTTAAGGAAAAAGTTTTGAAAATCATTCACCCCCTCTTATTGTTGGCATTGGTCCTACACCAAGGGAGAAGGGTGGCAACAAAGGAGGCGACATGAGGGACGAGGTGGCGGCAACGCTGCTAGCGGGGCCAAGGGAGACAGAGCGGAGGCAACAAGAGGCAAGCGGGATGAGGTGGAGGAGGCGAGGTGGCATGACGGGATGGAGGTGGAGGTGGCAAGAGGAAGCAGAGACGGTAGGAACCGATGGCGAAGGTGGTAGGAGGAGGCAGCAGTGGCAGTGGGAGGGCGTAGTTGAGCATGATGGAGGAGAAAGGGCATCCAAAAGCCATGTGTAGAAGTGACTTCCGGATGCCACTTTTGCCATACGTTTGCTTCAACTTTTGACTTCTAGAAACTAAAGCCAAAGCCGAATCAAAATGCCACCTAAGATGCACTGATATGTTCTCCTAGGACAAGACCTACCCAAGGTTGTTAAAATCGTGATTCTAGTAGTAGAATCGTATGATTTTACGATCCCATAAAACCAATCTGACTCAAATTATATCTTGAGTCGTACCTATTAGAATCACGATCTTAGTCATAGAGTCATGTAGAATCGCAATAGAATCATGGTAGAATCATGTAGAATTACGTATCATCCAAAATTATAAAAGACTTAGATATTTGGTTATATCCTATCTCTCAATTCAAGTTGTATGTTAAATACTAAGTATTTAATAGTTTAGATATTAAGATTAAGAGATTTAGAATAATAAACATAATTTTGATTGTCTATTAACTTTACCTTTTATGTAAAATGATCAGATTATGGTAATATTGATAACATCACTCTTCTAGTCGTAGCTCTCAATGACATAGAATTTAAACTATAATTTTAGTCACAAATAAGATATATTTATGAATCAAATTAGATGTTTAATGACCAAATAAATACTCATATTACTCTTGTAATACACGATAAATTGGAATAAATATATTTTTTTGTAGAATTTGGTAGAATCTTAGATTCTATAATTCAATTTTAGAATGTGATCCTGTCAGAGTTTCTCTAATCTGATTCAAGATCACGATTCTGATAATCTTGAACCTACCTATACAATGGAAGAAACTAAGACCATAATGGCCTATGTGGTGTCACTTTCATTTTGGGTCGTGGAATACTTGTAGATTGTTGCAACTACACATGACAAAAGACGTGGTAAATTAGTTATTTGGAAGCTGAAAGCATTGACAAATTTGTGGATACCATAGCAACTCTTCTAGATCCTCATCGAACATGTTAATTTGAATCCAAATATCAGGTGGTCAAGTTTCATTGAACATGTTTATTCTACTGGAAAGGCTGGTAATTTCTAATCTTGCATGTTGTTATCACTGTAAGTTGCCCCTTATAGTCTGGGATGCATTGAAATACTATAAATACTATAAATATATTGAAGGCAACTAGAAGGAAAAACAATAATAAATAAATAATCAACGGAATTGAATAAAATCACATCTGAACCTTCCATCCACAAGCTAAACCAACAGTGAACTAATCATTCACTTTTCAACAAATGACCAACAAGTTTTTATGGAAACTCTACCCCTTGTGTGAAATCACCGAGCTATGTCCGTAACAGGGGACACGGCTATTCGAATAGTTTTACACTATGCAGAGGTTGCACAACTGTACCCACATGATGTGACTAACCTCATACTAAGAAAATCATAACAAGGCTTTTACAATGTTCAACCTTAACTCAATCCCGCCCATTAGGGTTGCGCATCACGCCCCCCCCTTGCGCCTCATAGAAATCAGCAACCATGTTCATCACAATGGCGAGATTAAAATTGAAATATCTCAAATTAATCAGCTAGGTTTATCCCATACTAGACATATGGTTTGCACGATTAGGCTCAGATTAATGGCGCACAAAGTTAAGTCCTTAATATTACTCAGGCGAGACTTCCACATCCCTCGAAGTGAATTCATACTTTCCCCTTTACTGCACGATCACTTGCTCAAGTGAAACCAAGTTTGAATAACCTCACTAATGACATGGTACAAATTTTATAATGGTGGCACCAACCACGATTCCATATCTCATTAAGTCAAATTAATTAGTCACATGCGATGGTGAACCCATCGTAACATAAGCAAGGCTAACAGTACTAATCGTACCTCCCCTGTGACATCTAGTATGTATCACTAAATAATTTTCCAACCCAGGGTGACAAGGATATCATGGTATTCAAATTATCAATGAGGGATTATTCAATTTGGGACGGTAACTACCAAGTACAAAGATTTATAATTAAATAGCGACGCAAGATAATTTAAAACAACATAATTAAATAATATAATAAAAATTAGGTTCAACATGATCAAAGGACAAGATTTTCCTTGGTTTAGCTCAGCGAGGAACGCGGGATGTTCTGGCGGCGCTCCTGCTCATTCGAAGACTGGATTTAACGAGAGAGAAAACGACCGAAACAACAAAAATCATATCAAATAAAAAAATCAAATGAATTCCAAAAATCTTGAAACCAGAACCAAAAGGTAGATCATGATTTTAGATGAATTTAGAAAAAAGAACGGGGTCAATCGGAGCTAGGACGGAGGAGAACAGGCTCTCAGAAGATTAAATGGGCTGAAAAATACCAAAAATTGAAAAAATTACTGTGCTGTAGACTCAGTGCACGAAAGAACGGGTTCACGGTGGACTCGGTCCACGGAACAGTGTGCCTAGGGTCGCGTCGACGCGGCGGGCGCGGCTGACATGGCAATGACACGTAGCATTGGGTGGCTGACGTGGTACTAACACGTGACACTAGGGCTGATGTGGCACTAACACGTGGCATGCTGATGTGGCACTGGGATCGGTGGTGCTGATGTGGCACTGACACGTGGCGCTGACGTGGCATCTAGGGCTGACGTGGCAGGCTAACTCGAACGGGGATCGGTCCACGGGTCTATGGAATAGTGGCTCTGACAGGTGGGATCGGGCTGTCAGTGATGTGGTAGGCTGACTCGAACGGGGATCGGTCCACGGGTCTGTGGAATAGTGACTCTGACAGGTGGGATCGGGCTGTCGACGACTCGGCGCACGGTGGATCGTGTCCATAGGGGAGACGAACCGTCAACCCGGGTGTGGTGCATTCTAACATCAGTGACATCTGACAGCAGTGGCTAGGATGCGTGGTGAGATCTAAGCTGTCGATCCAGATCTGGATCGACGGTGGTGATCGGGAGTGGCGACCATTGGATTGTAGACGCGTGGCGGGCACGCTGCGTGAAGCGTCGCGTCGCGCGGCACAAGGCAGCGTGGGCGCGACGTGAGCGCGGGTTGTGGCCACGGTGGACGCGAGTGCCAGCGAAGGAAACGGTGGAGGCGAGGGTCTTCAGGAGGCGGCGGAGCGCGACAGCGAGGATAACGACGCTCGGGTGGGAGGAGGCGGCGGCGGGGCGCAGGTAAATTGCACATGAACCGAGACAGCATCCCGCTCGATCACGACAGTGGCAAGTTCGCATCGAAGACGATGGACGCGGGTGTGACGTGTGGCACGAGGGGGACGATCTGACAGCTACGGACGAGTCCGAGGTGCAAGCGTGGGCGCAAATGCGGGATGCGCGACGCGTGGGCAGGCGCGGATCAGACGGCCGAGGTGCGACACGGGCTGGTGAACAGTGGTGGGCCGGGCCCGCTACTATTCACAAGGGTTTTTGGGGCCTTTTCTTTTTCAGAGAACTAAATAAATCCAAAGGAGCTCTAAAAAATAGCAAATAAATTCAGAAAAATTCACCAAAAATTCTAGAAAAATTCTTGAGACACAAGGAATCCAAATAAAATATTTTTAGCTCATGTTGATGTTTATTTTAATCATATTAAATCATTTTTTATTTCTAAAAATTTAGTTTAAGCTTTATTAAATTCTAGGAAATTCTAAAAATTCACTTTTATTTCAAAACTTTTGAAAATGCTAAAAATAGGGTGTTACAAACCTCTCCCCCTTAAACAGGATCTCGACCCTGATATCTGGGCTCACTAAGAGAGTAGATTTGAAAACTCGGCTCTAAAGTCCTCCTCGAGCTCCCAGGTCGCTTCCTCCTTTGAATGATTGCTCCCTTGGACTTTGCAAAAATAGACAACTTTATTCCTGGTCACACGCTCTAACACTTTCAAAATTTTGCTGGGTGCTCTTTGTACGACAGATTCTCCTGAAGATCGATGGCCTCAACTGGCACAACTTCCTCTGGCACTCGTAGGCACTTCTTCAACTGGGACACATGAAAGATATCATGTATCCCACTGAAGGACGCAGGTAGCTTTAACTGGTACGCAACCTCTCCCCTGCGTTTGAGGATCTTGAATGGTCCAACATATCTAGGTGAAAGCTTTCCTTTTAACAGAAATCTCTTGACACATTTGAATAGTGTGATCCTGAGATACACGTAGTCATCTGGCTCAAAACTCAACTCTCGATGTCTGGTATCCGCATAACTCTTCTGCTTTGCCTGGGCAGTCGTCAATCTCTCCTGAATCAACCAGAGTTTTTCCTCAACTTCCTTTAAATAATCGGGTCCAAACACCTGACCTTTCCTCATCTCTTTCCAATTGAGAGGGGTCTTGCACTTTCTGCCATATAGTGCTTCGAACAGTGATATTTGCAAACTGGTCTGATAGCTGTTGTTGTAAGAGAACTCTGCGAATGGCAAGCAACTATCGCACTTGGCTCCATGATCCAGCACACATGCTCTCAACATGTCCTCGAGAATCTGATTTACTCGCTCAGTCTGTCCATCTATCTGGGATGATATGCTGTTCTAAAATTCAGGTGAGTTCCCATAGCCTCATGGAAACTCTCCCAAAATCGTGAAGTGAACTGAGATCCACAATCTGACACTATTTTCTTTGGTACTCCATGAAGACTCACAATCTTTGACATATACAATTATGCCAATCTATCGCCTAGTAAGTTGTCTTGACTGGAATAAAATGAGCAACATTGGTCAATTGATCCACAATGATCCAAATCGAATCATATCCCTCTTTGGTCTTTGGTAATCCATTAATAAAGTCCATACCAATATCTTCCCACTTCCATTCGGGGATTTTCAATGTATGTAGCAAACCTGCCGGCCTCTGATGCTCGGTGTTCACCCTCTGATATACATCGCAAAGTGCCACATACTCAGCGATCTCAAGCTTCATGCTTGGCCACCAATATTTGTTCTTAATATCCTGGTACATCTTGATACTGCCTGAGTGAATTGAATACAGCGACTCATGAGCTTCCTTCAGTAATAATTCCTTTAGCTCTTTCTTATTTGGTACACACAATTGCTACTTGAACCACAGGGTTCCTTGGTCATCCTCTATAAATCCTGTCTCTTTTCCTTTTCTCATGTTTACTTTGATCCACTAAATACCTTATCCTCTGACTGAGCCAGACGAATCTAACCATCTAAAGTTGGCTGCAACTCCATTGTGGCTAGAAATCCTTCCTCAATCAACTTCAAACTAAGCTTCTAGAATTCCTCATATAAAGCGGGCTGACTTTCCTTAACCATCACTGTATTGCAATAGACCTTTCTGCTCAAAGCATCTGCGACCACATTGACCTTTCCTAGGTGATAATGTATACCAACATTATAATCCTTTATTAGCCCCAACTATCTCCTCTGCCTGAAGTTGAGCTCGGCCTAGGTAAAGATGTATTTCAGACTCTTGTAAGCCGTTTAAATCTCACATCGATTACCCATTAGATAATGACATTAAATTTTCAAAGCATGCACTACGACTACTAGCTCCAAATTATGTGTAGGATAGTTCTCCTCATGTGATCTCAACTAGCACGATGCATATACTACCACTCTCTTGTCTTACATTAGCACGCATCCCAATCCTTTGCGAGAAGCATCGCAATAGATCTCAAAATTCTTGTTTATATCGGGCAACACTAGCACTAGGGTTGTGGTTAAACTCTCCTTTAGTTTATGAAAACTCTTCTCGCACTCTGACGTCTAAGTGAACTTCTTTTCCTTTTTTAGCAACTGAGTAAGGGGTCTAACTACACTGGAGAATTATTTAATGAAGCGACAATAATATTCTGCCATACCCAGAAAACTCCTAACCTGCGTCACTGATGAAGGTGACTTCCAATCCAAAACATTCTTTATTTTTCTGGAGTCAACTGCAACTCCTTCTAGTAACATCACATGACCTAGGAAGGCAATCTCCTTCATTCAAAACTCGCACTTGCTAAACTTGGCACATAGTTGATGTTCTCTCAATTTCTGTAACGCCAACTTCAAATGCTCCTCGTGTTCTTTCTCATCCTTGGAGTAGATTAAGATGTCGTTGCTAAACACAGCGACGAACTTATCCAAATATTCCATTAATACTTTATTCATCAAATACATAAAATAGGCTGGAACATTGGTCAAACCAAATGACATCACTGTTAACTTGTATAGACCATAACGAGCTGAAAAAGCCGTCTTAGGTATATCCTCCTGTCGAATCCTCATCTGATGGTATCCTGACCTTAAGTCAATCTTGGAGAAAACTCCTACTCCCTTCAGCTGATCAAGCAAATCGTCAATCCTAGGCAAATGGTACTTATTCTTGATGGTGACCTCATTAAGAGCTCGGTAATCCACACATATGCGCTAACTACCATCCTTCTTCTTGACAAATAATACTGGCACTCCCCAAGGGGATGAACTCGGCCTGACATAACCTTTATCCAAAAGCTCCTGAATTTGTTTCTTCAGTTCCGCTAACTCATTAGTAGGCATCCGATAAGATCTCTTGGATATCGGAGAGGTACTAGGTACTGACTCGATCAAAAACTCAACCTCTCGCTCTGGCGGCAGGTCGAGAAGATCATCCAGAAACACGTCGGGTTACTCTCTGACAACTGGCATATCCTCTAATTTGATTCCTTTGCTCTGACAAACCATGACCTCTCCTGGTTGACTCATGCTGGCTGCAAACTTTACTTTCCTCCCATCGGGACTGGTCAAGCTCGCTGCTCTGCTCTCACAGTCTAACACTGTCTGATGCTTTTTAAGCCAATCTATACCCAAGATCACATCCAAAGACTGGATATCCAAAATGATCAAATCAATACTGAACTCCACTCCCTAAATGGTTATCTTAACTCCTTGCAGCCTAGGTTCGTACTCAAGTCGGAACCCGGGGATTGGATTAAAAGAACAGATCCAAGAGCAACAATTTTCAACCATTGCTTTAAAACAAAACTACAAGAAATAAACGAATGTGAAGCTTCAGAATCAAACAAAACTGTGGCAGGGCTAGAATGAACTAAAAACTTACCGATCAGAACTTCTGGCGCTGCCTAGGCCTCCTCGACGGTGACATGGTTCACTTAGCCTCTCACAATTGGTGGCGCTCTGTTGGCCTGGCGTGAAACCTAGGGTGCTCCTCGTTCTTCTCCTGAGACAAGAGTCCGATCTGGGGTGGCTCCCAGATTGAAGTGAACTGACGTAGGGGCTTGCCTCTGCGGGTATTTACTAGCATAGTGTCCATGCTCATGACACTTGAAGCAAGTGACGAACGCTGTTGGGTTGGTGCTTCTCTGCTGCTGGCTACCTAATCCACTGGGACACTGTCCCAACTGAAACTGTCGTGACACTAGAGCCGGTGTCCTGAAGACTGGCTGCTGAGGTACTCGTGCCAGCTGATATGTGCCAAACGGGCCTTCTGAGCCTGATGCATCTGAGAACCCTGCTGCATCCTCCTCCTCTTGCGAGACTCCTCCAACACGCGACGACTCTCCTCGATAAGCATAGCTTTATCCACCATATGCTGAAAACTAGTATATTCATTACCCACTACTGGCACCTTCAATTCTGGGTTCAATCCTTTCTTGAATCTCTTCTGGCGAGCTTCATCCATGGCTATGTCCTCTGGCGCACAGCGAGCTAACTGAGAGAATTTGTTAAAATATTCACTCACTGACATATTTTTTCTGCTGCAGCTCACGAAACTCCTCCTTCATCTCAATCACCCCGTCCAAGATATGGGCATGATGGAAGCGGCGGTGAACTTTGCCCACGTGATGCTGTTCTAGTCCTTGTGGGCGGCGCAGTAGTTCTCCCACCATTCTGCAACGGCTCCCTCTAGCTGGTGCGCGGCATACAACACCTTTTCTCTGTCTGTGCACTAGGCCAGGTCCAGTTTCTTCTCAACTGAACGAATCCAATTGTCTGCCTTCAAAGGTTTTGAAGATCGGGAGTAGGTGGGCGGCCTCGTCCTCATAAACTCTGCATATCCGGACTGCCAACGAGCAGCCTGGGGTGCTGCTGCCTCCTGCTGCTGACGTTGCATCAAACCATTCATATTCTGCATCATAGTTTGCATCATTTGCGTCTAAGCCACAAAAAACTGACTAAGGGCTGGGTCAAAGCTCAGTGGGGTTGTCTAGGGTGGCTGGGTGGTACTACTCCCTGGATCCTGGTGTGCCTGGTTACGACCGATGAAGTTCCTAGTGTTAACCATCTTATTGCTGCTCTGAAAAGGAAAACAACTGCTGACTCCACAAGGGCACAAAGGTGAGAGGAAAAAACATAGATAAAGGGGGTAAATTCATCTAAGGGGATTTCTCTAGTGGCAACCCTAGGCTAAACAAACACTTAGCCAAAAAGGCTAACAACAAAAATCGGCAAAATAACTCCTATGAAATTTTTGATATGATTGCAATATAGTGCTTTTAAGGGCAAGATTTGCGGCTCACATCACACACAACTACAAATAAAACCAAAGCTCTACTCGTGCTGTGTAATCTAGGGGCTCCCACTCGGGCCTTACAGGTAGGGCTCGCTGATGGAGGCGGGGTGCCCGATCTTTCGATGAGATTGATAACTATCGATTTTGGTGGAGGTGATTCTCGCGATCCGACTACAACCGTACGACGACGCTTGCGCCTTAGCAATCGTTGAACCAACTCCAAGATGATATTGACCGAGCCGGAAGCGCGATCAACCTGAACACGAAGTTCAATCCCTACGAGCAATCGAAGAACTAGCAAGAATAAGATGTAGGCAACTGATATTGCGAAAAAGATTGATGGTATTGAAAAATAAAAGTGGGATCCCGAAGGTAGTCTTGACAGGTGGTCGTCTGACACAACTGAAGAACAAAAGTTTGCACAATGGCTAAACCTAAACTCAACGAAATCCAAATCCTAGCAGGGGCGACAGCTCCTATATGTAGAGAACGACCAGGGGCGGCGCCCTAGAGTTACAAGGCCCATGGGCCCAAGTGGTGGTGGCGCAACACCCTTTTTGACTCGGACTCAGAAATCAGTGTGGATTATTTTTATGATTGTGGCCGACTCAGATGGAATTTGAAGATGAGGTCAGATCCATTAGAAAGTAGACTTAATAAGCTTTCCATGAAGTACAAGAACGCCCCAAACGGAGTCCGTATGAGGAAGTTATGCCCATTTGAATGTGGTACCAACGTAGCAGTCCGACTCCGATTCCAGAACGTGTCCAACTCGAATTCTTACTTGACTTGATCCCAAAGTGATGTGGTGACCTACATGATTCCTTCCTTGCATGTCCATGACTCCATGTCCCTTTTCTTCATCCTTTCCCAGGTTCCTAACCACGATTAAATCACTTGCATTAGGTAGCTGTTTATTCTCAGTAATATATGAACCTAGGAATGAATTCACCTGGTAATTAAGTTGACGAGCATGAGCTCGAGTAAGTGGTTCTTGTTGTAGATGAGTTGTATCCATGGAAGGGATGTCCTCATCACTCGTTACTCTCATCCTCTGAATCGCTGTACACCACCCACGAGTCGTGGACTTGCGGCGACTGCTCTTTGACTGGGTTTAGAACGAAGTACTGAAGATACTGCTGTCGGTTGTCGGTGATGCGTCGTCTCTCCTCCGGGCTCGATGGTGTAGACAAGGGTAGATGTACTGGCGTTTGCGGTCGAGGTGCTTCCGTAGCTGTCTCTGCTAGGCTGGGGACGGCTCCAAATTGCTTCTTGAATCTCTGAATGAGTCTAGACATGTTGATCTTGTATAGCTTGCAAAGTCATCGGATGACCTTATGCGCGACTCCTTGTGCTGACCACTCTTCGCAAGCTCTGTTACTCTTGAAGCTGTGGTGTAGAACTTGGTTGCCAACCCGGCTGGTGAAGTACAACATGGTGATGTTTCTGATGCGTTGGCCTTTCTCTTTCTCATCCTTGGTGAGGTAGACGAGCAATCTTTTTAATCCAAGGCTCCGCAACAGAACGCGAAGAAGTCCTCTCCATCCTCCCATCTGGCTGAAAGAAACTTGAGACATCTAATGCATTTATAAGGTAGACATCCCGTCTAAGGCAATGGCTCAAAGATAGCCACTCTCAGATTAAACAGAGTTAACTCACTGGTAACGAACTTATCAAACCATACAATGATATTTAAGCAATCTCATGATCAGTTAAAATAAGAGAGATAATGTATGGTTCAGCAAAAATACGGTAGACTTGGTGACAAGTAACACGATTTTTTGTGCGTGTGTTCAGCCAAATTCTTCTTATACCATCTACATCCATGTGTCACATAATTCAAAAAGTGACAAGAGCTCCACCTTATAAATTGCTCTCCTCTATTTTACCTTAGCAATATATACTAAACTATGCATATTTTAGAATTATAGAAAATAGATCTTACTCATAGGAGCCTATTGCTGACAGTCGTTTGCTCTGATGACTCGTTTATTCTGCTTCAGCGATTCAGTCTATTGCCATGTGGGGATGGTCTCGCTAACAAGATTTGTTGTGTTTTATGTTTTGGGTGTTTACCATCTTTGGAAGACTTTATTGTTTTATTCAGGAGTGATATCAATGGATCATGATGTCACCATTCAATATCTAACTCAGATTGCTCTCTGCTTGTACAACCTAGTGCCTTAAGATTGTGGTCATGTATTTGTAGATGAATAATTAATTGGTGCTTATTTGCCATCATGACAAAATTGACATTGGTTTTTTAGCTCATGAGTACAACAAGAATGCACTCATGCACGTATGTTCTCAATATCACACACACACACACACAAATCTACATTGTCGAGATCCGAATATGCAAATTCGGAATCTCTGTGTATATCGCACTAGTCCTGGATTACGCTAGTACATACAGTTAAACATAGATGAATTATCAACCATACACACCCTAAAATGAAGAGAAAACTCAAATAACAATAGTTATCAAAAGTACGACCTTATGGCCAAGCTTACAAACCTCACTAGCTGGAAGGGCTTAAAAATAGCAGCGGAAAACAGAAATAAACGTAGTAGCCATTCGACATGCCCACATGCAATCGACTGGGGAGCGAAGTCCTAATCCACGAAGTCGCTAAAGTATTCTCCCTCTGGTACCTCCTGTTAGTAAAACTCCTCCTCCTCAACTGAGCAACAGTAGCACAAAGTCGTGAGTACATTGATACTCAGCAAGTCATTTGTAATAAATGAATGCAATATAATATGTAAGGCTTACCAATGAAGGGCTGAAAGGTTAATTTGCATAAAACAATAATTTAAAAAAATACTATAAATAGATTGAAGGCAACTAGAAGGAAAAACATTAATAAATAAATAATCAATAGAATTGAATAAACCACTTGTGAACCTCCTATCTACAAGCTAAATCAACAGTGAACTAATCATTCACTTTCCAACAAATAACCAACAAGTTTTTATGGAAACTCTACCCCTCGTATGAAATCACCGAGTAATGTCCTTAACCAAGGAAACGGCTATTCGAATAGTTTTACACTCTTCAAAGGTCACACAACTGTACCCACACGATGTGACTAACCTCATACTAAGAAATTCACAACAAGGCCTTTACAATGTTCAACCTCAACTCAACCCTGCCCGCTAGGGTTTCGTATACACCCCCTTACACCTCATAGAAATCAGCAACCATATTCATCACAATAGCGAGATTGAAATTGAAATATCCCAAATTAATCAGTCAGGTCTATCCCATACTAGACATATGGTTTGCACGATTAAGCTCAGATTAATGGCGCACAAAGTTAAGTCCTTAATATTACCTCAGACGAGACTTCCACATCCCTCGAAGTAAATCCACACTTCTCCCTTTACTGCATGATCACTTGCCCAAGTAAAACCAAATTTGTATAACCTCACCAATGACACACCAATGCCATGGTACAAATTTTATAATGGTGGCACCAACCGCGATTCCATATCTCATTAGGTCAAATTAATTAGTCACATGCGATGATAAACCCATCGTAACATAAATAAGGCTAAGCATACTAATCGTACCTCTCCTATGACATCTAGTATGTATCACTAAATAATTTTTCAACCTAGGGTGACAAGGATATCATGGTATTCAAATTATCAAGGAGTGATGATTCAATTTGGGACGGTAACTACCAAGTAAAAATGTTTGTAATTAAATAGCGATACAAGATGATTTAAAATAACATAATTAAATAATAGATTAAAAATTAGATTCAACATGATCATAGGACATGATTGCCTTGGTTTGGCTCAGCGAGGAACTCGGGATCTTCTGGCAGTGTTCCTGCTCCTTCGAAGACATGATCTAATGAGAGAGAAAACGACCGAAATAAAAAAATCACATCAAATAAAAAAATCAAATGAACTCCAAAAATCTTGAAACCAGAACCAAAAAGTAGAGCTCGATTTTAGATAAATTTAGAAAAAATAATAGGGTCAATCGGAGCTAGGATAGACGAGAACGGACTCTCGGAAGATTAAATAGTCTGAAAATACCAAAAATTAAAAAAGTTACTATGTTGTGGACTCGGTGCACGAAAAATGGACTCACGGCGGACTCGGTCCATAGAACAGTGCGCCTGGGGTCACGTCGACGTGACGGACGTGACTAACGTGGCAATGACACGTGGCACGGAGTGGCTGACGTGGCACTGACACGTGGCACTAGGTCTGACGTGGCACTGACATGTGGCGCTGACGTGGCATCTAGGGTTGACGTGGCAGGCTGACTCGGACGGGGATCGGTCCACGGGTCTATGGAATAGTGGCTCTGACAGGTGGGGTCGGGTTGTCGGGGACTCGGCGCATGGTGGATCGCGTCCACGAGGGAGGCGAACCGTCGGTGAGGGCATGGTGCGTGCTGACATCAGCGACATTTGACGGCGGTGGCTAGGACACGTGGCGAGATCTAAGTCGTCGATCCAGATCTGGATCGACAATGGTGATCGGGAGCAGCGACCGTTAGATTGCCGACGTGTGGTGGGCACGTTGCGCGGATTGCGGCCACGGGGACTGAGGGCGCGACGACACGGGCGCAGGGTCCGGTGGGGCGACGATGGAGGGGAACAACGGGGACGGCGGTGGCTCACTGACGATCAGCAACGGTGGGGAGGCGCGGTCGGCTCCGAGGACGGGGTGCCACTCCGGCATCGGTGATGGTGGACGCGAGTGCCGGCGAAGGGAACGGCGGCAGCGAGGGTCTTCGGGAGGCTGCAGAGCGCGACGGCGACGGCGAGGGAACGACGAGGATGACAGCGCTCAGGTGGGAGGAGGCAACGGCAGGGCGCGGGTTAAATGCACGTGAACCGAGGCGGAATCTCACTCGGTCACAGCAGCGGCTAGTCCGTATCAAAGACGATGGATGCGGGTGCGACACGTGGCACGAGAGGGACGATCGGACGGCTGCGGGCAAGTCTAGGGCGTGGGCGCGGGCGCAGATACGGGATGCGTGGGCGGGCACAAATCGGGCGGCCGAGGTGCGACGCGGGCAAGTGAACAGTGGTGGGCCGGATACGTATTTTGACCACTAAACATACTTATGTATATATGTACTCAGAGAGTATTGTTCACTAAACAGTACCAAAAGGACAATGTTCAAGCCCCTCCGAAAAGATACAGCATCAAAACTTGAAGCCTGACGAGCGAAGCGACCACCATCAGCCCAGCCCCTACCAACCGAGCAAAGACTTGGCCGCAACATTGTTATCAAACAATGTAAAGTGATATCCAGTTATGCCCACTACGCAGTCCCAACGATTCGGTACTCTCGATCTGCTGAACTCACCTGGGGATTTTTGCCAGTTAAATTAAGTAGATTCTATAGTGAAATACAACACAACAATCATAAACCGACCATTAGGGTGTGTTTGATTATAAATTAAAATAAGACTATGTTTGGCATTGCAGCGTCCTATGAAAAGCATTTTAATTTTTTTAATTTTGTTGCTTTTTCATACGAGAACTACTTCAAAGCACCGTTTTTTTGTCATACTAGCAAAATTTTATTGTAATTTGCAAAGATTCCTGTAACTAGCTTATGTACCGTAGCCCGTAGGGCATCAACCGCAAAAGTAGCCCTAACTATTAGTTAACCCTGATCAAATTAGGTTAGTTAAGCCAGTTTTTTTTTGTGTTTTGGCAGCAAACCTGCTTAGTCCAACATTACGTTTCACTATGTGAGTTAGCTATGTTTTAACGGTAAGAAAAAAGAGTGTCCCACTGAACCAGTGTGAAATGGTTAGCTTATTCCTCCTTTTTATCAAATCCTTTACTTTAGATTGAGATTTGGGAGGGCTAAACTTTAGACCATTTTTAGAACATGGTAATTTCAAAAAAAATATAAAAAATTTATAGAAAATAATTTAATTTCTATAGAAATAAAAAAAATCCCATTTCAAATGGGGCTTCAGGGTGCTTTGATGACGTGCTACTCCAAGGCGTTTGGCAGGGTCGAACCGAACCCAACAAATTCCAACCAAACGTGGTCTCTCGAGTCTCGATGACTGACCACTAAAGTCCAATCAAAGAACATTAATATTCTAGAGATGTAACCACGAGAGATTTGATTTGATCGACGATGATTTCACTTTGGACCAAAGAATCCCCGCTGTCCTGTGACGTGTCCGGGCATCCCTTCTTGTTGGAGGCAAATTATTTGGCACCTTAGGCCAGCCCGTGGCAGCTCCTGGTTAGCCAGCACAAAAAAAAAGTGAGCAGAGAACGTGGTAGCTGAAATGGAAATTCGGCCGTTTTCTTCGATGCAATGCCAATTTTGCCCCGTTTCGGTTAAAATTTCGAAAAAAAAGCCTCTCAGCGCGCTTTCTGACCGTGCAAAGCACCTGGTCCGCTCCTCACGTGTGCAAAGCCGTCTGGCACGTGTCCCACCTACACCTGCTTCCTCGTGCAGTCGCTGACCACACCTTCTTCCTTGACGTGCCACCCATCCATGTCAGGACCTAGGCTCCTCGGGCAACAACTCCTTGGCGCTCCACCCGTCCATGCCAGGCGCCCTTCCCCCTCCCCGCGCTCTCCTCGGCGTGCCATTTGTCCATCCCCTTGAAGCCCCCATTCAACCCCCACCTCGTTGCTTCAGCATAAAATAGCCGCGGTCGTCATTTCCACTTCACCGAGCCTAGACGAGAAACCGTGGTAGTGTAGAAGGGAGGAATGAGAGCTACACAATTAGAGGATTTTGTAGTGGTTGTGTTTTGCTGTTTCAAGCTTGCGAGTTAGAGAAAATTACATATCAGCTTTGGAGCATCTGAAAGTGGTATTTTTCAGACCTGTGCTATTATTTTCTGCAAGTTGATTAGTGTGTAATTAGGGAAATGATTAGCGTGTAATTAGGGAAATGATAGCTTGTTAGCATGAAATGGTGCTGCTTAGCGTAGTGTTGTTAGTCTATGCCCTTAGTTTACCCAGTAGACACAACATTGTTAATATTGTTAATTACTTAATAGTCACGCTAATTGCGTGCATGATATTTCTTGTGCATAGTTATCATTAGCATGTGACTATAATTTCATCACTATCATTAGCATTTAATTACGAAAACGGTGACTTGTTAGCGTGAAAAGGTGGTAGTTAGTCCTGTTTAGTTGCCCATTGGCCTTAGTTCATGTCGGAGAAGCAGCGTTGTTAGTGTCATTAAATCATCATTAGTTACGCTAATTATGTGACTGTGGTATGTATGTCATATGTTTAGTGGTGCGTATTTTAGCAATGGCAAAAATAATGAGAAATAGAAAAAATACTAAATATTTGTGTTTGCATAGAAATATTTTTAGCACTATGATTAGCATATAATTAAGAAAGTAGGTATTTTTCATTAACATGGTACTCTATTTTTAGCACTGTGATTAGCAATTCATTAGTAAAGCAGTGGCTTGTTAGTACAAAACTTGGTAGTTAAGCTTGTATAGGAATATTTGTAGCACTGTGATTGTTATGTAATTAGGAAAGCGGTCGCATTACTATTATGTTCAAAATTGAATATCGTTGTTGTTCTGCACTTATAAATATTATGCAGTAGCCATGTCACTAATTTTTGAATGGTACGGTGGTACTTGTGTCATATGCTTAGTTGTGCATAGTCTACTAGTGGTAAAAGTAGTGACAAATGGTGTAACTAAATGCTGGACACTTTGTGATTTTTTTGGTTAGTTGTCATAATTGCTATGAAATCATGTCAATAAAGTTGAAAGAAAGCTCAAGACTATGTCTTGTCGTTTAACTGCTTGATTGTCAATAACAAGACCATAAATATTCAGCAAGTAAGATTGTCAGAATCGTGATCTTAAAATGAGTCGGAGTTGTTCCGATAGGATCGTGTTTTAAGATTAAATCGTAGAATGTAAGATCCTACCTGATTATACTATAAATATATTATTCTCATTTTGCACTATATTCTAAAGAGTGATATGAGTGTTTATTTGGTCATTTGGCACCTATTTTTTTAATTATATCTATCTTATTCACGACTAGAATAACGATTTTGATTCCATGTCATTCGGATCTATGAATTGAATAGCTATTTTAACAATCTTACCATTTTTTGACCATTTTACACTAAAAAGTAAAAGAAATGAATAATCATATTAATTTTTATTATTCCAAACATTCAGATGTTAACTTCTAACTTATTAATCATTTATTACTTACCATACAACTTGAATTGAAGGCTATGATATCACCATACACACTGGTCTTTCATAAACCGAGGATATGTGTGATCTCAAATGATACTACTGCGATTCTACTATAATCCTATATGATTCTATGACTAGGATTGCGATTCTAGCATAATCCTACCGGTTATGACTCAAGGTATAATTTGAGTTGTATTGGTGTTGATGGGATAGTATGATCGTATGATTTTATAAGATCATGATTTTAACAACCTTGCCAACAAGACATTCTATTTGCAAGTACTACTAAACTCATAATTAGGCCATAAACAACTCTTACAACACGAGTTATGGGATATGAAACATTGGTATCGCTGACCAAGAGAACCAGAGAGCCTTACCGTTTGAACTACCTACTGTTTCCAATATATTGGACATTCATGGTTAAGTTTAATGAAAACTCGTTTCAGTGAACCAGCTGGTTTCTATCCTCTGGTTTGCAATCAAACAAACTATACGCATGTACTCCCTCTTGATTGGATATGTATGGCTATGTGTTTCGAGGGTTGAATTCGGTGAGCATGACGCCAATAATTAGTCCAACAACATATTATACATTTGAAATTGTATGTCCATACTTAACTATTTTACATTGTCATACTATTATGAATAAAATGAATTAATCATTCCAAGTTTAATCTTGGTGGTAGTGGCAACAAAACTAGGACCTTGTATGCTCTGAGAAAGGAATTAAGATGACCTTATATTTTCAAACGAACGGAGTATTTAGCAGGATCTCTGTTCACATGAGTTTGCAATCTTTATCCAATGATCTTCACATACATAAAGATGTTCCCCTATTTAATTTAACTTGTGGTGACTTTTTTTTTTTGCAACACCATTAGAAAATGATGCTTGCCGAACTTCGCCACCTGAGTGAGAGACGAAGAACCCATGCAAGTTCTTGTGAGAATGACAGATCCATACATCTTGATCAGGAAGAACCCAATCAATGAGCTTTTATATTGCACGCTCATGGAGCATATCCAAAAGGAGAAAACAATTGAGTTGAGTACTCTACAATTTGCTGAGTATTGAAGCACTTCCTAATTGAATGATTCAGCTTCTCTCATTCTCTACCGAAACTTCTCTCCCAACATCGCCTTCTTCCTCAGCTGCCCCTCCACTTCTGGTAGGCCCCCTCCCCTATCTCTTCTCTGGCTTCTCGCCAAAGTCAAGCGGGAGTGTAGGATCGAGGAGGCTGACTAGAGGGGGGTGAATAGGCGGACTTAAAAAATCTCTTTCAATTAAAACAATATCTATTTGTCTAAACCAAGTATATAATGCGGAAGCTTAACTTAAATTGGTTTAGCACAAATATTGCCTAAAACAACTAGGTTCGTCTAAGTGCACCAACAATCTATACCTATGTCAAAGGTTTGCAATTCTAGGGTAACAAGCAATCAATTTAATTCTATGAATGTAAATTGTTTGAATGTAAATTAGGTATAAGTAAACAAACCACAATTGACACTCAATATTTTTACCGTGGTGTTCGGAGACTTGCCGGTCTCCCCTAATCCACGTTGAGGTAAGCCCAAACGAATTGGACCGGCTCCACGAATTAAGCTAAACACCTCAATCCACTAATGGTAGCTCTTCCTCGCTCGGGGTAGGTGAGCTTCAACCTTCACAACACGCCGGGTCTTCTCACAACCTTCTTTGAGAAGATCACCGCGCACGACGCCTCCAACGCCGTCTAGGAGTCGGCAAACTCCAAGAGTAATAAGCCAAGCCCTTTCTTGACTCTCACCACGTGCAACGAATGCACAAGCTCAAGTGGATGCCAAAATCCACCTCTATAGGCAACACATGCAACTAGAGATCTCTCTCCTTGCTCACAAGGTGCAACACATATACAATAGAGTGGAGAGGTTTACACTAGCTCAAGGAAGTGAAATAAGGTGCCAAGGATTACTCTCCAACCGGCCACAAGTGAATATTTATACCCCACACACAAAAACTAGCCGTTGGAGTCAAACTCCTGAAAAAATCAGGGAAATCGGAATTATCGCCATTATAAGTGCGGTACTACCGCACTTTACTGTAGCACAAACTAACGGCTATATCAGAGCGTTAGAACTAGCCGTTTTTGCAAATAAAGTGTGGTACCACCACAGGCAAGTGTGGGATTACCGCAGTGTGGTACTACCGCAAAAATTGCGGTATTACCGCATCTCTGTTTTTCAGCACAGACAGCACTCGGGAAAACGGTCATAACTTTTGATTCCGATGTCGGAATTGAGTGATCTTAGACTCTATGGAAAGCTTATTCAGAGGGCTATACAACCCATCTATTTGTATGATCTCAAATATATTAGATCAATACAGAAAATATAAAAGATCCAAGGAGTCACTATCACGGTCTAAGTTCGAGAAAAATAATATTAGACCATGCCAAGGGATATTGTATGACCTTCAACAATTTGCAAAACATATTTGCAAACTTTGGTCATACCAGAAGGAAAGGTACATGGACTTCAACCATTCGCAAAACACATTTGCAAAGTGTAGTCACATGTTGCAAGGATTAGATGCATGAGTCTCAACTATTCGCAAAACATATTCGCAAATAATAGCATCATGCCATAGAGAGCTAGCGTAAGCAAGATTGAGCTATCAACACATGATGAGACTCAAACTACTAGACAAGACCCCTCTTAATAGTACGACAGACCTATACTAGCAATCTGGTCTTCCAACCAAACACCAAGACCGGTAAAAGACTAGAAACACATCCTTAGTCCTAGCTAGTCATACCTTTGCCTTGAGTATTTCATTGAAGCTTGATGATGATCATCTTCACTTCAAGTCTAGGTCATTGTTTTCTCTTGACTTGATGATCAACTCATGATCATCTCTTTTTTGAGATCTTGATATGCATCAACACATGATGCATTCTCTTTTGATGGCCTTCAACTCATGAAACCATTTTCATCTTGAACCTTTACTTGATGATCTTCAACACATGAAACCATCCAAAGTCTTCATCATCATGGAACATAACCTATTCATCCAACTCATGAAAAATATTAATCCCATAATGTGATAATCATTAATTACCAAAATATACCATTAACTCATAATGGTGTGTTTAGATTCTTCAATCTTTCCTTTGGTAATTGATGATAACCACCACAATTGCAAATAATTGAATATAAAACTTTAAACCCAAAGTGCGGTACTACCGCCGTCTAAGTTCGAGAAAAATAATATTAGACCATGCCAAGGAACATTGTATGACCTCCAACAATTTGCAAAACATATTTGCAAACTTTGGTCATACCAGAAGGAAAGGTACATGGACTTCAACCATTCGCAAAACACATTTGCAAAGTGTAGTCACATGTTGCAAGGATTAGATGCATGGGTCTCAACTATTCGCAAAACACATTCGCAAATAATAGCATCATGCCATAGAGAGCTAGCGTAAGCAAGATTGAACTATCAACACATGATGAGACTCAAACTACTAGACAAGACCCCTCTTAATAGTACGACAGACCTATACTAGCAATCTGGTCTTCCAACCAAACACCAAGACCGGTAAAATACTAGGAATACATCCTTAGCCCTAGCTAGTTATACATTTGCCTTGAGTATTTCATTGAAGCTTGAGGATGATCATCTTCACTTCAAGTCTAGGTCATTGTCTTCTCTTGACTTGATGATCAACTCATGATCATCTCTTTTTTGAGATCTTGATATGCATCAACACATGATGCATTCTCTTTTGATGGCCTTCAACTCACGAAGCCATTTTCATCTCGAACCTTTGCTTGATGATCTTCAACACACGAAACCATCCAAAGTCTTCATCATCATGGAACATAACCTATTCATCCAACTCATGAAAAATATTAATCCCATAATGTGATTATCATTAATTACCAAAATATACCATTAACTCATAATGGTGTGTCTGGATTCTTCAATCTTCCCTTTGGTAATTGATGATAGCCACCACAATTACAAATAATTGAATATAAAACTTTAAACTCAAAGTGCGGTACTACCGCCATTATAAGGCCGGTATTACCGCTCTCCGGTAGTACTGCTCAGGATGCCGGTACTACCGAGCATCGGTAGTTTCGCTGAACGGTGCGGTACTACCGCACTATGGTAGTTCCACCGTGGAAAATCCGGTACTACCGATTTCGGTGAGTCCAAGTCCACCAAGGGTGTTCTCTGGAAAAAACATATCGCACAAAAATTGGTACTACCGCACTGCGGTAATACCGCTGTTTACACGTCGGTACTACCGCACTGCGGTAATACCGCAGGTGGGTGCGGTGCTACCGATTTTCCTGAGAGAGTTCAATTGACTTTAGACTTTAAATTCAAATGCATGCTGACCTTTGTCTCGAGCCATATTGATCTTCTTATCAATCTTTTCATGCATCTCCACATAGTCAATCAACATCCGGGACTAAACCTTTCAAACACTTGATAATCACATTAGTCCTATACACAAATAATTGAGTGTAAAGCAATATGATTTAATGTGAGTATATATGAACTACGCAAATTTTATATACTCAAATGATATATTTCAAAGGAGAGATCCCAATATATGTGGAAAAGGAAATATGGATCAATACTAATGAAATCACAAAATATAGAGTGAACTCCCCCTAAATGTGTGTATATAAGAATATATAATAAAAGCATATGCATATATTCATCTTAGACTTTTGGTGGAGTTTAATCTATATTTTGGATCTAAGGAATGCACTAAGATATAAAAGAATGTAAGTGTCGAATACATACCTCTTTAATTTCACCTTTTTATCCAAATGAGACTAAGCCATATCAAAATCAACCAAACACATTAGTCTTATACAAGTATTTGTCATTATCATCAAAAACAATATAATGGAGCTTGAACTTATAGGGGGTCTCATTTCCTTTTCCCCACTTGTAAATTAATCTAGTTGTAGATCTTCTTCCCCACGGTGGTTTCTCTCCATTCGGCGGTGGCCGGTGGCTTGCATCGGCAACCTACAGGAGTGGATCCCACCATGTTCCCCACAATGGAGCTGGTCTTCGTTGGCCCTAGGACTTGTCAATTCAGTTTCCTCTTTTGGATCCTCTCAGATATGGATCTAGACCTGGCCCCTCTCTAGTGAAGCTCGCATAAGTCATGCCTACGTGAGTCCTAGCTGGAGAGGCAAATGAATCCGATTTTCTCGTGGTTAGCATTCCCCTCTTCTATAGCTCCTCATCGACGCCACTGTGGAAGCTCAGCTAGTTGGTTACTGGCATCATGATGGTCTATCTAAGACACAATCTACCTCTTCGTCTTGGTTCAAACACGGTGCCTAGTGTGTGTGCAAGAGGTGGTATATAGCTTGCCTTGGAGACCCTAACCAACACTGGTGTGTGCATCCCAGAGTTCTTCTATGGCGTCTTCGGTTATCTCCTTCTGGGCGATGAGCCTCCCCTAATAACCAAATGTAATACTTGAAAACTTCATACTAGAGACACGTGGGATAGTCTCTCATTCGCTAGATAAAAAGGGGAAAACCCCTCCCAATCAACCCCTTCCTCCCCTACCCAACCCCCTTTTTTGTCATACATCTAACTGCCCCTCTCCCTCCTTGCAGCCGCCCCCCCCTTCCCCAACTAGGCGCCTCCTCTCCTCCCCTCTCCTCCCTCTCCTTGCTGTGGTGGCTAGGATGTTATAGTTGGTGTCAGAGCGGGTATTAGGTCTATGATGAATAACTTAATAACTTACGTAGTTAATCAACTAAAATATGACATAGGTCTAGTAAACCTAATGAGACTAATAACCCTAATAATAAAATAACTGAGAAAAACTTGATGTTAAAATTTGACTTACGATTGCTTATTGCTAAAGTTTGACTTAGGATAATTAAGTTACTTAAAACAGAAAATTGACACACTGATGCACAGTAGGATGGGATTGGGTCATGTATTGCATTTACGCTTGCGTTAATTGTATAATTATTGATGAATATTGAGTTATTGCCTATGTGTGTATTGGCTGATTGAGTAATTGAGAAGGATGATGATGTTGAGAGATAGTAGTTGTGGTCATGGCTATGGGTATGGCCAGGTTGTACCACTATACGTGGTGCATGGGTGATGATGAATTTCCCTTGGTTAACCTCAGTTAGCAGTGTTTGGGGCTGAGTTCCTATTAGTTGTTTTCATCCAATGGGTGAGTTACAAATGTCTATATGAGTTTTTATTAGTTAGTTATTTACAATATTGGTAACATACTTTCATTCGCTATCATGTTTTATGAAGAAATTGCATTTTTTATTGATTGAAATATATTTGCTACTCATGAAAGTTGTTGAGTTGCAAGGTTCCCTTTTTTGTGGAAGTTTTGCTATTTTATTGAGGAAGATGATTTGGATATTTACTAGATGTTGTGGATAATGAAAAATATCTTTTGCAAGATTATTCTCTTGAGAAATGTTTAAACCCATATGGTTGTTTTAAGATATTTTGAGTGATTGAAGTTAAATGTCCCTTTTATGAAGGAGAAGTATTTAAACTTATTTGTGATGTTTTCGATTCATGGGTGGGATGTTGTGATATTAGGAATCAAGTGAAAAGGTGTTGGGTGCCTAGAGATGCAAATTACATATGTATAATTGATTTCAATTAATATCCCTTGGATATATATATATATATATATATATATATATATATATATATATATATATAAATTTGATGGTGCTTTGGAGTAGTTGCATGGTGAATGGTGACTAAGAGTATGCTCTTTCCTAATAGGACTTAATGGATTATAAAGAGGTATGAAAGAATTGATGAATGATCCTTAATATTGCTTAATCTACCAAATTTTGTTGAATACATTGGATTATTTAGGTCTCAATGGATTAATCTAACCATTTGGGATGGTAAGTTAGGAAGATATTGAATTACTACCTTGGTGGATATTACTCTTAGAATTATCTCTTCAATGAATACTTGTGATCATATTAATTTGTTAGATTCATTTCTTAACATGGTTAATTGTTGGAATTGTATACAAAATGGTTCAAAAATTTGATTATCAGTTGATATAGAATTTGTATGAGAGGAGTTTTCGATAAGTTACTCTAGCTAGAGTGACTGGATGAAATATGTTATAATGTTATGAAAGATTTTGATTGAAATAAGAATATGATTATTGCAGTTTTAGCGAGATTATGAAAGGTGGAATAATTGAATCTATAGTTGTGCATGTCCAGATGAATGCAAGTAGAAGTAGAATAGCCATTAGAGTTCTTGATAAAGTGAATTGTTAACAAAAATCATTAGAGTACAATTATTGAGTACTAGGATTTGGTATTAAGAATCACTAAAGAGTTGATGTTCTAGATTTCTAATAAGTGTCCCATGTTTATGTGCGTGTGAGATTGTTGGATGATAGTTGGTGATTGATAAAAGAAATTTGATAGAATATTTTGATTTGTGCACTAGATATTTTCTAGAGTAAAGTGTTTATTTTAGTAAGGTTGTGAAGCTTGGGTGGATTCTAAGTGTGAGGATGAAATGATAAAGTAGTATGATGCAATTTAGTGACTCATGGAGAGTTTTATGTTGAAGTAGTGGGTTTTGATGATCCTTGCTAAGGGTTTTAGTATGTTAAAGTTATCAAGCTTGTCGGTAAAGGCATATTAGGGATAGCATTGATTCTTTTTAGAAAGAAGAGAATTTAATTTTTTCATGATGTGATTTAAATGAAATGTTTTGGAGTTGTTGTGCTTTTGAGCTTTTGGGATTTATGACTTATGAGGAAGTTGTATTCTATTTATGCATAGAAAATAATCTAGTGAAGAGTTGAGATTTTTCATGGAATATAAGAGGTTTGCAAAATTTTGCCTTAAAAAATTTGTTCCTTGTTATTTAATTTCTTTTTCCTTGGGGTCCTGCTTGCCGCAAGTTGCTATTATTTTTGGTCTTCTGAATTTGTTCTTGTTGCCTCTTATTTGTTTTTCTTGTGAAGGAAATAGCTAATTTGTGTTATGTTGTGCTTTAGGGTTTATAGTACGTAGCAACTGACTTGTAGTGATCAAGTATACAATCTTATAGAGCATTGTGCGCTAAGTTATTTGGAGTGCATAGCAAGATAATTTGATGTTATACAATAATTCTTGGGGGAGAAATTGACTTCAAACAATGGTTATCTTTGGAGCAAAGTGATGAAATTGTAGTTGCTAGTAGAATTCCTAGTGAATAATGAATATTGATATATTAGTATATATTGTGATTATTTGGGGATATCAAAAGTTTAGAATTCTGATCAATTAAGTAGAATGTTGTGATTGTGTAAGTCATTGGATTTTGGTAGATAAAAATTGGATGATGTGGTTTAATGAGAATCTAATATTGGTGAAGTAATTTGATCATGTGGTAGTTATTTGAGTGATGAGGATTTTCAGATTATTAGATGGTATGACTTAATCTTTAGTGAATATCTCTTTTGGAGATAGAATCTTTCTAAAAGATTAGCTGGTGGAGATTATATAGCTATTGGTGTATTGATACAACACAAATTAGTGGAACTCTAATTTGTGCGTGAGTTGATCCGATCTTTCATGGTACACCCATAGCGTCTCCTCGATTGTTGGTCTACCGATTCCAACAACTCTTTGATCAGTCGATCGATAGTAATAGCGGTAGAGGAACGACTACGAACAAGCGATAGTAATACTCCAACAAGCCCCTGGTAGAACTCCTCTTCCTCAATCGAGCAACATTAGCACTTCTAACAACTCCAAATGAAGGTGAAAGGTTAATTTGCATAAATGTCTAATCTCTCCACAAATTTTCAGACTTCTCCATGACCGATCAATTCGAATAGCAAAAGACACAACAATAACTAAACAAAGCCCTCGATCGGTTCAATCTTATAGATAGCAGTAGCGAAATGATAAACCCGATTGCTAAGCATTCTATCGTACCAACCCATGAACTACAATGGCATCCAAACAAGCAAACTGGGTTCAACATGATCCATGATTTACCTTGGTTATGCTCAGCTCCTTCGAAAAGCTCGGTGAACCCGGTCCACGGAAAAGCAAGTCCACGGTGAACCCGGTCAACGAAATAGTGCACACGGGGAGGCGGCGCCGACGCGACGGCTAGGGCTGACGTGGCGCTGGCCGTGCCGCCACGTGGCTAGGGTCGACGTGGCATGTCGACGTGGTCGCCACGTGGCTTGGTGGCGGGATAGCACTTCTAACAACTCCTGCCTCCTCTAATCGAAAGATCGGCTCGTTCTTCTCGAAATTCGAATAGCAGCAAAGACACAACAATAACTAAACAAAGCCCTCGATCGGTTCAATCTTATAGATAGCAGCAAGAACGCAGCCCAAACAACAAGCAGCAGAACAACAGAAAGATAGAGAATTCGGTGAACACTTGGTAGCACACCTAAACTTTAGGTACAGTTCCTCCACCCATGGACGTCGCAGCCCACGACCAAAGGGAAAGATCCACAATGATCAGCATGCAAGAATTGATAGAGATCAAATCCCACGCTGCATACATGAACTCCCAGATGAGATTCACAAGAACACGAGCACCGACGTGGCTGCCCAAGACATGGCGTTTTTCTGTAGTTATTTCTCCAAGCAAAAGAAACCCGTCCGTTACAAGGCACAAGCCCTTTAGCTTTTATATGCCACACACACGCACCATAACTCGACTCGGACTGCATATTATCATCTAACCCGACTCAACTAACACACCAACTCAAACCAAACACGAAACCGAACTCATACACAATGGCCGTATACACACGTACATGCATACGTATACATACAGGTCACACACATGCATGCAACACATGCAACGGCCATGAATGCATGCAACTCATGTGAATAGTAAACAACTAGAAAAATCAACACTAGACTTGTATGTAAATTTTTGTTGATTCTAAGTTAAGAGATATGTGAAATCCAAATATCTCCTACTAAGAATCTGGACGTACGCACACGCACTGATTCACCTCAGCTTCTAGTTTGTCCTTCTTGTCTTCCCATGCCGTCCTCCCTCACCTCCCTCTCGGCACTAACAAGGACTTGTCCAACTAGGAAAGAATTAACACCACCTAAAGTGTTTATGCTTGTTAGTCCCGTATCATGTATAATGTTTGAGTATATGTGGATTTGCTGGATTTTAGTCATCAGATTTGATGATTTTCCTACCAATTATACTAAAACTTGTAGGAGTCATAAAGGTTGAAGTTACTGAGAGTAATGGGGGAATCCTTTTTGTGGTTTATGAGACTTTAAATTTCTAGAATTCTTATGGTTACAATCTCAATATAAGTTTGTGTCAATCTATGGATAAGAGGAGATGGAATTGGATTTTATGATTTAGTATGCCCATGATTATATGTGGAAGTAGTAGAACAAATTGACTATCGTCATTTGGATGTGGTGTGTGTGTGTGCCATGATAGGCAGGGGGTTATCCTTAAAGAATTAAGATGATTGGATTCAATGTGCCTCTTCTAAGAATAGTTTATTTCACAATGGAGTGATTTTAGAGATGGTTTTTTTTTGTTAAGGAGGAGTGAGTAATTGTTTACTTGAAGCATGGAGCAGTCGAAGGATGTGCTACAATCGTTTGTATACAAAAGTATCTTGGCGGCCTTGAGAGGTGTTGTGCTCTTCAAGCTATCTGTATGGAGTCAAAGCAGGAGTTGAGGCATAGTATGTTGGAGTATGTAAAGGTGTTGTGGTCACACTGAACCGAGTAGGAAGCGACATGGGAGTTGGAGACTCGGATGTTTGATAAGTATCTAGAATTGTTTTTAACCAGTATGTGTTGAATGTTATTTTTCTATCTTTCCGTCCTTTGAATACTGTCAGAAGTTGTAGAATTCGAGGTCGAATTCTGTTAAGGGGGGAAAATGTAATACCCAAAACATCATGCTAGAGACACGTGGACAGTCTCTCTTTCGCTAGATAAAAAAGGGAAGAACCCCTTCTAACCAGCCCCTTCCCCTTCCTCCCCCATCCAGCCCTCTTTTTTTCCTATCCATTCTTGTATCCGCCCCTTCCCTGCCCCAACCAGTGCCTCCTCTCCTCCCTTCCCCTCCCTCTCCTTGCTGTGGTGGATAGGGTGTTACACCAAATTCGCTATGTGGACTTGGGGTTGATCGCGATTCTAGCTTGCGTGCTTCTTTCCTTTGGCCATTGTGTATTTCTCTCCCTTCTTTCTATCTCAGGATATCTCCACCAGCCACCCCTAGTGTTTATCGCTATAGGTGCCAGGACTAACAATCCAAATATCATTCGCTCCCGGTGGTCTATCGGAGCTTCACTAAGTCGATCGCCATCGTTTCTCACAGTCATAGATCCTACCATGTCTCCTTCAACCTTCAACCAAACGAGGCCCCTTTCATCCTCCCGCTGCTAATATTGCTGGCAAATGCACAACAAATGGTGGAACCGTGGCCAGATGAGAGCAATCGAGGCGAGAAGGCCAACAAACGACAACTAGAATTTCGATTACTTAAGGATTTGACTGTAATTTTGTATTTTATTTCAGTCATTTTAGCCCGTTCTAGGGACTATTGTTTAATATGCTATATTTGGAAGGCCCTTTTGTAACCTTCAGGCCTAAGTGGCCATATTTGTTTTTTTAAAAAGGAAAATAACAACAGAACAACCCCAATTAAGTCAAAGTGTGTGTACATGTTTCAATTTAATATTTTGTTATTGGAGGAAAAGATGTTAATCGAATATTTTAACATGTGTAGAGCTGAGATAGTAATATACTTTGGCGTAGCTACACCAAGATCTGATGCCAACACATGATGGTTCTAAAGCAAAGATAGACTTGATGACGTTGGAGAAATTTTCCCCATTACAAGGTAGACATACACGTACGTATGCCATCAAGTACATATACATGAGTGAATCTCTCGAGCACACATCAAGAAATACAAAGGCTAGGGTTTAATCTGTGATCTCATAAAGTTCCTGCTGATGTCCACTTGTGTGTGCATAAAATGTGTGCATCATAATTTGAACCATGGTGAGTGGAGTGGTATACCCACAACTCCACAACACCATCAAGAGATGGTTCCTGATAATGTTGGAGAACTAACTGTTAGGAAACTAACCCACTAGGCCGGCCGGCTAGGGGCTGGTTTCCTGTCCTTGTAGGACTGGTGGGCTCATACAAATATGTATTTAATCCTTGTAGCACTCTAGTATCTAGGCTAGAAATATAGAGGAGAGATATGAGAGGCCTGCTCTAAAGAGCTTAAACTTCTGACTTATAGCTTTGGCAGTTGGATTTTAGTTGAGATTACATTGTAGCGGTTGTTAGCTTTTTCTGAGTCATTCAATTAAAAATTTAAAAAATAAGAAAAAAAAATGAAAAATTGTTATATCGTCACGGACAATGCAAATGAATAAGAGAGAGAAAAAAAAAGAAAAGACAAAAAGCTGAAAAAGCCAAAAAGTCAAAATCAGTCGAAATTAGAAGTTGACATGTTCTAAGTGGTTTCTAACTTAAATAAGCCAAAAACAAAAAAGCCAGAAGCTGAAGCTGTTTGAAGTGGGCCTGAGAATATTGTACTTGAAAATCATTGAAATAAAGAAAGGTGTCTATGGATTGCGCTCTCTCTCTCTCTTTCTCTTTCACACATATATAGTACTATTTGTTCTTATACTTTTTGCATTGTGTTGATCAGTCGATAACACTAATTTTTCAACACTAACTACCACCAATATATATAGGCTTTATTTGTGAGATTCAGACAAAAGCAAAATAAAACATAGTCCAAAAAACAATAGAAACAGAAGATTTTTAAAGTAGTAGGAGAGTGCGGTACCTAGACCAGGTTTGATCCACAACAAGGGTAACAAAAACCTTTTTCAAAGCCAACAAGGAAAGTGTGCGAGAGAGATGAAGCAACAACAGACAATTTCCTTATGAAAGTGAAGACTACACACTACTAAAAGCTCATCATAGATGATTTGAAAACATTACCTCAGATAGTTTCATGAACCATTAGACAGTTTCATGAACCGTCTATGGTTATGGGTCAATAATACTCTAAGGGCATTATAGACAGTTTTTGAATCGTTTGTGATAACAATTATCATAGATAATTCTTAACTAAAATCATCTGTGAAAACTTTTATCATAGACGGTTCTTACTATTAACCGTCTATGATAGTCTATTATCACAAACGATTTTAGTTAAGAACCGTCCGTGATTGCAATCTCATGACGTCGTAAATAGGCCTTCTCCGTTCACCAACATTCTCTAAATTACACTATAAAATAATGCAATCATCGAGAATGCAAATGAACCAAAGCAAGTTTATTTATGAGAACAAGATCATCATAGAAAAGGTGGCTTCGTTCATCTTAGATTCTGTTGTTTTCTCTCCTCTATCAATCATCACAAGAACTAAGCTAAGGTATTAACAATTAATTTTCACACGTACGAGCATTAAGATTTACATAGCGAAACCCTAGCCATCCAACAATTTCGTAATTTCATATCGAAGCATCAAAGAAAAGAGGGGAGGGGATCGGATGGGGGATATATCACCGTGATCGATGGAAAGGTGGTGACAGCATCACCGTTGTGTCACGATTGTGACACTGCACAAGACTCTTACGACAAGAGTGCCTTGTGTAGTGAACCGTGGCGTCACAACCGAGGTGGAGGAACTTGGGGAGGTAGTCGGCATTGTGCCGGGGAGACAGACCTAGCTAGCAGGCAGTATATCGGTTTGGAGTCTTTGGGGAGGTGTTTGGGTAAAGGGCAGTACATACAAGGTCTTTTGGGTAGTGGAACTGATCAGTAGTTGAGATGTCGCGACGGTTTAGTTTGAAAGTTTTAATAAAGGGGCAGCAAAATCGGATGGAAAATATCATAGACAGTTTTTAATACAAAACATCTATAATGAGTTAATATCACAGATGATTTTTAATATAAATTGTCTATGATAAGTTGTCTAGTATTATTATTTTTTGTAGTAATGATAATATCCTTTGCTATAATTTCAATGAACAATAGTTGGATGGAGCTTTTAGGACCTGTTGGGCACGCCATTAAAAAGCGAGAAGAGAAAAATAGTTTGAATTGGATGCCACGTCCAACGAAACCGACTACGAATACATGAAATTGAATGTATTGTTACTGGTCCGCCCAATCAGCAGTCGACAACATGCAGCTCATCCCGTGTTGATCGCAAGCAGCGCACGTGCCATGCCACGTCCCAGTCTAGCTAGCCCGAGACCCTGATCGCGATGAAACTGGTGGAAGCTGGCTGACTCTTTTGATCATGGGCAATGACTTTTATGGTATTTTTTAAGAGGATGATAAATAGTCTAATTAGTTTGAGACTCTGAGCGCAATGAAACTAGTGGAAATCGATTTATTTTTTTGGTCATAACTAATAACCTTTATCATATTTTTTAAAATAATAATAGATAATAGAGATGACGTGAATGAAGTACATATATGCTGATAAACTTAAAAAACAGTTTTAAAAAGATGTTTTAAAATATGGTTTAGACAAGCTAACCTATTCCTTTGGTTTTTTCGTACCAAAACCAAAAGAACGTGCCAACGTGTATCCGTTCCCGCTGCCTACATGCAACGACTACGCTCCCACTCCTTCATACAGTTCAGACAGAACGCGTCAATTACGACCACAACTCCATCGTTAATCCAGATCTCCATATTAGGGTATGTATAACCCACAGATAACTACTATCTTTATTATATCAACACAGTAAAATCATCTGATGTGGAGTATAATTAATGAAGGAAGAGACACAAACCATCCTCTCACGAAGAGACGGTCTGAGCTCGTGTTCCTAGGCGAAGAGACGGTGTTACGAGCGTTGTACGAGCCGTCTTTTTTACAAATTATCTTTTTTGTTGTCTTTTTTGATGAGATTGCAAACAACTAAATAGACAATACATTATACAAGCTATTTTTTTATTGTCTATATGTGATGTGTATATATATACAGACAGCAGCCGTCTAAACTGTTGTACATACTCTTACTATCCATCTTTGGTCACTCCACAACAAATTAATTGATTGATTGATTAACCACAACACAGTCGGAACATTTAATTAATAAATAATTAAAGTATTAAACACCAGCAAGATATAATTAAGACAGAGAGAGCTTGATCTCGCAGCTAGCAATCCCATATATGGTTCAGACTTGAGAGTGGTACACTAACACAGCGACGACCATCGAGACAGGTTGTTTCATGGTTTATTAGGTTGGCGTGCATGCACGGCCCGCCGGCTTGGATGGATCTCGGCTGGCCGGCCGGTGAGCTCGCTCGCTAGTAGTGGCGGCGGCGGTTGACGTGCTCCTTCTGGGCGTTGAAGTACATGGCGGCGACGGGGAGGCCGAGGTCGTGGCGCTCGGCAAAGGCGCGGGTGCTGAACCGCGCGCGCACCGCCTGGTCCGCGCCGGGCGCCGGCGCCGCCACGCGCGCCTTCTGCTGGAACACCACCAGCACGTAGCGGTGGATGCCCACCGGCGGCCGCGGGCCCATGTACGGCACCACCTCCTCACCTGCACGCACACATACATCATGCACGCCATTTCATGTTATGCGTGGGCGTGATTAACCCAAACAATCAACTGAACAAAACTGTCGGCATATATAGATCCTGTCTTGAAGTGCCGTGGTTTTTGTTATTTGATTTTTTTTTGCTGAAATAGCATCGTCACTGTTGATGGTTTTTTTTAAATATTTAATTAAAAAATAAAAAAATTACTATTATATTTTCACGAATAATATAAAAAAAGATAAAAATATGTTACAAAGTTAACATATGCTAGTTAAAGGGCGTTCGGAATAACGTTAACTTATGACTTTTTTATTGTAGCTGTCTTATTTTTACTATAATTGAGTTAGCTTATTTGACATAATTAAATTTTAAAAAAATAAAATAAAAAAACATATTAACCTATCACGGATAATAAAAAAATACGAGAAAAAGGGAAAAATCTAAAAAATCTTAAAATAGAGAAAGACAAAATTACTGAATAGTGAAAAAAACAGAAACGAGAAGCAAGAGTTAGTTTTAAACTAAAATGAGCGAGGTCCTAGAAAAAACATATTAGCCCATCATAGACAATACAAAGGAATAAGAGAAAAGGAAAAAATCTAAAAATCTAAAAAATAGAAAAGTATAAAATTACTGAATAGTAAAAAAACAGAAACCAGAAATAAAAATTAACTTTAAGCTAAAATAAATGAGATCTAAAAAGGGCTATATGCTTATGCCAACAAGTCATTAGTCAATCAAGTATCGTGGAATTTAACAACATTCGTCGCTAGAATTCCTCAGCTACTGTGGAACTAAGGAATAAAACGAACACGTGTTGGTTATAAAACGCAGCTTGCAAACCATAATAGTCACCTGCAGCTTGCGAAAGTGAAACTAATCTGCGCGCGGTTTACTACTCCAGCTAATTAAAAGCGACCAAATGCCGTCCGTCTGTTCCGGCGACGGTGACAAGGTCGCGCTGCGGCCGGTCGACACGAGGCGCCGCCGCATCGCGCAAGAGTGCGGACGAGGGTCGGGTACGTGTACCATGGGCGGGGCCCACCGCCGCAGTTGGCACCGCGTGGCGGGACAGCTATCGCGCGCCGGTCCCTACTTGTCGTGTCAGAAGCCCTACGAAATCTTTAAATTTTATCACCCTACAATTTTTAAAATTTTTTATCACCCTACAATTTAATTTTTTTCACATATTCTATTGACTGTATAATGCATATTTGTAGCAATTTTAGGTTTGAGGAGACCTGAGAAATTGAGAAGGTTATAATTAATTACTAGGTGTTATATGGCACCGCTTAATTTAGTTTCGACTTTTAATTTTTATTTTTTACTATTTATTAATTTTGTTTTTTCTGATTTTTTTAGATTTTTTCGTATTTTTTACATTGTTCGTGATGGGGTTGATATATTTTTTCTATTTTTAAATTTTTAAAATTTAATTATACTAAATAAACTAATTCAACTATAGTAAAAAATAAACTAACTATAATAAAAAAAATTATAAACCAACGCACCTGATCTTCGGTAAATTCAAGTGCGTATGGACAGAACATGTACAACTAGGCATCCAGCACTAACATGCACGAATAGTTTACCTTGAGAAGAATCTGTTCCACCTGGTATGTTAACCACCAGCCTGGGCAAGAGATCGCTCCCCAGAAAAAAACATCAAAATTAATTAGCTCACAAACAAAGCAACATGTAATATCAACAAAAAAAAAGAGTTACCATAATAGTACAAGATAGCAAATGTAGATGCTAAGGGAGAAAAGAAATAACCATTTGGTAAGTAAAAAGTAGTTAACTAATTAATTACCAGTGAAGCCACTCCCTCATGTTGGGTTCACTGGGGCTCGGAGCATCTGGATCAGTCATAACCTAAACACATGTCAAGTTACCATTCCATCAAGAACACGGTCACCCATTACGCCTGCATATACTGCATACACATGGAAAATTACATGTATTTTTATGTACTAACCAGAGCGAAGAGATCGTTGACCGTGCCGGCGATCTGCACGGCGGGCGCGGCGGCGGCGACGGACGGCTTGATCTCGCCGCCGTTGGTGAGGCCCTTGGTCCCGAAGCGCACCGACATGCCCACCGTGGGCACGAACAGGTCCACCACGTCGCCGATCACCCTCCCCACCACAAGGGGATCCACATGGGCTGCCATGGCCGGCCGGCCGGCAAGGAGGCCGATCGATCAGCAGCTACACACCTGGCTAGATAGCTCGCTCTGTGTGCTGTGAGTGTAGTGACTGCTGGATGGAGAAAGGGCCAGGGCTAAGGAGTATTTATAAGTGGGGGATTGATCGAGGTGGTGAAATGATGACATGGACATTTAATTTGGTGATGGTGATGATAAGCATGCACGATGGTTAATTGTCATTTGTCCCAAGTTAGAGGTCGGTAATCTTCCAAATTAAGTGGCGTGCTAAAATTAGGTTGGTGTGCTAGCTAGCTACTACATATGACTCCGATCTTTTAGACTATAGTTAATGATTTTTAATTATGATTAATAGTTTTTATCTGTATTTTTTAGAAGACAATGGATACATCAATATAGATTATGCATATAACTTTAAACTCAAGATGTTGTTTAGAGATATTTGTTTTTTTAAAAACCATCTTATTTTAATACTTAACTTTTTTAGTCCCGAAGAAGCTAATTGACAAAAGTATACTGGACAAGCCAAAAGGCCAAAGAACACCTGTCGTGACTTGTGAGGGGCTTCGGTTGGGTGACGCGGGACTTTAGCAAATAATGTGTTGGAATTATATGTCGGTTAAAGCAAATAATGATTTCCCCATGCATGGGAAGCGCTGCTGTTGTCGAGCCAAGGATGAACTGGAGGATGGGCCAGCTTTTGTCTAGCATGCCAGCGAGGACAGTGAAACGGAAGGAGCATCTTCTGTCTGGCACACTAGCGAAGGTGGTGAAACTGAAGGGATTTATGTTTCTTCTAAAAAAAAAGAAGATCGGACAAGAACGCTGCCGTTCATTAACAGGGGGAGAGTTTCTGCCTCTTTTGTCTAGCATACTGGTAAAGATAACAGGAGGACGTACTTTAGGTGAGCTATGACGACGCATAAATTTCGCAGGTAGTAATCCGATTTCAGCAGTAATTCGGAATATAGGATTTGTTCTTTTCAACTTTTAAAAGTGGTTTTTTATTTTCGCTATAGTACCTAACTTTGAAATGGAGTATTGTTTTTAAGATAGAATCTACAAGTTAATTATCATAAATAACTAAAATTCAAATATTTCAACCAAAAACTAGAAGCCCTCATATCAAACATGTCTTATTTCTCGCATTCTAAACATAGGGAATTTCAACAAAAGTTTCCATGTTAGAAATGGGGTCTAAAATGGGAATGACGGAGGGCCAGACAAAAGTATGGTACCCATCGGTTGTGTCAAAGTCTAGTCATTCCTAGGTCATCATGTGAGGGGAGCGACACGAGAGGTGTGCTAGTTTTTGCCAGATTTCTGAACCTAGCATCGAAGTATCCACGTCACAAACGGGGGTCTAAAATGGGAATAGTGGAGGGTCTTATAGGGCCAAAACAAAAAGGTAGAAAAAGTATCGATATCCACTGGCTACGTCGAAGCGTAGTCATTACTAGGACGTCCATTGTGAGGGGAGCGACACAAAAGGCAAACTAGTTTTAGTCAGATTTTTGAACCTTGCGTGGAAGTTTAGTCGCTCCTAGGACCACGAGAAGAGAGAGCTATGGAACTTGTCATGTATTTGATATTGTAGCTATATTTTTAAATTTAGCCTTCGTACATCCATTTATTACAAAAATAGCCATGTCCCTAAGCTCAAAAGGTGTGACAGACGACACCTATCACCTACCGCATCTGAGGAGCTTGGCAAGGATGGGGGCGCACGACAGGGTGGGCTGGGGCAGCAGCAATTGGCATGGCACAGCAGCAGGCAGGCGCTGTGGCACTACCTAGCCGCCCTTGCTTGGTAAGGCGTTGCCGAGCAACCCTTGCTCAGCCAGTGCCCGGCGAGCGAGTCACCGTGAGCTAGAGGCGGCGCAGGCACGCGGCGATGCGGTGGTGTAGGCGTCTTTGGCCGACTTGGTCTTGGCGTGAGATTTCGTCTCGCGTGGGCGACCGCGGTGACATGACGCTTGATTCCTGTTTTATTCGCTCGAGGATTACACTACTGCTCACGCCCGTGTGCGCTTATGTGGGAATGTCGTCACGAATGCCTTCCCACGTGCATAAAATGGGAGGCCTTGGTCTGCCCTCTCAATCGAACCACGCTCAATTTCTTTCCTGTCGAGCGAGGGAGTAGCGAGGGAGGGGAAAGAAAGAGAGATTGAAAGGCGAGTTTGTAATATATTTTCGAGGAGGTTTAGTTGTGATTTATGATCTTTTGTAGTTGGAAGCATTATAAAGCGGGTGAAGACCTTCAGAAAAAGGTATGCTTTTTTCACATGCGAGCAACATGCTTAATATGTCATTAGTGTTTCATTAGCATAACAGTGGTTTTGTAATGTGGAATGCACTATGTAGACATGTTTAGTTGACAGATGTGTTTATGTAAGTAGCCATATTTAGGATGTAGTAGTGGCAAGAATGATTATTTATTGTAAATAGCTGCAAAATATGGGCCAAAAAATAGTTGAAATATTTTTAATGTATATCCACATGTATATGTTTATTGCTCTCATGCGATTACAGAAAGTGATGGTTTGGTACGCACTATTAGTTGAAGTGTCTGTGTATACATATGTATGCATATACGTGTGTATTTGTATAGATGCATTTAGGCATATTGACCCTTTTTTTTGGAAATAATTGAAAGAATACGTGCCATTATTTGCAGTGTTCCCGATACGTGTTCAATTTTGGAACTATGTATGTAAATATGTAGCGTGATTATTCTTGGTTATGGTCAGTTGTATTTAGCACCGGTGGACACCAACACATTATTTTTTGTACTACAGAGAATGGCTGCTAGTGGCAGTCATGAGCGTAGTACGTCGTTGGACCCATCTTAGGATGGGCAGCATAATTGTTGGGCATGGTCGAGCGGTGATGGACTGCCCCTCTCTGTTCTTTGGGGAGCTCAGGAGGACTAGTCTTTTGACAATTATGACCTTTTTAGTAGGTGCTTGTTGGGCTTTTTAGTAGGTGCATGTTGGGCTTTTTTGTGAAAGTTATGGCCTTTTTAGTAGGTTCCTATTGGGTTGTCCCGAGCCGAATCCAAATTGAGTTCTGAGTTTGAATTTGGTTGGACTTGTGGGAGGTTTAAATTGGGTTTGGAAATCTTATGCAAAACTTGGGCTTAAAGTTCTTGGGCTTCTCCCCTTTTGCTCTCCCACCACATAGGCTTCTTTCCTTCTTGATCAGCCGCATGAGCTGCTTGGTTGCTCCTTTCCAACTGCATGGGCTTTGAGCTTCTTGTTCTTCATGGGCTTGGTAGTAAATATAATTACCCTTCTCCTTGTGTTTCTCCGTTGCTTTGGCCCGGCCTCCCTCTCCTCCCTCGTGGTTCCAAAATCTTCAAATTATTCAAATATGAGAATATGCAATGTACTTGCATGAGGTAGCATCTAATTCTCATTAATAACTAAAGGAAACTCATTAAGAAATAAAAGAACCTATTGATTTAGAAGTTTAGCTTTTGCTCTAGTCATTGGACCTTTTGGTACTTCATGAACAGTCTCCAGAACATCTTGATGCACACGTGGAGAGTTGAATGATGTGGTAGTAGGGATGTCCTCATCAGGACTAAAATGCGCTTCTACACTTGTATTACCACCAATAGGAGAAGATGTGTATGTATTAGGCATGCCCTCATCATTGGGTGTACCCCAACTACATCCATATCGCTAAGTCACTGGACGATGTCGATCCGAATAAGGTCCCATTGTATAGCTGGGGCTAGGCTGTTTTGTGCGTAACCTACAGGGGTTTGTGCAGCAGCTCGCAGTGTGCCACTAGCGAGCCAAATCTCAAAGTCTGCTGCATCTTGTTGCAACTGTGTTCATGGGAGTACTTTCCTGTTAGTCAACCGTACTTTTGGGTATAGGTGCACCTGTGCCAGTTGGAGGCGCAGTTCTATAGTGAGATCGATGGCGACGACCCAGTGGATAGATCCACCATGGGTACTTGTTGGACTACCAGTGAGCTAGGATGATCCAGGGAGAGGCCATGGTGAGTGTATTTGGATTTTTACAATGCGTTCAAGACCTTAGCGAGGATAGCATCATGTGGACAATGTAGACCATAGAGTTCATCTCCGAGATAGTTCCTTTTGAATTGTTAGAGCAATGTGAGCAAGACAGGGACTACTGGCTCATGACCTGCCATCTTTTCTTCTCCTATATAGTGGAGATGTACACCTCTAACGGGTCATGAGACAGTTTAGACTTCACTAGTAAGTGCCACTAGCACCATGTTGACCATTACCCAGCCACATTGACCTGTGAGTAAATTTATTTGTTACCTCTTTGCGTACAATTCATTGTGTACTATTCGTGTGTGTTTTATTTCCCACTGCAATAACAGTTCTATACCCTCGCTTTTTTCACAAGCAAACAAAGAAGGGACGGAAGAGCGACGACTAAAGGCCGACACAAGCACTATGGATCCTGGCCTAGGAGTAGTCGCAAGGACGAAGGTTGAGTAGGAGTGATGGTCGTATGACCCAGACACGTACCCTGCGTACTTGGAGTGGTATGTGGCATGAACCCATTGTAGATTGATGTGTCTCCCTGTGTAGCCACTCATGCAGGCCACTCAGTGTTAGGACTGGATTTCTGAATTCGAACCCTCTGTATATTACCGCACTAGTCCTAGACCAAAGCTAGTGCACACAGTTGACCAGTGATTATTACATAACCAAACAATGCTTTATTCCTGTAATCAAGAGTATCGGCCTTATGACCACTTCTTACAAATGAGATTACAAGACCTCACAGACTCACAAATGCAAGTGAAAGCAATAAAGTAAACTCTAAAGATAACCCATCAATATACCACAAGCAATTGACTGGGGAAGTGCAACCTATACCTCCGGAAAGCCTTCGTCAAAGCTGCATACGAAGTAGTTCTAGTCTTCTTCAGTGTCTCCGTACTCTTCTGAAATGATTTGTAGATTTCAAGTGAGTACACAGAGCACTCCACAAGTCTTGAAAAAAATACAATTATATGCAAGGCTTAACAAAGGAAGAATAATATATTTCTTTTGCAGAAAGCAGCATTTTATTTCGATTACCATTATATATTTTCCAAAGCATCAATTTAAAAATCAATTGCAATAACTGAAACTATTCTAGTGAAGGTTCTAGCTATCAGCACTAGTATTAAGGATCTATTCGCCATGATTCAAGAATACATGTTCTATCCACCGCATTGGCTCTATCTGCCAGAACACACGTCTAAGAGTTCCAACCACTACCGAGTTCCCAAAGAGATTTTACTTTGAAATGAAAATCAATGATCTACCATATGAAAGTGCATATTGCTCACCCTTGACCATGGACATGACTATTCGAATAGTTTTGCATACTGTAGAGGTTGTATAACTTTATTCACAAGGCATGATTGTCCCATATTACCACCAGATAAGCACACTTACTTTGGTGTATTGTGAAGAGATCATGACAAGGTCCTTACAATGCACCTAGTCAGAAGCCCCTCTTGCGCCATGTGGGAAAGCTGTCTACATCCGACATCCACTCATACCACTATCAGATTCTAAGCTAAGCCATTGTAAATTAATTAGTCAGGTCATAGCCATGTAGACTTGTAGTTGTATGGTAGTACTCAGTTTGGATAATCACAAACGTCGGTCCTTAATTAACTAGGGTAGTATATTCACATTTCAAGATCACGTGCTCCATCCGCACCAACCCAATCTTACCATCTATCCAAGTTTAAAATTGTCTTTACCATTTTATTTTATTTTATAAATCAATGGCAACAACTATTGTCAAACACTTTATATTAACAATTGTTTAGAGATTTGATAACATTATTCCCACCTATAGGGTTATATTGACTGATAAGCTTGTCTAAGCAATTCTATCATTTTAAAATTATCAAAAAGTACTATAATCTCAATACTGAGACAAGGGTATCCTGTATATGATGACAATGGTACATGGATATAAACATCAAATGAGGGTATAACAATGTCGGATTAACTAATAACCATATGACAAGTTATCATTTTATGTGGAATAGAAATGTATGTAGATTTGAAACAGTAAAATAATTTTGATAAAACTAGATTGTGTATGACGCAAAATTATATTTTGTTATCGTTATTTTTTGAAGTGCTAAAGCAACCTAGGAAAGATATGGGTACCTAGCATCATTGATAGAAGATCTAAAAATACTATGGATTGAAGGGGTACAGGTATGGGATGCATACAAATGAGAGATCTTCACTTTGCACTTCTTGTTGTTCTGCACCATAAATAATTATCACACCCTTGCTAACCTGTCGAGCCAGAGTACAAAAGGGGCCTATTCCTGTACTCACTGCTTAGATGATACTGAGAGTGTGTAGCTAAAGCACTCACGCAAAACCATGTACATGCATCACTGTAGGTTCCTTTGAATGGCTCACCCATACTTTAAGATGAAGAAACAATTCGATGGAGAGAAGGATGACAGTTTAGCTCCTCCAAGGCATTTAAGTGGAAAAAAGATCTATGATATTGTCAAGGATTTAGATGTTGTACTCAGAAAGGGACATAAATCGACGACCCATGTGAAGAAATCTAGAAGAAGATATTAATATTTTTGGACTTATTTTATTGGGAGCACCTAGAAGTTCACCATTGTATCAATGTCATACACATAGAGAAGAATATATGTGATAGCGTGATTGGTCTCTTACTTAACATTTACGACAAAGCAAAGGATGGTGTCAAGCACAGCTTGACTTAATTGATATGGACATTAAACCTGATTTAGCACCGATAATGATCGATAAAGGACGAACATACCTTCCCCCTGTTTGTTACACTCTGTCCAACGCCGTGAGAACTAAACGGTGCTAGTGCTTGCATGGTATAAAAGTTCCATCCGATTACTCGACCAACATGAAGAAACTTATTTTGATAGAAGATTTGAAGTTAATTGGTATGAAATTACATAATTATCATGTGCTGATGACACAGATGCTCTCTATTGTAATTAAACGTATTTTATCGATAAAGGTCCAAAAGACAATCATAAGACTGTGTTATTTCTTTAACATAATTCCTCAGAAGGTCATCGATTCCGAAGGACTAGTCTCTGCAAGACGAGGTGGTGATGACTCTTGTGTCATCTTGAGATGTATTTTTCTCTATCATTTTTCGATATCATGGTCCATCTTATTGTTCACATTATGTGAGAGATAAAGATGTGCGAGTCTGTATTCCTACGTAGCATGTACCCATTCAAGAGGTTCATGAAAATTCTCAAGTCCTATATACGGAATCGATCTGGGTCGATGGGTAGCATCGTTGAAGGTTATGCAACTGAGAGGTCATTCAGCTCTGCGTCGATTATATGGCTTAGGTCAAATCAATGGGTGTGTCTCGATCTCGCCATGAGGGGAGGCTCGAGGGTATTGAGACTATCAGAAGGAAAACAATCACTCCAGATATGGATGCATATACACAAGCCTATTTCATAGTGTTGTAACGCATGACTAAAGTGTCCCCGTATATCGACCAGCATAAGGATGTGCTTCGACAACAAAATCTAAAGCGACCGAATGTTTGGATCATGTCGGATTCCGGAACAACAACTCCAGAATCCTCTATATAAATCACACTAGTCCAAGAAAAGTTAGTGCATACAGGGTCAATAGGGATAATATAATACATAATGATAAACTTTATCATAAACAAAGTGTACGAGCCTTATGGCTAAGTTTACAATAACACGTTCCAAAGCCAAACATAAAGATAAATCAGCGTAACATAATTAATAAAGGAGCAACGTATCCTGCCTGCCCACAGGCGAATGACTGTTAGACGTGGCATAGTCGTCACATTCCTCATCGTAGTCAATGAAGTCATTCTCTAGCAACAGTATTTAAGCAAGGTGAGCATATATAGTACTCCACATGTTACACCAGGAGAATTAACAGATTTGATGCATGCATGGATATTGACAAAGGAAGGCTTAATAAGGTTATTTGTGTGAAAAGCAATATTGAAGTAAAAACAATAAATTAAGTACAAAAATTGAATTTAATATAATATGTAAAAACATTTTGATTGAAATAATATTGTTAGTGTAGGCATCAACCTAGCACTAACATAACCATGGGTATCCCATCCCACTTAGACCATCTTTTCTCCAAAAGATTTCACATTTTCCATAAACCAGATTTTATAAAACCAAAGTTTAATATGTAAAAAACCATACTCAACATGTCTATAACCGTAGACACGGCTATCTAGGATAGTTTGTTACTCTGCAGAGGTGTACAAATTTACGCACAAGACATGTCCTCTCATTTTGCCACGTGATAGAACACTGCCTTAGGAGTGCGGCTGAGAGTTTATGATAAGGATGTTACAATGTTTAGTAACCAAATTGGTTACGCCGCCACCAAAGTTTCACCACAACATGAATTCACAAGTTGGGGCTCCTTTTGTGCCATGTGAGACTTCTCACGGCCTACGCCATGCTCGCATTTAGTCTATAGTGAAACCAAAGTTGGATTTTTCACAAATTACTTAGCCAAACCTATCCCATACCAAACTTGTGACAATATGATATGACTTCATAAAAGTAGCTCATAGAATGGTCCTTAATTTGACTTAGGCCTGATATCATCATTGAGTCACTGAACAACAATGAGAACCAGCAAACACCCACCACCATACTAATGCCTAAGTCTAAACTAGATTTTACAATTTTATTTTACCAAAATTTCATAGACTTTTTTTTACTCACCAAAGTCAATGATAGATTTTAGAAACCATCATTTCATGTAAAATAAATATTCCTACCTAAATCATTCTAAGCATGGCTAAGCAATTATATAAAATTTCTAATTAATACTAATGTAATAACTAGGTTTTTATCTAGGGTGGCAAGGAATGTTGTGTTCAATATCAAATTTGGCTATATACGAAGGAATTGGTATAACTAGAATTTAAATCGAATTTAAACTAGATTTGAATAAAATGATCAAAGGTGTAACTTGCCTTAGTTTAAGCCATCGCAAGTGGAGTGAGGCATAGACGTCAATGGTGGAGGAAGACCAACTAGAAGACGGTGGAGATTTCTACGGGGCGGCAGGCTGGTCGCAAATGCAGGTAGGTACCAAGCAGTGCTTAGGATTAGGTTTAAGTTACTTCTGAACTTTTAGTACTAAGAGAGCCCACCGCAACCCACAAACAGATGTACACTTCTGTATAGTGGCAAAATTCTCACCTTACTTTTGTGAAGTCCTAGGTTCAAACCCCATTGCTTCCATTTTTTGGTTACGTTTTTACTCATTTGCCTACAATCAAATTTATGATGAACATTTTTTTAACGTCACAAAGAACCAACAACTGCAATTCTAACAACCTATACATTTTGTGACAAAAATGTTCCATGTCACTGTATAAATGCAATCCTATCAGGTCTCATTATGATAATAACAATTGGTCATACAAAATTATAAAGATACATGACAAAAATTCAGGCGTCACAACAAAAATAATTTGTCACAAAACGCTTGGCGCGTAGCCAGGGTCCTACCATCACAATCTTTGACGAAAAGCCCCTTGCATTTAATGATGAAATGTTTCCAAGTGTCATATAGTTTTAGGGCAAACCGCCCTTACTTTGTACGATGATGAATTTAATACGTGTGTCACACAAAGTTGCTTATTAATGACATTTTTTCTGCCGTCAAGGAGTATTTGTCACTAAACCTCATGTTTGTTGTAGTGACGCTACTTGGTGTATCCATCCGGTGCAGAGCCTTAGTACACGGTGGAACTCTAGCGTTGGATTTTGCAAAAATGAATGTGGATGGTGTTCACACTAACATCAAGGTCATTCTACTGTAGATGCCCCCAAATGATGATGTCATGACTCTAGAGCAAGCCATTTGAACATCCATCTAGTTGCTCAAGAGGGACATCTGCCTAGAAGCACCTACACCGGTTTAACTTCATAGGAAAGTCCTACAATGGTGCCATGTCCACAAGAGCTATCTGCACCAAAGCTACCTGCACTAGTGTCAACTTCATGGAAAAGTCCTACAACGGTGCCAAGTCGATAAGAGCTATCTACACTAGAGCTACCTACACAAGAGTTACCTGCACTAACGCGAAAAGGGCACGGTGTATCACATGCATCTACACCTCGTGCCTGATCGACTCCCGTGAAATCGTCCTCGAAACAACAAGGTGGCAAGAGCAAACCAAAAAAGACCGATGATATCATCTTGTTGCTGTTAGCCTAGAAATTCATGCCAGGAGAGCCATTGGTCATCCTGGTACATGGAACAAGCCAACAAGATAGATAGGCAACAGCGTTCGGGTGTCAATGTCAAGTTCATGCTACATCATTTTCACCATAACGTTCAAGACTGTATCTTCATGGTGTCCTTCGAGGACTTATTCTTTCTCTTCGACCTTTACACCATTGACACCTCACTCTTTCGATGTTGGATATTGTAAGTGTATATAATCACGATCTACATTCGTGTAACACCGATAAATGTCATATATAACTCCTTTCTTTTGTATATATATACATGGTTTCTGATGCCAGGTGAAGGAAATCATTGGTAAGTTTTCTCAACCCACACTTGGTCTCCATGCAGACCATCCAGGAGGATGCATCCTTCGTCGAGACCTACATGATGACATCATTGCTACCGCAACAAGGAATTCATACTTTTGCCCTACAACCAGGGGTATGTGCAGCACTAGTGGTTATACTTATTGATTTGTACTTTATAAGCAATACAAACTTAGATTTAATGACCATGACAACATACTTGTGTAGGTTTCACTATATTCTAATTGTAATTATACCAAAATGGAATAGGGTAATATACCTTGATTCCCTAAAGAGGGCCAAATACGACTTCATAGTTGTCCAATAATTAATTAACAAGTAAATACATTTTCTCTATAGATAACTCTATTGTAGTCTTAATTCCTTTGTAATGGCTAATACTAACTTTTTGGAATCATGTAGGTCATTCATAGTGTACGTTGCTACATGAGGGAGATCCAAGGGAGGGATCAACGCCTTGTGACATGATCTAATTTTTTTGGTATTCGCTAGTACACATTAATCCCTATATAACACTTTGTAGTAATGCATCTCGAACTAACCAATTCCATTTTTGCAGTGCCACCAGTAGCCGTCGGGCAACACCTATGGATACTATGTTTGTCACAACATGCAACTACTCCTCGGTTCCGTGTTGACCAATGATCCTCATGTTTGTCAATCTTGCAATAATTATTTTGTATTTATCAATTTATATGTATGCATGACTTTGATCTTCTTAGTGATAGGTTGTGACCATCACTACAACTGTGTTGGAATAGACCGAGCTCCAAAAAATTTGAGGACAGTTTGTGTATTTCTTCTTGTCTCATGTCGTAAACCATGTTGGGGAGTTCTACAATGTAGATTGAACTTAATTAGGTTAAAATTGAACTTAATGGTACATGTGTGTATTTGTTCATGAATGATTGATTAATTTCATTTGATTTTATTGATTTGTGAAATGGTTGTTTTTGTTTCTGAAATAAATGTGAATTGGACGTATACATGTACTTGTTGTGTTTCTTCCTGTTTTAGAGAGCATGGTTAGCATTTCCAAAGGCTAGCCAATAAATATAAATATATTTAGCAATACAAAAGAATATCACAGAAGATTTCATCTATAAACGATCTGTGATACATCAGCTATCATTGATAGTTTCAACTACAAACTGTCTGTGATAGTAAATTATCACAGACAGTTTTGAGTTAATAATCATTTGTGATAGTCTACATCACAGACAATTCAAAAACCATCGGTGATGACCTGATGTCATTATTGACTCATAACCTTAGGCTACTCATGAAACCATTTGCGATGGTGTTTTTGAACCGTCTGTTATGGCTTTTCTGTAATAGTGTTGAATAATTAGATTTGGAGTTCGGACGATGGAGAACGGGCTCTTGGAAGATTGATTGGAAAGGAAAATACTGAAATTGAAAAAGGAGGGAATGTCTTAGGGAAAATTCCATTTGGGATTGGCTAAAAAAATAACAAAATGTTGGGCTATCTTTGCAAGTAAGGGAGAGATGAGAGCAACTCTCTAGGCAACCAAAATAGAGCACCTTCTAGAGAGGTGAGCTGCATAAATTTGACAATGGCGCTGGTGAGGGGAGGTGCGTGAGGTGGATCCAGCCAGTAAAATAGGTTGCTAGAGATCCGAGGAACATGTGGGAGATGGTTGCACAGTCGGAGACAAGGTGTGGTCGCTGGGGTTGTGCATGGGGGTGGCGCCCAGGGGCAAGCTCATGTGGGCGATGGCATTCTGGTAGAGAACACAGGGAAATAGCATGAGCACGGGCATGGCCTCAGCATGGGAATGCGTAGATGCGGTTGGCTTGGATGGAGAATGGTAAGAATGTTCCAGCAGCGGCGATAGCCATTGGAAACATGGGGTGCTTCGGTGTTGGACCTCCTCAGTGATGCATTTGACAAATCGAGGTATGGAACACATAGAGGATGTGATGGTGATTGTGTAGTAAAAGAATTGGATTTTGGCTCATCGGATGTGATGAATTGATGATGGAAGATGATGTAGATTGGTGTCGGGAAAACTCGATTCCCACCTGATACCATCTCTGTCGGACCCCAGAGCAACGACTCCTGGATCCTCTGTGTAAATCGCACTAGTCCAAGATCAAGCTAGTGCACACAGCGGATAACAAAGATTCATATCATGCATAATAACATTTATTCATTAACTAAATACGAGCCTGATGGCCAAAGGTTACATCAATGGTTCATAAACCAAAAATAAATATAAGCAGCGAAATAAAAATAATAAAGTAGCAGCCCATCCTGCTTGCCCACAGGCGAATGACTGTAAGACGTGGCCTACTCGTCGTTATTCTCACCGAAGTTGATGAAGTCCTTCTATGAAAAGAGTGAATAAAGTAACATGAGTACATAAAGTACTCCACAAGTTACACCAGGAGCTTTAACAGAGTTAATGCATGCATAAGAATTAACAATAGAAGGCATAATAGGTTTTTTTGTGTGTAAAAGTAGAATTAAGGTAAATACAATAAGTAGATTCAAAAGCCGAATTTGATACGATAGATAGAAAGAGTAATTTAACAAAATAATATCGTTAGTGCAGGCTCTGACCAAACACAAACCTATCACAGGTATCCCACCTGATTCATCTTTTCCAAAAGATCTCATACGGATTCCATCCATCCATATACAGATTCCATATACTTTTTTCCAAAAGAAATCATTTTAAAAATCAAAGTCTAATCCGTAAAAAACTTTACTCGGCTTGCCCATAACCGTGGGCGCGGCTATCCAGGATAGTTTATACACTCTGTAGAGGTTGTACAGCTTTACCCATAAAATATGATTATCTCATATTGTCGGGCATTACACGCTTTCGTAGGCGTACGACTGAGAAAATCATAATAAGACCTTTACAATACTAAGCCTTCAACCTAGTCACGCCGCCACTAATATTTCACCACAACTTGAATCCACAAGTTGGAGCTCCTTCTTATGCCGTGTGAGACTTCTCATGGCCTATACCACGCTCACATTCAACATATAGCGAAACCAAAGTTGGGACCTCATAAATTAGTCAGCCAGAACTGTCACATACCAGTCTTATGGTAGTACGATATGACTTTGTAACAGTAGCTCACAGACTGGTCCTTAAGTTGACTTAGGCTCATTCCACATACTCTTTGTGCTTGATAATCAACATTGTGTCACCGAACAACAATGCATGTCAGCACCTATCACCTAACCATTAGCCTAGGTCCAAACCAAATTTTTATATTTCCATTTGAAACATTCATATACCTTCTTGACTCACAGATGATTATATTATGGAACCATATATGATATGCTAACATATTATAGAAGGTTCTATTATCAAACCGTCTGTGATAGTTTTTTCTATAAGTAGGGCTCCATTAGGGTTTGCGCCCTTGCTCCTGACACGTGCCCCTCCATCTCCTCGTCCTCCCTCTGCCACTGCCACTGCTATAGAACCCGATGTCTTTGTCCTCTGCTTCCTCACTTAACGTGGTGGCCCTATCACCTCTCCTCCCGATGTCACCTCTGCTCTCTGTCATCTCTCCTCCTGAAGGTATGGATCCCAAATCTCATTGCTTTACCTCATGTGTGTTTGAGCTGTCTATATCTGTTAATGTGTGTTGGAACCGAACTTCAATGTGTTCATGAACTTCTCTCATCCTCATTACCTCTCCTATAGAAGGTATGGATCCCAAATCCTACTTCTTTAACTCATGTGTGTTAGAACCATCCATATATGTTAATGTGTGTTAGAACCAAAGTTCAATGTGTTCATGAACTTCTCTACTCCCCATTGCCTCTCCTCCCGAAAGTATGGATCCCAAATCCCACTTTTTTACCGACGCTGACCGCTCCACACAGCCACCCACCCATCATGGTGCCACTCGGCCCATGCTGCTACCTCTCAAGGGTTCACCAACCTCCCCACACTCCATTTTGCCCCACATCACCCTTCCTCCTACCACCTCTCACCAGCAACACCGCTGCCTGACCAAGCGCCGCCAACTTCCCTACTCCCCCTATATTCGGCCAAACGCCCCTTCCTATCTATCTCTCTCGCGGGCAGTTGTCTATGTGCTTGTGAGTTAGTCGTGAGTAATTTGTCTATATCCTAAGATTTCAATCTAGCATTTGGACCAATTGAAGGAACCCTGAAAATTATCTCGTTAGTTAAGTAAAAAAGGGTTTGCACTGTTAAATTTGTGGAGCTTGATTTTAATTGTGCAAATTAATTGTGTATCTACTAGACCAGTTACAATTGGCGCTGAAAAGTGATTCAACAATCGACACCCTGTCTCATCAGCGAGGGTACACAATTTAAACTGATGTGCGATGAGCTAGTGATCTGGGCTGGCATGGCACTGGTGGTTACATGGTTGGGTGCGCTGAGTTGCATCCACGTGGGCATTGAATGGAAGAGATCGACGGCTGATGGCGTTCATCTTTGGCAACGGTGAATGGCTCCGACTGGTGGCAGAGCAAGGACATTTGCGTGACCACAGAGCTACGGTGAAACAATCTACTGGCTTGAATTTGGTAGGGATGGTCAGTGAGGTCATCATCAATGAGCTAAGCGGCGGCGCTAGCTCGACGATGATGGACTCCAGCAAAGAGGGCTTGGCTCAAGTTGGCGAGGTGCACAACACAATCAAGAGCTCCTGGAGATGCTGGCTAAGCATGGCTCGAGGATCAATTCCTGTAAGAAGATGCTTCGGCAGCGCATGATCTCCAAGCATCGATTAGATGAGAGGCAATGCTACCAGGATGGGCGTGCTAGGGATTGGAGAGAGGAGATCGTGGCGGCTCATAAATTGTTGGGCGGCCATGGCACGCACGCCAAGGCACCGAGGAGCCCCACACGGAGACAGCAGTGACAACGCATGGGCAATAGACTCCGGGTTGAAGATGGTAAATAGGACATTGGCAAGTGGGGTCTACCTGTCAATGAGACAGAACAAATAACTAGCGAGGCAGGCTGGAAGAATTGGGCTGAGGGCAGGGGCGGAGCCACCGGGTGGGCTTTGTAAGGCTTCAGCCCACCCTCCGGCCCGCCCCGAACACCCCCACCCCCCGACTCACTTGAGGACCCAGGCAGACCGCGTACGCAACAAGAGACGCCAGCCACCACGGTCCACGGCACACACAGAGACCACAGTCCACAGAGAGACGGGGAGAGATGCACCTCAGCACCTAGGCCCAGGCGGTGGCGGTGTGCGACTGGCGGCACCCGACGGAGAGCAGAGCCCGCCAGCCCGGCGTCAACCGAGTAGATCCGGGCGGTGCTGCGCAGATTCGGGGAGGCGAAGGCCGAGGAGCCGACAGCCGAGGCCGAGTCCGGGCAGCGGGCGGCGGCTGAGAGGCGGAGGTGCGGAGCCGAGGCCGACGGCCAGATCCGGGATCGGGAGGGCGAGTGCCAGGCGGCGGCCGAGGTCGATGAGCTCTGAGCCGGGCCGGCCGGGCTAGGGTGGGCGGGAGCAGCCGAGCAGCGGCATCACGTCGGTCGGTCGGTGCGCGTCTGAGTTGAGGTTGTGAGCTACTGAGCTGGGGATTGGGGAAGACAAGAAGTGGCCATCTCGTCTGGACGTGACTACGTGAGGGCGTGAGTTTTGACCGTGAGGCGTGAAGTGGGGAATTTGGGATTGAATGAATCATTGAAAATTGATGTTTTGAAGAATCATTGTATCATACTATTATTGCTATTGATTAACTTGAATTACTAGAGTCTATAGATTTAATCTTGTGTGCTACTGGTATGTTATATTTTTCTTGAATGTTCATGATTATTTATAATTAGTTATCATATTACTAATTTGGCTCTTTTCGATATGCAAATGAATGATCTCTACATATTTATATATTTTCGGAATACGCTTTCTATTACTAAGGTACTTTCGTTGTATTGACCTCTTTTTAGCTTTATTTCTCTTGTATTCATAAATGAATTTGAATTGGACAAGAGTAAAATATTGTGTTTGTGACAATCTAGCTTAACGTTCTAGCCCACCCTAGATTTTGTTGCTGGCTTCGCCACTGGCTGAGGGAGATAAGGCGATGCAAGACTGCCAAGTGGAAAAGATAGGTTGTGGATAAGAGAAAGCAAGGGAGTAGGGCCAGCACGGAACTGGGCTAGAAGAAAGGAATGGGCCTGCAAGCAAAAATCCAGAATTTTTAGAGATTCTTTAAATTTCAAAAATTAAAAGAATTCAAATTGAGCTCAAAGAAATAGGAAATAAACTCTGAACAATCCAAGAAAAATACAAAAAAAATTCTTGCAACACAAGGAACTCAAATGAAATAGGTTTTGAATTACTTGAAGTTTATTTTATTCACATTAAATCTTTTAATTTGTAAAAATTTATATTAAGCTTTAATTAATTCAAGAAAAATCCAAATGATTATTTTTATTTTAAAAACTTCAAAAATACTATGAAAACTAGGATGTTACAACACATGGAGTTGGTGATGGTGGTTCATTTGCTCCTCCAAACCTGCCTTGGACCTTCCTAAAAAATTTCTATGCACACATGAACAAAACAGTGTCCAGATAATAGGATTTCTTAATGCATATAAAGAACGTGTTTTTAACTAGTTTACATGAGTATTCACCTAATTACAACAAAACTAAATTACCTCATGGCATTGCCGAGCCGATGCTGCAACCAAGTGCCTCGGCCCCCGAGCCACCCCCTGGCTCCCTGCCCATCTGCCCTGGCCACCTGCTGAACAAGGGTTCCTCGGCAGCGCCTTACAGAACAAGGGCTGCTCGGTAGGCAGCTACCAAGTAGCTAGAGCTTGGCTGTTCCCCCGGGCTACCTACTTCCGTGATAGCCCACCTTGCTACACGCCCCCATACCTGCCGAGCTCTCCATGCGTGGCAGGTGACAGATGTCGTGTGCCACGCCTTCTGAGCTTAGAGACAGAACTATTTTTGCAAAATTAGATATTCAGAGGCTAAATTTGAAAAAAAAATAGCTATAGTATCAAATACTACGTAAACATTTAAGAGCCATGAGGCAGGCAGCAGGAAGTAGTAAAATACATACCACAAGAACATGGGAGCTTCTAGAGGATGCAACCACTGCTTTTCCCCCTCTAGCACTACTGTTGTCGTATTCCTCTTCCCGTTACAAATCTACTCCTTCGCCGGTACCGATTTCCTCCCCTTGCCTCTCTACTGGCACCTTCGTCCTAGGCGCTGTCCCCATTTTTCAGCTTTGCCACCTCTGTTCATCCTTGGTATGTTCTATGGGAGGAGTGGTGGTGTAAGAAACTAGCAACTGCACAAACTGCATGGTTTCTTATATAGCTAGCCCACAAATTTGTTTCTAGTCATTACAGCATCAAGGAAAGGTGAACGAGTGACAAAGTAGAAAGTGGATAGAACTTAGAAGGACATGAAAAAAAATACTAGCAATGAACAAAAGGAAAGAGAAAAGGCAATTTAACGTAAACTCATGTTCCAGATTCCATTTATTGTTCATTGTTACGGTTTTTTACAATCTAAAATATTAATTTTCTGTTATTTGATTGTAAACTGCATAGAATTTCAAAGCCACATGCCAAATTTGTAATTTTTATTCCACCTTGTCCTTTAGAAACACTCCACCATCAACTCTCATTTACATGCATCTCTCTGCTTGTTATTACTTCTGTGTTCCTCGTGCCACCTCCTCGCTACAATCAGAGCCTAGCCAGTGCTACGCCACCAAGTAGTGCTTGTAGCCTTCTACGCTGTCGTGTCACTCTAAATGTACATGTGTCAAGCTTCAAATGCATATGTATTACCCCCTTTGTGAGCCAATCTACGGTCTGTGTCGCCCCATGAAACTCGATCTCCCCTATAAAATACTCACTCTATTTCCTAATATATGTCATTCTAACTTCAAATTTTGGTCCTCAATAGATATCATTATTTTACATTTTTGAGGAAACTTTTTATAATTTTTACACTGCGAGGTCTCATTGCAGGCGCGGCAGCCCTCGCGGACAATCTTGTGGGGCTCTCTACAAGTGGTGGGGAGGAGCAGTAATTGCACAAGAAGTAGCAGCATCTGACTGGTCACAATGAGCAACAATTCTCCAAGAAGTGCACCTCTCTCCTTCCTCTTATGTTCTTGGCTTCAATTTTTGTTCAAACATTTACTGATTTATGGTTGGCATGTGCTTGCTGGGTGAAGAGACAGGAAGGCAGAGAAAAGGAAGAGGAAGGAGGATGAGATGAAGAAGCTGGAGGAGGAACACCATCTTAGGGCAGAAGTGAAGAGGAATAAGACATATTCTACTTCTCAGGGATTTGTTCACACTTCATGTTCTTATACCCTTTGGATGGCTAGTGGCAATTTGTACCATTTGAGCTTTTGCATCTAGACATGTTTAATTTCATATTGATTTGTTTTGGTGCTTAAGTATGAACATGCATGCGTAAGCTTGTGGTTAAAAAAATACCATTTCCAGTTAACTAGATTAACTTGGTCTAGCTTACATTTATGTCAAATCTATGGATAAACACTATTATAAAGATGTATTGAAAAACTACAATTTGATGCTGCTACAATTTACTGCAATTTTACTCCTTAATTCACCAATTTGTACCATTTGAGTATGTGATGAAACCCACTATTGGATCCTGATGCATGTTGTATAGGATTATTTACTTTTACTTGTCTGTTGTTTCATATGTGAATATGATGCGTGCAAATGCTAAAATGTATGTGCACCTTTTCTTTCCTAGGAAGTGGTTCTCCATCGTCGAGTCGATGGTCCTATAGCCTCCCAAGTGGGATCCTCAACCAAGGCCTCTAGCACCTTGGAAATGTAATCAATGGAAGCTCGAGCCTCCACCTACCCAGCGACATCTCTTTTGTATATTGAAAAGTATCCAAGATTGGAGCATAGAGGGCAAACTCTTCAGCATAACAATAGATAATGCATCTGCCAATACTGCAGTGGTCAAGATTTTGAAAGAAAATCTACTGAGCAAGTGTGCAACTAAGTGTACGTTGCACTACATTACTACAATGGTGATCTATTGTTGCATATTTGTTGTGCATGTCATATGTTCAACCTGATCATCCAAGATGGACTTAAAGCGTAAGTTGGAGCTATTGATAACATAAGGGACATTGTCAAGTATGTTAAGAGCTTGTAGTCTAGGAAGGAGAAGTTTGAAGAAATAATTTCACAAGTAGGGATTTCTAGTCAGAAACATCAATTACTTGATGTGGCAATGCGTTGGAACTCTACCTTTCTCATGCTTGAGGGTCTATTCATATTGGTTATAGTCGATAGCTTTTGGCTAAAAATACATATTAGTGGCTAAAAAAGTGACTTTTAGGAGGGAGCTAGCGGTGAAGAAAGTGAGGGAGAAATACATACGCAAGACGAGAGCGAGAGGAGTGGGATGTGTGATGCGCCCGTGACCCCCTTACCTTATGCCCAGAGCCAGACGAGAGCGAGAGGAGTGGAAAAACCGCTTCAGAAAGTCAGGTGTTTATATTGACTCTGGCTACTCTAAGCAGAAGCCAAAAGCTAGTATGAATATTCCTATAGTATGCCCTTCCATTTAGAGCAACTGTTCATGCCTTAGGATAGTAAGTTATACAATGCAAGTTTGCTTCTTCGCTTGAAGAATGGGAAATGACTTAATTTGTTTGTAATCTATTAGAAGTCTTCCACACTACAACCAAGGTTAAATGAGTGAATATGTTTGTAATCTATTAGAAGTCTTCCACACTACAACCAAGCTTGTTTCATGTTCAAATTATCCAACTTCCAGCTTATATTTCTAAGAAATCTGGAATGTCATGTAGATGTTTCAAAAGGAATCTTCAACTGGAGACCCTATCATTCAAAAAAAGGTTCATGAAATCAAACATAATTTGATAAGTACTAGTCAGAGCATACTGACAATTTGCGTTCTGGTGATCATTGATCCAACATTCAAGCATGATTACATCGAGTCCTGGAGGCTTGACTGTGCTTTGGATAGAGAGAATATGGATTGCCGAGCCATGGACATGTGCTTGCTTGATTCATTGACACATGCTCGGTCGAAGTTGATGGACCCAGATGACTCCCTATGCTTGATCTTTGGTTGGAGTAGACAATCATGATTGCTTGGTGTTTATGGAAAGAAATCCCATGCACAATCGTGCTTCAGTCGAAATACGAAGTCGAAGGTGGACTTCACCTCCATGGCATCTGGAGGTGGAATCAAATGCACTCGGCTGAGCTAGGTGTGGCTCGGTCGAATGGGTCTTGGCATGGTCGTAGACTACACTTGGTGAGTCAATGTCGGATCATCTCGGGTGGAGCATGTGAGGCTCGATTGATTTGGTCTTGGCCAACCCTTCGGGGTGTTGAACTCGTCTAGGTTCTCCTCCTAGGCTATTCAGGTGCCTTGGCTTGGCCGAGTTGCTGCCAATGTAGCAATCCATGGCAAGGAAAGTGCATGTTGACATGGCTTTCTAGTTTGCTGCCACTTAAGACAAGTGCATTCATGTGTAACGAGTTGGACTACATGTCTAGGCCTGTCAAGTCAGTTGTCAAACTCAAAACACTTCTATGGTGTAATTTGCACCAATTTTGACCTTCAGGTGGCCTAATCCTCTTGTCCTCATATTTAGTTGTTTGATGATAGCAAGTAATATTGTCCCTTCCAACCTCTCCCTAATCCTCCTCTTGAAAAACAATTCCACCATCATCACCCTTAGCTTGTCAGCCAGCTAATGAACAGGTAATTTCTTAACATCTTTGATCTAGCTATCGAATGATTATGCTAAATTATTGTTAATATAATCACACTTGATATTTTGACATAAATAACACCTCATCCAATGTAGATTGTGATGCTTGTCTAGGTAGGTAGCAACCTTAGGGCATGCTGTGATGATTTGATCAATGTAGTACTGAAACAACTCTTGCCTATAGTCCCTAGTAATAGGATACATGTTGGGAAAAACATCACCAAGAAACTTATTAACAAAATTCAATATTAGGTGCCTGAAGCATTCCCTTTGCTCAGCTTGTGGGGAAACCACCTTGACTGCATTTTCAAAACCCTTACATGCATCACTACATATTGTCAGCAGAGGAGGGTCACCAAGTGCTTTCTTAGTTGCTCCATGAACTAGTCTAGTTATTAGTCATCTCAGTTAGTGAAGTCAAAAGCCACTGGAAACATCAAGTTATGTCCATCCAGGGTTGTGACTCTAGCTAAGTGCCCATTTCACCAACCATTCAGTGCTGCTGAGTCAATGCTGAGATATGGTCTACATCCATTCAAAAAACCACCAATACATGGCTTCAAAGCAAGAAAGAATCTGTGGAAGTAAACTTTACCTTTCACAATTTTGGTGTCTATCTCCACTATACTCACAGATGATCTCAACTCTATCTCTGCTTTGAATTTGTATAGCATCTAGAAGCTTTGATCCCAATTCCCATACAACATGTCAAGTGCCCTTTGTCTTCCTGTCCAGATTGTTGGATATGTAAGTGTCACATTGTATTGATCTTCCAACCTAGTTTGCAATTCTTTAGAACCATGGTTTAGCTCCCTCCTCATGATACCAACTGCCCTATCAATAATCCAACCCTATGATGCCATACTTGATTTATTCCTGTTGGTAGATACACACCGGTGATCATCTACCATCTTGCTGACCTATACACACACATAGATCATTAGTATCACCAGTTAATAAATTTAAATAAAGTTGTCAGCAAAAAAAAGGTTAGTACTCTGATAGTTCTTTTTTCTGGCATCAACACAACTACTATGTTCCAAGGGCATCCTTCCTCTTTGCATGATCTCCTGAACTTTGATGGGTCAGATTTCTCTGTGTCCGTGTCAAATTCTTCATTTATAGCATACTGCCTAACAACCATCTTGAAGTATTTCCTGCCTAGGAATGTGCAGACAATAAACATCCTTGGCCTATCCCTGTCATATATACTGTGATGCTCTTCAAGTATAGTCTCATCCAGTAGAATTGCTTCTCTAGTAGTGTCATCCTGCACACCAATGTTGGAAGGATGAACACCATAGTTAGTAGGATTATCAATTACAGACTGTCTTCTCATATCAACTCTTTGATCCTTGTCTCTTAATCCTAGCAGCTGATACATCTCTTCCTCTCCCATTGCCACATCTCTGTCATCCTCATCAGGACCTTGAACAATCTGCAGAGATGACCAATCAATCCTGCCATTTGATGCCCGTACAATGCTAGGTGCATGTCCTATCTCTACTTCAATGGAGGTGCCTACTGCATTGGTGCCTGTTGCATTGGAGGTGCATGTTGCATTGGGAGATTTAGCCTATGACATTGTAATAGCTGAATGTGTGGAATAATGATGTTTCGATTGATGGTGTGATAAGGGTCATTTGGACTGGCTTGTTTCATACCCTGCCTTGTCAACAATTTCAGTATAGAAACACACCCATTTCACTCTCCATCGAGTCAGAAAGGCATCACACACATGAAATGTGTTCTAAATTAAGATGTCTCCAGTGCCCATATTTGTGCACCATAATTGTACCTCTTGAGAGCTACCCAATATCACCTTCTCAACCAATTGTGTCAAGAATTTTTTCAAGTGTATACCCACAAAAAATCGACAACTCATTCCAGATCCTAATACTGAAACCTTGTTGTGCTACCATCGACATGCCTTATGATGTAGGGACCAACTATAATTGCTAATCTAAATGCTCTTTCTGGATCAATCCTACTCAAATGGGGGAAAAAGAGTAAAATTCGCATTAGGGGTGGTGCTACTACGTTCATTCACTTAAATAATCACAAATCAAGGTAGAAAAGATAATGAAGATATGGTGGGAGCAACTAACCCGATGGGGGTGTCCTTCGGATCCATGACACTCTCCTCAATTTCTCAACGAGCATCCATCAACTATCCTAGGGTTTCCAGTACATAGCACCAAAAAGTCAAGATTTTACAAATTGAAGACAAATCATACACAGGAGTTGGGCGTGAGATCTCACCTCAGGAAATTACATCGTAGCTGCCAGAGTTGGGGGTGAACGGGGAGTTGCCTTCTTCGCCGTCTAGATTGGGGTGCATAGATGTGAATGGGGAGTGAGGCCTATGGGCTTGATTAGACCCAATCAAACGAGTCCTAACATAACAGCCGATCGTAGGGCAAAAGAGACATTTTAGGTGGGCTAAAATAGGGGAAAAGGAGAAAATGCTGAGAAAAGGCAAAAATGGCAAAATCTGAATTGGATCATGTACATAGTGTCAAATCCTAAATTGTAATCTACATAGTGGCAAATCTTAAAGCACCATTTTATATAGTGGCAAAATCCTAAATCGTCCCTTACATGAAGGGAAAGTGTAGGGAATGGTGCCAAGTGAGGATATTAAAAGCCATGGAGATGGATGGGTAGGCTAAACCACTGGATCGTCGGCAAGCCATCAGTTGCAGAACTTAGGAAGAAGGGTAACAATCCAATAGTGGGGATTACTTGTTTAGTATTATTGGATACCAAACAAAACCTTATGATGCGAACCGAACATGATAAAATAGTAATGATGCCCCATTTGGTGTGCTAAGTTTTGTTAAGATTATACTATTTCATGTGAAATCTCTATGAAATTATAATAAAATTCTTTGTGTGGTCTTATTAGTACAGAGGTAGTAATACACAGCTTCCCGATTGCTTGCTCAAGTGAAGAATGTTCTAGATCAAGTGGTCTTATTAATGTAGAGGGAGGAACGGAACTAGAGGGAAGTGAGTTCATTCAGATGTTGAATTGTTGTGTGCCTTGTGTGTTTGCCCCATTCTTTTCAGCTTATAGACTTATAATTTATGTTTTCCCCTAGATAAACAAACAGATAACTTTTTCACAGTCATTTTAAAATGACTTATTAGGACAACCTTTTCAAAACAGCTTATCGACATTCAATTCATTCGCACAAGCACTCGTATTAAGATCAAAAGACATCAGCCACAACAATAACCCATAAACCACAGCCAAAAAGGATGCACAGCTTAGCTTGGAGTCAAGAGAGTTAAGACAAGATAAAAATGAGTCCTTCGTTGGTGCGATGCACTCGACCCTAGTGGTGTCCAAATGGGCCATGCCTACCGGGGCGGCCCACAGCTTGTTACTATAGGCACAACCCATGGCATGGCACGTCATGATGGGTGGACTAGGCCTGAGCGCCACCCTAGCCTAGTGTGCTGGCATGACACACACAATGCTAGGCTGGGCCCGGGCCACCACCCTGGCCTAGTGTGCTGACATGGTACGGCACCCACAATGCCAAGTCGGGCATGGCACAGCTCGTGCGACATGGTGGCCCATTCAGCATGCTTGGTATGAATAAGTGACCATCAGGCATGTTTGTCCTAGGCACAGCATAGTGGGCATAACCTATTTAGTCCGTTTAGCCTGTTTAGCATAAGTACGATTGATTTTTGTTTTTTGAATTTTACAACTGTTTTGTGATCGTTTGCGAGTTCAAAAATATGAAAAAAAAAATAAAATAAAAAACTCAAATTTTTTCTATAAATAGGCAACATATCCCCTCATTTGGCCACACCTTCACCAACAATCTCTTTTCTGATTCGCATATTTTTTTGCACATATCTTCCTGTCATTTACTCTCATATTTTTTGCATTTCAGGATCAGTTATCATCATTTACATGCTTTTCTATAATTAATTGCTAAATTTTTACCATTTTACATTTTTCTATATTTTTCTACAGGCTAGCATGATAGAGGCTCATAAATGGCAAATCTAGACTTTCGGAGCTGCTCCATGCAGATGTACGCATCACTATGAACACGTAGAATCTTCCTGCATTGAAATTGGACTTCCAGAGAGACCAGAACAAAAGAAATAATAATAGAGAAGGACCTCATTGTAAATTCAAAAATATGGAGGGCTAAATCACAAATAGCAAAATCTCAAATCCTCAAAATCCCTAGCCTAATTCCCCATAGGGCAGGCCCTGGTATGCTTCTCACCCAAGCCTCCCTTGCTTCTCTCATCCCTCCTTCTCCACATCTAGCTGCCAATGAGCACCAGGTTGCAGCTCATCGGCGCGCCACCACAAGGCCGCACCACCCCTCTCCCTTCATCTGTGCACCACCTCTGCGCTACCAACCAGCTGCCATCAGAGCCACCACAGCCACACCATAGTGTCGTCGACTACTTCCTCCATGGCGTTGCCCCTCTACTGCGCCGATGCTGCTCCACCGTAGCTCCATCTCAGCCATAGCCCCTTCAATGCTGGTGTGCCATCCTTCCATATCTCTGCCACCTACATTGCCATCCACTGCACGTCATCTTCCTCATCTCTATAGCCACCGGCCGCACCTCTTCCCTCTAGCTCACCGGCGTCAACCTGCTACCAGCTCTCTCCTTGGCCCCCCTATTGCTTCTCCTCCCTTCACATTCCTTCCACTCCTCTTTAAGCCACCACCATCTCCCTCCTGTGTTGAAGCCTAGTTCCCTCCAGCACCACGGCCATCGTCGTCCTTAGCCTCCACCATCACTGCTCCCTCCACCGGTCGGTGAATCGCCACCAACTCCTGCTCTGTAGTCACCACTATGCCTCTACGATGTTGGCACATCGGCTAGCCTTTGCTTCCTCTTCACTGACGATCAATCCCCAATTTCATCTCCCTCTTCCTCAATTTCTATTTACATTATGCTTATTTCTCTAATTATTATTGTGCACTGTTAAATTGTTGATATATGATCTGTGATGTGTGTCTATGAAATATGATTAAGATAAGTATTTGTGCCATACATTTTGTTCAATGGTTGTCAATTAGTACTTTGTAGTATATTTAGTTGCAATCCTTGTCTCTGTACTAGATGTGTGTGATCTGTGTTGCTAAGTGAGTATGGCTAGTGTTTGTGATTTATGTTGTGTTAGCTGTTAGTATCCTTTTGTCAGGTGTTCTTGTTAAGTGATTGTTTTGTGCCGCAGTGATGTTTGTGTGCATGAATTAGCTAGCCAGCGATCGTTATCCTCCCCTTTCTGTCTTGACCCCTTCATTGCTTCTAGATCCCCTAGTGCTTCTAGACCTCCCTCTTTTCTTCTATTTCGTGGTCGGTTGGTAGTTAAGTCATGCGTGCATTAGTCATAGTTCTGTGTTTGTGTTGTCCTGCTGCTGTAGTCTAATTGGTTGTCAACCATCTCCCCTCCTCTCTCTCTCTAACTCCCTCCGTGCTTCTCTACTCCCTCATTATGTCTTGTGGTTGGTAGCTAGTTAGGTGTCGACGGTCGGTAGTCATGTTCGTTCATGTATCTCTCATCGTGTTGTTCGATCGGTCGTGCGACGTTTCATACTATCGTTCGTCCCATCATCTGTTGTTCGTTTGTTCATAATTTCATTCGTGCGACTAGGGTTTCATTCGGTTGTTTTCAATATTAGTTCGTTCGGCTGTTTCTGTAGTCATTTTAGGTTTAGTTTTCCGTTTTATCACCTGTCTCGGTAGACCTAGCTTTAGCTAAACACTATGGCCTCCATCTAGTATCTATGGAGAACACGACACTCACTAATATTTCAGTGGTAACCCGTGCAATTGTGGGTGTGCTATTTTTGCATAGTCACATAGCCATGAGGCAGACATAGCTGTAGTACAACCTCGACAGTATGATATATAACTAGGATTATAATCCCAACGTAGCTCGAGAATTTTTAGCCTGTTTAATTACCTCACATTCCTTTAAACTACGGTGCGTCAGATGCGTTCAAAAAGTACATTAGAACTGCTCATAATCCTAGATTTACCTACGTTTCTAGATAGACAACGACTAGAGATTTAATTAAATACTACAACAATAGTTGTGATAAACATTAAAGAACTATTTGCAACCTATACATTTTCGGTGGCCTTGATCTTGGACATATGGAGTGGTCAGTCTAAAGAGGATTATCTTAGTGTAGTTGCTCATTATATAAATGATAACCGGGTATTTGAAAAGAGAATCATAGACTTCAAACTAATTAACGTAGCACATACGGGTAAGAATATAACAGAATGTATTATCAATGTTGTCAAAGATTTTGATTTTATAAATAAAATTTTTGCAATTACCTTGGATAATGCTAGAGAAAACTCTAGGGCAATGGATATTATCACTCCCTTATTTAGTACATATGCCAAATCCTTCTTGCTACATCAGTGATACATCTGTCATATTATTAATCTTATAATTAAATATGGTTTGAAGAGGTTGGATCCATATCTTTAAGTTTTTCGCGATGCAATTTCTTTTATAAATAATTCTAACCAACGAATTGCAACATATAAACTTACCATATTGCAATTGGTGTACGTCCACGAAAGTTCACTGTGGACATGCTGGTAAGGTGGAAATCAACTTATCTCATGCTACAAAATCTTTTACCCTAAAGCCCATATTTTTTTATCCACACGCACTATCACAGCCATACCAGCAACACACTACTATCTGAGTAGCACTGGTATATTGATGAGAAATTACTAGCATTTTTGGAACTTTTTTACGAATCCACTGTTGCTTTATCCGAAATGTATAATCAAACATCTAATGTAATTGTGTATCATATCCTTGTGATTTCCTGTCACTTGAAAGCAAATGAAAATGACCCAATGTTACGAGAAGCTGTGTTCTCTATGAAAACTAGATATTTAAAATATTTGAATGAGATTATGTACTTATACACATTTGCATTTATTCTAGATCTAAGAGCTAAAATTATGAGATTCACTAATGTTCTTTCAATTATAGGTGAGGCTATAGGGATAAATTATTTTAACTATTTTATAGCTGTTCGCTCATAATTATCTGAAGTTTATCAGAAGTATGAGTATAAGTTTCAGATAGTTCGCTTGCAATGATCTCCACTAGCACCACATGTAACAAACAAATATGTAGGGCAAAATCTTTGGTGCACTAGGATCCTCCAGAAGATCAAGATCAAGCTCTACATACGGCTCGCGAAACTATTAGTCTTTCTAGCAATCTCTCGTGCCTCACCGCATAATCCATACTAAGGCTCCATATTAGCGAGTATGCAACTATTCTTGTCTCGATTTTCTAGAAGTCGATCTCGTGCCTCACTCACAAGTGAGATAGAACTTTAATATTTTGGATTGTGTGGTGGATACGGAGTTGGAACATGTATTTAACAATCTTTATCTAGATGGCGACACAAGCTAACATATCATTACACTTTGCTATCCATATTAACATTAATAAATCTTATTATTATATTTCTATAATTTATTGTGTATTTTTCTACATTTTCTATATTTTATTGTATCTTTTTCTACAATTTTATTTAATTCATTGTTCTTTTTTTAATTATGCACATTTTTAAACTATTACATTTTTCAAAATTTTTAGATCAAACCGGTCAGCTGGGTTGAATGGGCTAATCGTGTTTGCAGACCTGACAGGCTAAACGGACATGTACCGGCCAGCCGGCACGAGCCCCTCTGAATCGTGGATGGGCCGTCACCTCGACCGACGGGCCGGCACGCCACGACCCGTTGACGGGCTAAACGGTGCCGGGACGTACCGTTCCGCTCATTCGGCCATGGCTGCGCGACCCAAAATGAGACGCTCTACGATGAGAGCTGCGGCACAAACCCCCTAGCCCTCGGTCGCCCCACGCTATGGCCACCGCTACCACCTACGCGCTCCGCCTCACCCCGCCTCCGCCGCCCCGGCCGCCGCGGCACCACGCTCCGCTCCTTCCGCAGATCCGCCGCCGCGCGGCCTCTAAGGTGGCAGCCAGCTGGGCCCCAGCCGCCGGCGGCTTCTCGGACGACGGGCTCGGCGGCTGGTGGCTCCCCGAGCGGGCGGAGCAGCCGACGGAACAGGGGAGGGCAGGTTAGATCTCTGACCGATTTCGTCGCTCGCGGAGTACTGGATGCGGAAGGATTGCACTGTTGAGCGGATCTTTTGTTTTTCTGATGCGGGGATTGCATTTGCAGGGTCCGGGAGAGCTCTCGCGGTCGGGTTGGGGGGCTTCGGCGGCGATCGTCATGACCGGGCTGGCTTGGCACTGGCCATCCTCGAGGAATTGTGAGGTTCTCACCGTTTTAGCCCCCGCTGTGTAAATTGGTAACTTCCCCCTGTTCATTTCTATGTGATGCTATACTTTATACTTAAGTGAGGAGTGTTGCCAATTTTACCACCACATTTTTAAATTTTGAATGTATCACATATAAGATAAAATTGAAGAGATGTATAATAGAAGTTTTAAGTATGTTTTCTTGTGGGATGTTAGAGGAAATACAGTAGAGCCTTGTAGGGTGTATTTGAATCTGTGTTATCCTAGCACTTATACTATTCTCATCGGCTTCCTGCCTTTCATAACGGATGGATAGATTTGGTGCTTGTGATAATCTTTTTAATAGTTTTTGTTGTTGGAAACTGTCTACTTTTGTATCATCAATCTGTGCTAGCCTGCTAGATTAGTTTGGTGTCTTCTCTGTCTATGATGGTGCAGATGTTACCTTTTGCTTTGTGACTGAAATCCTTAATTCAATTTGTGGACAGACAATTGCTTGATTTTTATCTAAAAGAATTAAAGAACCAGATTAATTGTGGAATAATGCTGATTTTCAGGTTTACAGCAACTTATCGGTGCCCCATTACATTATGTTCAAGAGAAGATGTCAATACCGGAGTCAACAGAGACCCCAAAAGAGGATGCAAGTGACAGAGAACCTGATGCAATTGAAATTTCTAGGACAACCGTGCATGAGAGGGCTGACGCAACAACAGAGGATTCAAACCGAAATCACATACCAGCTGGTGGTGGCCATGTTTCTTTTAGAGTTCCTGTAGATTCCATGCATGAGGAGGCTTTCTCTATATTGAAGAAGCTACAGGTACATTACAAATTTACAACTTTAACCATACATACATGTAGTTTGTTGAAATATCTGAATCATGAATGGTGAACTACCTTTTGTGCTTCACCTTACATTTTGTTGTTGCTATTTACAGTATGCTCTCAAATGATCATCTGGGTAGGAAAATTTACATGATTGCGTGTTGCCTTGATTACTGCTATTTGCTATTAATTTGAAGGGGTTTATAGTTCTTTCATAGGGTATTATGATTCTGAATGTTCATTGTTCAATACTCCATCATATAATTTGTTAAGATGAACTTAATTTAAAGCTTGTTTTAATTTTTTTTTGCCTTTTTTGGCTGCCTTCTATCTGCTGTTTCATCTCGTCACCTCCAGTTTCATATGATATCTGATGTGGACAATCTTCCTTCCCCCTGTAGGCTGTATCCATAGATGTTCTTTTTTAGTTTGACTCTGTACCTTCTTTGCACATTAGTTGGTCTGTCGATGTGGAGTATCACCTGACAAGTGATTGCACAACGTGACACAATTAGCTTGATCCCCTTAGTTCATATATAATAACAACAACAAAACTTTTTATCCGAAACAAGTTAGGGTAGGCTATGAATAAAATTTTCTTAAGATCAAAGAAATAAGAGCTTTGTAATAAAACCTACAAGGCAAAAATCCTAAACCTGCATCCTACCATCTGAGCAGACAGCCTAAAATACCTCCCTAAACCTTCTTATGGCATGGTTCGGTACGTAGATCGATAATTTCCATGCGCTCCTATCTAAAACTAATTCTTTGGATACATTCCAATCTCTTAAGTCTCTTTTAACTGTTTCCTCCCACATCAGTCTTTGTCAACCTCTGTCTCTTCTTACGTTTTCGGTACATCTTAAAATTTTACTACGTACTGATGCCTCAGGAGGCATCCCTTAGTTCATATACTTTTTTAAAAATCATATTGTATTTTTAGATAATATTTCCTACTATGTATGAGCTGTTTAAGTGTTTATGTAGTCCTATTTGTTTTGTATTATATGAATTCTTTCCCCATGCCTTGTCAATTTAACTGTCTATTGTAAGAAACCTTGTAGTTAGTTTAAAGAAAATCATTAGTGCTAAAGAAGTTTTCATCACCTTCTGTGCTTTCTCAGATAAGTGAAAAAGATGCTAGCTCCAGTGACTTTTGTACTCGGAGGGAATTTGCAAGATGGTTTGTTAAGTTATGCTCAACATTAGAAAGGTAGTGAAGCAATACAGTATTTAAAAAACTAAACTATGCACGGCATTTTAGTAATGCTTTCTCTATGATATGTTTTACAGGAAAAGGATGCACAGGATCATTCCTATTTCAATAACTTCTGATTCAGTCAAAAGTGCCTTTGATGATGTAAATTTTGACGATCTGGATTTCTTGTATATTCAATGTAAGTTCCTATTTATATTGAATGATCATTAAGCTCAGCCCAGCAATTCCTCTTACATCTCAGAGACAGGCTTTATGGACCTGTTCCTTCCACACTACTTTGGCGAACGTAACATGCAGTGATGCATGTCTGAGCCTATACCTTTTTTGAGAGAGACAAAATAGCTTTCACTGGTTTCCATATGCCGATAATCTAATAGCATGTAGGTATAAATTTATGATTAGTTCATTGATGTTGAAAAGCTTTAGGAGAATCTGGCATTGTACCTAGCAAATTATCAAGCTTCTTGGGGACATCAACAAGTGGCTCTCCCAGTGGCAAGGGGAACTCGATCTTCCTACCTGATAGATACTAACATATGGAATTTCTAGCTTTTCCCTTTTGTTTGACAACTAAAATGTTTTTCCTAATTTTCTATTCTTTGTTGTGGTTGTAGTTATCTTTCATGTTTTGATCTTGTTAATGGGAAAGTGCTAGTGGAGCAGCCATTTGCATCAGAATTAGACCAAAAGGTACATACATCTTATGATCTTGTTATGTTGTGTTGGAATGTTTCTATTATATTCTTCTGTTTCATCTTTTGTGAATCCTGACTCTGGTTACAGTCCAGATACTGAGTAAAAATGTTTGAATTTTGGATTTGAACGCCGGCCAGATGCATCAGCATCCATACTTACAGACTTGATGGGTGGCGAACACAGCATCATCAGCAGAGTTTTTGGTATGATATGTTTCCTTTATTTGTGTCGTTAGTTGCCTGCAAGATTCTCAATTTACTAAAAAAGGCTGTGGTTTTCTTTAAATTGCAATACAGATATGCTTAACATGACATATTATCTTCTTTAGCATTTTTGTGATTGCTTATTTTAGTGATTTGGAGTTCCATTTTGTTTTGGCATATGTTAGTGGCCTGTTTCGAATTGTGTCTCACATGTGGGTGGTTTAATTGTAGGCATGTAACTCTTATCTTTTAATTGTTCGGCTTATGTTGGCTAGTATTGAGCTCATGCATGAATGTATGTGGTTGCCTTTTTTTCTGTATATTGTTTGAGATTTCAGCTGCTGTGAAAACCTTGGTGTCCGTTACTTTGCCCATATACTAGTGAGTCGAACCTTGAAAGTACTACCTTCTAGCTCTGCTCTTTTCTTTTCTTTTCTTTTCTTTTCTTTTCTTTTGAGTGAAATCCATTCCCTCTTCCCTCCATCCATCTACCTGCCCCATTCAAAGCTTTGTATGTTTGCCTTATTTCCTTGTCCATTATATTTATCACTATTAGATGAATTGAATTGCACTATTGGGAATTCCTTTTAGTATTTATAATGTTTTAGGGCTGAAGTAATTATGTTGAATTAAGCTATTAAGATCTGTTGATTGCTCCAAGGGTGCTTGTACTTTTTTGCCTGATACTGGAGGTCATGATGCTAGCTATTTTTAACGGGTTATAATTACTCTTACAAAAAAATGTGAGCATATGGGCAAACATGATCTTGGCTGACTTTCTTGTATGACTTTAACTATTAGTACAAGATCTGCTCATATTAGATATTTCTCTCTTCTGACGACTGGCATTTTGTGATTCATATCCTTGCCATCAGCAATACTTAATTTGTGATCAGATTGGCTATCGTTATTTCAACATGCTAGCCTAATTATGTTGTACAATTATTGCATTTGATAGGAAACACTAGACGCCTTCAACCACATAAACCTGTAACAAAAGCACAGGTGGCCGCTGCACTAACCAGTGGTCGAATGGAAGAAGCAATACATGATGAATTAAACAGACTAGAAGTAGAAAATCTATCTCAGCTTTCTGTTATGGGTGAAATAATGGAAGATTTAATTAATAGAGGAGATATAAAACAATATTGGGAAGGTAAGATGAAAAAAGAGCAAGACCATGAGTTTGAAGTCGAGAAGCATCTTGGACATGTGTTGCATGAGCTTGCAAATGAGAGAACAGATAGAGAAAAGGAACTTCCGGACTTATTGAAGGAAAGAACAGCTTTAGAGCGACAGAAACAGAGACTGATAAGTTTAAGGTCAGAAGTTGATGGCATGTATGATAGACTAGCCACTGAGAGTCTAGAGATCTTGGCTGATGAACAGAATCTAGAAAAGCTGTCACCTGATGTGAGCAGCAAGCATCAATCTGTCACTGAAGCTAAATCATATCTTGAAGCTGAGAGGGAAGCTCTTACTATGCTAAGGTCCGTCTTTATACAACCTTTACTTTTGGTTATTACTTGGTTTTTGCGTGTTCAAAATAATACATGGCACCTGCACTGTGGTTATAAACTTGCACAGTACCGAAGAAACATTAATTCATCTTAGGTCAGAATGGACATGTACAATGTATGTGCACATGCATTAGTTCAGAGAAAGATGCTTTATTCTTTAGTAGTGGACAGCTTAAATTGTTTAATATACTCATCTGCATATGTGATTTTATGGGAAATTGAGCAGTCCTGTAATGAACTAAAAAAATGAAAAATCTATTATATATTATCCATTGATCTTGCCAATTTTAACAGCATTTTTGTAACCCTGGTTGTCTACAGCATTTTAGAAAATTTCAAACTTGTTTAACTGGTGTCCATGGTGCAAGAAAAAGGAATTTCTATAATAGCTGCTCTATATGACACTGGTTAATTTATATCAGGTCTTGGGTGGAAGAGGAAGCAGCGTGTGTTCATGAACGAGCTGAGGTACTTGAGAAGGCTGTGAGAAGATGGCGAAATAGCGAATCCCAGCTGATTGAGCCCGCAAACTAACCTGGCATTGCATTGCTGTATGTTACAACTTGCTGTAAAATTTTGATGTTCTCTGGTGCAACCCTTATGTTATTTATAAATAATTCCCTCGGCAGTACGGAACGGAATAGTCGGTACCTGTTAGTCTCTGAGATGGTCTTCCTGTGGTGCTCCCTAGTGAGTTGCTGTCATTATGTGGCACCAGCAAACCAAGGTTCTTTCATAGTGCCGTTTTTCGTAGTCTATGTAGATATTTTTATTGGCTTTATGTTGTGAATTGCGATGATGCTGTCTCAGTTGGGTCATGATTGCACCATATATTTGGACTGGAAACAATGCCATTTTATTCTCTGGAAACATTTTTATTATTAATATATCATTGTAGAAATTTGTCTGGAGTAGGGTCCAGATTAGCACTTAAAAGTCGGATATACCCAAGCCAGAAACGAAGAACTTCTCCAGTCGGTAAGAATGCCAGTGAATATTGCAGCTGGAAACATGGTAATATATGAATGCCAGTGAGGATCTCATCTGGCGTGGCGCATTGCATTGCAGCATAAAACAAAACTTCTGAAAGATCGCAATGTAAGTTCAGTTTCTTAGGCAACCGATGGTCTATGATTGGAGGCTTCAGTGTGATCATGCACATTTCGTATTGACATCCTGTTTTTGGCAAATCGTCAGTGTATGTATTTACATGGGCGGAGCCCAGGGGTATGCACGGGCACCCTAATTTTTTTTTTCAAAACTATGTATATACTCTTTCCTGCTGCTATATGTTCTAATTAAAGTTGGAATTTATTGCAATTTGATATGCTCGAGGGAATTAGATGCAAATTGTATTTTATACCATCTTTCAGGTTTTGTATACAGTTAAGCACATTTTATTTACAAATTTTAAAGTTATATATGATGTTAAAAGGTCATATCGATATTGTCGTACTAAGTATAGATATACTAAAAGCTCTATATATTTGCATGGTAGAGTATATAAACTGTCATGCTAGTTATATAGTGTACTAATAAAAATTTATAGTATTTATTTATCAATATTAGTATTTGTTATCATTATAACATCCTAAAATTAAATTGTTTTCACAACTAAAAATGTAAAGTAGACAATAAATTGTGATGAAAGTCTAACTAATTATATAGTAATATTAAACTACCATATGAATACAATATTTATAATGCATGATTTACTCACCGTTGATATTTTATTACTCTCTCTATTTTTAAGTGATTTATTATTTTTACGGTCTACGGAACATAACTTTGATAACTACTATTTGTAACTTTATATTATTATATAGTAATAAAATTATAATATTACGAAAGTATTTTTAGTGACAAATCTAGATAGTTTTAAACATGTTAACAATCAAACTTTAGAAAATTTGACATCATGAATTATAGGACGTCAGTTAAAAAATTGTGGGTGATGCGATGACGAGTCAACGATTGTAAGAGTACACATCAGGAGGTGTTTAGTGGTCATAGTGAGGATGTGCATTTAAGGAAGCGTGACACGGCGGTTGGAGGGTGCGGTACACTCAGTGTGAACACCCAACAAAAATTTTCTAGGGCTACCACTGTGTACTAAACAAATACATCGAATGTGTCACGAAAGGAAAAAATGCACGATCTTAAAAAGCGATCAGCTAGCAACTGCTGAATCTTATTCACACACATTACCAACAACTAGACGCTAAAGAATTCATGCACTCATCTCTGAAAGAGCACAGAAGCTCAGCTACTCAGTTACTGTTGCGGAGCATGCCACAGGATGCATGCTCTGCTCGCTCGGTAGCAAGCCGGAAATGTTTGGCGGTTGCTCGCTTCAACGCCGATCTTGAATTTCTTTCCCTTTCCCTACTCTTTCCCTCCGACATTCCCCGCTGCTCGGTGGGCCCATACGAACGATCTGTTGCAATCATGCATGGCAATGATGCAGCTCTTGATGATGACGCCATTGCAACTATCCTTCAAGGATGCATGCTTTCTTAGCTGTTTTCCCATCGATTGCTCCGAGGAAAAGTCGGTAGCAATCGATGTTTGCTTCTGGGATTATACGTACGATGCGTATCTGATTATCTGCCATGCCATATTTTATCAGATCATGGCAAGAGAAGGATCACACGATGAGCACCATAAAATGTTTGGTCACTGGTTCGTTGGCGTTTGTCTGCTCTCTTGTTATGGCTTTTCTTAATGCACTGGGCAAAACACGTCTTGAGCCACAAGTAACACTCATCACATGCACGCTGTTAGCCTTATCCATGAGTAGTTTCACCAGATTTCTCTCTGTGGACTATGGAGAGTTCTTCCCGTTCTCAAGTTAAGCTCTTCTTCCTTGGTTTATCAACGTTTGCCAATGCAAGCAGTAATGTTTTCCAGCTGTGGTTCAGTCCTTGATTCAGGGTCTAAGATTCAGTGTGATGATAATGCTGATGGTAACTTGTATGCGATAAACCGGTCGGTTTGGTGTCTAAGAAGTAAGATTCGGTGTGCGGCAATCCAATATCTGTGTTAGGAGGCTAGAAGAAAGGAATCTTGATGATTCATTACCATTCACCATTACTACAGAAATCATCATCACAGACGGTTCTAAAACGTCATCACAGACAGTTTTTTGAACCATCTGAATTTATAGGTTAGTGATAATCGAAAGTTATCACAGACGGTTTGTGAGCCGTCTGTAATAAATACAATACAGACGGTTTGTAACTAGAACCGTTTGTGAAAAACACTATCACAGACGGTTCTAAACTTAGAACCGTCTATGTTATGTGATTATAGATGGTTTATACTACAAAACCATCTATGATAGTTCATTCTATATCTAAAATTTTTTCTATCTATGCTTTTTGAAAATAAGCGAAAATAAGCAAATACGATATCAAACATAGCAGTGAATATTTTATTTCCATTACAATCCGTCTGTGATTGCATTTAATATAGGCGATTTTTATGAACTGTCTGTGATAAGGCGTCTAATATAAACCTTTTTGTAGTAGTGCACAATGGTATTTTAATTAATATTTCATTGGTTGTGGCATGTCTGGTTGGATACATACATGCATCTAAACCTGAAGGGCTTAAAAAACTAGCAGCGAAAAATAGAAATAAGCATAGTAGCTACTCGACGTGCCCATAGGCAATTAGTTGGGAAGCAAAGTCCTAATCCATTAAGTCGTCGAAATATTCTCCTTCTAGTACCTCTTGCTGATATGATTCATCCTCTTCAACTAAACAATAGTAGGCATAAAGCAATATAAACTAATTTTTGTAAAAAAAACATGTAATATAATATACAATACTTACCGATAGATGACCGAAAAGTTATTTTACAGAAAATAATAATTTAAAGTAATACAATATTAAATTGAAAGCGAACTTTAAATAAAATGATAATAAGTAATTAATCAAAAGAATTGAATAAACCACAAGTGAACTAACCGTTCATCCAATAAACCACACGTGAACTAACCTTTCACGTAATAAACCACCAGTGAACTAATCATTCACTTTTCAAAATTATTTAAACTAATTTTTTTAATAAAAACTCTACCCTTCACGTGAAATTACCGAGCATTGTCCATAACCGGGGATATGACTATTCGAATAGTTTTACATTCTACAGAGGTTGTACAACTATACCCACACGATGTAATTATCCTCATGTTAAAGAAAATCACAACAAGATCTTTAAAATGCTCAATCTCAACTCAATCCCGCCAATTAGGGTTTCGCATCACACCTCACTTACGCCTTATGAAAATCAGTAACCATATTCATCATAATGGCAAGATTGAAATTAAAAATCATAAATTAATTAGTCAGATCTATCCCATACTAAATATGTGGTTTGCACGGGAAGACTCAAATCAATAGCGCACAAAGTTATGTGTTTAGATATTACCTAAGCAAGACTTCCACATCCCGCAAAGTGAATCCACACTTCCCGCTTTACTGCACGATCACTTGCTCGAGTAGAAATCAATTTTGTATCACCAACATGTGGACTCCAGGGCTGAGGTGTATACTTACATGGCGGTGCTGATTGGGCTAGTTTATGGAACAGTAGATGCTAATAGGTGGGGCCCGCATGGCATTGAGACGGTGCATGAAGACTTGATCCATGGAGAAGCCAAACCGGCGAGTGGGCGTAGAGTGATGTGGCGGGGTTTAGCCAGCAAGGGTGGCAAGATGGCGCGGCTTGGCGGCGGGGTCTCACCATCGAGAGGGCAGACGGTGGCGGCGACTGACGGGTGGTTGTCGATGACAGAAATGACGGCGACGGCAAAAGTTGAAGGCTGGGACGGCGGCAAATGGACCGGAGGACGAAGACGGCGGCGATGCAAAGTCCAGTGAGGGCGGCAGTGCACGAGCGAAGGCGAGTGACTGCGTGGTGTGGGAACTGAGTACGGCATGGCTATTTAAGCGTGGATACCACCTAAATAATCTTAAAATACTCCTTCATCACTTTACAAGGATACCTCACTACTGCAGAAAAGGTCATCACAAACAGTTCAAAAATGTCATCACAGACGGTTTCATGAGTCGTCTAAATTTATGGATCAGTAATAACATGAGGTCATTACAGACGGCTTTCAAACCGTCTGTGATGAAAATATCATAGACGGTTTATACATGAAACCATATGTGATAGTTGAATATCATAGATGGTTTGTATATAAAACTGTTTGTGATATGAGTATCACAAACGGTTTGTCCTAAGGAACCATCTGTGATATTATTATATGTTCCTAAATCTATTTCTGTTTATTAGCTAGAAAAGGAACATTAACCGTCTTCATGACGCTTTGGTTTTTTAACGACCACCTTCTGACCACCATCAAAAGGGCAAAATCTATGAATCAATTATGACTTCAAGATGATTGAAAAGTCAATTTAGTATATGTATTGAAGTCTTCAAGAAATTAATATAAGAAAAATCTAGAAACATCAAGATTTACGTGACCGAGACCCTAGTTAGCCATCCATCAATTTCGTAATTTCAGATTCAAGCATCAAGAAAGAGAGGGAAGGGGATCAGATGGGGGATATCACCGGCAATGAAGGAGAGGCAGTGGTAGCATCACTGTTGTGTCATGATGATGACATTGTACAAGATACTCTTATGATACATAAGACAAGAGTACCTTGTACAGTGTACCGTGGCGTCACATTCAGAGGCAGAGGAACTCATGGCGGTAGTCGGCATCGTCGAGGGGACAAGGCACTTCGATTTGTGGTAGGAATTAGAAATAATGAGTGGGGAGAGGGGGAGGGAGAAAGGGATAGATGAGAGAAAGGAGATCAAAAGATTAATAGTGGACACCATTGTTGAAAAATCTAGGGAAAAAGATGAGGGATGACTATTTAGAAAAGATTGAGTTTATCGTATCAAGGAATTGTATCAAGAAAATACGCGCTGCATGTAAATAGTCTACTACCGTCTGTTAATATTCCGATGCATGTAAATATGCGATGCATTTCACACGCGTGTATTTTCTTGATACAATTCCTTGATACTATAAACTCAATCTTTTCTAAATAGTCATCCCTCATCTTCTTCCCCAGATTTTTCAACAATGGTGTCCACTATTAATCTTTTGATCTCCTTTCTCTCATCTATCCATCATGATTTGTTCGACCGTAATCTTACATAGGTGACCAATAATTTACATTTAGAACAGCTCCTCCGCACACACCCTGCTCTCCTTCCTCGAGTAGCTTTCATCTATCAGTTGGACCTCATCATTCGTCGACGAGATGTCTCTTTGTCGTTCAGGAAAGGGAGACCGCTCTTAGTCTCGTTCTTCTCTTCAATGTGCACAAAAGCGGAAGCTCTTACAGCAATAGAGGGATACATGGATAATCTTATTGCTCAGCAGAAGCAGCTGATTCTAAGAAAACTTATTATGGCATCCTCTTTGAGATTATGAGCCATGCTAATGATTTGCTCAGGCTAAAAGAGGAAGCGGAGAGGGCAAAGACAATCTTCGTGGCATTCAAGGACACAACCGCTGATCCTCCAACTCTAAAAGTAGAAGAGAAACCATATGAAGCCCAAATGCCAAAAATATGGGAATATCTTTTTTTTACTTTGTAATAAATTTAGCTTTATTTGTCTTTTGTAAAAGTGACTGGTCATGCTATTTGGCCAATATAAATGAAAAAATATTGTATAAAGCTAAGTCGTATGTATGTCAAATTTCTATTTATCTATTAATTCTGTAGATTATATGACACAAAACACAGACGATTCTTTTTAAAAATCATTTGTGATAATTCACAGACAGTTCTAATTAAAAACCGTCTATGATAATAGGAGACATCACATACGGCTTTTAAACGTAACCATCTGTGATAGTTTCATAGACGGTTCTTACCATCATTAGAAATATAGACAATTACGTTTGTAAAACCTTCTGTGATAACTGTAATGCTGACATCTTTTCGTAAATTATTTATGATGAGGCGTCCAATATAACCTGATCTATAGTAGTGTCCGGATCCGACTGAATTGAGTAGATATTCAATTTGAATTCGTATTCGTTACAATATTTGATTTGTATTCGTATTCGGAATCATATTCGTATTTATTTCAAATACAAATACAAATATGGTTTGGGCACTATCTGATCTATATCTGATCTATTTTCATCCCTAACGGTATTTTACATGAAATATATGGCGGAAAATGAATATAGAAGGAAAATTCACACATTCACACTGTATTTTACACCATGTTCTTTCTCCCATTGATGAGCACATAGATGGTGACATAGTGTAAGGACAATGTATTTTTTTTTTTAAAAAAGAACAGTGTAACATTCATATCTATCCATCTAGCACAAATATGATTTACAAAAAACCAGTAGTTTTTTTAGAAAAACATATATCCTCGTGAAAGTGAGAATTTTCCTCACCGATCAACTCCCACAAGCGTAAATGCGTAATCGAAGAAAAAAAATGGAAAAAACAACACCACGTTTCCCAGGAAAGCACCATAATCCTCACTAAACTTTTGCATAACCTATCATTACAATACCATTGAAAAAGAAAAACAAAAGATAAAACAAAGGAAGAAACAGAGCACCAAGAACACCATGCACATGAACACCCCACACGCACACACACTCACCCGGCAAAACCACAGCAAGCTTTGCCATCTTTGTGCTCCGCTCAAACCTGTCGCAAACGCGCAATCTGATAAAGGCGGAGGACCTGGAAGCTGTCCATGCTGCCGCCCTCTGGCCTTGCCCCCTAGTAGGCGCCGACGTTTGCGGTGGCGAGCTTGGCGGACGCCGGGAGCGGGCTGCGCATGGGCGACCTCGGCGGCGGCGGCTGCGCGAGGCGGCGGCCGTCGGCGTCGTAGTAGATGGCCCCGGAGAAGTCCAGCGGCTGGCACCGCTCCCCCATCAGTATCTCCTTCCTCCACACCCCGCCCTCCTCCTCTCTTCCCGCCACCTTCCCCTTCGCCATCGGCCGCGACAGCGCCTTCTTCCACGGCACCGCGGCGCGGGGCGGCGACGGGGGCACCTTTCCGCCGCCGCCGCCGCCCATCCTCCTCGCCGCCCGCTGCAGCCGCCGCGTGCACGTGCTCATCAGCGCCGCCACCGCCTGCAGGAGGCTCACACCCATCTCTGATCTCTCGCTCGCTTCCTCTCCCTCCCTTTCTTGGCTTGTTGCTACTTTGTGCTGCCGAGTTTTGTTTTGAGGTGGCCGTTTGATTTGGCGGCACATATAGGCTTCGTGGAGAGGTATAACTGGAGGTGCGCATGTCTAACAAGGTCGGAAAAGGACTGGTCTAGTTAATTACCAAGTGTGATCTAATCCCAATGAAATTGTGCTACATCAAGGTCTGGTTTAGAACGCGGTATGGGAATCAGACTATAAGGAAAAAGCTGGTATTTTTCTAAAAAAAGGAATTAGCTCAGGTGATGTCATTTGAGACTTTGAGAGAGTTAAATATCAAATCTATTCACATCACTACATCAGAGACCAATCTACTCACATCACTACATCAGAGACCAAATCGCTTTACCCTAAAATAAGAGAAGAGACCAGATCGTTTTACCCTAGGGAAAGAAAAGAGACCGAATCTTTTAATCGTTGAACAAGCAATTGCAATGCTGCTGCTGCAGATACGTCGGAAATGTTCAATTTTCCACTGCATAAGCATTACTTACAGAAGTGTCCTACCAACCTGAATTATTATTGTTTTTTTGGAAGACTCACCAACCTGAATTACAAGTACTAGTTTACAATTAATGAAGGCTTCTGCTGTGGTGAACAGAAAACAACTTTAAAACATCAAGGGTTAAACTCTGAAAATTGACAAATTACCAAAGATGACTATCGAACCATATTAGTCCCGATTGTAGAAACGAAATCGTCGAGAAATCTTGCTACTGGCTTCCAAGCGATCTTGGCAAGTGGCGGCTGATGCATTCTACTGGGCTCGAGCTGCGGGATTCGGAGACTCCAGGATGGATAGTGTTTCTTCAGTGACATCTTCTCTTGGAGAAAGTCCGATCGGGTTGCCGATGATTAAGGTAGCGAATTGTTTCGTTTAGGTTGTAGTGTGCTTTTGTGAACTCTTGGTGAGGTTGTGATAGTAGCTGCGACCACTTTTGAATGTTGTTAGGTATGGTGAAAAGATAAACTATTATATTTTAACTTCGAGAACAGAAAAAGCCTTTTTAAATGCAAAAAATCAGGGTGAATAAGTTTAAGCTTACGAAAACAAAATACCACTTATTTTTATTTTTAAATTGAATTATTTTTTATTTTCATTTTACCATTATTTTTGAAATAAAAACCTGGGCTATGGCACTTTTGGAGATCAAATGCTACCCATCTAGACATCATTGAGGGGAAGTTTTTTAGTTTGCCCGATTTTTTTAAGAGAGATGTGATTTTGGGATTTTGTTCTTGTATGGGTTTTGGCTTGATTTTGTGTTGTGATCTAATTTGCTATGACATATGAGAATCCATCTAAAGTTATGAAGATCACCTAGAATTTACGAGCAAGAGAAGATGAAGGTTTCCCTCTCTTTGCCTAGTTTTGATGCAGCTCTTCTAGTTTTAGATAAAGGTCCAAACTTTGGTATCGATCTTCACGATCCATAATTAAAATATGTTTCTAACATTCTAAGGGCTATTTGTGCCAAGTTTTATTGCATTTGGATAAGTGGTTTAGGAGTTGGATCTTTTTCTTGCAGTGCTGATTACACTGTTATTTAGCAAGTGTTCCGATCATAAGGACCCAAACGGTCTGACCGGGGTGTGATCAAATCGGCACGGTCACACCGATGCGGTCATACCAGCGTAGGCAGACATGCACGATAGTTTTGGCTAGTAGTCAGACCACGTGTAAGCTAGCGATCAGACCGGTTATAGACTTTGTGTCTCGGATGGTTTTGGGGGTCTTGGCTTTGATAGCTTGTTAGTTTGGGTTTCCACTGCGTATAGTTGATACCTGTGGGAGGGTTTTAAAAGTGTCATTCAACCTCCTTTAACTCTCCATACCAATTCCTACAGTTCACCTCCTAATTCTACCTTCTTTGACTCGCTGTACCCATTCCAATAGTTTATCTCCTAGTTCTAAAAAAGTGACGACTATCGAACCATGCCTACAAGAACATGGTATAACTGATGGTACAATAATTAATTAATATAGAATATTGTATAAATTGAATTGCGAGATATATCTCTTAGTTTCTTACTTACGCCTGATTGACTTTCAAAATACACATGAAACATGTTTGTTGATTTAGTTGGTCGAGCGATTTCAGTCAACTTCCATTCAGTCAAGTCGAGCTGGCGATGAATGCACTGAGAAACAAATAAACGAACGAACAACCCTAAGAGTAGGTTGTCTCAACATTTCAAGTCAAAAATACATTAGATAGGAGCATCATTCATAAGCTAAATTAAGGTCATGAGTTGTAGGACCGAATGACAACAGAGAAAAGGTGAATGGTGCCATCTAAAATTTTCCCCTAAGTATTATCGACCCTATTCTCCAATAGCTGCAAAGCAACAAAAAATTGAATCCATAACAAAAATCCCAAATCAAATGACCAAGAAATCAAACTTAAAGAAAATCCAATACCTAGAGGTCTAACCTCCAACAAAATGGTGGTCTGACCGTCATAAACAGTAAAATTAGACAAGTGAACAGTGCTATTTGGTCAGACCACTGCTACAGTAATTTCAGGATGAAGAGAAATTTCATCACTAATTCACAACAAAAATCCATAAAACTTTTGATATGTAGATCTAAATGATATAAAAAATTGCAGGGATCTTCTTTAGGTATTATGAACCTATTCCAGCAAACGATCATGAAAATTATGGCCAAAGTTAAGACATTTTCAGTTTGAAGACAGATTGCACCAAAATCAATGATCAAAACTTGCTCATAGGCAGAGGATAGCTAAGATGGTTTTGGATATATTTCCACATGTCACAGTAAACTAGATCACAACATGAACTCAAGACAAAATGCCCACAACACCAAACTAGATCACAGCATGAACTCAAGACAAATCACCCATTCTTGAGCCAAAACTGGGCAAACACAAAAAACTTGCAAATACAAGTGTTTAGATGTATAAGATCTGGTCTTCAAGATATATCTTCATCACTTACATATTTTTTGCACATAGCAAGATCAAGAGAAGAAGAGGAAACACCAAAAACAAACCAAATAAAGATTTCATTATAAGAGAAAAAGAGGAAAAACATTTGGACAAATTTTGATCTATATTTATACTTAGAGATAAATATTTATAGTCACTCCCTCCTTCTACATGGACGCTCACAAGGGAAACCCTAACCAACATCTCTAGTTGGGTTTCATCCATTTATATGGGCTAATCCGTTAACCCAACACCATATCGGATTTTACACTTACACATGCACGTTTCTCAAAGTGCTCACACCTATTAACCCATTAGTGAATCAACACTTGATCTACTTCATATTTTTAGCATATACAAGACCTAAATCACTTAGACCAACGCCGTGGTTTCACATACCGTCACTTTTCTAGTATTGGATAATTTACCAAAATGCCCTTCTATCATATTCCATAAAGTTTCCCGCTTCCTTTGCCATTTAGTATCGTCCATACTTCACTATCTTTCATGTGGCCCCAATGACTTACCGTCAAGCCTCTTACATGTCCGGATCCCATTGAACTATTCTCGCTTGCAAATGACCCAAATCACTAGACGCACCACGTATTTCCTCTCGCGTATGACGCGGCACCCGATTTCCTTGACCACTCTAGATCTCATCTCCTCCCTAAGCTTAGTCCCGATCCAACTAGCCGTTGTCCATCATGTCCACCACCGATAGCTCCCGTTTCGGTTCATTGCCGTCCTGGCTTGCAACCACCTGTAGGCTTTAGTCATTTTCAGGGGCTACTTGATCGTCTGGACCTTGGCTCCTCATAAGCGTAGTCTCGATCCCTTGATTGTTTTAGACCTAAACTCTTCTAACTTAGTTCCGATCCCATCTGTCTCACCATGACGTAGCTTCAAAGTCGTGCAACCAACATAAATAAACAAATCATCATGTAATATCTCACATACATAAAGTCATCAATTGACACAATTAATTCATATAATACACCATACAAAAAGCATGCAACCAATCATTGATTCTAAACTTAGGATCAAACAATAAACCATGTGCACACAAGCAATGACCTAAGTCACTCAAACTCATCCCATAACTCAAAATCCTCAAAGGCCAAATCCTGGTCGAGCCTCACTGCCAAGCTGGTCTGGCCACACCCTTGTAGCGGTCAGACCACTAGCACCGACCGGTTTGAACTAGAAATCAGCACTGGTTGGATTGCTAGTGGCCTCCGTCTAATCGCCACCATTTGGCCGGTCAAATCGGCCTGTCTACCAGTCGTCCGAAAAATCCAATAACTTTACAAATTCTCAAAAACTAAACTCAAACTCTGCAATATCGCTAAATCAAAGATCAATTACTCATCACAACCATGAGGTGAACTCCACATGATATCACATGAGTCCTGACAGTCAATTACCAAACTCGACGGTCAGTAACTCCATCAGTTAGGTGATAACCAACAATTACTTACTCATGTATATCTCTTCACCAAACGCGTGCATCATTACATGTTTGGTAGACACGCGCTCGTAGAATCTTCAGCCTACACCACCCAATTCTACGGACGCTAAAAATATTACTCTACCGGCCAAAAAAGATTCCAGTGTCATCTTCTTGCCAATTTCCTTCGGGAACATGAGCAAGCAACCGTGATGTCATGTGTTGGGCATGCAAGAAATGGGGAAGAGGCAGAGGCTGCATATTACTAGTCACTCGGGATTAGCAAGGCTAGAAGAAGCAAGAATAAATAGGCAAAATAAAAAAGAATAGAAGCCCGAGAAAAAACCGTAGAAAGTGAATTTACTTAGTGCACAACTTGCCAGGCGAAGCAAAAATTAACTAAAACTAGTAAGGTGCCCGTACGTTGCAACGAAAAACTAAATAAAATTGATGCATACTATGAAGCATCTTTTCAACAAATTTACTTTCTTGGTATAGAGCCGGCAGATTACTCTCATTCTTCACAATAGCAGCGAAGTGTCCACCTGCTACCGGAGAGCCGAACCCTTCGTAACTCAATGGTGCGGTGACCTCCTCGCTGATCATGCTCGAGCTATCGGCGTCGCTGCTCGCTTCCTCTGGTAGTGTGACATGGCCAAATTGCCTTTAGCAACGTTACATAGTCAGGTCATGAAGTGTACCAATTATTATTAAATATGATCAACGGCATCAATATATGTTTCAGTGCTGATAACATTGCAACTTTGCATTCCTCTAGAAAAATATATTCATTGCAAGGACAGTTTAATAAGCAAGCCATTGGTATGAAAGTCAATACACACGGAAGATGGTAGTTTGGCAATCTGCTACCTGCCTGCCACCTAATGCATATAACCAAAATGAAGTTTCTAGAGAATAGCACATGTAAGATGGTAAGTTAGGTTATTTAAATTAACTTTGTCTGAATTTGCTTGTAGCTTTTTACATCTCCATACTGATATACATGAATTGGATATTTATGTAGACGTGAATATGTAGACTATTATATACTGACTAAGGAATCAATAAATGTGGAACAATTATAATGCATAGATGATCACAGTTGAGGCTGATGTGCCTAAGGCTTGTTCCTAGAGGGGGAAAATACCTTTTGTAAGCAAATTGGAGTTCCATGGAAGACACCCTCTAATTTGTTCCCAGCTTCTGAAAACTTCAATTGATGGTCTGCAAGTACATGTGAATCAATATGTAACAAATGAATTATAGCTACATATAGCTGTATAAAGATCATTGAGATCAGATTAATTAGTGCTTAACACACACATTTGGTATGGTATTGAGTGGCTGCAGCAGAGCATGGTGTAAGCTTTCTTGTCTGAAGCTACCTTTTTCCATCCTATGACGCGTAATCGCAGTGATCTTCACGATTCATAAACACACATTTGTTAATGTTGCTGCCAGTGGTTGCCATCAATTTCTGAAGGCTGGCCGGATGGTTACTGTTGTTGCTAAAGCTTGATCTGTACATCTGATCATTTTTAAGGAAAAATTGTGAAGCCAAAAAAAGTGAAGATCACAATGATATTACAATAATCGAATCAGACCATCACAAAAAAGTTAACACAAAAAATACAACCAAAGGAAAAGAGGCTACTCGACTCTCGAACCATAACCTCACAGACCTCCCCGCTCCCCTCTCCCCACCCCGCGCGCCGCCTCTTCCCCTCCCTCCCACTCCGCTCCTTTCTGATTAGGAAGATAGCAATTTCTAGTTGGTACTTTCTAAGAGATGCATTAGATTTTCTTATGTGCTGAAAACTAAAACTGAAAAATATAATGAGCATTTGGATGTGCAGATATAGATTATAAATTGAAAAGATTGATTTGGAGTAAACATCTTACAATGCTTAAACTTCTCAATTTCAAAGGCTAATCCCTTCATGTACATAGTCATCAATCATCATTTCATCATTTCCACTTTCCAGTATATGTTCATTAGAAACATGGAGAAAATCTTGCATTCTCATGTAGCAATATTATACACAAGCAACAATCAACATTAATGTCTGTAATCTTCAACAATCAACATTATACACAAGCAAAAGAAATAGCTATTTGTGAAGCACACCTTAATGTGGCGGGGAGGCGGGAGCGGTAGGGGAGCGGTGGAAGCAGCGGGGGACCAGCGGCGGATCTCCAGGCTACTACGGTCGTGGGTGTCTTCGATTTCATCAACCGTGTGGACCAGCTCGGCGACGCCATCTAGGAGGTGGTGGCGCGAGGGGAGGAGGCCGTCCGGAGGGTGGAGGAGGTAGTGGGGTTCCTAGGACGGACCAAGGCGGCCGGCCGCATGCGGAGGCTGACTGAGGCGGCAGAGGGGATCCGGCCTCCCCGTCGTCGGATCCACCGCCGTCCACCGCTCTGCCTCCAGATTCGGCAGCCTCGAGCCGAGATCCGGCCGCCGCCCTTGCCCCGCCGGATCCCGAGCACCTCCGCGCTGGATCTGCCGAGCTTCGCTCGCGTCGGACCCGTCTCCGCCTCCGATATGCTAGATGATATGGGCGGCGGGGAGGGAAAGGGGAGGCGGGGAGAGCGAGGGGAGGCGGATCGGGCGGGGGGAGAGCGATGGGGAGGCGGGCGGCGCGGGTGGGGAGGAGGCGGGGAGAGCGAGGGAGGTGGGGGAGAGCGAGGGGAGGCGGGGGCAGGCGGCGGAGAGAGAGGAGGCGGGGAGCGAGGGGCGAGCGAGGTGGGGGAGAGAGCGAAGGGAAGGGGGAGAGAGGAGGAGGGCGGGGGCAGGCTGGGGAGGGGAGGAGGGGCGGGGCGGAGGGGAGGAGGTAGCGGCGGGGGGGAGGAGGAGGAGGCCGGGAGAGGGAAGGAGGAGGCAGCGGCGGGTGGGGAGGGGAGGGGGAGGAGGAGGCCGGGAGGGAGGGGGAGGAGGCGGCGGCGGGTGGAGGGGAGGGGAGGAGGGTGCGGCGGGGAGAGCGAGGAGGCGGGGAGGCCGGGAGGGGGAGGGGGTGACGGGGAGAGAGGAGGAGGCGGCGGGGTAGAGCGAGGGGAGGGGATGAGGCGGCGCCGGGGTGGGAAGAGGGGGCCGAGAGGGGAGGGAGGAGGGCGGCGGTTGGAGGGTTTTAGGGTTGGCCGGAGGGGATGGGAGGGAAGATTCGACGGTCTAGATTGGATAGAGGCTTCGGCAACCACCAACTTCTTTTTAAGTAGTAAAGATTTGCTCAAAAGATATTACTCTGCTTTGATTGGGATTTTTATAATTGTAGTATATTAGTACCAACCAAATTTAGAGAGCGTTTATATTGGATTTTGCTGATGGTTTTTGGTTTTGGCTGATAAATGATAACAACTTGTAAAAAAACGTGTAGAGAGAGGTACTTGCGTGCGATTTTAAATGATATAAATGAAGTCACTACAGTATCTAATATAATCGATTAGTAGACTCTGCTTTAGAAAGATACTCTATTTGAAAACCCTACTGTAAAAAACGGCTTTTAGAAACTAAAGCGAATAGGACCTTAATCCAGATCCGTGTTAAGCTACGTACTTTGCATGTTCGGTTCGGTTTCTCCTTCTTAACCGCCATTGAAATAGCATTAGTTGACTTAAGCAGTAGGAGGAACAAGTCTTGATCACTATGTCAGCTTGTAGTGATACGGTCTGAGTACTTGTAGCGGGGGTAATTGACTGGTTGAATTTGAAATGTGCTGAACTTGAAGTCAGAACGAGCTATTGATTAGGTTTGGATCTTTGGACTTGTCAGGCCGAGTCAGGGCTAGGGCTCACTAAATTGTCAATGGAGTCTCGTGATGTTACATGGTTCTTTGCTAAGTTATCGTCTATTTGTTTCCTCGAATTGTTACTTTTCCTTGACTGTCAGATTTGCTCCGAGATTTACGTACGGATGCACCGGCGGTAACGCTCGAAAACTTCCAAAAAGTGTGAATTCAATGCATGAATTTGACATAAGAACAAAACGGAAACCAGGCACAATTTAAATTCGACATTTTCAACTTCGGATGGTTCATACTCGTAGGTAACCGACCGACCGATTACCGCCGGTTTTCTTTTTCCGCTTTCCTCTCCGACCAGCTACTCATCATCATCTTGGTAAGCTATTGCTTTATCAACTACTAATCAGAAGCCACGAGCCCCTCCTTAGGCAGATTTCTCCTTTTTGCTCCTCATACTATAGGATATTAGCAACCGTTTCCGGTTATTGTTCCCCTCCCAATGGCATGGCTTATATTTCTCGAGTCAAGCCATAAACACGTCATACAGACTACTACTAGTTCATAAGACCTCAACTCGTTACTTGACGACTCCCTGACATGACACTCCCATAACCCTGAACAATTTAGAAGGCCTAACATCTTGTATTCTTGCAGGTTGTACGCACGAGTTGTGACCTGCAGCACAAACGAATTCTGAGCATGGCGTTTTAAGTTGTCCTCTATCGTCGTCTAATTGTGCCATTGCTTCTCCAAAAGGGAGGAAAAACAATGTGAGCGAACTGCTTCACTATTCCAGCAATCAGTCGAAACATAAGCTCGCAACCATTCGGACATATTGCAATGACTGACTGATTACAAAGATTCAGAAGTATTGAGATTCCGAATACTGAAAGCAGGATGATTAAAAACTCCAGAACGTATAATCCATCGGCAGCAAAAAACAAACGAAAAGTACAAGGCAATTGATATGCATAAATATGTGGCTTCCATTTTTCATGTCACTGCACATACCTAGGCATCATACCTGCAATATGTGATCATTCATATAACACAGCATAATCAACTGAACTAAAATATCAACAAAAGGAAGATTGACTACATCTTCTCAAAGCAAAAAGAGAAAGGCTTGTGATTTTTAAGGCCAGAAAAATAAAAGAAAGGTTATTGATGAATTACCATTTCACATACAATTGCTAGATGACCATTCTTGAGGATGACATCAAGCCATCAATACCAGGTTCCATTGGTAAGCACAGTACTTTTCAAGGTGCCACCATAGCTTGACACAAGTTAAATGTGCCATGCAGAGACAAGGTAGCATGTGGTTTGTGTATCTATTTTTCTTTTCGCTGATAGCCACAGTGTTGAATGTGTTGTAAATAATACGGTATAAGCATAAATTTAGATATAATTCTAGCATAATAAAGCATAATTAGAGAACAATTCCAGCTGTATACAAATGACATAAATTGTATATAAATATGTAATTATACCATGTCATGTGTACAAGAGCATATATCAAATGCAAGTATTAACAATACTGCCAGAATAAACATGTCTAGCATTTGCATAAACCAAAAAACCAGTATAAAGCTTAAGTTTTAATTTGTTACTTTTGCTCTCAGAGTAGAGTTGCACAAGTCTTTAAACCTGGCCTTCTCATACGTTGTCTATACTCTTCACCAAGTGATAAGACAACTAAAGATTAAATCTGAGCTCTAATCAATGCATTCTCTGTCGCCAAATTTTTCATATTCAAAATATAGCAACTTCTTAATTTCGGTATGATAGAAGATCTTCACCAAAGACTACAAGGCAATAATATGACAAAAGCTTAAAGTGATCCGAATATAATATCAGAATTTCAGGCAATACAAAGGTAAAACCTCTACTATTCAGATATGAAATCACAATACTAGTTATTCAAGTCAAATACTCACAGAGCGACCAGATCTAACTGACTGACCGAACTAAGAGCAAAGTGATAGACAGCAGAAAGCAGCACATATTGAGCTCAATTTTAATCTAGATGTACATACCACTTTCGGTATTAGACATATCTCATCATCGAGCTTTAAACCGAGCCACAAGCAAACAATGTCTCCAAGTGCTTGAACTTAAATAAGAGATTAAAGAACAACTACAGCCCACAAAGTTCACAATAAAAAGAATCGAAGTACTCACGGTGCAGACGGCACTCGAAACCGTCTAGAAGTCAACCAAGTCGATGGTGAAGAAATCAGCCGACAAGAACCAGGCAGGGCACAGTCACGGTGCTGACCCAGAAAACCTAGCACCCCTCTGAGTCGCCGTAAGAGAGGAGTGTGGTAGACGGAGATACAATGCCCCATTACCGTTCAGGACTCACCGGAATCAGCAAAGTCGAGTTGAAGGGGACGCTGCGCAAGCACGCAAGAAGCATTGGCCAAGTGCCTCATCGCCAAGCACCAGGGACCAAGTATCACTGCTGAGACTGGTGATCAAGTACCGAAGAAGAAGCCCCAAGGACCACGATCCAGAGACAAATCGGGAAAGAAAAGAAGGGATTGAATGGAGAGCTCACTCGATTTTTCGATGCAAATCATGGGAGGAGGTGACCTCTTTTTATAGCCGAGAGGAGGAGGGGTAGATGCCATCGGTGCGGTGGCCACCAACGGCCGGAACCGAGGTTCCCGGGCCGCCAGTGCCCCTCACCTCTCCGCCGAAACTGCTCACCTCAGATCGGATCTGAGGAATGAGCTGTCGTCGCTTCCCATGGAAACCGGATCGGGAGGAAATGCCCGCACGGGAGGACGAAGCCATTTGAACATGCCGCCGCCGAATGCGTCGCCCTCGAATGCGTCGCCCAGGAGTGCGCTGCCTGCGAATGCGCCGCCCGGGAGGAGACTAGGTCTCCTCCCCTTATCCCTTCGCTCTGGCTCACCGACAGGTTGGCCCCACGATCCCTCTTTTTTTCTTTTTTTCAATTGTAAAATTCCTGAAATGCCCCTCTAGAAAACAACAGAAGTCTGATGCAATCACATTTAGCATGAATGAAATTCCACGTCTTTAACCAGAAAGACATACAAGTGCGAAGAAATTTCTGAGATTTGCTCGAGGACCGTTTCTTGGAGCCATTATGTGATTAGTGTTGATGACAATGATGACATCAAATCACAAGTACCTGAAGAAAGGAAACAAAATCATAAATACAAAAAAAACCACATTCATAAAACTCCAATCCAGCACAAACCTCTCAGTGAACAACTGAAAAGATCAATTTGTCTCCAGTTGTTCATAAAGAAATATCTATGATCTATAAATAATAAACTATCATGTCAAAATGATCATTGATTTAGCATAGTACGTATGGGCTGAAAGGTGATTCCTGATAATTCCTCTATGAAGGCTAACTGAAGCAGTAGCAATCAGACTCTTTATATCACAAAGTGGTATCCTGCTAATTCTAGCATGTAAGCAATACTCTGACAGTCTATTTTATAATAATATACATTTGGGCCACTCATCTGTGCTGACTTGCCAAAGGCACTGTGTTATATCTCAGTGACAGTTATTTGACAGAAGGAATTGACCTGCATTGTATCAGAGTTGCAAACTGCATGCTCTGAAAAGATAGATAAAGAGAACAAAACAGAGCACTGCATGCGGCATGCACCAAACGGTGTCAATAAACCACATAAAATTTGGCAGGATGTAATCATGCAATACTGCTGCAGAGTCAATCTGAACCAAGTCCTAAAAAATCAGAATTCAGCAGATAACAAAATCTATCCTGTAACGTGAAGGCGTTCTCGTATACCCAGCAGCTTTTGAGAATTAGTGAACAGAAAAGTTTTCACTAACAGAAATCATATTAACATTCATGGATGGAAATCTCATACAATGGCAACAACAAAAATAACAAAAACAACATCAGTAAGAATGAATGATGCACTTTAGCACCTGCAGTTTAAGGGAACATTTTGAATGAACATCAATGATGCAGAATTTGAGTAGAAAATGCAAACAGTTACCAGATGGGAGAAAGTGAAGAGAGTATATTTCAATGGTAAGAAACAAAACTAAAACTAAGACTTGAATAAATGTCATAACAACATATTCTTCAAAATATTGTGACTGATTTGAAGGCACGAATCATGATGTAAAAGAATGATGGAACCATGCAAGTACACAGGTTTCTCACATTTCTTTACAAATAAAAAATTGCAAAATTAGCGAGGAATTTGGCGACCTTGCAAACGTAGCATAAACATTGCAGGACATCCAGGCAATGCATGAAAACTGAAACCACTGTGTATTGCCAAATTAACTGACATTTAGAAAGCATTCAGAAGCACTAAATATATTTCCCAGCCAGCTGTGTTGGACTGTTAGATCAATGTTGGTGTTCACTGTTGAAAACGGTTGTTAGCGTCTGTAACAATTGTCTTAAATTATACTGGAGTACTGTCTGCTACACTATATCATATTCCTGATAATTACTCAGTTACATATCGTAAAAACTAGCTGAATCCACATGCATCTCCAAAATGAATCTTGTGTATGCACAATTCTTCCACTAACACTTTGAAACTATAAGTAATCTGATCACCAAGGAAAAGGCCATGTCTCATGGACCAAAAAATGCTGAAATATCTTACTATTTTTTTATCAGTATAGTAGACCCCTTGAGTCAATGAAAAAGGATAGAGTTATCCATTCTTAATTGACTGCTAGCATGAATGTCAAGAATTATATGCATGTATACATAGCTATAGAACTAAAGTGTTGTCATCATCATTTGTCTATGCAAAGCACCAAGTGCTGTTATCACTTTTTATATACTGCTAAACATTTAAGCTGTATATTTCAGATCCTAACCCTTTCAAAGGTAAAATGATTGTACGCATACAGAAAGTTCCAGGTTGTTGCTGACATCACCGCCTGCAACCAGTGTAATGCACCATCATGTACACCCTGAGATTAACAGATATACTATTGAAAGAGAAAAATACCAAGTGATTGGACGGATTAAAACCTCGATTCAGAATTTGTATAGGAGACTAACAAAAGTCAAGACCAAGCTCTACAAAATTAATTCCCTTGTATGGTTTTGCACCATCAACTAGATTCAATCCAGCATACAATAACTGAATCATCCACTGCGATTTGCTTTGAACTGCACAGTTACTTCAGAAAAATGTCAAAATAATAGAAAACTCAGCCCAAAAAAAGTGTAGATGAATGTGTATGGTCATCCATAGCAATCAGAGAGGGGGTAAATGATTGTAATTCACAACGCAGGCTTTTTCCTTAAATCTATTGTCTTCTGATTTTCTAACCTTCTAACACAGCAAGAACACATAAAAAAAGACAGCAAAAAAATAATTTTTGTACTGGAGATGTCGTTTTCACTGCATAAAGCCGAAGACAACAAAAGAGAGAAAATATTTTTGTACTGTAGCTACAGTCCTGTATCTACAGTAACATTGCTGCTTTCAATGGTTCTGTAGCTTCTTGAGACGAGCTGAATTTTCTTCACGCGCTGGTTGATGTAATCTGATGATAGACTTTTCTTCAATCTTGAATCAATTTCATGCGCGGGACCGAGGCACTTTGGTGTGAATCAATCTGTGCTTATTGATGATGCCTTGGATTTTGTTGATGATACCACTACCCACGCGATAGAGTGAAAAACAAGTCACAAATCTCACAAATCTCTCCACATATCTCACAAGTCTAAACAAGTCACAAATACTTCAAACAAGTCTAAGTGAAGAACTGAAGCCTTCTGCACCGGCTAGAAATTGCCTAAGACAACCGGTTGCTCTCTAGGGAAGAGGATTGGTTGCGACGGCAGCTCAAGCGGCACGCAATCGCCTTAGCTTCGCTTGAGCGTACAAACGCTCGGGTGCGTTCCAACCTTTGTTGGCTGAAAGAAGGTGACACAAATACTTCCTTCTTTCATCAACAAGCTAGATATAGGAAGAGGAAGAATTTTATAGCCAAGGTCAAGGTGAGGGAAAACATTATCATTGGACAAGTTGAGAAGTAAGAGGCACTATGGGATTTTTATTCTAACCTTCTTGGTACTGTATCACAGCGGGATTGTACGTTAAACCTTCAATCCTTTTATCAGGGCTCTCACGACTTTTCTTTAGAGATGCTTTTTTCTAAGGAGGAAATTTGGGTAACAATTAAATCTCTTCCTTCAGATAAGGCGCCCGGCCCTGATGGATATACGGGACGCTTCTACAAGAGCTGCTGGAGTATCATAAAAGCGGATCTTGTGGCTGCACTTAATCGAGTGCTGCAAGGAGATGTGAGCAAATTGTTCTTGCTTAATTCAGCATTCATTACTTTGCTGCCCAAAACTTCGGATGCGTTGAAAATAAAAGATTATCGACTAATAAGCTTTGTAAGTACTAGTACCATGGGCTTCCTTTATCCATTAAAAGCTTTCCAAGGCTGATTTCTATGCAATCATCGATAAGATAGCAAATAAGCTACCTGGGTGGAAAGCAGCAATGATGCATCCGGCTGGAAGGGCCACGCTTGTTCGTGCAGTTCTCATAGCAATACCTATTATCAGCTCATTGCTTTGGAATTTCCCAAATGGGCTATCAAATCCATTGACAAGATTCGACGATCTTTTCTTTGGAAAGGCCGTAAGGAAGTGAACGGTGGACACTGCCTTGTTGCTTGGGAGCAAGTAAAGAGGCCATTTGATCTTGGTGGTCTGGGAATACTGAATTTAGAAGTGCTTGGTTGGGCCTTGAGGATGAGATGGCTTTGGCTAAAGAAGACACAGCCAGATCGGCCATGGGCCAATTTTGATATCCAAGTACATCCCAATTCGGTTGCATTGTTCACCATCTCAGTCATCTCAATTATAGATGATGGCCGTAGAACACTTTTTGGTGTGACAAATGGTTACATGGTAAATCTTTGCCTGATATTGCGCCATCCCTATGTAAGCAAGTGAAGAGAAGAATTGTAAAGTGCAGAACTGTGCAGGAGGCTCTATTTGGCAGTACTTGGATCTGTGATATTGATGGAGGTCTGTCCTCAGTGGCGCTATTGGAGTACTTTCAGTTGTGGGACCTATTGGCTGAGGTGAACCTTACCCCTGGAGTGGAGGATCAACACATTTGGGCCCTTCACCGTCGGGTGAATTCTCCACCAAATCAGCCTATAGGCGTTTTTTGGTGGGGGCTGTTGAATTTGAGCATTGGAAAGAGATATGGAAATCTTGGGTCCCTCCTCGTTGCAAATTTTTTACTTGGTTAGCCTCACTTAATCGATGTTGGATTGCTGACCCTTTGGCTTGTCGTGGACTAGACCATCCCGAAAAATGCCCACTTTGTGACCAAGAGGAGGAAAATATCCAGCACCTACTCACCACCTGTGTGTTCTCCAGAACAGTGTGGTTCACAATTTTATCTAATGTTGGCATGCAGCACCATACTCCTGGGCCTAATGATTCCAATCTAATTGCTTGGTGGCGCTAAGTTCTGAGGCATCTTGATAAACAGCACCAAAAGAGTTTTAATTATTTAGTTATGTTGGTGATTTGGTGGATTTGGATGCATAGGAATAGATGTATTTTTTTAAGGGGCTTCTCCTAATTCTAGAGCTTTAGTGCAAGAGATTAGAGATGAGGTAAAAATGTGATGTATGGCAGGGGCCAAAAGCCTCAGGCACATTTGGTCTTAACTTGGAGTTGTGGGAGGGCTGTGATTTCCTTTTGGTGTGCCCGGCTCTTTCGGTTTTTGTATGAGTCTGATTTGACTCCTCTTTCTTCTTAATATAATGTTACGCAGCTCTCATGCGTGTTCGAGAAAAAGAACTGAAGCCGAAAAATCATTTTAAGCCACAAGCCATAAATCTCTCCCAGATATCTCACAAAGCATACCAAAAAGTATTTAGCATTTTTAGCCACAAATATCACAAATCTCTCCTCTTTGGCAATGTAAGCATAAAGACACCAAAGAAAGAAACAACAAAGAGAGAACTTACATCCAAGTATCATTGATCCAATTTTTTTTAAAGAAAAACACACTAGGAAAAGTTAAAAAAATATTTAAACCACTTGAATTAATGTGTACAAAGTCATGCTCTTATAAAGCTTCTCCAATTATAAGCATACATATATAACAAATCAGGCCAAAAGAATATTATAATGTGATTAAGCAAATTAATGTACATAGCATATCTTCACAAAAATGGCCAGTTATGCTAAAGATCTCACTAAAAAAGATAGACATCTAAAAATACAGATTTAAATATAGATGCTAGAATCAAGAAGTAAATAAGCCACAAGTGACAAACTGAAGTACAAAGCTTAATATAGATTTACATAACTCAACACATAGCACTTTATTATTGACACTTGATTATGGCTTATCTCAGTAAAGCACGTTCTAGACTGGGAACCATCTACAACGGCCTCTTGAGCTTCAGCCCAGATTAATTTTAGCACATTTATAATAACGTTTTTGAGCCAACTTGAATCACATTTCATTAATTATAGCACCTCAAGCCTTACTTTTCAATCATGCCAAGCTAAAAAGGTTAAGGTTTTATGATCTTTGTTATACAAAACTCTCCTAAGTTCATATGTAGTGCAATGACAAACCTTCTCGTAGAAAATAATTGTTGATATGCATACATAATTAGCAATTTCGCCACAATTTCCCACATGTATTTTTAGAAAAACTAAAAGTGATTCAAGAAGGAACTTAAATGGCTAAAACTTAGACTTGACTTAGAATCAGGTTTTAACCAGGTATTTAAATATGACACATCTCAAGAAGTAATCACTCTAATCAAAACTTAGCAAAATAATTTAGTCTTGCTATGTTGTTTGTTCAAGTTGACAAAATTTAAAAGATAGCTAATTATGGTCTTGCTAAACTACACATGTAAAATCATGATCAGGAAAGCTCAAAATACACATCATGACTTGTTTTGTGATTATTGGCTTAAATAATAATTTAAGTTTCCAAAAATAAAACAATAAAACATGCATTTACAATGATATACAAAAAGAACCACCCTTAGAATAATCCTATTGGATGACATACCCCTAACTCACTCTGCAAACGAACAAACCAAGAAGTATCAACCGGCCTAGTGAGAATATTAGCACTATGAAAATCAGACTCAATAAAGTGTAAAACAACATTACCCTTTTTCACATGGTCTCTTAGAAAGTCAAATCTGATATCAATATGTTTAGTATTAGAATGTTGTACTGATTTTTAGCAATATTAATAGCACTAGTATTATCACAATAAAGTGGAACACTGCTTAATTTTTAACCCATAATCCCTAAGTGTACAGAAATCCATAGACTATGAGAACAACTAGCATCAACAGCTACATACTTAGTTTCAACAGTGGATTGTGCAATAGATAATTGTTTTCTAGAAGATCAAGAAACTAATGATGTGCCTAAAAGTGATATATACTAGAACTACTCTTTCTATTAATCCTACAACCTACACAATCACTATCTGAAATATGCACACAGGGTAAAATAGGATGAAGAATACAAAAGTCCAAAATTTAAAGTTTATTAGAGGTACCTAAAAATTCTTTTCATAGCCTGACATGGGATGCACGAGGTGAAGCTTGAAATGGAGCGTACAAACATATAACAAAATGTATGTCCAGCCTCGAAGTAGTAAGGTAAAATAGGGAGCCAATCATGCTTTTGTATTCTTTTTTGTCCACTGCCTCATCTTCTTCATCTAGATCAAGAGCAGTTGTAGACTCCATTGGTGTAGAGATAGGTTTGCAGGTTCCCATGTCGAAATGTTTAAGCATATCCTTAGTGTACTTGGTTTAATGAATAAAAGTGTCATGCTTAGTCTGTTTTACTTGCAAAGCTAAGAAGTAAGTTAACTCCCCCATCATGCTTATGTCAAACTCCCTACTCATAGTATCTGAAAATATGGAAACCAAAGCGTGAGAGGAGTCACCAAATATGATATCATCTACATAAATCTGAACAAGTAATAGATCATTACCATGCCTAAGCGTGACAAGAGTTTTATCTACCTTGCCCATTTGAAAATGATTTTTTTAACAAGTATGACTTGAGCCTTTTACACTATGCTCTAGAAGCTTGTTTCAACCCATATAAGGTTTTAGACAATTTGTAGACATGATTAAGAATTTTAGGATTTTCAAACCCAGGTGGTTACTTAACATAAATTTTCTCCTTAATAAAGTCATTAAGAAAAGCACTTTTAGCATTCATTTGATACAATTTAAAACCTTTAGATGTAGCAACTGCTAAGAGAATTCTAATAGCTTCTAATTTGGTAATAGGAGCAAAAGTTTCACCAAAATTCAGACGCTCCACCTAAGCAAACCCTTGAGCAACATGTCTAGCCTTATTTCTAACCACGACACCATCTTCACTTTGTTTATTTTTAAAAACACATTTAGTTTCAATCACATTATGTCCATGAGGAGGTTCAACTAAGATCTAGACTTTATTATGCTTAAAATTTTCTAATTCTTCATGCATGACATTGATCCAAGACTCATTAGATAAAACATGACTTACATCATTGGACTCAAAAGAGGCAACAAAAGCAGAATAAGCATGTGATTTATGAGAAGTAAACCTGAAACATGTTACCCTTTCATGAAAGTCACTAATCATCAGTTTTGGGAGATGATACCGCTGAATATGCAATGGTGCAGATAGTTCCAAGGTAGCTTCAATACTACCAACATCTTCTGCAGGTGATCCATCAGTTGATAGTGGCACATTAGAAGATCGCCCCATTAGCGGCAGCAGTGTCTCCAACTGAAGTGGAAGTAGAAGGTGCAAGATCTTCAGCTGGTGTAGGTGATGGCATGGAAAGGAAAAACATTACCAAAATCAAGATCCTCCTCTTAAAAAATGCTTTCAAACTCTCCTTGAACCTATGTACCTAAAATATCAGGTCTAGTACCAGAATTACTCTCATCAAAAGTAACCTCTCAGGTGTCAACAATTTTGTTAATCTCTAAGTTGAGTAGATGATAACCATGAGAGTGAGCATGATAACCAAGAAAAATACCACCTGAAGATCTATATTCAAATTTATCAAGATTACTATGTTTAAGAATGAAGCATTAATACCCAAATACTCTGAAGTGAGAAATACTAGGCCTACGACCAAATCCCGACTCATAAAAAGTCTTGTGTAATGAGGCTCTCAAAAATACTCAATGTAGCTATTGATTTACATGCACCATCTAATTCATCCAAAAGCTTAACCTAATGAGGAAAGACAGCAATTCACTTATACTTCAACACTCCTCTTTACGTGTAGCCTCTTTCAGACCTAAGATGTAGAATAGAAATAGGTTGTAATTATTTTTTTAATTGCGCTAGTCAGGTCATGAACTCAGGACCTCTTAGCTATGATATCATATTGATTTACATGTACCATCTAATTCGCCCAAAAATTTAAGCTGATGAGAAAAAAATAAGCAATTCACTTGTACTTCAATAGTAGCATGTTCATCAAGCATAGTTCTAGCCATCTTAACTAAGATTCTATTTTTTTCTCTCTATAACTCCATTTTGTTGTGGAATACAAGGGAAAAAAAATTGATGTTCTAAACTTTTTTAGAGCAAAATGAAGTAAAAGATAGATTCTTAAGTTCAGTACCATTATCACTCCTTATAGCTTTTAGAGCACCTGGCAATTCATTATTAAGTCTAAGAAATAAATCTTTAAAATGAGCAAAAGCCTCATCCTTACACACCATAAAATAAATCCAAAAATATCTGGAGTAATTATCAATAATTACAAGTATGTACCATTTGCCTCCAACAGATTAAACCCTAGAAGGACCTATAGTGTATATGTCCAACACTTGAGCAGGGTCATCTGTGATGATCATAGAAACAAGTGGGCATGGAGTAGCTACCATCTTACCATGTCTACAAGGGGAAAAAACTAACTCTTTGTCACCATTAAGCTTAGGTAACCCCCTAACGAGATCCATCACACTAATCCGTGTAATGTGATCAAAACCAATATGTCCCAACCTATGGTGCCAAAAGAATAGATCTCTAGATTCAAAAACTATCAAACATGTAACATCAAGTGAAAACGAATGATTAAAATCAGCTCTAAAGGCCTTCCCCAATCAAGGTATATTAAAAATAAGATCCCAAAAGTATCTAAAACTCTACAAGCATGTCTCTTAAAGCTCACCTCAAGGTTATCGTCTATCAACTATGAAACTGAAAATAAATTGTATTTTAATTTAATTACCAAAGCAACATACTTGAGAATGAATTTATCATTAATACACACTGTACCTTTAGCCATCATAATACCTGTTGAGGTATCCCCAAAAGTGATTAATTCATCACTGGATGCCTTAGTAAGGGAGGAAAACCATCTTGAATTACCGGTCAGGTGCCTGGAACAACCTAAATCCACTAGCCACAAGTTCCCCTTCGTCATCAGCTATACTTACATCACAAGAAACATCAGTGTCACAATGCTAGGGGTTAGTGAAATAAGATCTATGAATCCAGTACTGAGACATGACGTAGAAAAACAATAACAAAATTAGAACCAAAATTATGTGCATGTGGACTATCGGAACACCAAAAAGAATGTGAATTATTTGAATTATATTCCAAACTAGCACATGAAGCAGATTTAAAGTCATCATAAATTCTCTCTAAAAATCTAGCTTTTGGATAGGTCTAGGAACAAAAGTGGTTACACGTTTTTATCTTAAAGCATTCAATTTTTCATTCTTCTCTTTTTTAATACGTCTAAAGTAAAATTCATACAATTGTCCATCTCTTCCACAATAGGTGCAATGAAATTTAACACAATTATAATTATTTTAAGATGACGAGCTATCACCTACAGCATTATTCAATGAACTTTGCACAAAATTAGTAGATTTAAACATAGTTTTATAAGGCTCACTTTTTGTTTCAATTAGCATACTTCCTATGACCTTAACAATTTTAGATGGATTATTTTTGACATAATTAGTAGTATTAAACCCTAGATAAGTGTTTTTGGCACTTGTTTTTGACTTGTTTAGAATCATATTTGGATTTTTCTAGCCGAAAGAAAATTTCTCTAAAGTATTATTAAGGTACTTATTTTCTTTAGTTAAAGTGAGACAAGTTGTACATTTAACAAGTTCATTCACAAGATTTTTAGAAGCATTAGACTAAGCCAATCTTTCTTTTCAGTAAAATCATTAAGTTGTCTAGTCAATATTTCTATTTCTATGTTAAGTTTAGGATAATTAAAGTAAGAAGATATCTTATAATAAAGCATATGTTGAATTAATTTCTGAGATAAATTAAATCCAGGTTCTAGTAATTCACAATTAGAGTAAGCTTTAGATTGGGCATTTAAAATACTTGACTCCAAACATGTAAAGGAATTAAACTTGAGTTTTTCAATTCATCATTTGCAAGTTTTAACTTTTCATCACAAGAGTCATGTATCAATTCTTAATTCATCAAGTTTAACAGTTATATCACTGAGTTGAACCAAATTTGATGTGTTAATTGTTCTAGTAGACTCCTACTCAGAATGTAAAACTTGACAAGATTCGTTATCACAAATAGAAACTCTAAATCTATTAATTTAAGAATATAAGCTCTCAAAAACAAGATTATGGTTTTTAATTTTCTTTTTATACTTTTTGAGCTCATCTGTCAATCTAAGCACATCATGAGATAAATCTGTATAAGAAGATTTTTATCTCATCAGGATCACTATAGAGATTATCATTATTGAGCTCCTCACTATGTGCTATAAAAACACATCCCTGCGAAGTCTACCTCCTTTGCCTTCTTATTATTGTCCTCATTGTCACTTCTAGAATCAACATCACTTAAATCAATCTCATCAAGTGCTGAAAGTATTTTGTTCACCGCCCTATAATAATTGCACTTTTTGTTTGGGTCAATCTTGAATTGAGAGTGACGAGTTGGTGCCTTGGCATCCCTGACCTCCTTGCTTCTCAATTTGAGGCAATTTATTTTAATGTGATTGAGTTCACCACATTCATAACATCTGATTGGACCTCTTCTCCGCCTTGATATGATATTGTTAATTTCTTTGGCCACCTTGTTGGAGAAAACTGCAAGCTGCTTTTCTGGAACCTACTCTAGCTGTTCATCTGAAATACAACACAGTACAGACAAACAAACAATAAAGAAATTAGAAGAACTATCAACTTGGTTAGCCACTAAACCCAAACAATTACACTTGTTTATCCTGACCAAAACAATAATCTCATGTGTTTTCATCTTGAAATAAAGATTATTTAAGGTAAGTGTTTTCATATTAATAGAATAATTAATAGTAGTGACTAACATATTCCAAACAAATATATCAAAAGTATTTAAGATTTGACAAGTATTGTCAAAATCAGAATATATGACATTAACAGATTGCAAATCACTAATAATTTTATTGAAGCGATCAAAAAGTGCATCTACTGATTCTCCAGGTTTTATCTCAAATTTAGAATACTCCTTTTTAAATTGTTCTGATGAATATGTTTAACAGACTTACAACCTTCATGATAATAGTTAGATCAGTCTAAATTTTATTAGCATATTTAATATGAGCAATTCTGACAAACTTATTTCTACTTATACTTTACAACAAAATATTTCTAACCTTAGTGTTAGCTTCAACATTAGCAGTATTTTCAGTAGTAACAACAGGAGGCACTTCATATGAATTTTTAACTTTCTGTCAAATAGCATACCTTGTGCTTGTAGAAAAACCTACATATGTATTTTCTAATAATAAAATCCAATCTATCGAAAACAGTGGCTTCCTTAAAAACGATCTTGATGTGATCTATTGCAGCCTGCTCTGATACCACTTGTAGTATTATTAATGGCAATCAGAGTAGGGCTGAATGACTGTAATTCACAGCAAAAGATTTTTTCACAAATCTACTATCTCTTAATTGTCCAACTTGCTAATACAGTAAGAACATAAAACCAAAAGGACAACAAAAGAAAAAATATAATTTTTTGGTACTATAGCAGATTAAGAAAATTGAAGAGGTTGTTTCCACTGCATGAAGCCGAAGACAGCAAAAGAGAATTTTTTTTATTTTTTCGGTACTGTTGCTATAGTGTTTGATACTGTATCTATAGTATGCATTAATTAAAAAATCAAATCCGTCGCTTTCAATGGTGCTGCAGCTTCTTGAGACGGGCTGAATTTTCTCCACGCGCTGGTTGAAGTAATTTGATGATAGACTTTTCTTCAATCTTGAATCAACTTCATGCGCAGGGACCGAGACACTTTGGGGTGAACAAGAGGCTGTTTGGTTGAGCTGAAATTTAGTGATTTATAGTTGAAATTACATTATAGTTAGTTGAAATTATATTATAGTTGATGGTATCTTATTTAGTATAATTAATTTTAAAAAATTTAAAAATAGAAAAAATATGTTATCTATTATGGACAATGTAAACAAATTTGAGGAAAAAAAGAACTGATAAAAAAGCTCAAAAACAACCGAAAAATAAAAAAAATGAAATTTATAAATAATAAAAAATAAATCAGAAGCTAAGTTAAAATTAGCGAGGCCCAAATCTGTGCTTTTTGATGACGCATTGGATTTTTCTTGATGATACCACTGCGGCACGATGGAGTGAAAAACACAGCAACGTGTTGACTTCTTTCCAGCCGCGTGGAGACGTGCATCTTGCAGGCTGACCGAGGAGATTACTTGATAGATGCGAAAACAAGAGAACAACAGATCGGTTTCTTTTGAGAGTATAAGCGCTATTTTTTTAATTGCTAGATCATCGTATTTGTGACTATAAAGTACTTTCTTAGCTTTTTTTAAACTCTAGCACGAAAATTACATATATTAACTTTGAGATTAGCACCTAACTTTATCTCTATTTATAGTGTAGGGCTCAAACTATGATCTTATCTCTAAGACTAGAAGTTATTATCGAATTCTAATAAATAAGGAACCCGAAACCCTTACGTAACATGAGTTTTCAACTTTTATCATATGTTGTAACCTTCAGACCGCACCTCTGTAGCACCAACCTACTTGCTGATTGAAGAAGCAGAATGCACACAAAAGTTGCTCATAGTAGCAACCCAAGCATCTCAGAAATCCAATAGTGTCAAAAATGCTTCTCCCGAAAAAATATACAGATAGTGGAACATGTTTGCTTCCATTGATCACATATTCCATCCTGTTGATACGTCCAAAGAAGCTGAAGGTGCTATATACTTCCTTGGTTTTCTTGAAGCATGCGGTAGAGGATTGACAGGGAAATTACAGACTCTACTATAATGAAAGCAATATCATTGTAGAATGGTTACACATACAACTAATTAATTTTTTTTACAAGGATCGATTTGATAGAACAAAATATTGAGGTAGCAACTCAACATTGAAAATTTCAAGAATATAATCAGCACACCGGGTTAGAACTTCGGATACAGCACTCAGGTTATAACTACTTCTAGGAAGATGAAGATACAAAACAAAGAGGACAAGGACAATGGGAGATAAAGGGACAAGTAAAGCTCACATAGTTCTGCCAAACACATTGCCATACAGGAAATATCAATTTTATATGAGGGCACGCAGATTGGAAAACAAGAGGAGCTTGAAAATGGTCTACAAAAAGTGTGATGATTAATAGCAATCGCTTTATTGTGTCAAATCTTTGTTATGAATAAATCAGTTAGTGTTACAAATTACAACTTACAACAAATGGAGTATGAAAAACCTCCAGCATGTGTTCTTGTTTGGTATCAAGAATTAATAATCTTAACAAATGAAATCTTCAGGACCTCCAAATTTCATCCCAACATTTGTCAATCACTCTCCAAACCCTCTTCCTCCGGCAAACACCTCTCACAACCATTAACCAAATGGCAGGATCTGGCACAATATACTTACCCAGCATCACCATCACAACATCTCCCGCTGCCTTATCCCTTTCTCTCTTGCATAGCCAGACCACCAGGCCCTCTAATAATTCCCTCGATTTTCCCTCTCCAAACCCAATCTCCCGCAAGAACATATTGCATGTCACCGTGTCTGGATCACACCCATGGTCAAGCATCTGGTTGAGTAAGTCCATTGCCCGAGGAAGGTCCTTTGCCCGGAGCAACCCATCCAGCAGTATATTATAACTGATGACATCTGGCTTGGAATCACCCCTGGCTAACATGTCGTAAAACAGATGCAGACCACCATCGACCATCCCAGAAATACACAACCCCTTGATCATTGAAGTACAAGCAATTGTGTCAGGTGCACAGCCACTACCAAGCATGTTCTTCCAGACCATCATAGCATCCTTCAATTTCCCTACATTGCATAGCCCATTGATCAATATGCTATAAGTAACAGCATTTGGGGTGCACCCAACCCTTGCCATCTCCTCCCAGATAGAAAGAGCCCCTGATGAATCTCCAATTTGGAAATATCCCCGAACCATTGAACTATATGTCATGATATTTGGTACACATTTTGCCTCAACCATCTCTCCAAATAACAATTCAGCCTCCATCATCTTCCCACACCGGGCAAGGCCATCAAGCAATGCTGAATACAAAACAATGTTCGGCCTTACCCTACCCGCCAACATTGCCTCCCACACCCTCAATGCCCTGTCGACCTTCTCTGACTTACAAAACCCAGTGATCACAGCCGAGAACACAAACTCATTAGGTGCACGCCCCTTCCTCTCCATTTCCTCAGCCACCTTCCACGCATCCTCCACTCTCCCACACCTCACCAGTCCATCCACCATTGCGCCGTATGTCATCATTGCTGGCACCACCCCCTCCCTCCCCATTCTCCTCATCACCCCCGTTGCCGCCCCGGCCTTCCCGCACACCAACAATCCATGCACCAGCACATTGTATGTCACGGCAGTTGGCACGCACCCCCTTTAGCTGCATAAAACCAAATAGCTTGGCCGCCCCCACAACATCCCCTGCACGCAGCATCGCCCTCAGCACGGGTTAAAGGCCTCGGCCGCCACCAACCCATGGGCCACCATCTCGTGCACCAACGCCACCGCATCCTCCACCCGCCCTGCATCCGCGAGCGCAGACACGGTGGTCGAGTAGGTGAACTTATCTGGCGCAAGGTTCCAGCCCGGAATGCTCTCGTGGAGAACCCATAAAGCGATTTCAAGATAGATACGGGGGTTTCTGGGGATCAGAGAGGAGCAGACGCACTTGAGGAGGAGGTTAAAGGAGAGGAGGGTGGGGGAGAGGCGGGGGAAGCGGCGGAGGGAGTGGGAGAAGAAGCCGGGGAGGAGGTGCGGGGGCAGGGGGAAGCGGAGGAGGGCGGAGTTGAAGGAGTGGTGGGTGGCGGCGGCGGCGGCGGCGGTGGGCGGGGAGAGGAAGAGGCGGAGGGAGAGGAGGGGCCGGGGTGAGCGGGAGAGAGCAGCGATGAGGTGAGGGAAGTGGTGCGGGGAGGTGTCGGGAGGCAGGCAGCGGAGGAAGCCGAGGACAGAGGGGATGGAGGGGCTCGGGGAGGCGGCGAGCGAGCGCGCGACGGAGAAGAGGGTGGGCGCACCGGCGGTGGGGAAGAGTTCGGTGGCGATGGGGGATTCGTCGTCGGAGGAGGGAGAGGAGACGAAGGGGTCGGAGTGGGAGAGGCGAGCGGCGGCGGCGGCGAGGGGTGGCTTGGGGGTGAGGTGGCGGAGGGGGAGAGGGGAGGTGGGAGGGGGCATAAGGGGAGGAGAAGCATGGCGGAGGGGAGGCAGCGAGGCCAAGCAGCATTGTGGTACTTAGGAAAAATCTAGTGTTTATGAGGGATCTGTGCCATAATTCCTGCCATTCTTTGCGCCACACTGCGAAATGATTGTTTAATTGTTGCTTGGATTTCCTTCCAAGAATTTGAGTTATTAAAAATATCAAGAAAATTGGTATCGCCAACACTAATTTGCTAATACTTTAGTAAACAATCTGTATGGAATGGATGTTTGATGAGAGAGTTTGGGTCCGATCTTCCAATTACAATGTTAACTTCGATTGATTGATATAACATTGATGATGAGATTACTTGACCGAAATGATGAAGTCCATCTTACAAATTGTTACACCACACTTTGGTCGATATCAACCGTACCAAGAACGCGATTAGCTTAAACACGAGGTTCAATTCATACGAGTAATCGAAGAACAAGCAAAAATATGATAAGGAGCAATATGAATATTGTAAATATGAATGAGGAACACAAAGAGTTGAGACCTGTCAACGTAGTTGTTGGTTAGTCGGCACAAGAACACATGATAAAGTTTCATGGTGGAAAACTAATCTAAACAAATCTGTGTTACATAGCCAATTGAGTCTCTATTTATAGTAGCACACATGTCCTGGACATATGAAAACTTTTTAACACATGGCAACTAATCAAATCATATCTGATTCTATCTCTATTTTTAAAATTGAAAGATTGTTTTACTGATTCTGATGTGCACAGAAGGAATTTTGGAATGGGGCCAGATCCATTTGAAAGAAGGAGAGATAAGCTTTCTATGCTGCACTCATGAAATATCCTGAATGTCGATTCGACGTAGATTTAAAATAATTACGGAGTCGCTCGGAGTTTCGGTAAAACGCGGGAAGGAACAAAAAAAATTGTGGGATGACATTAAATTAAAAAAATGAATGAAAATGATAATAATAAAAAAATATTTTAGGGATGGTGGGCTTGCCACCTTAGAGCAACTCCAGCAGGGCCCCTACTTGAGCCCCTAAACTCAGATTTGAGAGTCAGAGCAAAAAATTGAACTCCAGCAGGGCCCCTACTTGAGCCCTCAAAAATAGGGGCCTCTCAAATGAGGCCTCTAAGCCCTCATTCCTAGGGGGCCCCTACTTGAGCCCCTAAACTCAGATTTATTTGTATTTGAATAAATATGTTCCTCATTCGGAATAAATTTGAATTTAAATTTGAATATTCGTATTTGAATTCATAAATTTAAACGTCCCTCATTGTGCTTTCAATTTAAATTCGGAACAAATTTGAATTTAAATTTGAATATTCGTATTTGAATTCATAAATTTAAATTCGGAATAAATTTGAATTTAAGTTTGAATATTCGTATTTGAATTCATAAATATTTTATTGTGTATTGTGCTTTTGTCCCATATATATGCATATAGTGTGTGAGGAAATAGAGAGAATTGAGAAGTAGGGGCTTTGTTTTGAGAGCTCCTGCTGGAGTGTAGCTCAGAAAACAGGGCCCTCAAAAATAGGGGAGCCCTCAAATGAAAAGTAGGGGCCCTGTTTTGAGGGCTACTGCTGGAGTTGCTCTTAGGCCAAAGAGCCCAAGGGGGTGGCCGTACCCCCCTTCCCTTTGCCCTAGCCGCCCCCTTATGGCCGCACCCCCTCCCTCTTTCCCACAGCCGCCACCCCTTTCCTCCCCCCTTGTGCGCCACTTCCCCTCTCCTCCATTGCTGTCCCTTGGTGCTAGGAGAAAGCGAGAAGAAGGAGAAGAAAGGAAGGAAGGAGAAGAAGAGGAAGAAGAGGGGTGATCCCAAGGGGATCCCCTAGGTAATTCTCCCTCATCCCAACTCCCTTTGATTCTTGTTGTAATTAGGGTTCTTAGCTGAAGAATTGGTGGGGATTAGCAATTATATTCTCCGATTAGGGAATTCCTGCTATCTGCCTGTAGATCAATTCGCGCAACGTTATTGTTTGCACAGTTTAGACCCACGAAACGATTATTTCTGTGGGTCTGCCCAAAAGGAAAATTGTAGAGGATGACGAGACACATCTACTGTGCATTTTTTCAGAATTTTTGGCCATGGGATTTTGGCGTAGTAGGGTCGAGAACCTCGCTGTCTGACAGGGGTGCAGACTGGGGCAGATTGCTGTTCAGGTGTGATTTAGGGGTATTAGATAATTTTTATGTTTTTGGTCACAATTGAGAAAAATATAGGGAATTCAGTAATCTAACTGCTATATAAAAATCATAATTTTTAGAGACTTACACTGTGGTTGGGATGCGTTAGAATCTAGCAGCCCAGATTGCCAGAACAGAGAACGTCCTCTGTTTTGCGCATTAAGTTACACCTTGCTAGAAACAAAATAGAAATATGTAATCTACATGAAAAGTGAAGGTATTTAAGTGAGGAATCTAAAAATATATCACTCTCGTAAAAGGATTAATAATCTTAAAGATACAAAAAATATTAAGCAGCACTGCTGCAGTGGGAAGAAGATAGAACCGTTCAGCGGAGAGGGATGTTGTGGGGTTTTGGGGTTTAGTGATATCTTTATTTCATGAGTAACGTTTTCATTGCTATGGTATTGTGCTGAGAGGTACCTTTTGGACAGGTGGTATTGCTCTTGATCGCGCGTGATTTCTTCGCTTCACCGGTAGAGGTAAGTATACGTAGCGCATGTGCTACCGTTTAACCCGTTATTCTTACTACTTGCAATATACATGTTTTCCATAATTGAAATGATATGCCATGGTTACAAGTTTTCTAAGCAAGGAGGTGATAGCAAGATATTAATCAATTGCTATACTTTGGATGAGTTCTGGTAGTCTTGTGGTAATTTGCTATATGAGTCAATTGCGGAATATGAAAATAAATGCATGGTGGATATGATGATGTTTCCTTGATGTTAATTTCATGAGGGTCATATTGATGCCCTTTGAGGTTGGAATTCTTGTGGTTTATGATTATCATATCAATCATAACATGTCATGACATTGCATTGTGGATGTCGCCGCTTATATCCGCGATAGTACGATGCACACTCTTACCTTGTTGGGTAAGGGTGCAGTGGATCATAGCATACATATGCATTACATTGTGGATGAAGTAACTGCATTCATATGCCGGTTGATTAAAAACTTATGTGGCTTGACTCGTGAGAAGTCTTGGAGATTTATTGAATGTGGATGCACATTGTGGATATGGATATGTGAAAACTTTAATGATGTTGTATATTTATTTGTGGTTTGAATAGCCTGTTAAACAGTTTGCTTGCTGAGATTTTTATCTCACTCTTGTTTTTCCCCTCTACAGGTGAATTTTGAGCATACATGATATGGGTAGAGCAGCACCACAATAATGCATTTGGATTACCAATTTATGCTGTAATAAAGTCGAAAGGATTCTAACCAATTGCCTAGCTATTCGTGGATGTTTATTTTAATATAATAATGTTGAACTTGTGGACTATTCTTTTGGTTAATCCACTAGAGGTTATTTTAAACTGTTGAACTTATTATTATCTTTGTTTCCTCAGTTGGTTATGCTTCCGCTTAGATCGCCATGTTTAGAATTTTATTTTCAGTTTTAAATTATCTTGTAAATTTGGCTAGTTGTAGAGTGGTTTAGTGGCATTCTAGGGTAATGTGGATCCTGAGGTGTTACAGTTGGTATCAGAGCCTAGGCTTTAGATTCTAGGAGAAATAAGAAAACTGACACACTTGCACATGTAGGATGGAGAAGGGTTTGCAAATCTTGCATATACCTTGTTGAATTCTTTGAATTATTGCTTGTGCCTTTACTTGCTTGATGATGATGTCTTTGCTTGATTGTGGGTTGCGGTGGCTGCAGGAATGCCACCTACGGGTAGTGGTCGTGGCCGTGCAGTTACGCCGGTAGCGTAGCCGACAGTCGAGGAGGCTGAGGATACTCAGCCAGCGGGTGGTAACCAGGAGGAGCTGTTGGCCGCAGTGAGGGCCATGCAACAAGAGCTGAGGGTGTTGAAGCAGGGGCAGGTGGCCCCTAGTGCTGAAGCCGCTGCGGTGCTTGAGGTTGCGGCAGCCGAAGCAGTGCTTGAGGTTGCGGTAGCCGAAGCGGTGCTTGAGGTTGCGGCAGCTGAAGCGGTAAGCGGCATCTCCCTTCGTGAGTGGGTGGGTTGAGGTTGGACCGCTTTGATGGGGCGGCCACTCCAGTGTAGGTCGCTGACTGGCTGTTCGATGTGGAGGACAAGATGGAGGCATTCGAGGTGGTTGTCTCCGATCACGTGCACTATGTGGCGCTAATTCTGAAGGGAGAGGCTCAGATCTGGTGGAAGGGGGTGCAGTCTGCTCACACGGCTGCACATAGACCCCTGTCGTGGGCGGAGTATGTCCGGCAGTTTGAGAGGAGGTTCTACCCAGAGACCTTTCTGGATAAGATGAAAATTGACCTGAGCAAGTACACTCAAGACAAGCAGTCTGTGGTAGAGTATGAGGTGGGCTTCAACCTGATAGTCCGCTTTGTCCCACATGTGGCTCAGGACGATGCAGAGAAGGCCAGGCAGTTCCGTCAGGGGCTCAAGCCTTTGATCCGCCACCTGCTGGGTGCTTTTTCGATCACAGACTTCCGCACCCTGGTGGAGCAGGCCTTGGGGATCGAGATGCAGCAGGCGTACACAGAGGATACCCGCAAGGCCTCTGGTGGAGATCATCCTCGAGGTCAGAGCGAGAGGAGGGGCCATTTTGGGGGCCTTAAGCATAAGAAGGCAAAGGGTCGTCGTTACCAGCCCTACCGTGGTAGTACGAGGCGCACCGGCTCATCGGAGGGAGCTCTGCGATGCAGTGCCACGCCAAAGCCTGTGCTAGGCTTGGTGTGCTTTCGCTGTGGGGATCTGCACAAGCAGAGCGATTGCTCTTGAAAGGGGCAGTGTTCTATCTCGCCTTGACGACACCATGCAGATGATGGCTGCGGCTCCTACTCTGTAGTTCTTGCCCGCGGTTCCTACACCACGTTACCTTCGCGCCCAAAGACTTTCATCGATCGTTTGGCGCCCCACCGGAGGATACCGGGTTCGCAACTCGCTACGCCTTGATGCCGTGCCCAGTGGACTTCTGCACCGACCTACCCAAGTGCGGGAGGGTCTTCTTCGGCTATACCTACGGCGTATTCCATGCCTGCGTCCGATGGTGGAGGTTGTGGAGATGTGGTGACAAGTACCTTATCTGTTGATTCCTTCGATGCTTGTGTACTTTTCGATTCGGGAGCTAGCTTCTCTTTTGTTTCGGAGGTTTTTGTCGAGCGGGCAGGGCTTACAGTGCAGCTAATTGGGAGGGCAGTGGTTGTTAGTTCTCCCAGTGGGCTTTATTCCTGTTCCCGTATTTGCCTTGGTTGTGTGGTGGTTCTGGCGGAAGAGGAGTTCGTGGCGAATTATGTGGTTGTACCCCTACAGCCCTTCGATGTGATCCTTGGCATGGATTGGCTCATGCGGTATCAGGCTGTTATCTCTTGTTTTTGGAAGACGGTCACCTTGCAGTCTCCATCTGGGCTGAAGTTGTCTTCCAAGGGAGTGCCCGTAGTACTCTCTCTCGTTGCTGTGCCAGTTGTTCTCGATCGGTGGATGCGAAGTCAGGTTTACTGTGGGCCATGGTTGAGGGTCACGAAGCTGTCTTGAGGATAGAGGATATACCGGTGGTTTACCGGTACCCAGATGTTTTTCCTGGTGAGCTCCCAGGTTTGCCACCGAAGCAGGAGCTGGTCTTCCGCATAGAGCTTGTTCTGGGTACGCGGCCTATTTGTAAGTCCCTGTATCGGATGGCACCTGTTGAGCAGGTGGAGTTGACGAAGCAGTTGGATGAGCTCCTAGATAAGGGGTTTATTATGATGGAGACGGGGTGCCCGATCTTTTCGATGAGATTGATAACTATCGATTTGGTGGAGGTGACTCTCGCGATCTGACTACAACCGTACGACGTTGCTTGCGCCTTAGCAATCGCTGAACCAACTCCGAGATGTTATTGATCTTGCTGGAAGCACGATCAACCTGAACACGAAGTTCAATCCCTGCAAGCAATCGAAGAACTAGCAAGAATAAGACGAAAGGCAATCTGATATTGCGAATAACAAAGTTGGTATTGAAAAACAAAGGTGGGATCCCGAAGGTAGTCTTGACAGGTGGTCGTCTGACACAACTGAAGAACCAAAGTTTGCGCAAAGGCTAAACCTAAACTTAACGAAATCCCAGTCCTAGCAGGGGGCGGCGGCTCCTATTTATAGAGAAACGACCAGGGGGGACGCCCTAGGGTTACAAGGCCCATGGGCCCAAGTGATGGTGGCGCAGCACCCTTTTTGGATTCGGACTCAGTAACTAACGTGGATTGTTTTGATAATTACGGCCGGCTCGGATGGAATTTGAAGATGAGGTTGGATCCGTTGGAAAGTAGACTTCATAAGCTTTCCATGAAGTACAAGAACGCCCCAAACGGAGTCCGTATGAAGAAGTTATGCCCATTTGAATGTGGTACCAATGCAGCAGTCCGAATCCGATTCCAGAACGTGTCCAACTCGGATTCTTGCTTGACTTGATCCCAAAGTGACGTGGTGACCTCCATGATTCCGTCCTTGCATGTCCATGACGTCATGTCCCTTTCCGTCATCCTTTCCCAAGTTCCTAACCACGATTAAATCACTTGCATTAGGTAGCGGTCTATTCTCAGTAATATATGAATCTAGGAATGAATTCACCTGATAATTAAGTTGACGAGCACGAGCTCGAGTAAGTGGTCCTTATTGTGAATGAGTTATATCCATGGAAGGGATGTCCTCATCATCCTCCCTTTCTTGCATTTGAGTCGTCCTCGACTCAAGTTCATCTTCTTCCCCCAAATATGGCTTCAAATCTGCAATATTAAATGTGGGACTAACCCCGAATTCTGCAGGCAGATCAAGCTTATATGCATTATCATTAATCTTAGCTAACACCTTGAATGGACCATCAGCTCTAGACATCAACTTAGACTTTCGCAACTCAGGAAATCTATCTTTGCGCAAATGCAACCAGACTAAATCACCAGGTTCAAAAGTTAAACTCTTTCTACCCTGACTACCAGCAATCTTATACTTAGTATTCATGCGCTCTATGTTTTCTTTAGTTGTTTCATGCAATTTAAGGATAAATTCAGCACGCTTCTTAACATCTAAATTCACTTTTTCAGAGATGGGGATAGGCAATAAATCAATAGGAGTACGAGGATTACAGCCATATACTACCTGAAAAGGGCTCATCTTTGTGGTAGAGTGCAGCGATCTATTGTAAGCAAACTCTACATGAGGTAGACATTCTTCCCACACCTTCAAGTTTTTCTTCAAGATAGTCCTCAACATAGTTGATAGCGTGCGGTTGACAACTTCAGTTTGTCCATCTGTTTGTGGGTGACAAGTAGTAGAAAACAGCAGCTTGGTACCCAATTTAGCCCATAATGTGCGCCAAAAGTGACTCAAAAACTTCGCATCTCGATCTGAAACAATGGTATTGGGCACTCCATGTAGTCGAACAATCTCTCTGAAAAATAAATCAGCAACATTTGTAGCATCATCGCTCTTATGGCAAGATATAAAATGCTCCATTTTCGAAAATCTATCGACCACCACAAAAACACTATCTCTCCCATTCTTTGTGCGAGGTAATCCCAAAATAAAGTCCATTGAAATATCCTCCCAAGGAATGCTAGGTACAGGAAGAGGCATATATAAACCATGTGGATTAAGTCGGGACTTAGCTTTATTGCAGGTAGTGCAGCGAGATACATAGCGCTCAACGTCGCGCCTCATCCTTGGCCAATAGAAGTGTTCAGCGAGGATGTCCTCCGTCTTTTTGACACCAAAATGACCCATTAGTCCCCCCCCATGTGCCTCATGTAATAACAAACGACGAATAGAGCTGGCTGGAATGCATAGTTTGTTAGCTGTAAACAAAAATCCATTATTGAAAGCAAATTTATTCCAGCATCTACCATTTTTGCAATTGGACAGGGCATCTTTAAACTCATCATCAGAGGTGTATAGTTCCTTTATTGTCTCCAAGCAAAAAATTCTACAATCAAGTTGAGACAACATTGTATACCGTCTAGACAAGGCATCAGCAATCACATTTTCCTTCCCTTTCTTGTGTTTTATGACATAAAGAAAAGATTCAATGAATTCAACCCAACGAGCATGTCTACGGTTCAGTTTAGTTTGACTTCTAATATGTTTCAATGATTCATGATCAGAATGGATAACAAATTCTTTGGGCCATAAATAATGTTGCCATGTTTCTAAAGTTCGAACAAGGGCAAGCAATTCCTTATCATAAGTAGAATAGTTCAAACTCGGTCCACTCAATTTCTCACTAAAATAAGCAACAAGTTACCTTCTTGTATCAACACACCACCAATTTCAATTCCGCTAGCATCACACTCAAGTTCAAAAGTCTTACCGAAGTCAGGAAGTTGGAGCATGGTGCATTTGTGAGCTTTTCTTTGAGAAGGTTGAAAGTTTCTTCTTGCGCTTTTCCCCATTTAAATGAAACACCTTTCTTTGTTAATTCATTAAGTGGTGCAGCGATGGTGCTGAAATCTTTCACAAAGCGGCGATAGAATCCCGCAAGTTCATGAAAACTCCGCACTTGTGTGACCGTTTGTGGTGTTGGCTAACTTTTTATAGCTTCAATCTTGGCTTCATCTACTTCAATTCCCTGCGGAGTAACAACATAGCCAAGAAAACAAACTCGATCGGTGCAAAAGGTGCACTTTTCGAGATTACCAAACAAACGTGCATCCCTCAAAGCAATGAAAACAGCACGTAAGTGTTCAAGATGTTCATCTAGTGACTTGCTGTAAATCAATATATCATCAAAATAAACTACCACAAATTTACCAATGAAAGCACGTAAAACTTCGTTCATTAATCTCATGAAAGTGCTAGGGGCATTAGTTAATCCAAAAGGCATCACTAGCCACTCATATAATCCGAACTTAGTTTTAAATGTCGTCTTCCATTTATCTCCAAGTTTCATTCTAATTTGATGGTATCAACTACGCAAGTCAACTTTAGAAAATATTGTAGAGCCACTTAATTCATCAAGCATATCGTCTAACCTAGGAATAGGATGACGGTATCTAATGGTAATGTTATTGATAGCTCTACAATCAACACACATACGCCATGATCCATCCTTCTTAGGTACTAAAATGACTGGAACAGCGCAAGGACTAAGTGATTCACGTACATACCCTTTATCAAGCAATTCTTGAACTTGGCGCTGAATTTCTTTAGTTTCTTCTGGGTTTGTCCTGTATGGTGCGCGGTTGGGTAGTGATGCACCGGGAATTAAATCAATTTGATGCTCAATCCCTTGAAGCGGTGGCAATCCCGGTGGTATGTCCTTTGGAAAGACATCTTTGTACTAATGCAAAAGGTTAGTGACAGCAGAAAGCAAAGAAGATGGTATCTCCTCAAATGAAAACAAAGTGGCTTTGCAAACTAATGCATAGCAAACAGATTTACTAGCATCCAATTCAGTCATATCAGATTTAGTAGCAAGAAAACTAGCACCTTTCAATTGTATTTCTTTTTTGTTCACATGAGCAGATTCCAGTTCTTTCTTCCTATGTTGCACAAGCTCTTTTGCTACAATCTGATTTTCGCTCTTAGATTTCTCTAAACTCTTCTCTCTACTAGCTCTAGCAAGTTTATCTTTAATAATCTGTTCTGGAGTCATAGGATGCAGCACAATTTTCTTTCCTTTGAACATGAGAGAGTATTGATTATTCCTACCATGATGCACACAATCAGTATCGTATTGCCAAGGTATTCCTAATAATAATGAGCAAGCTTGCATAGGCACAACGTCGCAATCAACATAATCATGGTATGAACCCATAGAAAGATGTACTCTCACCATCCGTGTTACCTTCAACTTACCACTGTTGTTGAACCATTGAATATGGTATGGGTGAGGATGAGGTTTAGTCGGCAAAGCAAGCTTCTCTACCATATCCATACTTGCCAAATTGTTGCAACTCCCACCATCAACAATTATGCAAATCGAGCGTTCCTTGACAATACCCTTGATTTGGAACAAATTATGGCGCTGGTTTTGCTCGGCATGAGACACTTGAGCACTTAGTACGCGTTGCACTATAATGCTCAAATACTTGTTGGCATCTTCGGCGCCAACATGCTCCTCATGATCAGATTCTTCTTCATCTCCTATAGGGTCAGTTGCAAGCATAGCATATGTTTCTTCATCAAAATCACTAGCAGAGGAATACCCACCATCATCGCGTATAATCAATACACGCTTGCTTGGACAGTCCCGCATCATGTGTCCATAGCCTTTGCAACGATGGCATTGAACGTCCCTTGTTCGTCCGGTCGAAGCAACTGAAGAGGTTGTTTTTGCAGGAAGTTGTGGTGCTGATTTGTGTGCTTCAGAAACTCGTGACGCCGAAATTGATGTAGTAGAGCGCGGCTTGTTGTTGGAGTGTGATGGCGCCACAATGGACGAGGGAGCAGGGGTGTGCGGAGTCCATGAATTTGTGCGACCTGCAGAAGAATTAGATCGCATTCTCGTCTGGCGTCCCTGCAACTCACGTTCAGCTTTGTAAGCAAGATGAAATAATCTAGTAATGGAGTTGTAATCTTTATAATCAAGGATGTCTTGAATTTCTCGACTCAACCCTCCCAAAAACCTAGCCATGGATGCCTCCTCATTCTCAACTAACCCACAACGCAACATATCAATTTGTAATTCCTGATAATATTCTTCCACAGATTTTGCACCCTGTTGTAGACGTTGCAGTTTATTTAACAGATCACGAGCATAATATGAGGGAACAAATCGATGGCGCATAAGCAATTTTAAAGCCTCCCAGGTGTTAGGAATGTTATTGGGATTTTGACGACAATGTTCTTTCCACCAAACAGAAGCAAAGTCGGTAAATTCACTAGTAGCAGCCCTAACTCGTCTATTCTCAGGAAATTCAAGGCAAGCAAATTTTTGATCAACAGCTAGTTCCCAATTAAGATAGCTATCAGGATCATATTTACCATTGAAAGAAGGCATGGTGAATTTAACCTTAGCAAAAGAATCATCGTGGTCACGTACCTCACGCCGTGGGGGTTCCCTTCGCATACTTTGTCGGTTAAAACGCAATTGTCGACGAGCTCGATCGTTGTTGTGGTTGATCCTGCCATCGGCCTCGGAATCACCCATATGGTCGGAGTCATCTTGTCTCCGCATCGCCGCAGCAGGGGGCACAGCAGACGAAGCTTGGGCAATCTCCTCAAGGCGCGCCATAATATACGCCAATGAATTGTTAGTGGTACCTTGCGCTTTCTCCATCGCGATGAGTGTGGCATTGGTCTCAATCTGGGCGCCCTCAAGTTGAGCAAGTCGCTCATTCGTCACTCTGACATCCTCCTCAAGACCCTCTGCACGAAGGTTCATAAGGCGTAGAAAATATTGTACGATTGCCTTAGTACGAGGAGTATGAGATTGATTCTCATCCGTTGTATGACCTACCATTGTTAGCAAAACACAAGAATATGTCCATAACAGCAACTACTAGGATGAGGAGGTTCAAAAAGTCGCTCATACTCAAGCCTTTTATCGAACTCTTACCAATTCTTACCAAGCAAAACAGGGTGATCGGCTCCAATGATGTCAACGTATCTCACGAAGATTGGATGGAGCGATTGCGGTGAAGCTCAACACTGCACGGTGTAGGAGAGGTGTAGCTGGGAAGGCTCAAGTTTGGTAGCAAGGATTAGCAATAATCAATTTAGAAAATGCAAGCTGAAAAATCGCTCAACGCCAGTTGGTGCTGGTCCTAGGCTAGTCCGTACTAGAGACGCGAGCCTAGAACACAAACGAGTACACCGCACAGAAAGAAATTAGATGACGTTGCCCATGGAGTTCAGAGGCTCTGAAAAGGACGCCGTCTTCACGGAACACCTTAGAATCACTTGTAGAAGGTCCCTGTCAATTTTGAGCGAATTTTGAGAAAGTTGACTTTTGTTGACTTTACGGGCCCGTTTTGAGGCCCTAAACGACCTTTTTTGGGGTCGAAGTCGCTGCGCGTATGCGTGGTGGATTACGTGGATCTGAAATCTTCAGATTTTTCTGACTTCAATTTTTCTGACTCTATTTTCCCGCTTCCTTTCCAACGGATCAAGAAACGCCTCAATCGGAGGTCGTTTGCAAAAGTTAGGATTTTCTCTCTCCTCTTCTCTTTTTTTTACGCCGCGGCTCTTTCTATCTGCGGCTGCCTTTTCCTTCTTGTCTATCTACTTTGCTCCCACTCCGAGTCCAATTCCAAGTCGTACTCCGAGTCCAATTCCAAGTCCTACTCCGAGTCCAATTCCGAGTCCTACTCCGAGTCCAATTCCGAGTCCTACTTCGAGTCCTATTCCGAGTCCAACTAGGGCAAAGCTTCCCTAGAAACCAAGTCCCCCTCTTTTCTTCCCTCAACGTGGCAGTTCGAAACTAACCGCGACGGTGAAACCAAGACGTGAACAGAACTCGAAACTCTAGAGGAACTAGGCACTAAGACCAGCAAAGGACACGACGATGCAACCGAAAGTTCAACAATGCAAAGTACTGAAAAGAAAAATTGCGAGGCTAAGATTGGTTTGGACCGGGTGATCTACTACTATTTTTTTTGGCTTTTTGTGTACTGTAGGTAATGAAAAGCAATCTAATCTATGAATAACTGGAAATTCTCACCGAGCAACCTTGAGCTCTGATACCACTTGATGGAGACGGGGTGCTCGATCTTTTCGATGAGATTGATAACTATCGATTTGGTGGAGGTGACTCTCGCGATCCGACTACAACCGTACGACGTCGCTTGCGCCTTAGCAATCGCTGAACCAACTCTGAGATGTTATTGATCTTGCTGGAAAACACGAAGTTCAATCCCTGCAAGCAATCGAAGAACTAGCAAGAATAAGATGAAAGGTAATCTGATATTGCGAATAACAAAGTTGGTATTGAAAAACAAAGGTGGGATCCCGAAGGTAGTCTTGACAAGTGGTCGTCTGACACAACTGAAGAACCAAAGTTTGCGCAAAGGCTAAACCTAAACTCAACGAAATCCCAGTCCTAGTAGGGGGCGGCGGCTCCTATTTATAGAGAAACGACCAGGGGGGATGCCCTAGGGTTACAAGGCTCATGGGCCCAAGTGGTGGTGGCGTAGCACCCTTTTTGGATTCGGACTCAGAAACCAACGTAGATTGTTTTGATGATTGCGGTCGGCTCGGATGGCATTTGAAGATGAGGTTGAATCCGTTGGAAAGTAGACTTCATAATCTTTTCATGAAGTACAAGAACGCCCCAAACGGAGTCCGTATGAAGAAGTTATGCCCATTTGAATGTGGTACCAATGCAGCAGTCCGAATCCGATTCCAGAACGTGTCCAACTCGGATTCTTGCTTGACTTGATCCCAAAGTGACGTGGTGACCTCCATGATTCCGTCCTTGCATGTCCATGACGCCATGTCCTTTTTCGTCATCCTTTCCCAGGTTCCTAACCACGATTAAATCACTTGCATTAGGTAGCGGTCTATTCTCAGTAATATATGAACCTAGGAATGAATTCACCTGGTAATTAAGTTGTGAGCACGAGCTCGAGTAAGTGGTCCTTGTTGTGGATGAGTTGTATCCATGGAAGGGATGTCCTCATCATATTAGACTGAGCACGTCACCTTGGGCTGCTCTGGTTTTGTTTGTGGGGAGGAAGGATGGCACCAAGAGGCTTTGTGTGGATTATCGCGCACTCAATCAAGTGACGATCAAGAACAAGTACCCATGGCCTCGCATCAAAGATCTTTTCGATTAGCTAAGAGGTGCCCAAGTATTCTCAAAGATTGATCTGCAGTCTGGTTATTATCAACTAGGAATCAGGGAGTAGGATATAGAGAAGACTGCTTTTCGCACAAGGTATGGGCACTTTGAGTATGTCGTTATGTCATTTGGATTGGTGAATGCCTCTGCTGTCTTTATGGAAGCCATGAACAGGATGCTCCATGAGTACCTGGATTCTTTTGTGGTGGTTTTCATCGATGACATCCTGATTTATTCCAAGAGGAAGGAGGAACATGAGTTGCATCTCAGTCTGGTCTTAGATGCCAACTATTGTGTCGGAGATCTGAATTTCCTTGGCCTTGCCAGTTACTACCGGCGCTTTGTGCAGGACTTCTCTATCATCACTAAGTGGATGACCCGACTAATGCAAAAGGGGGTTCCTTTTGTGTGGACGGATGCTTGTGAGGCTGGCTTTCAGACCTTGAAGAATAAGCTAGTGAATGCACCTATCCTATCCTTGCTCGAGAGTGGCAAGCGCTTCACGGTATACACTGATGCTTCGCGGATTGGTCTCGTTAGTGTGTTGATGCAAGAAGGCCGAGTTATCGCTTATTCTTCCAGACAGTTGAAGGCTCATGAGTAGAACTATCCTACTCGCGACCTTGAGTTGGCAGCGGTTGTTTTTGCCCTAAAATCTTGGAGGCATTATCTGTATGGGGGGACAGTGTGATATTTTTACCGATCACAAGAGCCTTAAGTACATATTCACACAGCGAGAGCTGAATTTGAGACAACGAAGGTGGTTGGAGTTGATCAAAGATTATTTTCTGACTATTCAGTATCACCCTGGTAAGGCTAACATGGTGGCTGACGCTTTGAGTAGGACAGGAGTACCTCAGGTAGTGATGTCCTTAATCTCGAAGTTTAAGAGGATGGGTATCTCTTTCTGTCTCACTGGAGCTGCACAGGCAGAGACACAAATGATCATCCAGTCTGCCATTCCCGAGCGTGTTCATGAGGCTCAGCAGCACGATCGGCTCCTTTCGGAGGTGCGGAAGAGGATCTCAGAGGGTTGTTCTTGAGACTTTAGTGTGAATGAGTGTGGTGCGGTTCGTTTCAAAGGCCGACTGTGTGTACCCCAAAAATCTGAGGTGAAGGATGATATTCTTCGTGAGGCTCACCGGACTCCGTATTCTGTACATCCGGAGAGACCAAGATGTATCGAGACCTGAAGCAGGTCTACTGGTGGAAACGGATGAGGGTGGACATTACCAAGTATGTTGCATCTTGTGGCATTTGTCAGTAGGTGAAGGCCGAGCATAAGCGGCCTACTGGTTTATTGCAGCCTTTGGAGGTACCGGAGTGGAAGTGGGAGCATATCACTATGGACTTTGTGGTTGGTTTGCCGCGCTCGCCTCAAGGGCGAGATGCGGTTTGGGTTGTGGTGGATAGACTCACCAAGTACGCACGCTTCATTCTGATGAAGACAACCAACACAGTGTAGGATCTAGCCCCATTGTATATCCGAGAGGTGGTCAGACTACATGGTGTACCTAAGTCAATTGTTTCTGACCGTGACGCCAAGTTTGTCTCTAAGTTAGCGAGTCTTGAGCTACGTTGGGCACGGCAGTTTCCTCGATCTGAGTTTTCACCCTCAGATGGATGGTCAGTTAGAGCGGACCATTCAGATCTTGGAGGATATGCTTCGTGCTTATGTGCTGACGTGGAAGGGTAGTTGGGAGGACCATCTGGCTTTGGCAGAGTTCGCTTATAACAATAGTTATCAGGCGAGACCAAGATGGCTCCTTTTGAGGCTTTGTATGGTTGGAGGTATGTTTTCTCTCTTTGTTGGGATGCAGTGGGCGAGAGGTCTTTGCTTGGCCTGGACCTTGTTCAGCAGACTGTGGAGAAAGTGTGGGAGGTTCGTCAGAACCTGTTGGCCACTCAGAGCTGACAAAAGAGTTATGCGGATGTTCAGCGCTGAGAGTTGGAGTTTGCGGTTGGAGACCTTGTGCTCCTTCAGGTGTCGCCAACCAAGGGCATTATTCGGTTTGGTATCACCGGGAAGCTTGGCCTGCGGTAGATCGGTCCTTTTCCAGTGGTTGCTCGCGTGGGTAGTTTGTCTTATCGTTTGGGGTTGCCGAGCTCGTTGAGTGGTGTGCACAATGTTTTCGACGTGTCTATGCTGAGGAAATATCTGCGGGATCCCGAACACAAGATTGACCTGGAGTAGGTCACGGTGGATCAGGATCTCACGGTGGAGAGTTGACCGGTGCGTATCCTGGACATGTCGGAGTGGGTCTTGAGGAATAAAACCATCAAGTATGTGAAGGTCCTCTGGACGAATCAGTCTGAGAGGGAGGCCACGTGGGAGCTTGAGGAGCAAATACGAAAGAAGTATCCCGAGCTCTTCGAGGCTGGTGAGTACTCGTAGTTGTGGTTCGTGGTTATCTTTGGATGCACTTTCCTTGCTGTTCTCTTGCTTTTGGTTTGAAGAGTTGGATTCGATGACAAATCCTTTTTAGGTGGGGAGAATGTAATATCCTGAACGTCGATTCGACGTATGTTTTAAAATAATCGCGGAGTTGTCCGGAGTTTCGGTAAAGCACGGGAAGGAACAAAATAAATAAATAAATTATGGGATGGCATTAAATTAAAAAAATGAATGGAAATAATAATAATAATAATAAATATTTTAGGGAGGGTGGGCTTGCCACCTTGGACCAAAGGGCCCAAGGGGGTGGCCACACCCCCTTCCCCTTGCCCTAGCCACCCCCTTATGGCCGCACCCCCTCCCTCTTTCCCACAGCCGCCACCCCCTTCCTCCCCCCTTGTGCGCCACTTCCCCTGTCCTCCATTGCTGTCCCTTGGTGCTAGGAGAAAGCGAGAAGGAAGGAGAAGAAAGGAAGGAAGGAGAAGAAGAGGAAGAAGAGGGGTGATCCCAAGAGGATCCCCTAGGTAACTCTCCCTCATCCAAAATCTCTCTGATTCTTGTCGTAATGAGGGTTCTTAGCCTAAGAATTGGTGGGGATTAGCAATTATATTCTCCGATTAGGGAATTCCTCCTGTCTGCCTGTAGATCAATTCGCACAGCGTTACTATTTGTGCAGTTTAGGCCCATGAAATGATTTTTTCTGTAGGTCTTCCCAAAAGAAAAATTGTAGAGGACGACAAGACGCATCTACTATATATTTTTAGAAGTTTTGGCCACTGGATTTGGGCATAACATGGTCGGGAACCACGCTATCTGACAGGGGTGCAGACTGAGGCAGATTGCTGTTCAGGTGTGATTTAGGGATAGTAGATGATTTTTATGTTTCTGGTCACAATTGAGAAAAATGTAGGTAATTCAGTAATATAACTTTTGTATAAAAATCATAATTTTTAGAGACTTACACTGTGGTTGAGATGCGTTAGATTCTGGCTGCCCAGATTGCCAGAACAGAGAACGTCCTCTGTTTTGCGCATTAAGTTACACCTTGCTAGGAACAAAATAAAAAATATGTGATCTACATGAAAAGTGAAGGTATTTAAGTGAGAAATCCATAAATATATATATCTCTATAAAAGGTTTAATAATCTTAAAGAAACAAAAAAATTAAGCAGCGCTACTGTAGTGGAAAGAAGGTAGAACTGTTAAGCGGAGAGGGATGTTGTGGGGTTTAGCGATATATTTACTTCGTGGGTCGTATTTTCATTGCTATGGTATTGTGCTGAGAGGTACCTTTTGGACAAGTGGTATTGCTCCTGATCGCGCGTGATTTCTTCACTTCACTGGTAGAGCCAAGTAAACGTAGTGCATATACTACCATTTAATCCATTATTCTTACTACTTGCAATATATATTTTTTCCATAATTGAAATGATATGCCATGGTTACATGTTTTCTAAGTAAGGATGTGATAGCAAGATATTAATCAATAGCTATGCTTTGGATGAGTTGTGGTTGTCTTGTGGTAATTTGCTATATGAGCTAATTGTGGAATATGAAAATAAATACATGGTGGATATGATGATGTTTCCTTGATGTTAATTTCATGAGGGTCATATTGATGCCCTTTGAAGTTGAAATTCTTGTGGTTTATGATTATCATATTATTCATAACATGTCATGACATTGCATTATGGATGTCGCCGCTTATAGCCGCGACCGTACCGGTACAACATCGTATATTGCCGTAGTATGATGCACACTCTTACCTTGTTAGGTAAGGGTGCAATGGATCATAGCATGTATATGCATTACATTGTGGATTAAGTAACTGCATTCATATGCTGGTTGATTAAAAACTTATGTGGCTTGACTCGTGAGAAGTCTTGGAGATTTATTGAATGTGGATGCACATTGTGGATATGGACATGTGAAAACTTTAATGATGTTGTATATTTATTTGTGGTTTGAATAGCCTATTAAACAGTTTGCTTGCTGAGATTTTTATCTCACTCTTGTTTTTCCTCCCTATAGGTGATTTTTGAGCGTACATGGGATGGGTAGAGCGGCACCACAATAATGCACTTGAATTACCAAATTTATGTTGTAATAAATTTAAAGGATTCTAACTAATTGCCTAGCTATTCGTGGATGTTTATTTTAATATAATAATGTTGAACTTGTGGACTATTCTTTTGGTTCATCCGCTAGAGGTTCTTTTAAATTGTTGAACTTGTTATCATTATCTTTGTTTCCTTAGTTGGTCACGCTTCCGCTTAGATTGCCATGTTTAGAATTTAATTGCTAGTTTTAAATTATCTTGTAAATTTGGCTAGTTGTAGAGTGGTTTAGTGGCATTCCAGGGTAATGTGGATCCTAGGGTGTTAGAACTCACACATTCTAAAGTTGGTCCTATCAGGCTGAATGAGCACATGATTGTTTTAGCAATTACGATGTGCATAAAAGGAATATGATGGTGTGGCTAGATCCATTCGATAGATGATGAGATAAGTTTTCCATCTTATACTCATACACCTCAAACGGACTCCGTATGCGAAAGTTATGCACATTTGAAGTCAGACCTATCACGCTGAATCTGAATTGATCTGGAGGCTGAATTGGATTCCAAAATGTGTCCCGCTTAAACTCTTGTTTGAATTTATCCAAAAGTGATGTGATCACCTTGGAGAAGAGTTGGGGAAAGTGTTGATTTGGTCTTGATATACTGGTCGGTATCCCTTTAAGAGGACCCTAACCACGAGCGCATAGCGTTAATGTAATCCTCCTTGTATAGCTGCATAAATATATATTTTTATTTTTAGGTAGCATCATATTCTCATTTGAAATAAATTGAAACTGAAGAAACAAATTCACTTTTTGTTTATTCTTGGGAGCTATGGTTATATGCGATTGTGGCATGGTCACGTTATCCTGCCCTTTTTGACCGAAAACTGTCCTCGATTTTAACAGATGTGTGGTCTCACATATTGCATGATCTTGATAATAAATCTTGGTACATGACAAAAGATGTAACGAATTCTTATTATATAATATCATAACTTCTTTATCAAATAAAGTAAAACCTCTTTGAAACGATTGTAGTTGATTCATAGTATTATCACTGGATGGTGTTAGAACTACGTATGTATGTGTCTCATCTGGCTCCCATTCTTTAGAAAAGGGGGTATTGGATTATGACCTGATATTCATGATCTCAATGAAAGGAAAATTCTTTTTCAATGCAAATGGAGAATTGGTTGTGGTTTATGGAAGTAGCCCACAACGCTCCCCCTCTTGAAAGGTTTTCTGTAGCTCACAAACAACACTAGATAAACTAGAAATATTAATGTTAGTGCCATTAATTGTTTCATTTACGTGACAGTGTTCCTTCTCAAAAGTTGAACCTTTCAATTCTGATGTTATGTAAATTCTATTAACCATGTAAATTTGCTTTTCATCATACTTGCCTTTTAGATAAAATTTATAATGAAACAATGAAAGTGAATTGGAAATCTCAAATAACTTCTTCTCTAAACAACTTAGATCACAAGGATGATCAACTTTAATATAATATAAATTGTTCGAAGAAGAAATCTCATTCGGCTCATCTTTAGCATGTAATAATTGCATATAGATATAATCAAAAGCATTTATATCAGCACATGGATTAAGAATTAAAATAGGACAATCAGGCTTTATTTCTGCTTGTGTCAAAGATTTATGCAAGGAATTAGCACACAACTCATTCTCAACACTCGAATCAATGCAGTCTGAATTTTCTATTTGAAACATGTGCATATCAAAATTATTTTTTACAAAGTTTTACTCTAAAGTAGTATAAATAGTGGACAATTGTAGTTCTTCATAAATAGACTCACCTTGAGTGATGATAGCACCATTATCTTTATATTTTTTCTCATCAGATGGTATAGGTGCATCCATCTTCTCATCTTCCATCTCAAACAATAGAGTCGATGGCTCAATCAGCTTAATTTCCTCTTCAGCATGGTTCTTAACTTTCTGAAAATTGTTAGTCACAAAAAGGCACAAACACGGGTTTGTTCTCATGTTTCTTATCATTAAGCATTCTTAATTTCTCCTCAAACCGACTTTCAACCTTAAAAGCAAGTTTAAACAAATAAGAAAGAGAATTATATTCTTTGTGAATAAGAATGCCTTATATTCTTTATTAAACCCACTTAAAAATCTATTCTCTATAGTTTTATCATGTTCCTTTAAACCAAAATGCAACAGACGAATATTTAATTCATGATAGTATTCCCTTACAGTTCTACTTCATTGTTTTAAATGTTGTAATCTAGCTAGCAAATAATCAGCATGATATTTAGGAACAAATCATCTCTCAAAAGTTATTTCAATGTATTCCAAGTTTGAGGTACTTTCTGATATCTACCAAGATACTTCCACCAAAGTATTGCATCATCAATAAAAACACTAGTGGTAACTCTAATCTTTTGCCTATCAGACCAATCGTAATATTCAAATTATTTGTCTAATGCTATCTTCCAATCAATATAGACATCAAGATCAAATTTACTAGCAAAGGATGGAAATACATACTTAAATTTACCTCGTTCAGGCACAGGAGATGAGTCAATGGTGTTGATATCACAAATCTTCCTCCTATGTGATTTTGAACCTACCATGGTTGGTAGAAAACAACATAATACATAAGAATTATGTAACTCCCTATCAACTGCTAGGAGGTGGAGGTTAACAAGGCACATATCTCTCAAGATCTTACAAAATTCTTACAAGTTCTTACCAAAACAAACAGGTGGTGCAACCAGTTACTGTTTTGTGATAAACCTGACTTGGGTGATGAGTATAGTGATTGCCGGTACAGCAAGACATGTTCGGTTAGTAGAAAAGTAGAGCTTGGATGGACTATGTATTTGTAGCAATGGAGAGCAATTAATTAATTTCAGAAATTGCATAGAATTGGATTATAGTTCGTATCTAACGCTTAGTCTACGTTGTTAATCAACAAAAGATGGATGAAGGCTAAAACAAGTGTATATTAAAGTTCAGGAGTGGTAGACACAAGATAATTCAATTGAACGCAATTGGGAGTAAAAAGCACAAGTATTAACCCAAATATGAGAACGGTAAATTTCTATCCACTAGACAAGATGTCGGTATTTTGGTCTTAACTTTTTTCAGATGCCTCTTTTCAATGATTCTTTTTTTCTTGTTTCCTGACGGCTTTTTCTACCATTTTTATTTTGGGGCCAACTTCTATAAACTGACAGAAAAATTCACACAAAAATCATAAGTGCTGACTATTGTAGATTCAAAATAGAAATTTGGGTTAACTTTCACCACATATATCTTTTAATTGTCGCATTGGAATGAAGTGAACTTTTGCAGGTAGATGAATAATGAAGTTATAAGTCTAATGGCAGTGGTTTCACTCAAAAATGATCAAAGAATGAAAATTTATGGTGTTTTTCGTGGTGGCTGCAGAGAGGGAGTCTTCTGGCCGAAATTAGAAATTAGGGTTTGATGTGTTCTAGATGGTTTTGGATGTAGGGATTTTTTTGGAGTTTTATGGGGCCAAAAATATGATCAACAATTAGACAAAGCTAAAATGGACACAAATTCAATTTAGAAAATTGAAACTAACAAATTAAAAGGCACAACAGGGTTTAGACAGCGAAAATTAACTTTTTTGTAGGATAATTTTCTGGTTATAGGTATGAAAAATGAATGTAAACCTAAAATCTAACCATGTAATCTATGCTCTGATACCAATTGATGAGGAGGGTTGCCTAATTTTCCGATGAGAACGATAACTTTGATTGATTGATATGACATTAACGATGAGTCTACTTGACCAAAACAACCAAGTCTGTTCTGCAATCGCTACACCACACCCTAGTTGATATTAACATGAGGTTCAATTCCTGTGAGCAATCAAAAACAAGATAAAGATGTAACACCCCAGGATCCACATTACCCTAGGATGCCATTAGACCACTCCACAAACTAGCCAATGTATAAGATAACACAAATTGGCAACAATTTTTTAAAGCATGATAAGCTAAGCGGAAGCATACTAAAATAAAGGTAATGGAACACTATTAATAAAGAACCACCACTACCAATTTTAACCAATTAAAATGAACCACTGTATAACATTATTAATTTGAAACAAACATCAATGAGGGAATTAAAACCGTGACTAGGACTCCACAATTATTACATCATTAATCATAAGATGGTGTGCAATTGTGATGTGCCACTCTACCCTTCCTATGCATGCTTAAGGATCACTTGGAAGGGGAAAAAAGCAAGAGTGAGATAAAAATCTCAACAAGCAAACTGTTTAACAAGCTAATTAAACTGCAATAATTTAAGCTTCAACATTTAATTTTCACATTGACTTCAATTATAGCCTCAACCACCATTACTACCAACAACCACAAAACATTAGTAATCAGGTCTCGATTGCCTACTTCATAATCGCAACCATAACCGCTAACAATAGTTATCACAAGAGAAAATACCTGATGCCACAACCACATCCCTTACCATACCACAAGGGGTGTGAACCCCCATTCCACGACCACAGCCACGTTCCTCATACCACAAGGGACTTTCATGAGCCCATACCACATAAAGTTAAGAAGTTGCATTTGTTTGCAAATCAATATCTACAACACATTGCATAAGTATGCAAATGATACATCCACAATGAAAATGCATATGAATGCATATGATCCACTGCACTATTACCCAACAAGGTAAGAGTGTGCATCGTACTACAGTAATGTACGATGCTGTATCGGTACGGTCGCGGCTATAAGCGGCAACATCTACAATGCAAATATCATGACATGTTATGAATGATATGATAATCATAATCCACAAGAATTAACCTCAAAGAACAACATCTTATTCACCATGAATTTAACCATAAAGGACAACAACATATTCAACATGAATACCACCTCATAATCCACATATGATTCAATAAGGATATTATCACTTAATCTACATTCGGTTCACCAAGATCAAAATCAATCTATCCAAAGGTAATACTACCACATAAGCCATAATTTATTCGTTACTAATACCGCCAACTAGCCCACAATATGATCATTAAGAGTACTACCACCTAGATCTCAATATCCTCGTAAGGAACACTACCCTACAACCACTTTTGTTTATTAAGAACTATACCACATAACCACCTACATTTCATCAAGGTATAACCAATTGATTACTAAATTGCTATCATATAGATCACATTAAGGAAGCATGTAACCATGGCATAACATCTCAAATTAAGAGAATTAACTAGTGTGAATGTAGAATGATTAATGTGTTAAACAGTAGCACATCCACTACGTTTACTTGCCTCTACCGTTGAAGCGAAGCAATCACGCGTGTTCAGGAGCAAAACCACCTATCCAAAAGTACCTCTCAGCACAATGAAAACACGACTTAAGAAGTAAAGATGTCGCTAAACCACAAAACCCCACAACATCCCTCTCTGCTTAACGGTTTTACACTCTGCCCGCTGCAGCAGCGCTGCTTAATTTTTTTGTATCTTTAAAACTATTAAACCATTTACAGAGAGAGATATATTTATGGAATCTACAATTAAATACCTTCATCTTTCAAGTAGATCACTTATTTTTATTTTGTTACTAACAAGGTGTAACTTAACGCGCAAAACAGATGACGTTATCTGTTTTGGCAATCTGGGCAGCAAGCTTCTAACGGACCCCAACCACAGTATAAATCTCTAAAAATTATGATTTTTATACAGTATTTATATTACTTAATTCTCTACATTTTTCACAACTGAGACCAAAAACATAAAAATCATCTATTACTCCTAAACCACACCCGAACAGCAATCTGTCGCAGTCTGCACCCCTGACAAACAGCAAGGTTTTCGACCTTGCTGTGCCCAAATCCGTTGCCTAAAATTATGAAAAATATAGAAAATAGGTCTCATCATCCTCTACAATTTTCTTTTGGCCAGACCTGCAGGAAAAATCATTTCATAGGTCTAATCTGCGTAAACAGCTGTGCTGCACGAATTGAACTACACGCAGATAGCAGGAATTCCCTAATCGAAGAATCAAATTGCTAATCCCCATCAATTCTCATGCTAAGAACTCTAATTACAGCAAAACCAGAAGAATTTAGGATGGGAAAAAAATACTTAGGGGATCCCTTGAGATCTCCCTTCTTTTCTTCTCTTCCTCTTCCTCCCTTCTCTTCCTCTTCTTCTTCTTCTTCTTCTTCTTCTTCTTCTTCTTCTTCTTCTTCTCTTGTCTTCTCCTTGCACCAATGGACAGCAGCCATTGGGGGAGAGAGGGAGGCACAAGGGGGGAGGGTGGCGGCCAGGGGTGGGAAAAGGGGTAGGGGGCTGTGGCAAGGGGTTTAATTGGGGGGCGGGGTGGGGCTTAACGTTGAGGGGAGGGTGGTGCGGCCACCCCTTGGGTTGGAAGGCCCAAGGTGACAGGCCCACCCTCCGGGAAGCCCACTAAAAGGTTTTTCTTTCTTTATTTATTTTATTATTATTATTATTATTATTTTATGTTATGTTATTCCATAATTTTTTTCCTCGCGATTTACCGAAAATTCGGGCGACTCCTGATTACTTTAAAACTAACGCTGAAACGACATTCAGGGTATTACAAAAGAGCAATATGAATAAGGAACACGAAGAGTTGAGGCCTGGAATCGCAGTTGTTTGTCTAGTCGGCACAAGAACACATGATGAAGTTTCACGATGAAAAACTAATCTAAACAAGCATGTGTTATATGGCCAATTAAGCCTCTATTTATAGGGGCACATAGGCCTAGGCCATATGGAAACTTTTTCATACATGAAAACTAATCAAATCATATATGATTATATCTCTATTTCTAAAACTAAAAGATTGTTTTGAAGATTCCAATGCACACAGAAGGAATTTTGAAATATGGTTAGATCCATTGGAAAGAGGGAGAGATAAGTTTTCCATGCTGTACTCACACATTTCAAACAAACTTTTACAAATTCTATGCGTGTTAGAAGTTGGTCCTTTCAGGCTGAATTAGCGCATGATTGTTTTGGTGAGTATGATGTGCACAAAAGGAATACGATGATGGGGCTAGATCCATTTGAAAGATGATTAGATATTCTTTCCATCTTGTACTCATACACCTTAAATGGATCCATATGTAAAAGTTATGCACATTTGAAGTTGGACATATCAGACTGAATTTGAATTGATCTAGAGGCCAAATTGAATTCTCAAACATGTCCCACTTGAACTCTTACTTGAATTGATCCAAAAGTGACATGGTGACATTAAGAAAGAGTTGAGAAGACGTTGACTTCATCTTGATATACTAGTCAGCTTCCCTTTAGGAGGACCCCAACCACGAGCGCATAGTGTTGATGCAATCCTCCTTGTATAGCTGCACAAATATATATTTTCATTTTTAGGTAGCATCATATTCTCATTTGAAACAAATTAAAATCAAAGAAATGAATTCATCTTTTGTTTATTCTTGGAAGCTATGGTCATATGCGTTTGTGGTATGGTCACATCAATGTCTCCCACGAACTCCCTCTAACCAGGGGTTCAATCAGATTGGAAACTTTTTGACCAAGTGAACCAATTCAGAGCTAGTTCGGAGTATGAAATTGGATATCAAAGATTCTTGTTGGATTTCGGAGTCGGATACAAAAATGGATTCAGGACATAGGTATCCATTGGATTTGAAGTTCTCCGGATAAATTCACATCACATATATGAATATTTGGGCCGGTCCAAGAGAAATGGTGAGAGTGGAAGAGAAATGGGCTGGGGAGGAGAGGCACCAAGGAAGAGGAAAATGGATTACTAGCGAAGTGGGACAGGAGGGAGAGAAATGGGCTAAGAAAAATCTGCCCACGGGAAAAAGAAAAAGAAAGAAATTTTGAATTAAAGAAAATATTAAGAATTCAAATAAGCTCCAAAAAACCCCAAAAATCAATAAGATTCATAAAGATATATTTGAATATTTGAAACCCAAATAAAATACTTTCAAATTGAAATTGAAGTTTAAATTAATTAGAGTAAATCATTTTGATTTAGAAAATTACTAATTAAGCTTTAATTAATTGCAAAAAATCCAAAAAATTCTATAAAGCTATTTAGAAGATAATATTTTGACAAAATTTGGGATGTTACAATATTCTTCTAATAACTCTTTTGTAGCTAAACTCTAGCAGCCCATAAATTGTGCTTTGAACATCCTTTGTACTATGATATCTTCCAGCTATGTCTATGGGTTATGTTTGCTTGTTGAACTTGTAATGTAATTACATTTTTACATCATCTATGGTTGATTGATCTTCACATGTGTTATATATATGGTTTATGTTTTCACACAATATCCTGCTAAATATTTGTGACCGAGACTATTCGTATTCGATGTGACATGTATTCACTTCGTATGCATGACCGAGAATATCTGCATTTGTATACGTATCCGGCACAGTTCATGTTCAACTTTGACTCTACAACCACTCACAACACTTTAGGATACATAAAAGATCTCACTACAACCACATGCAATCTTGAGCATAGGAGTGACCTAGAAGTCAAAATCATCACCATTCCAATCCTCCTGATATACTTCATCACAAGGACTCTCGTCCTAAAGATCTAGATTCTCTACTGAATTTAAGTGTGCAAGTGTGAGTACTTACGTACTCAACAAGCCACGTGGGAATGCTATTAACTATATGCATACGTCAATCCAAAGGGAACATCATGGTTTAATCTATGACCTACTACTTACCTTCCTTATAGCTTTGCAAAGACACATTTTTAGATTTATAAAAAGTAAAACATTTTGTAAGGGGTGGTACTAAGTGATAATGACAACGTAATCACCACATCCATATTTTAATTATCAATAGCATCTACTTACGCCATGATATTTGGTATCACCCACTAACACAACTTTGTTAACTAGAAGCACGACGTATTGACACTTAAATTAACCTCTACAGAGTTTGTCTATCTTTACCCATATGATACCACAACCAGATAAGAGTTGAGATACTAAGAACAAGATACTATTTTACCACAATAGTCTTCGCCCAGTAGATGATTTGTTAATTTTAACACACAAGGACCTGCTGAGCTAGGCAAGCTAAATTGCCTGTTGCTAAATAGGATCTACTATTGCCAAGTTCAGCCAATGGTACATAGGCCAAATTATAACTGCTCCCGATGACACCCTACAATGACTAGGTCATTTTAACCACAAAAGTACACTTGTGATAAGCCTATGCCTGCGGAAACATCATGTGGATAAAATAATACACATTCATGTCTGAATGAATGATCACATAGATGGGTGAGGACTATGTTATTCAATGTTGGCAAAAGTATTGTTGTCCTTATGTGCTTTCAGTAAGAGTAAACACACCCCAATTCATAAATAACTCACAAGTAGCATTCATTCTTGCCCTCGGCATTAACCAGTTTTGTAAAGCCACCATAACAAACTAGCATTTGCATATACGATATGAAACAAGTGCGTTATGACTCTAACTATACCATGGTCACTACCAACTGAATTACCATATTAACATAATCATACTAAGCTTGTCAAGGTGAATATGATTCAAGTAAAAAGGGTGGAAACATTATAAAATAGGAACTAACTACTACTATATCATTCATTTCAAAACTAGCTCATACCAAATTAATTAGACATGAAATAATTTGTACGACAACAAGATAATACATACATAATAGCATATGGGTTCAATATAGTCAAGGAAGTGACTTGCCTTCTTACTCAAAGTCGTCGAACTCTCCTTCAACTCCTTTAGCTCCTCCGATTCCTCTTGCCTCCTCTTCCACTCCTACTAGACACACATCGCCCCTATCGAATGCAACTAAGAAAAACTAGCAAAACATCAACAAGTATGCTTTTGAAATGTGAGTTGACAACAATATGAGTTTTAAATCAAAAATAGAAAAATGGGAAGTGTTGAGATAGCACTTTAGAGACAGATAAGAGTTGCACAGTACTAAACAGAGGTTGAACTATGTAGAACTGGTCAAGAGTTGGTTAAAACTGATCTTATAGATAGTAACTCAGATGGAACTGGACAAACTCAGTTTAAAGCAATCTGGAACGGGTAGAACACAATGGCAACGACGAAGAAGGTGGACGCTAGTGACTTGGAGCCTATTTTGGGAAGATGTTGGCAATTCAGGGAATTTGTGGAGGTGGAACACGACACACATTTGACTTTAGATGGTGGAGAACACTAGCATGAGTAGCATGTGAGGAAGAAAGATAGAGGATGACTTGACCTTGGATGACAGTGAGCTCGGGAGATACTTTTGCTAAGGTGAAGCCAGCATGGCATAGAAGTCGAGCAGGGAAGTTAATAGTGTCAGTGTTGTGGATGGGGAAGCTTGGAGATGGCTGCCTGCTTCTCCAGTGATGGAATTAGCCAAAAGAGGGGGGTGAGCATCAGGATGTCGAGGTGATCAGATGGCGAGGCAAGAACAAGGTCGATGTAGGTTGGCATTAGCGGCGGTGCGATAGGACCCTTCTTCTTCAGTGACAATGAGCTTCCGATGGTGGCGTAAGCAAACAGAGGTGAGTAGGAGCATTAGTGGAGCGAGATGAGGCTACACACACATTTGGCTTGGGTAGATAGGCTACACATTGTGCTGGCACCGTGCACATGGAGCTCGGGCAGAGACACTAATGGCGGCGATGGCTCAAGAGTAATTGGAGCAGGGGAAGGCATGGAATGGAATCACAATTGCATGTAGAGGGGTGGACAAGGGTCAATTTTGGAAGAGCATTGGTGGTGGCAATTAATTTTTGGAGTTGGCGGATTTGGGACAGAGTAGTGGCGTAGCTTACCTACACCGTGGACAATGCTAAGGCAGATAAGGTTGTGCGGCTTGCTCTGGGGTGATGGGGATGTAGTAGAAGTGAACTGAGGTGGTTTCACTGCCTCCTCTCTTTTGACCACATGTGATAGAGTTCTCAGCGAGGACGAAGCAATGCAGGGCATTGGATGCGAGTTGTGCGCCGATGTACAAATAGGATGAAGCGACGGCAAGGTCCCACCTACAGGATGTTGCTACCATGATGATGACAGCATGGGCAGGCTCTAGCGCATGGCTGTGTGCATGTCAAGTGATGGCTTCTGTAGTGGTGTGCTAGCGAGGGGTGGTGCTCGGCTCTTGGAGCGCAACGGCATGGGAGCGGCATCTCTGTAGCTAGGGCACAACACAAATGAGGAGGTGGCTCAGGCAGATGCACAAGAGTTGAGGAGAAAGCATGCTAGTGAGAAAGGAAAATGGAAAACTAAGAGAGTTTCTAAAAAGGATTTTTATAGAAAATAGGAAAAGAGATTTTTTAGTTGGCCAAAAATTGATTTTAAGCTCAAGAAAAGCATGGAGCTTAGAAAAACTAGGGCCACTTTTGTTAAACTCATAAAATTTTGGGGATTATTTTCATGCTAAAAACTTTTGAAAACTTGGAAAAAATTTATTCTAAATTGTTTTATGTGACCGAAATTAAGCTTGAGCTTGGCATTTTCTTTTGCTCATTTCCATCAAGACCAATGTAACCACTATTTGATTTAATTAATGAAACTATATTTTCATCTCCTAAGAAGGTGAAAATTAATGATCTTGACTTACCAAAGTTCTCAATAGAGGGCAACTACTTTCGTATGCACTAGTCACAATAGGTCTCTCTTCATTTTATTCATTTCATTTTTTTCCACATTGTGTCAACCTAACTAGAATGACATTTTGATCTACTCTAAGTCTGAGGAGGAGCATGAGCGACACCTGAGACTTGTGCTTGATGCTTGAGACATTGGGGGAGAATCAGTTTTGTGCCAAACTGAAGAAGTGTGAGTTTTGAATTTCAGTGGGCTTCCTAGGTCATGTAATTAACCAAGAAGGTATTTATGTTGATCCAAGCAAGATTTCTATAGTGGTGGACTGGAGGAGGCCATCAAATGTTAAGGAAGTAGGAGCTTTTTGGGCTTAGATGGTTATTTCAAATCAATGCTCCAACTAACAAAGAAAAGCATGAAATTTCAGTAGACAGATGATCGTGAGTGTATTTTTTTGTACTTTGAGACAAAAGTTGGTGACTGCTCCTATTCTCACCCTCTCGAAGCCAGGAAGCATTACACAGTCTATTATAATGCATCTCGAGTAGGGAAAGTGTAACATCCTAATTTTCTAAAGAATTTAAAGCCTAGTTTTTAAAAGTGAATTTTTGGAATTTTTGGAATTATTAAAGCATAAATTAATTTTTGAAAATTAAAATGATTTAATATGATTAAAATAAACTTTAACATAAGTTAAAAATATTTTATTTGAGTTTCTCAGGTCTCAAGGAATTTTCTGGTATTTTGGTGAATTTTTGGATTTGTTTGCTATTTTCGGAGCTATTTGGATTTTATTCGGATTTTGGAAAAAGAAAAATCGAGAGAAAACCCTAAATTCCCAGTGGGCCGAAACCCCTCCGGCCAACCTCCGTTCGGCCCGCTCTCCCCGTGCCACGCGTTGGCCGCACCCCGCCTCCTGCGTGTGCCGCCGCCCGCAGCCCGGCCCGCATCCCTGCTGCCATCACTTCCACGTGCCCGCGTCCGCTCGGTCGCCCGATCTGCCATGCGGCGTTATCTAGGCCACGCCCTCGCGCCCGCCTCGCGCTAACCCTAGCACCACCGCCGCACCCGTCCGTGGCTATTGGATCCGCGCCCGCTCCATGTGCCCCCATCTCGGCCGTCCACGTGGCCGTCCGTGTCCGACCCAGTCGCCCACGCCGTCTCCTCCTCGGGTGCCTTGGTGCGCATTCATAAAACCCGCCGTCGCCGCCGCCTTGGGACTCGTGCTCAACCGCCGCCTCTGAACTCCACCGCCGCCTTCCTCGCCTCGCACCGCCGGCACCTCTCGCAGCCGACCCACGACTGTCGTGCCCGCTGTACCGCCGCTGGAGTCCCCGCCACCGCTCCCCACCACGCCCGGGTTCGTCGCTGTCGTTGTCTTCTTCCCCGTCGTCGGTGAGGATCCCCACTGCCGCGCCCCCTCTCTCCGCTCTTCCACCGCACCGCCAGACTCTGCCCACCCCCGCGCACCCTCGGTTTCCCCACCCCGCGCGCACTGTTTCATGGACCGGGTCCACCATGGACTTGTTCTACCATGCACCGGGTTCACAGCACAGTTCAATCTACTTATCATATTTATTTTGAAATGTTATTTATGCAAATTAACCTTTCAGCTCTCCTTTGGTAAACCTTACATATTATATTACATTCATTTGTTTCAAACGACTTGCTGAGTACCAATGTACTCACGGATTTATGCCTATATTGCTAAGTTGAGGAGGAGGAGTATTATCAACAGGAGATTCCAGAAGGAGAGTACTTCAGTGACTTCACGGATTAGGACTTTGTTCTCCACTCGATAGCCCGTGGGCATGTCGATTGGCTGCTACGCTTTATTTTGGATTTTCCGTTGCTAGATTTAAAGCCCTTCGGGCTAGTGGTATTGTAAGCTTGGCTATAAGGTCGTACCTTTGAAATTTATTAGTATTTGAGATTTCCCTTTATTTCAGCGTGTGTATGGTTGTGATTACATCTATGTTTGACTGTGTGCACTAGCGTGATCCTGGACTAGTGCAGTTTACACAAAGAATCTAAATTTGCATATTCGGATCTCGACAGATATGTTGTGTGCTTATGCAAGATGGCAAAGTAATCGCTTATGCATCGAGGCAATTGAAGAAACATGAGCAAAACTATCTCACCCATGATTTAGAGTTCACCGTGGTGATCTATGCTCTAAAATTTGGTGGCATTATCTGTGCGGGGGAAACTTGTGTTATTTTTATTCACCACAAGATCATTATGTATATCTTCACTCATAAGATCTTAATCTGAAGTAGAGGAGGTGGTTGGAATTGATCAAAGACTATGACCTCATCATATAGTACCATCCAAGCAAAGTAAATATGGTCGAAGAGGCCCTTAGTTGCAGGGCAACACCCTCTACTTTGAATTGCCTTGTTGCTAATTTTGAGCATATAGAAATTTCTTATTGTTTTGTGGGTACCGTGTAGGCTGAAGCTCGATTGCTCCTTGAGTCAACCATTCTAGAGCGGGTGTGGGAGGTACAATAGCATGATTAGTTGCTCCTTCAAGTGAGAAGTATCTAGATGAGGATAAAGAAGGTGATTTTAGCATTGATGAGTCTGATACATTGTGGATTAATGGCTGCCTTTATGTGCCACAGAAGGCTCAAGTTAAGGCTGACATTACAAAGGATGCTTATCATACCTCATACACTGTTCATCCTAACAAAACCAAGATGTATTGTAATTTAAAGAAGAGATTTTGGTGGAAAAGAATGAGGGTGGATATTGCTCAGTATGTGGCTTTCTACGGGGTTTGTTAGCAAGATCTCTTTTGAAAGAGTATGATGAAGTCTTATATTCAGGCTCAAGGTTATGCAATTTGGAAGAGGGTTAATATCCGGTTTGTTGTTCCTGTTGATGAGAACATCACGGTTATGAATATATCAGATGTTGAGGCAAACACTAAGATAAGAAACATCATCACGCAAGGTCTTAGCAGAAATGAGATTGATTACATCTCTCACCTCTCGTTGGCATATGACATTTGGATGACCCGATGCATACCATGAGGGCACCACCCAAATCAAGACTATCCGATAGGATTAGTACAAGAGGGAGTACAACAAATTTGAAATGCTTGCTGGTGAATCCTTAGATGAATACTTTGATAGATTTGATAAGATATCGAGCAACCTCCGAGCTGTTGGTCTCACATACCTAGACTCGGATAATGCTCATCAAATACTTTCTGCCCTAGACCTCAGAGTTTAGGAGATAAAAGTGACCACCATCAAGGGCACGACCGATATGTCGACCTTGAGTCTTGATGTGTTATACTTTCATCTCAAGAATCATGAGATCGACGTTGTCTCTCACAAGACAAAGTTGTAGTCGATGGCCTTGGTCACTAATCCCACATTTGCTTCTAGACTATCTTCTGATGATGTCTCTGATTTTTCTTTGGCTGCTTTCTACAAGATGAATGATGACTAGTTTGAGTAATTTTCAGAGAGTGAGTTAGCCCTCTCAACTAGAAAGTTCTCACATGCATACAAGAGGGTTAGATAGAGAAAGAGAGGAGGTTCAATCATCTGTTTCGAGTGTGGTGGCCCTAACTGAATTCAAGCAAAATGCCCCAAGCTAGAGAAGGGCACGAACGACTATAGTGGTGCAAGCAAGAATACCTACACCAACAAGAACCGCAATAAGAAGCTACCAGCACGTGATCAAATCAAGGAGAAGAAGTTTTGCAATCTTGACAAGGCGAAAAAGCTCTTTCATCGTGTCCTCTCTAACTTTGACAACTTTGACTTCAATGACATGGAATGCTGGAGCAACGATGATGGCAAGGATGATCCGCAAATGAATACCAATGATGGCAATGACTTCACTGAGATGTGTCATGGTTGATAAGAATGGCATCAATGATAACGATCTCTATAGTGACTCCAATGAGGTATGCCCCTCCTATAACCAGCTCAATGATGCTTTTCTGAAGTTAGAAAAGGTTTATGCTAAGTCTAAAGCTAGGTGTAACGAATTCGAGAAGGAGGTAGAGAGCTTGTCACAAGAACTTGCTTTACTTAGATCTATTTTCTTCTGTGATGATTGTGATGTTTGTTCTTCCTTGCTTGGAGATATGGAAAAATTTAGGACCTTGCATGATAGTGTGATCTCTAAGCTTGACTTGCTTAAGATAGAGAATGTTAGTTTATTAATTGAATTAGAGATGTCTAGAGTTACTCCTTGTTAATCTGATTCTACTGAGACTACAGTTGGCATGTCATGTGAAAATAAGAACAATGACCTTAGAGAACTACATACCATGCTCCTTGGTCTGCCTAAAACTTGTGAAAGCTATACCAACTTGAAGAATAATTTAAAGAAGGCAGAGTATAAAATTACTTAAATACATGCTGCTTTGATTGAGTCTATTGTGCAACTATCCTAATTTGACTGTTGAACTTGAATCCATATCTAAGTAATTTCAGAACATGTGTGATCATAATAAGAAAATAGCTCAATATGCTTCTAAGGCACCTGTTATCTCACCATGCAACAATTGTGAACAATTAAAATCCCAATTGATTGCTTTGGATGAAAAATATGTGAAGCTAACTAAGAACCTAAAGAAGCCACAATCTGCTTGCTTGTTTTGTACTAAGTAGATGAGAAAATAGAGAGTATGTATGAGACTTTTAGGAAGAGTTACGAGGCCCAAATGATTAGAATTGAGACTGCCCTGTGTGTATCTTGTGAAGCCCTCAAGGTTGAGGCAGCCGTGCATAAGGAAATATATGCACGTGCTATGCGATCTTCTTCTTCTTCTGGTTTTTCATCTTTCTTTTCCCCATGTTCTTCTTGTGCCTCTCTTTTTCAGGAGTGTGAATACCTCAAGGATACTCTTGATAAATTTATTAGAGGCAAGAAAAAGCTCAACCTTATCCTGGACATATCCAAGATTTGCAAGTTTAATTAAGGTCTAGGTTATGATTTTCTAGAGGATGTGAGGAAACATCCACCTGCAGTAGTTAGAGCTATAGCAGGAGGTGTGATTGAGGTTGTGCCTGAGTCTAAGAAGACAGTGTTTAAGTCTGCGGGCTTTGTCTAAGGGATTTCTAATAGAAAGGTTGTGCCTCCTACTGCTTCAACCTCTTAGAAGGCGAAGTACCATTGCACCTTCTATCAGAAGGATAGACACTTAGTTGAGTTCTACTTCAGGCATGCCAATATTGCACGTCGAGATTGTGTTCATGTCGTTAGGGGTATTCAGGGTTAGCCCCAAACTCATAGTGCTCCTAAGACCAACACGAGGTCTAGGGTTGTAGATAGCCCTCCTGACTTACTTGGTTTTAGGCAGCATCGAGGATTTGATTTTCAAGCTTCTGATTTTGGTCCTTGAGTTGCTTCTGGTCAGGGTTTCTACCATCCTGATGATAGACCTCATTTTTTCTATCGAGGTAGCTATCCACAGTGTGATCAGTATACACCAAGCAGAGGCTTGAGTTCTGTTTCTAGACCTTCTGTTTCTGTGAGAGGTGAGTTGCATAGTGTTGCTAGAGGTTAGTCTTTTATTTCTATGATTGGATTATCTGCTCGTCGTGTGACTCAGTACTGGGTTCCTAGATCTGCTCTTATTTACCCTAGTACCGAGTCACCGATGTTTTCTTCTCAGTGATTCAGGCTCGTTGGGCTGGGAAGGGAGATGTGTGGCTTGTTGATTTTAGTTGTTCTTGTCATATGACCAGAGATTCACGTTGGTTTTCTTCCCTATTCCAAGCTCCAGGTGATAAGACTATCACCTTTAGAGACACTTTGTCAGGTTGAGTCATCATTAAAGGTACTATGCACATTAATGATTATATCATTCTTAAGAGTGTTGCCATAGTGAGTAAACTGCGTTATAATTTGCTATCTATTTCTCAACTTAGCGATGACGATTTTGAGGTAAGCTTTAAGAAAAATGCTTGCACGATTCTTGATTCTTCGGGGAGTCTAGTTTGCAGGATTTCTGGGTTTGGAAAGATCTTTCATGCTGATTTTGTCAAGTCTTCTGGTGATTATCTCAGGTGCTTAGTTGTGTTAGTGATATGCCCTAGAGGCAACATGGAGATGTTGTATATATCACATACTATGTTTATGATACATTACTTTGTTCCTTGGAATAGACATCATCATTATTGATCAATGAGTATGTGACTTATTCATGAGACTCTTAAATACTAAGATGTTGCTATTTCTAAATGATCCCTGATCGTATATCATATGAGGAACAAATATGATTCAAAGACAAAGATCAGCATATGTATTGATTGATGATCATGTCTCATGGATCATGGTATGGTGATACCAAATCAATAATATGGACATGTGTTAGTGAACATATGTTGGATAGACTGCCATGAGACACTCGAGAGATTCCATGTGTCATCGATTGGTCTCAAGTAGTGTTTATGTAGAGTCCTTAGACTTGAGATCATCATGGTTCCCAACATGAGTAGTAGCTTATTTTGGGACTACTAAACACTACTCCGTAATCGGGTAGTCATAAAAGTAGTCTTCGGGTTTGACATGAAACATGTAGTGGGATGTGAATGATCAAGATAGAATTTGCCCTCCTTATGGGAGAGATATCTCTGGGCCTCGATGTAATGGATTATGAAAGTGCATGGCCATGCCAAGGTGATTGAGGAGTCAATCACGAGTTTATAATCCATCACGGAATCGAGAGAGTGATTGAGCTATTAAGAGGATGACACGGTCTGCCTTGAGCTCAATCTATATCGTGAGGCAAAGGGATTCGTACATGAGAGAACATTACAGGTTCAGCGATATGATCTTTACATATACTTTGGGGTTAATATGTCTTACTAGAGGCCGCTATTAACATGGTAGCGGAAAGGCGTTTCCGGTCACGACCAAGTATCGTGAACCTCTGTGGTCGCACGCTTAACGGGTTGGAACACTAATTCGAATATGATTCGGATATGGGCTCAATTCGGATAGAGATCGAATAGACTCCTATTGGGCCTCGGTCCACGAGGCCCACGTGAGGAGGTCTATATATGGAGGCGAGGGGCGGAGGATTCGTCCCGATTAACATCTAGCAAAACCCTAGCCGCCACCTCGAGCCAAACCCTAGCTGCTCACGAGTGCTAGTACACTCGCGATCGGCGTTCGACCCGGGCGTGTGGATACCGGTGGAGGCGCTTTGCTCGTTGCGATCTTGATCGGCGTGCGTGGAGAGACGATCTGTTCGGGACGATCGGCTACTTCCACTACTACCTCGACGGCGAGATTGGATCGGTTTCAATTCTTCTTCATTGCGCTGCGTCTAAGTGGTAACGATCCATGATCCTTCCTTAGCATGATGTTCTTGGGTGCGCGGTAGAAAAGTTTTGTTTTCTGCTTCCGTAGCCTACGCGTATTCCAATAAGTTGCTCAGAGTCCTATGATCTCTCCTTTTGGCATAGGAGACTTGGTCACATTGACTTTGTACTTGGTCACATTGCCTTTGATCACTTGACTCGAGTTAGCGGGCAATGCCTCATTCGTGGTCTGTCTAAGCTGAAGATGGTTAAAGACTTAGTTTGTGCTCCTTGCTGGTATGGCAAGATGGTTGCTGCTTCTCATTCTCCAATCAATGTGACTATGACCGACGCACCAAGATAGCTTTTTTATATGGACATTGTTGGTCCAGCTAGAGTGCAGTTGGCTAGTGGAAAGTAGTATGTTCTTATTGTGGTTGATGACTTCTCGAAGATCTCTTGGGTGTTTTTCTTAGCCTCAAAGGATGAGACTTTCTGTCATTTTCGGGGTCTGGTCAGTAGGTTGTCTATTGAGCTTCTTCGTGCCTTACGAGCAATTTGTAGTGATAATGGCATGGAGTTCAAAAACTTCTACTTTGAGAGGTTCTGTGATGAGACAGGTGTAGAGCATTAGTTCTCTTCTCCATACGTCCCACAACAGAATGGCGCTGTGGAGAGCAAGAACCGTACCTTGGTCGAGATGGCTAGGATGATGCTAGATGACTATGGTACACCTAGAAAGTTTTAGGCTGAGGCTATAGCTACCACTTCTCATATTTTGAACAAAGTTTTCTTAGGGCACACTTGTATTGCACTTCTTATGAGTTGAGGTATGGACAAAAGCCCAGTGTCTCGTATTTTCACATCTTTGGTTGCAAGGGTTTTATTCTGAAATCTGAGAACCTAGATAAGTTTGAGTTATGCTCATTTGATGGTATCATTCTGGGTTACTTGACTTCTCCGTGGGGTTATAGGGTCTATAACTGCGAAACAAATAGGATAATAGAGACCTGTGAGGTTACTTTCAATAAGGCTAATCCTAGTACTAGACCCGATATCTCAGGTCTAGTTATGTAGTCCGATGCGATCTTTATAAATGATGAGGATGATGCAGATGAAAGTTTTTTACCTGATCTAGTCTCATCTATCCCTGAGGTGCCTGTTTCTACCACTGCACCCTAGGGAGATTAGACCTTACCTTCTAACTCTTTTGGAGCTTGTGGCTCTGCTCCTACCTCCACAGTTCATGAGGTAGAGGCTACTTCTTCATCACATTCAGGACCTCCTCGATACATTCAGCATCGTCATCCTTCTGAATAGATCATAGGTGATTTTTTAAGTGAGTCACACGCTCAAAATCTGACTTATCTTATTTTTATCTACACTATGCCTTTGTCACCATATTTGAGCCCAAAGATGTATGTCATGCTCTATCTGATAAGTATTGGGTCAATGCTATACATGAGAAGTTAGATAATTTTGAGAGGAACAATGTCTGGTCACTTGCTGAGCCCAATATTGGTCATAATATCATGGGAACAAAGTGAGTCTTTAAGAACAAACAGTGTGAGGATTGGGTAGTCATTCAAAACAAGGCTAGACTGGTAGCTCAGGTTTTTTTTCTAGGTTGAGGGTTTAGATTTTGAGGAAACCTTAACCCCTTTAGCTAGGTTAGAGGCTATTAGGATTTTGCTTGCATTCGCAGTATTTAAGAGCTTCAAGCTACACTAGATGAATGTCAAGAGTGCCTTTCTCAATGGGTATATTGAGAAAGAATTTTATGTTAGATAGACTCCAGATTTTGAGAATCCCACATACCCAAATCATATCTTCAAGCATTTCAAAGTCTTACATGGACGAGTTGAGTTTTTCTTCGGCTTCTAGATCAAGTAGACTCTTGAGTGTACCATCTTGCATCAAGGAAAGTATACTCGAGACCTCCTAAGATGCTTTGACATGAGTGATGGAAAGCTGGTGTCTACTCTGATGGTGACCTCGACCACACTTGATCCTGATGATGATGGCGATCCTGCACCTCACTGCTTTGTGGCCAGACATACACTACGTCATGTGTTTGTGCACTCGATTTCAAGCTTCTCTTCACATCTCTCACCGTCAAGTGGTGAAGCATATTTTCAGGTACCTTCGAGCTACTCAAGTCTATGGTATCTGGTACTCTTCTGCTTCCTATCTTTCACTTAGAGCTTACTCAGATGCAGATTTTACTAAGCTGTAGGATATATAGGAAAAAACTTCTAGCACTTGCTAATTCATTGGTACTTCTCTTGTTTCTTGGTCCTCTAGGAAGCAGTCCAGTATTGCATAGTCCACCGCAAAGACCAAATATGTTGTAGTCGCTAGTTGCTGTAGTAAGGTGCTTTGGATAGTTTTGACCTTACGAGACTTTGGGTTAGCCATAGATAGTGTTATACTTTTATGTGATAACACTTCTTCCATTAACATTGCCAAGAACATAGTGTAGCACTCTAGGACCAAGCATATAGAACATAGTGACATAGTACTTCAGTTTGTGGAAAGTGACCACCAGCTAGCTGATTTCTTCACCAAGCCTTTAGATAGCTCAAGATTCATGGCTTTGCGGGGGGAGCATCATATACTTTCTGTATCATATGTTCTTTTGCTTCTTTCTTCAGTTTGCTTCTGAGTACTTTTGGGTTAGTTTGCCTAGCATAGACAAGGCTTGGTATCATAGATGCTGCCTATTAGTTGTTTCTCACGAGGTTGAATTCATTCACTTCTTTATGTCTAGCAGGGTTTAGGCCCCTAGGTAGTGTAACATTCTGATTTTCAGACTTCATTTGAAGCTTTTAAAACAATATTTACCATTTGGATTTTTTTGAATTTAATACAAGCTAAAACTAAATTTTTATTAATTAAAAATTTTAATACGACTAAAGTAAACATCAAATAAAAGACAACTAGTTTTTGTTGGTTTCATTTTGCTGCAAGGAATTTGTTTTTATATTTTTCAAGATTTTTCTGAATTTATTTGCTATTTTATAGAACTCAATGTATTTTCTTGAATTTCAGTACAATGGGTACTCATTTAAATTTCATTATAGCATATCACCCCCAGATCGATGGTCAGACTGAGCGTATGAATTAGATTCTTGAGGATATGCTAAGAACTTTATGCTAGATCATGAAGCCACGTGAGACAGTTGTTTAACTTCATAGAGTTCTCTTACAACAACAGTTACTAGGCCAATTTGCAAATATCACTATTTGAAGCTCTATATGGTAGAAAATACAGAAGCCCTCTCACTTAGAATGAGATGAGGGAAGGCCAAGTTTTTAGGCCAGATTATTGTTTAAAGGAAGTTAAGAAAAATGTTTCATTAATCTAGAAGAGGTTAAAGACTGCTCAGATTAGACTGAAAAGCTATGCAGATACTCATCATCGAGAGTTGAGCTTTGAGCTAGATGATTATGTGTATCTTAGGATTATATCATTCAAAGGTGTCAAGAGGTTTTAGTTGAGAGGAAAGTTTGCACCAAGATACGTGGAACCTTTCAAGATAGTAAAGTGCAAAGGAGAGGTTACTCTCCTGTTGGAGCTATATGTGACCTTCAGTGGGATACATGACGTCTTCCATGTGTCCCAGTTGAAGAAGTGTTTGCGTGTGCTAAATGAGGTAGTGTCGGTGGAAGCCGTTGATCTTTAGGAGGATCTATCTTACAAGAAGCACCCTGTCAGAATCTTGAAAGTGTCAGAGCATGTGACCAGGAGCAAAGTTATCTTTTTTGCAAAGTTCAGTGGAGTAACCATTCCAAGGAGGAAGCCACCTGAGAGAGCGAGGAGGATCTAAGAGCGGGGTTCCCAAACCTATTCTCTTAGCGAGCCAGAATCTCGGGTTTGAGATTTTGTTTAAGGGTGGAGCTTTGTAACATCCTAATTTTTAGAGTTCATTTGAAGTTTTTAAAATAAAATTCACCATTTAGATTTTTCTAGATTTAATACAAGCTTAAATTGATTTTTATTAATTAAAATAATTTAACATGACTAAAGTAAACATCAAATAAAAGAAAATCAATTTATTGGGTTCCTTGTGCTGCAAGGAATTTTTTTTATTTTCCTTGTGCTATTTTCTATATCTCAATTTGTTTTCTTCAAATTTCTAAAATTAAAAATCACTAAATATCTTTCGCACTGTTCGGACCAGTCCGATTGACCGCTGCCACATGTCAGCCATCCATTGCACCTCACACACCCCGAGTCATCCGATCGGCCATCTCGTTTGGCTGGTCCAAACGTGCTAGGCACTGTTTATCTGTGCTTTATGTCTCATCCGTCCGATCCTTAGTCAGCGCCACATGTCAGCAATCCACCGTCCTAGCAACTGTTCATCTCCTTCCCGTAGATGTCGTCATGCTCGTCTCAGCAACGCCTCGGTGTTCATGCCCGAGTTAGTCTATTCTATTGCTGTCTCCGAGTTGAACATGACGTCGTACCCAACCCCGCATCCTCGGCATCTGCACCATAAATAGCAGCCGTACCCTCGCTGTTTGGACCCCGCCGCCGAGCTTGCCCACACTCCTTCGACGTCTGTGTCGACCACTGTCGCCCTCATTCTCTCTATTGCCATAGCCTCCCTCATCGTCATTCACCGAGCATCGCCATCATCCGCCGCCATCGGTGAGTTCCCCATCACCGCTGAGCCCACCATCCCCACTGCTTAGCTCGCTGGTCCGCCACCGCCCCTTGGTCCCCAGTCGCCACCACCTTGTTCCACGTGTGCGTCAGGCTGTTTGCCAAGATGAAGAGCCAACGTCGCTTTGCCTTCAGTAGCCAACCACAGAGCGCCACGCGTCATCGCCATTCAGACCATGCAAATGTCCTCAATCCTCTGGACCATTCGATCGTCTTTGAATCATCTGATCATCATCACCCCTTCGGCCAATCCGAATATCTTCAGCTAGTCCGATTTTCCTCAGTCATTCAATCATCGTTGGACCGTCCGATTGTCATCATCATTCGAACAGTCCGATCATCGTCACTCTTCAGCCGTCCGATCGTTGTTTTGTTCGGACTGCCCGAACATCCTTACTTATCTGGACCGTTCGATCATCTTCAAACCGTCTGATCGTCATCACCCTAGCCGAGTCAGCCGCCATCTTAGCAATCACGTAAGCCCTAGTCCTATGTGGTTGCCACGTGTCATGCCATGTGAATGCCATATCAGCCAACTGAGCCATCCCGGTGCCATGTCAGCATGCCATGTCATGGCCATGAAAGCCCTAGTTGTCCAATCAGTAGCCACGTTATTTGAGCCATGCACTATGCACTGTTCTATGTACCGAGTCCACCGTAGATCAGCCTTTTCATACACCAAGTCCATAGCATAGTAGAATTTTTTATTTTTCAGTATTTTCCTTTAGATTAAATTTTTCAAGAGCCCGTTCTCATCTATCCTACCTTCGATTAACCCCGTTTTTTTCTAAATTCATCTAAATTGAGCTTTATATTTTGGTTCTAGTTTTGAAGTTTTTAATTTTTTTTGAATTTTATTTCAATTTATTTTGTATTTCGTTTATTTTCTCTCTCGTTAGATCGCGCCTTCAAAGGAGCGGGAGCATCACCAGAAGATCAAGAATTCATATCTGAGTAAGGCCAAGGCAAGTCTATCTTTTGATCATGTTGAACCTAGTTTTTAAATCTATTATTAATTTATTTTATTTTAAATTATCATACATTGCTATTTTATTACAAATCCTTGTATATGGTAGTTATCATCCAATTTGCCTTAATCCCCCATTTGATAATTCGAATGCCATGATTTCATTATCATCATAGAATAGAAAATTATTTAGCGATGCAATACTAATTGTCACATGAGTTGTGCATTTAATTTGCTTTGTCATGCTTATTACCTCGTTGGGCTCATCGTCACATGTGATCAATTAATGAATTTGACTTAATGAGATATTAAATCATGGTTGTAACCACAGTTATAAAATTTGTGTGTCATGACATTGGTGTGTCATTGGTGTTGGTTATATAAAAAATTAGCTTTCACTCGGGCAAGTGATCTTGCAGTAAGTGGTACAATGAAGGCGATTGATTTTCTTTAATGTAAGGATAGATCACATCGTGTGGGTACAATTGTACAACCTCTGTAGAATGTAATATTATTCAAATAGCCATGTTGCCAATTATGGACAATGCTTAGTGATTTCACACAAAGGGTAGATGTTTCATAAAATTTAGTTGGGATAACTTTGGAAAGTGAATGGTTAGTTCGCTTGTGGTTTTATTCGTGAATGGTTAGTTCACGAGTGGTTCATTAGGTGGACGGTTAGTTTACTTATGGTTCATTTAATTCCTTTAGATAATTATTTATTATCATTTTCTTTAAAGATCGCTTTCAATATATTTATTGTATTTACTTTAAATTATTGTTTTCTGTAAAATAAAATTTCAGCCATCTATTGGTAAGTCTTGTATATTATATTGTATTTTTGTTACAAACGACTTACTGAATACCAATGTACTCATGACATTAAGCCTACTGTTGCTCAGTTCAAGAGAAGGAACCATATCTGCAAAAGGTATCAGAAGGAGGATACTTCGACGACTTCGTGGATTATGACTTCACTTTTCAGTCGATTGTCTGTGGGTATGTCGAATGGCTACCATGCTTAATCTTATTTTTCGTTGTTAGTTTTTAAGCCCTTTTAACAATTAATTGTAAGTTTGGCCATAAAGTCGTACTCTGATAATTGTTAATATTTGAATCTTCTTCTTTGATTAATCGTGCATATGGTCGATATTTCATTTATGTTTATGCACTAGCGTAATCCTGAACTAGTACAGTATACATATAGAGTCCATATTTGTATATTCGGGTTTCGACAGGTAGACAGGGAACATGTTTATCCTTTGTGTTTAGATGGTCAGCTAATAGTCCTAGAGTCATATGGGATATATGAGAGCGAGTCTGAGCTATAGTAATCCCACTATCTTGCCTATGCTACCATTTCTTCATTTTTTCAAGTTTCTTCTCTCTTGTTTATTACTTTGGTTAGGGAGAGTTCATTTGAGATTTTCTTAAGCTTAATGCTGACATAACACAATTTAAATCAAAATATTTTTGAAATTGACTCACTTACTGAGGGGGAGTTGGGATCTTTATTGCATCATGTTGTATTTCAAATTCAGTAATGTGCATTGTCATATAAATATATGGAGCCTTGATTATTTTCCTTATGTAATATCTTGCTTTACATTATGCCATGTCTTGTACTAACTTGCTATATTTATCATGTCTTTCTATATGTTACTTATATTTTTCCATGCTAACTCTATTAAATGTGTAAAAGTTGAATTAAATCAAATCTTGTTGGATCCTATGATTAGTTTTGCTCTAGTAATACTTTTATGATTCATGCCATGTCAAATAAGTTAAGTTGAATCTTAGATCTACATTGAGCTACGCAAGTTCTTTATTGAAGAATGAGTTAGTATTAACTCTTTGTTCTTAAACTAAGTCAAGAAAATATAAAATAATCTCTTTTGTGCAAAAAAACTAATCTCACAAATTTTTTCTCATGAAACGGCTTGCCATTACACTAGGCATGAACTTAGGGGGAGTTTTGGATGACCAAGGCCACTTCTTTAAGTCTCTTGCTTAGGGTGGTCATATAAGACTTCAGATCTAGCACATGGCTAAAAAATAAAAAATTATGAAAAATGAATTTCACGTCATACCAAATACGCTAAATATGCTCAATTACTAGTGGAATTAAGTGCTTGAACAAAATGATTCAACATTGAACTTGTACTCTAAATTGATTCAATTGTAACTTCTTAGTTTCATTTAGTATATTGACATGGTTTGACTCATTCTTGAATACCTTTAGCTAAACTATGATCTTGAGTATCTTGACATGTTACAAGTCTATTTAATTTCGTATTATTGTTCGTTTGGCTTTAGTTTTTCTATACATAGTTTGCCATGATCTAGATAGTTCTTTCCAATAATATGGCTTGGTGTAATACTTGTAGAGTCAATTTGAATATTTTTTATGGCTTCTAATGTTAAAAATGGATAAAATGTAGCTACTTTATTTTATTCATACTCTATCTTCTTTTATGCGTCTTGATGACTCTATTGTCAAAGGGGGGAAGAATGGTAAAAATACATATCTAGAGTATGATTTGGAGTTTTTGTATAAAATTTTGCTAAGTTGGAGTTTTTGATCTCTTCTCACCATAACCATGATCAAACAGAACAATTATTCTTTGATATGAACCTGAGAGATTTTTTGACTCATTTGGTGGATTTGAAGCTTTTGCAGAAAATTTATCATTTTCAGTACCTTCACTCTATTTCTTCCTTATATGATCATTTTCAGTCATTGCATTCCTCTTGTGAACATTTTGAGCTTTCTTTGTAAAATTATTTTTCTTTGTTTAAAACCACCTCTAATTTGTATTTTTGAGTATTGTCAATGGTTTATCAAGGAAGAGATTGAAAGACTTTGTGACAAGGTCCTGTTTAATGTTGTGATGAACCATGGCAAGTTTCGTGGAGTGGTTAAGTGATTTGCAAAAATCACATTTTGTTTGTACTGTTTTCTAGACAAATCTGACAATTCCCACTCCGCTCGACGATCCTAGGTCCAGCCCACTACGGCGGCGCTGTTTGATTTTTTTGTATCTTTAAAACTATTAGGCCAATCATAGAAAATGAGATATTTCTAGAAACTACAGTGAAATATCTACAATTTTCAAGTAGACAACTTATTTTTATTTTGCTGCTAAAATGGTGTAAATTAAAACGCAAAACAGAGGACAGACTCTGTTTCGGCAATCTAGTCAGTCATCTTCTAACGAACCCCATCTTCTGTATAAAGCTCTAAAATTCATAATTTTTTTATAGTAGCTAAATTACAAGATTTTCTAAAACTTTTGTTACTAAGAGCAAAATCATAAAAATCATCTACTCCACTGAAACTACACCCGAACAGTAATTTATCTCAGTCTATGCCTTTGCTACACAGCAAAGTTCCTGACTCTGCTGCGCCCAAACCCCATGGCCAAAAACTCTAAACAAATTACAGAAGCTAGGTATCGTCGTCCTCTACAACTTTCTTTTTGGCCAGACCAGCAGGAAAAATTTGTTTGATACCCTAATCTACACAAACAGCCGCGCTGCACAAAACAGCCTACATGCAGATAGCAGAAATCACTAATCAGCTAATTACTTTGCTAATCCCCTACTAATCACATGTCAAGAACCCTAATTAGACCTATAGTACCACAGGTGTTGGTGCAGTCATACCGTAGGGCGGTAGTACCGTAGGTGCTGATGTAGTCATACCGTAGGGTGGTGGTATCACTGGGCATGTACGGTCATACCACAATGTAGTAGAAACAAATTTTACACGACATTACGTTATTTCCACAGAGGTCCAGTGCAAGGTGCGAAGGTGCGATAGTATCGGCATGTTGCGTGCGGTACTACTAGATTTCATAGAAAAATAATTTTTTGGAAAATTGAGTCATGGATTGAGTTGGCTTGACTAAGGTCAGTGGATATATATTGTATGAAGTATGTTTTAGCTAACGTGAATCAAGTTATGAAGAATTTGTGTCCGAAAATAATTTCTTTGTCTTTGGATGTGTATGATCGGTTGAAGTTAACCATGATCTATGGCGAGGATCGAGGCTATGCTCATGGAGGAGTTGAGGCCTAGAATGATCGAGAATGCTGGATAAGATGGTGAGTTCAAACATAGCACGAGAAAGATAAGAAATGTTGAAGGAGAGTTCGAAATGACGGGACTACACCATGTGGTTTAGACGGTCCAAGTGAGCCATGGTTCGTGGAATCGGGATGGAAGATACTTGGTGACATGTGACAACATAATGATGCATCTATACATAGTAAGCATGGTGATTGTTTGCAATGGGAGATGAAGACTAAGTCATCGAAGGGTATTTTAGTAGTTTGACCAAAATACTGAAAACTATCTTGGATCAAAACTGCGGTGCATGAGTGACGCTTGGGAGAGCGGTTTGGGTCAAAGTGGAGTTGGTTTTATCAAGACGGATCAAGGCTAACGATTCAACGGTATGGACTTATGCACTTTGACAAATGTGTATAAGTGAATATGTATGAGTAAAACCCGTGTATATAGGGGTTAATGGGTTTTTTCATTGTACTAAATGGATAATATCTACTAAGGATTAAAGATGGCTAGTTAGCCCAGCTATAAAAGCGGGTTGGAATAGAGACATGTGGAGATCCATTCAACCCATCTCGCTTGTGCCTTCATATCTAGAGTTATGGTTTGAGAGTTGAGTGCCTCGTGTACTCTTTGTTCTCTAAGATGGAATGGCTATAACACTTACATCCTCAGGTGAGAAATACATCAATCTTTGATCATCTCCATAGATTCTTCATATTATAATTGATTTGATCTTGATTTGGTTGGTTTTGATCCCTCATCTTCCCTCTTCTTGATCTTACTGTGCCAAGGATGTGAATGAGATGAAGATAACTTCTTGAAATCAATCTCCTACTATCTAGACATTTTGATAGTAAGTCCATCGAAAACCTAGTTTTGGTTATTTTTGGTCACACCAAGTGATTTCTTGTTTCAAGGATTTTTAGGTCGTGTTCACCGGTATTCTAACTTGCTGTGACATGTGGGAGTATATTTAGAGCCATCATGGCTATCATCTAACTATGAGCAAGTTGTATTCACCGTTTTTTGATTTTTACTCGGTTTCAGTACACATTTCCTTCAAACTGAAAAAGATCTCAATTTTAGTCATGATTTTCTTGATCGTTGTTGGAATAGGTTCTTAATAACTTAAAGAAGATTTTTGTAAATTTCCATATCATTTGGATATATGGATTCTTGGTTTTAAACTCATGCTGAAATCACTATTTATTGAGAAAAGGTAGTACCGCAGTTTAAACAAAGGTACTACCGCAGTGCGGTAGTACCACAGTTATAACAAAGGTACTACCGCACAAAGATAGTGCTGCAGCTATATAGGTACTACTGATTTTACTGATTTTCTCTAAAAATTCAGTTGCTTGTTTGTCTTGTTTTGTGGTAATTTTCTATTCTAATTTTCATAGTTCTGTAGCTATTGAAGCGAAGAAATAGTGAATAATTTAGGAAAAAAATTTGAGGCATCATTCATCCCCTCTGTTACCATCTTCGGTCCTACAATTATTATTATTATTAAATCGACTCAGTCATTGAATTATATAAGCTCATTCCATTTCGGATCAGACCACGCACATTGTTATTACGAGAAAAGGTTATTTGAGCTTGTGGAAGCAGGATACTCAACTTTATACAAAGACCGGCGTCTTGGGTTATACAATAGAGGGGTGATGATTTTTTTTTATTTCTTCTCTGATTAATTTGAGGATTCCTAGCTATTTTTTCTTGATTAATCTGGGAAGTTTTTTTTTAGCTTATTAACGTGAAGGCTTCTAATACCCTCCATTGGCGGACGAGAAGCAATTACAAACACAAATGATGTGAACCTTCAATAGGGGCTCCCTTAAGTCCTCCTTAGCTGGTTATTCCATAGCATCTATTGAACAAGTCACTCTTACCACGATATTGGTGGTTAGTCCTCTTAATGCTAATTCAGTTGTTTTTTATGCTTAGGTGTTGTACATGAAAATTAACATGTTGGCTTTCTTACATAGGCCAACTGACCCAAAACTTAAATTATTAAGTGGAGGACAACAGGTTAGGATTTGAGAGTTGAGTGCCTTGTGTGCTCTTTGTCCTCTAAGGTGGAGTGGCTATAAATCTTACATCCTCAAGTGAGCAATATATCAATATTTGATTATCTCCATGGATCCTTCATGTTATAATTGATTTGCTCTCGATTTGGTTAGATTTGTTCTCTCCTCTTCTCTCTTCTTGATCTTGTTGTGCTAAGGATGTGAATGAGATAAAGATAACATCTTAAAATTAATCTCTTATCATCTAGGAAATGTAGTACCGCAGTTTAAACAAAGGTACTATCGCACTGCGGTAGTACCACAGTTATAACAAAGGTATTATTGCACAAAGGTAGTGCCGCAACTATATAGGTACTACCAATTTTACTGATTTTCTCTAAAAATTCAGTTGCTTATTTGGCTTGTTTTGCGGTGATTTTCTATTCTAATCTTTATAATTCTGTAGCTATTGAAATGAATAATTGGTGAATATTTAGGAGAAAATTTTGAGGCACCATTCACCCTCTCTGTTGCAATCTTCGGTTCTATAATAATAATAATAATAATTATTATTATTATTATTATTATTATTAAATCGACTCGGTCATTGAATTATAAGCTCATTCCATTTCGGATCAGACCACATTGTTATTATGAGAAAAGGTTATTTGAGCTTGTGGAAGCAGGATACTCAACTTTATACATAGACCGGTGTCTTGGGTTATACAATAGAGGGGTGATGATTTTTTTTATTTCTTCTCTGATTAATTTGAGGATTCCTAGCTATTTTTTCCTGATTAATCTGGGAAGTTTTTTTAGCTTATTAACGTGAAGGCTTCTAATACCGTCCATTGGCGGACCAGAAGCAATTACAAACACAATGATGTGAACCTTCAATAGGGGCTCCCTTAAGTCCTCCTTAGCTGGTTATTCCATAGCATCTATTGAACAAGTCACTCGTACCACGATATTGGTGGTTAGTCTTCTTAATGCTAATTCAGTTGTTTTTATGCTTAGCTGTTGTACATGAAAATTAACCTGTTGGCTTTCTTGCATAGGCCAACTGACCCAAAACTTAAATTATTAAGTGGAGGACAACACTTGTGCTTGTACTTCAACTGAAGGAATGATTGATGATTTCATTGTTCTCTAATCCAGCTAGTTTCTTACCTACTGAGTTTCATACTTCAATCAGTTCATCTAACAGCTTAAAAGAAAAACAAACAATATGTCAACAATCCCCGCGTCTACAGTCCACCTGGCTATGACGTGGACTCGAAGTGGATGGCTCGCTGTTCAATTTACAGGCTTGCATCGGCGGTATGGTTCAGGCATTTCCTCTCTGTCAAGTAGCACGGGAAGTCAACGAAAATAACAGAACAGTGGAAGCAGAGCAGTTCTTGCAGCCTATCTCCCATTAATTGGAACAAGCGCAACATTAGTGAGCGCATCTGTATGACCGCATACTTTTGCCTGATCCGGACTGGAGATCATCTGGCTCTTCACTTCTTGCAGAACATAGTACTCCCTCTGTCCATAATCTAGATTGTCCTGAGTTCTGTGTGATTATGCTTTTCAAAGTTTAATTATTAATACATATTAAATTATATAGATTGAGTATATGAAAATAATACCATTGGAATTTACCTTGCAAAATATTTTTATAATATTTTATTATAAAAAATCAAAAACATCTATATCTATGGACGAAGAAAGCACATGATCTGGCGCTTCCGTTAATTTGCTCTCTGGATCCCCTGTCGGGGACGTGTTCGTGTCTCTCGATTATCTCTTTTTAACTGAGGCTTTTCATTATTCTTTAATAATGGGAATAAGTTGTAGTCATCTGTTCTCACCGCCGCGATCAGTATGACATTGTCCGGCAGTCCTCGGAAGGGCCGGAACACCTGCAACGCCAAACTGAAATTTTTCTATTTTAGCCTTTTTTGAAAAATATTCACATTTAGACCCCTGGCAGTTTTAATTCCATTTTTAGACCTAAAGGTCGGCGCCGTAGGACATGGCGCCGAGATAAAACGTCTCGGCGCCGTGGTCCATGGCGCCGAGGTTGCGTACCCGCTCCAGCGTGCCGGCCTGCGTGGCGCCGTGGTGGCACCACCTCGGCGCCGTGGGTCGTGGCGCCGACCTCGGCGCCGTGGGTCGTGGCGCCGACCTCGGGGCCGGTGGTCGTGGCGCCGAACTTGGCGCCGTGAGTCTTGGCGCCGAACTCCCGAAACCTAAAAGGGCAAAAATCTCCCTTGGGATGGTGGGAGGCCTTTGGATGGTTCCTCTTCTATGCTGGGAATGTAGCAGCAACATTTGGCTCAGCGTAATATCACCTCAAGCTAGATAATGACCGCTTAATTTGGGACAGGTTGCCAGTATCTAAATATTTCTTAAAGGTATACACAAATGCCCCAATGGTGAGCCGTCCTCGGTGGTTCTCCTCGTAGTACAGGTCTAGCAGGTGCAGTTGCACCATCCTACAAAAAAATTAGAATTTGTCAGTCCAACATAGAAGTAAACAAAAATTTTAACATGTATAAATTATGGAAATAATAAGAAATTAAACAAAAAACACAGCAAATTGCATATGGGAAAACAACTAAACGAAATATGAAACATAACTTACAACAAGCACTCGCACCTGACTAAGTGGCCAATGGCATGTGCGTGAATTGTGGCCAAGTCTACCACATCTGCTACATTGGTTCTGCTCGGGGTCAGTAAGAAAGGGGGTTGCTCTCCCTCGCCTCGTTCTTCCTGGAAGCTGATCCATAACCATCTTGTGTCTTGTCCTCTTCCTCGTTCCACGTTTGTTCCAACGGCTACCCGGATCCGCAATGTATTTGGGCCCGGTGTATGGTGGCCACTCTCCCTCATCCCGGTAAGGCTCGAACCGGGGAGACCACGTAAGCACAAGGTTGTCAACACTGAACTCCCGAGGTATCTTGCTCTCGTAGTCAAAGTTGCGATGCCTTGCTGCTGCCACATAATGAGAACATGGAAAGTGGTACTGCCACGGTTTACCACATGTGCATGAGAAAGCAATAAGGACAACCTTATGCCTTCTCGTCGGCCGGAGCTCTCCATCGGTCGTTGTACCACCCCTTTCTACAACCTCGTAAGTGCCCGTGGCGTTGTCAAAACAATGTACCTCATGTGCCTCAGCCCTCGCCTTTGCCTTTTCAAGGTGCCGCTTCGGTTTTGGCGCCCATCTCACTTGTTTACTCTGTAGCGCCATTGCATGTGCGTGTCTTTCGTTGAACCAGGCAACAAGCTTATAAAAGGTGAAGGATACGATAGCATTGACAGGCATACCACGTATACCCCTAAGCAAATTATTGAAGGATTCGGTCATATTGCTTGTTTGAAACTCGTACCTCCAGCCACCATCATCATGAGCCCTTGTCCATTTGTCGACATCTCTCATCAATCCCGTCAACCACTGTCTACCTTCTGAGTTTGTTGCAGTATTAAGCTGTTCCAACTTCTCCTGCAAGAACTTGACCTCAAGCATTCGAGCGACCTCCTCGAACAGATGAAAGTTATCCTTCGTACCATCCTTACGGAGTAGATTCTCGGCAAGATGCCGAGTACACCAACGGTGGTACAAAGCTGGATACCCCGGTATCTGCTCCTGTACGGCAGCAAGTATGCCCTGGTGTCTATCAGATATGACACCAACCTCTCTACCAGGGCCAACCACGTGCCTCCGAACGAGCCGCATGAACCATCCCCAGCTGTCTTTGTTCTCCCTCTCAACCAAAGCAAACGCCAAAGGAACCAACGCGTTGTCTGCGTCACAGGAAATGGCTATCAGAAGTGTGCCCTGGTACTTGCCAAGAAGAAACGTACCGTCAATGGAGAAGACGAGACGACAATGCCGAAAGGCCTCGATGGACTAAGCAAAGCACCAGAAAGCACGGAAGAATATCTGCATCCCATCTTGAGTCCATTCGTTCGGTTTCGGGACGTACTCATAATGCATGCCTGGATTAACCGCTTTGATTGCATTGAAAAGTGCTGGCAACTGCAAGTACCCATCTTCTCAGTCCCCATATATCATCTTCCAAATGCGTTGCTTTGCCCTCCATGCTTTCCCATATGTTATCTCGTATCCAAATTTCTCCTTAACAATCCCAGCAAGTGTCTTCACCTTCATATTGGGTTCTCCCTTTACTATGTGACACAATGACTTGGCAATAATTGTAGAGGTCAACTGCCGATGCTTCTGTTTGAGCTCTGCTTCGGCACAAGTGTGTGGGCCAACGATTCTTGTGATCTTGAACTTTCCCGTGTCCTTCTGTTTGCTAGCACAAACCCTCCATTCACATGTTTCCTTCTACTTTGGCTGTGTACCTCCGCTGCACATAAGAATGCCTCACCTTGAATGGCCTTTTACGAATCACTGAATACTCCTGCAGCCACCTTTTCAATGCAGACATGTCCTCAAACACCATGCCCTTCTCAATTGTCATGCTTGACCCGACCTCAGGAGCATCTAGCAACTCGTCATCCCTTCCTTCTGCATAAGCCTCATGAGAATGCTGAAGATCGCTGAATTCATGAACTGATGGATCCCGGCCAGGGCAATAACGCCTAATCAGCTCGATATCACTTTCGGTCAGCTCTCCAAAAGGGCGGTCATCATCAGAATCAACGGCCCTTGCGATCTCGTAAGGCTCTAGATCATCCACAATTTGAACATCCACATTGTTGGAGTCCCTACAGACTTCTTCAACGTTGCCAGATGGAGCAACGGGAGGAACACCCACATTATCAGGAATGTCTCTTGCATCATAAGCACGAAAACGATGGGATCGAGACAAAAGAATGGAATGACTGGAAAAGACTAAAGTGTTGCTCGACACTTACTGGGATGATCCATAGGGGCCGCCACGACACATTCAACTCGAGCTGGTTGAGAAATCTGAACCTCGTTCGAGGCAGATAGAGCATCGGGCACCTCAGGCACTTCTTCCACATCCACCGCAAGGTCCGGTAACGGAGGGTCAAAGGGTGCCTGATCACCTAGTTCCGGTGAATAACCATGAGGGGTGGGATTAATGGACACCTTCCGCACAACAAGGTCCAAACATTGGAACTCATTCCTCATAACCAATTTGACATATTTGTCCTACTGATCCTCACAACCAATTAAAATCAACCGCCTTAGAATTGTGTCTTTCGAACCGAAGTGAAGTAACCCCTCAACTGTGATGCTCTCCTCGTTTGCATGACAATGTAGCTCCTCCCGGGCCCTAGCAACCAACTCACTAAACGACGGCCTATCACTGAATATCAGAGGCACCCTTTGCATCTCAACAAATCGAACATTTCCATAATCATCACTTGTCACACTGCCTCCATGATATAGGGTGACTAGGTTGTCCATCTACTTCATACAGAAAACATGTTGAATGGTTACTATGAATAATAGAAGGTAAAGAATGATACACTATATCTTGATCATACAGACAATGAGTGTATGACAAAAGGTAAAGAATGGTTACTATATCTTGATCTATTATAGCAGTTATTGTGTTGCTTGCAAAAGTTGCAAATCAAGCAAAGTAGTGTAATTTATTTTAGTTGCTAGTTTTGGTACATCCAACATGAGCTAGTCATACATCCATATCATGTCAAGTTGTCCTCCTAATCTGCATAGCTTGGACCCAGCCCTATGCAAGCTTCTCATATGAAGTTAGCATTCACCGCGATCTCAAAAACACTTGTAAACCATATATCATAGAGCCACAGATGAATAATCCATCCATTCATCATTAATTCTCTTGTAAACTCATCCACTTACAGAGTACATAGACTTGTAAACTCAACTAGACACTGGTACATAGACTTACAACATAATTCTCTTGATAATCCATCCATTCATTATTAACAGAAAGATACCGAAAGAGAATATAAATGGTAATTCAACTTTCCAATAATATTTTGGCACCAACTTTGACAAAAATTCAAAATATCATATGTGAAGTTGTGAATAGGCGTGTACTATATTGTTTGCAAGGTCCAACATCCAGAATCCAAGAATGAAAACAATAGCAGCTCGATATCTTGAACCTTTGTATGTACTGAATAAACAATTATTAGCAACAATACACTCGGCAGGAATAAAACAACAAACTAGAGGAATCAATGATTACCTACAGTTATAAGGAATTGAGAAACCGAGAATCAATGATTACCTACGTGGGAGGGGGAGGGGGGTCAGGAGGGGGAGGTGGAGGGGAGGAGGGCGGCGGGAGAGGCCGGGAGAGGAGGAGGCGGCGGGGGGGACAGGAGGGGAGGGGTGGGGAGGCCGGGTGGGGGAGGGAGGGTGGGCGGAGGGGGAGGGGTGGGGGGAGGCCGGGTGGGGGAGGGAGGGTGGGCGGAGGGGGCGGCGGGGGGGAGGCCGGGTGGGGGGAGGTCGGGAGGGGGGCGGCGGGGGGGAGGGGGAGGAGGGGAGTCCGGGAGGGGGCGGGGGCGGCGGGGAGAGGCCGGGAGGGGGAGGGAGGCGGCGGGGGAGGCCGGGAGGGAAGTGTGGGCGGGTCGGTCGGGCAAGGGGCGGCGGGGTCTGGGGCCGGGAGGGATTTTTGCTCTGTTTAGGGTCTAGGGATCTCGGCGCCAAGATCCACGGCGCCGAGCTCAGCGCCGAGGTCGGCGCCACAACCCATGGCGCCGAGGTCGGCGCCACGACCCACGGCGTCGAGGTGGTGCCACCACGGCGCCACGCAGGCCGGCACGCTGGAGCGGGTACGCGACCTCGGCGCCATGGACCACGGCGCCGAGACGTTTTATCTCGGCGCCGTGTCCCACGGCGCCGATCTTTGGGTCCAAAAACGGAATTAAAACTGTCAGGGGTCTAAATGTGAATATTTTTCAAAAAAAGAGTTAAAATAGAAAAATATCGGCAACGCCAAAAATATTAACAATGTTAAGATGCAAAGCTCGTCTTCAGTCATTTATTCAGCTGTGTTGGGCAGTGGGAACTGTTCCAATGTTCAATGTCAAGTCCCTGGGGAAGCTATTGTACATTTATTGTAGGTCTGTCGGATCCCATGATGTTAAATATGATTCATATTTTGTTGGTTGAACTCTCATCGGAGGTTTAGCACCGGATTACAGGTTTGCAAATCATGGTTACTACTTGCAAGCTTGAAATTAAGGAAACCACCAAGTGAAATGGATAACCAGGCATCTTCTTGTCCAGACAAAAGACTTATGCTTAATTCCTTCTCTTACTAACAAACCTATACCAACTTTTGTGAAAAGGCAATATGCATGGGACAAAGAGAATATAAGCCGAAACATTAGAACAAATCCATTCCACAACCACACTACTGTCACCAAACTTATCTACACAAGACTACAAACATCATATTCGCCTGATTGATTACTACTAATTTGTCCAAAGAAATAACTTTTATTCTCTGAACACCGATCAGACGATGGTGCAAGCGTTGGGATTCTCCTCGCTGAAGATGGTGGTGAGCCGGTTGGCGTCGGTGGCGATGCAGTAGATGCCCTCGCGCACCGGCGTCGGGTAGCACCACCGGTACTCACCGGAGAAGTACTCGTACCGCCTCGGCGTTCCCGCGGTGCCCAGCATCTCCCACCGAGTCAGCGGCGACGGCGCGTACCTGCCGTACCCGTAGCCGTGCCCGGGCCCGTGCACCACCGGGGAGTACGGCTCGTCACCGTCCGGGTGGTCGTGACCGCTGGCTTCTGCGCTGCTCATCCCTGCCGCTGCGTGCTGCTGTGCATGCGTGCCTTGCGGCGGTGGCGCCGGCCCGGCGGGCACCGGCCCTGCCGGCGTGAACCGGACCGGCGCCACCGGCCCTGCCGGCTCGAACCGGACGCGCTTGGATTTCTTTTTCTTGCGGGGCTTGGCGCCTGCTCGCGCTGGCGGGGCGGCGGCGGCGAATGATGTGCCGGGCAGGGTCGTGTGGGTTTTCGGCGGCTCCGGCGGGATGGCGTGGGCGTTGGCGTGGTGGTGGTTGGTGGTGGAGACGGTGACGGTACGTGCGGTCGGACGCACGTAGCATGTTTGCGCGTGAGGGTACGCCTTGGCGTAGTCCATCCTCTCGTTCCTCATCCGGCCTTCGCGCCCTAGGAGAGATTGGAGAAAAAACGATCGTGCATGAAAGATGGAAGTGAGCTAGGTCTATATATGCATAGGAGATTAGGAGTCCACTGATCATGACATTTAAGGACTAAGAGAAAGGCAAACAACTGCAAAACACGCTGATTTCTCCAAGGCAATTCCTGTTTTTTTCAACCCGTGAGGTACGTGTATTTGAGATGCAAACTAATACTAGCTAGTTCAGAGAACCTCACAGGCCGCAACTAATTAAGTCTAGTTCATCACATTCACGTACTTAATATATAGCGACGTTTTGAAGTTCCTGGTACGTGGACACATCGCAAAGATACACAGAGAGATCCATGAAGAGAGCAACTAGCTATACTTACTGACATGCAAACTGATACATATCCTAGCTAGGCCGGCCTCGTCACAACTCACAACAGATATACTCAAGGAGAATGAAGAAGATACAATTTAACACACCCAATTCAATATCTGGCTAGCTAATTATAAACGAGTACATATATGTATGTGTACGCACCGTTGCAATTCATAATCATCCGAGAAATCATCCTGCCCAAGGGAGAGCACCCCATTCGCCTCTGCGCCGCCGCTTCCATCTCCCTCGCTCGCTCATCCACATACATCTCTGAATAATGCATGTCTGCACCTGTGCGAACTCAGCGACCTTCAGTGCAGCTCTCCCCTACAGCACTAACAAACGAGTGAAACGAATGATCTTTTGAACAAGAATCGCCGATCTTTTCTCGGTTGGTGCAGGGACTAAAGCTATCTAGGGAGAAGAGAATCGAATAACTATATGGGGTCCTCCTACACGCGCGGTTACACCTACCTAGATGGTTCCTAGTTTCTTCCATGGATGCGTGCTCTGCATTGTCCAAGGGGAGTGAAGGAACACATGGAAGGAAGCATCTGCGCCCGAAAACGTACAGCGCGTATGGTCCCTTGTTTTGGTTTGATTTCTAGTGTGCTTTGAACTGTTTCTAGTGTGCTTGAGGCTTGAGTGGCACTGAGTGAGTGGTGTCAGAATATATGCTTCGGGAGAAGTATTATTTCAGACAAGGAAAGCGTCTTTGCATAGATACTTGTTCTAGCGCTAGCTGGTCCAAAAGAGGAGATGTATAAAGCGGTTCTTGCGTGATTTGCATTTGTGTCGTCAAATGTGTGGATACTTTCTAAGTTTAATTAGACAATGTAGTAATCAATTAATTTGCCTTTTGGCTATGTGGTGGTTAATTTTCAGAAGTGAGCTGTAGTACAGACAGAATAATGTAGTTGGTTCTCTACTGAAAAGCAATCTAATGCTTACTTTGGTGGCGAAGGATGCTGCCATTTTAGCTTCTGTGGACTAGAAATCTATGCTCGATGTTTCCGGCCGGGATTGGCCAGCTAGGGGGATCATTCCGGGCCAATTAGTACTCGTTTCATGGCCAATTTAGATTGTTTTATGTCTATTACTGGTCAAAGTTTAGGAATTTTGACAGCATACAAACCACGGGCATACATTAATTGCTAAAAGCAAATTGTACTTCGTAGACTTTAGTAGCATAAAGATATATGAAAATACGGACGTATCCGGCGTATGTACTCTGTTTTAAATGTGTTTCAGCTGGAAGTTAGCATAGCAAGCTCAACCTATCAAATTACTAGTATGTTAATACTGGGGAAATCAATCTTGCTCTTAACGTAATACTGCAGACAGCAGTGACGTACGAGCCGCCGCCTCTATTCATCTGTCTGTGGTTTTCCTACGAGATCACTACAACTTGTGGGCCATTGAGTAGTACCAGGGAAAAATATTCCAATTTGCAAAAACTTTCGGAGGTCGGCGAAAAAGACGAAATGAACGAAATTTTATCATTTCAGCTCAAAATTCGGATAAAATATTCAAACATTATTTAAATTTTGATAAAATTTAACCAAAATTTAGACAAATTTCATAGGAGATTTTGGTCGAATGCTTGTTAATCATGACGGCTCCTTCTCCTAATTGCCTGGACCGAAGAGCCCTCGACGGCCACGTCCTGCGTTGTGGCACTAGCCCTTCCCCGGCTTCACCTTGGTCGCTAGAAGAGAGCTGGGACAGCTTTAAGCTCTTCCCCAGCGAGCACCCCTTGTCGCCAACCTGGCCGAACGAACACCCATGTGTTCTTGGCCCCGTTTGTTCCGTTCTTGCTGCTGGTCTGTGCCAGCGCCTCGAAGATATGAAACTGGTGGATGGTGTTTGATGAGGACATCCTAGTTTATGTTGTTCATTACTAGTAAGGTATCCGTGCGTTGCAACGGAAAACTAAATAAAAATGATACATAATATGATCTCAAACTGAATAGGAAATATCAGCTTTACTCTGATACCATGTTTGAATGAGACTGATTCCAAAAGGCTCAACAGGTCAATATATAACTGTGTACAATAAGCAAAGAAGCCCCTAGACTATACCTTCATTTTTTTTACAATTGCAATCCTAAATTGTACCTATGTATCGTTTGTTCTATGATATGGATAACAATATGACAAAGAAGAATATGTGCACTGAAGATTACATCTAACCTTCTTAAGGAATATGAAATTCTGAATACACCTAGCAAATAACCTGAAATATTCATCGAGTGGACATTAAATGTACAATATTTTTTTAAAAAGGGACGAAAGCAATAACTCTTTTATAAAGTATCCATGAACATACCCTAGAGGCCTAAACACACAAAAGAATCACCTTAGACTTCCTTGTTACCTTGGATTTCTCTGGACACTTCTTGAACTATCGTAGTATCTTTGCGTTACAACAGGTTCAAAAGAAACCGATATGCAAGTTATTACTTCCAAAGAAAAGTTGAATGTATTCACAAGGAGCTCAGTTTAGAATCAAGAGGCTAAGAAATTTCGGAAAGAAATGTGCCTCATCAGCACCCCATAGAAGGATTCAGCTGCATACTTAATAGGTGGTACTAATCGAGCGGTTCCTTGCGAATATCTTCAAACTGAATTCCATGATAAGTCATAGTATACATAACTTTTTATGTAGCATTAACAACAGCAACTCCCCGGCGCTCCAATAATTTTAGGCCAGTAATAATCTGCTTGGAGTTTAGAGCGAAACACAAGTAATAGCACTCTGAATAAAAGGAGCTCAAGTAAGCTAAAATTGCCTAACCAATTTTCCCTCCTAAAGTCAAAGAAAACAAAATTTTGATAAAAGGGATTACCTTTGAGCTCATACTCCAGCTAGCTTGATATGCACTACAAATTCTATCATCTTTATATTCATGTACAGGACTTTACTGGCAGAACCTAAATGAAACTCCAAATCCGATGTTCATATTGGGCCTTTAAGTACGGCATTTCCTGGAGTTTGACAGGTGCATCAAATACAAAATGTTGCACCAGAACATCTCCAACAAAACTAAGAAAAAATCTCACCCTATTGGATGATAGCATTTCATCTATACTTGTGTAATTTAAGCTTCAGATTTGCAAGCACAGCCTACAGAACTAATACCTTATATTAATTTGGACATGTTAAATACTATATTACCATGGATAAATTGTAAGGCAACTGTAAGCATGAGCATTTGAGCAGTGTTTTGTCTTCATAAACAGACAACAGGCCAAACTGTTCAGAGATAGCGTCTTGGTTGTCGCTGACATTGTAACTGCAACAGAATTTAGTTTCTATGGTGAAATTTTGGCAGTTTACCATAGTTGAAAAACACCAAATAAGACTATGCACTTGATGACACGCACATCATAAGCCAGGTGTGGTTAAAGCAGACTGCAACACGTCTTCAAGGTACTTCTCTGCAGCTGCATACTGCCTCTTTTTGTCCTCTATAGCTAGCGCAGCTAGAGCTTTATCCTGAATACAATTGCCAGAGATATGCAAGAATAAGCAGAGATTTACATCAGAAGAAAAAGAACAAAACAGAAGGCAAAAGGCATACTGGAGGCAAATCCTGGTAGCTTCTTAATGTGTCCGCAATGGGTTTTGTCTTCCTCTCAAGATCCTTCTTATCTTCTGCCATTTCCATCAGCACACCATGATTGATTTCCGGTGTATATCCCACCCGATTAAGCATTGCCTGGTAAACAGAAGACAATGAATATAAAAGGCATAAAAGTGGATACAACAGTGCCTTACCAAGTAATATGCAAAATTGGCCTACAAAGGGGCACTAAGGTACGAATGACAAGAATAAAATTGGACAAGCCCTAAATATTACACAACATGCGAAACAGAAATGCTAGTCACCTTATAATTTGAGACATGGAGGATATATTGCCGTTCCTTTGAGTCCATCATCACCAGCTTTGTCTGCCTGTCCGCCATTTGCTCCACCTGTTGCTTCTCAACATCATTTTTGAATTTTTCCAGCATCCTAAAAATGGCATAGAGTGTTATCACATTTTCTCAGGAAATCTGGGTGGTGGTGATTAGTAAGCACTCCTTAAGTAGTCAACTAAGAACTGGGCAGTTTTTCACTCACTTCTTGAGCTCGGTAAGCTTGGTTATGACCTTTCTCGTGTAATCAAGAAGTGCCTTTGACTCTTTATGTATTTTGTCCCTCTTCTCCTCCACCTGTGCTCTCCTCAACGACAAGTCTGCACTGGCCACCACAAAGCTGCATAACCACCATTCCAAAACCAATCAGAAAACAATGAAACGCAAAAAAGAACCACCAGAGTAATCACTACTGCGCCTAAACATTACTTCTCGATTCACCAGTTTTGTCAGAGTTGACGACAAAATTGCAAATTTGGATGCAAGCACCCTTTGGATATTGGATTAATAACATTTTCTTGTATCCACTAAGCCGAGGACAAAAGTTCATAGGTTCTACTCTCCAGATGTTTTCTTCTAGTTGAAATAGGGGATCTTAAACAAAGTTTCAGTTCGGATCAACACCAAGCATAAATGCCAAGGTAGCAGGCCTTCCAGTCATGCCCTGTTTTTGCTATTTGGCAAAACCCCTAGCAGTAGCCCCCCAACACCATGCGCCTTTGAAATGGCAAATTCATCGGCGCCGAGAATGTCATGAACAAATCTACCCATCAGAGGCACAGATCTCTCACTCACTGCGTTGATGAGAACGAAGGAAAGAAACTCAAAACCCTAGCCCCAGCCAGTCACCTGCTCATCTCTGTGTCGCGGATGGCGAGGAGGTTGGCGACGGCGCGCGCGGCCGCGGAGGCGGGCGGCGGGAGCGCGTCACGGGGGAGTCCGGCCCGCTCCAGCAACTCACGCAGCCGGGCCGCCTCGGCGCGGTACTCCGCGGCTTTGTCGCGCAGCCCGCGGCCGCGATCCCGCCGCTTCGGGACTGCGCTGCGGCGCGCGCGCGCGCGCGCGCAGGTAGGCCACCCCTCGCGGCGTGGGGTCGGGCCCCAACGATAGCTCCGGGGCCACCGCGCCGCCCCCGCCCTCCGCCGCGAGGGAGGCTAGCCACGCATTGACCTCGGAGACGGCGGCGGAGGAGGCGGCGGCGGAGCGGAGGAGAGAGGGAGGAGGCGGCGACGGAGCGAAGGAGCGGGGAAGGAGGCGGCGGCGGAGCGAAGAAGTGGGGGGGAGGAGGCGGCGGCGGCGCAGGATGGGAAGGAGTAGGCGAGGGCGGAGCGGCGGATGAGGGAGGGGAGGAGGCGGCGGAGCGGGGTGGGGAGGCGGAGTGGAGTGGGAGGAAGGGGAGGAGGCGGGGGGAGAGCGGGAGGGGGGCGGCAGGGGGGAGAGCTAGGGGAGCCGGGGGAAGAGCGAGGCGACGGGGGAGAGTGAGGGGGAGGCGGGGGAGAGCGGGGGCGGTGGGGGGGAGAGCGAGGGGGAGGAGGGGGTGCGAGGGGGGAGAGCGAGGCGACGGTGGGGAGAGAGGGGGATGCGGGGGGAGAGCGGTTCGGATTTTAGGGTTTAAGGAGGCGGCGTGCGGGGAGGGAGGGGAGGGGTGAACAGATGGTTTGGATTTGATCTCGTAATCAGATCAAATGGCTGAGAAGAGAGGAGTGACGATGGACCAACCACCAATTGCTTCTTTTATAATAGTAAAGATAATTCAACAAATACTTCAGAACTACAAGAGCTTTCTAGAAGAACTAGAGTTGTGAAAAAAAACTTAACATTAAGGTGAACTCATTCCAAACTAAATTTAATATTGTTATTCATAAGGATGGAATACTACATCATGTTATCATATTGTATATTCTCATATTTGCTAAATAGAAGATATTAGAATTAAGATGAAGGAGATGGAGGCTAGGACCAAAGTAACGGAGAGGCACAAGGAAGAGTATCATCACATTAGGTGCCAAAAGACATAAAAGAATAAAACTCATACGAATAGAGCCAACAAAAACAAACCCCATGTGGCTGGTGGGAGCACACAAAAAAAGGCTCCTGTGGATGAGAGGAAGAAAGCCCATGTGGTGGGAGAATAAAAGGGGGAACCAAATAATTTAATGTACAAGTTTTGGATAACATTTTCAAGCTCAATTCAGACCTTCCACAAGCCCAACCGAAATCAAATTCGGATTCAACTCAGAACTTAATTTAGATTCAGTTCGGGACAGCCCAATAAGTAGTTACTAAAAATACCATAATTTTCACAAACGGAGTTCGATTCAGGTGTTCTTGTACTCATTGGAAAGCTTATTGCAAAAGCTATGCAATGGATAAGGCCTTATCTTCAAATACGTAATGAATCATCTGCTATGACCGAAACAATATGACGGCTGTAAAATCTAATTTCCTTTTTGTGCGAGTTCGAGTCTAAAATAATATAGGGTTGACTTGTATTTAGTTTGGGGACCATATGAATATCCCATGTGGCTATATAAGTCTTGTATTTACAGCTTTTAGGGTCAGACGACCTTTGAGAAAAATCAATCTACTAAAGTTTGTTCAATTTCATTATTGCTACAGAAATTTCATAGAGAATTAGGAGTGTTCTTCAATCAAGATCGTTTAGTCTTTCCGCTGGGAATTGTCTGCATAATAGATCTTCGCTTGGTGGTCGGCGAAATCAATGTGAGCGTGTTTTGACAGATTAAAGAGTGTTCGTCCCTTGCACTGGCATTGGAGGATTATTGCGATTCATCAAGACTTCTACGAGTATCCATCCTATGTCAAGAAGATCGGGCGGCCCCATATCAACTTGGTATCAGAGCGTAGTTTACTCGGTAGGATCTTATCCTTTTACTTTTTAGTTCATTACTTTCTATCCTATAGTCTATATAGCCGAAAATTGCCTCAACAAAAAAATCCAAACTGTAGTTTCGCATATGTTATTTTCATGAGTTTTATTAAGTCTTAATCCATTAGAATGTTGTTTACGCGCTGATCATCGTGTCTTTTGCCTAGCTTAATCATTGCATACCAATTTTCTTAAAAATCCGCTAGTTGATATTTCAATTAGCATCCAAAAAAATAGATTAAATTTACTTTTTGAATTCTTGTTCTTGCTGTCCACATAAGATCTTTGTGCATCTTGAAAAAAATATAATATCCGAACATATCTGGGTTTTATTTTTTTTATTGATTCAGCCACAAGAAACCCTAGTTGTCACAAGTTTGCACCACAAAGAATCCCAGTCGGACACATTCAGACAGTCCGAAACTTGTGCATTTGAATTCTGAGCGTCTGTTGAGGTCTTCACTTAAATCCATTGACCCTTGAGACTAGTTTTTAATAATTGCTTTAGGGTCGTTTTATAATTATCTACACATTGCTGAACAACTTTGGACTTGTGCAAAATCAAGAAATAATTAAATCTAGTTCGGCCTTTGAGTAAAAAAAGGCAACCAATTAAAAAAAGAGAAGCCATGACTTGAGCATAAAAAAGAAAGAAAAGAAAGCATTGGCCGAATTTGGGTGAGTTAACCTTAGTCCATAAATTCAGATTGTGTATTTTATTTCTTTGAGCAATCTTGTGCCCTTAAATTCATATTATTGCAATTGGCTAGCGTCTCTCTTTGTACTTGATGCAAAATAAGCTAATATTTTTCGATTGTTTCCTTTAACTCATTCCTTTATTTGCATTGAGTCACATTGATCATTGCGTGTGCGTTCGTATACTTCACTTATATCTTTTGGATTAGCACATAGGTAAGAGTTTTCTAGCTTCGGATATTACTTAATTTTACAACAACTTGAAAATTAGATCGTGTAGAATAAACACTTCCTAACCAAACTCTACTAAATATCCTTTGCTGTGCAATTATGGGTCATTTTTAAATCCGCTTGATCATCACTTGCTATTGTAGTCACCACCAAATGTAAGTTTCTTTTGACCTCAATTCACTTTGAAAAGGTAAGAACTTTATTTGGTGAGAAAAAAGTAAGATAGAGTGAACTCCATATATCATATATATATTGTGGTATTTGTGTGTTCTTTGTGCCACTAATCATGACAGGTAGAGAGTATACCCCGGCAAGTCGTTTTCAATTCCAAACGTTGAGGGGGACTTTGCACAATAAGTTCGCCGCCACTTCTTCCACCTTGAAAGAGCAACTGAAGGTAGAGATCAATAATTCCGTGCAAGATATGCGCATTGAAATGAACCAACAAACGAATGTGCTACGCGCAAACATTGTGAATGACATTGTACGTACACTTCGACCACAACAAGAAGAAGATAGTTTCATTCCTTTGTATGGAAGTGAAGATCCAGAGGAAGATAATTTTATTCCTTTATATGGAAGTGAAGATCCAGAGAAGTATCTTGAGTGGGAATGGTAAATGAAGAAAATATTCAGATTTCAAAAGATTTCCAAAACCCAAGAGGTGATGCATGCCACTAGAGAATTTGAAGATTATTCTTATAGTTAGTGGCAACAACGATTTGGAAAAGAATTCATTAAATCTTCGTCAGACTTGAAGGCATTCATGAGGAGAGAATTTGTGACATCCTATTATGCGTGGGGATTCCTTCGTCATCTGGAGAGTATCACACAAGGGAGTAACTGTCAGACCCGGGTTTTACAAACCTGAATCTCTGTGATTTACCTGCATTATTCCCTGGATCAGTAGATAATACTTCACAGTTACACTGCTGGATCATCTCATACACGAGTCTTTTGATATTACAATAACTGGAGTAGAGTAGCTCCAGACAGTAGGCCATCAGGCCGAATAGTTCATTACATCCAAAGGAGTTCATTACAACCCAAAAGACAGCGGAAGAACCACAAAAGCGGAAGGCGCATTTCCCAACAGGCAGCGACTGGGGATTACCCCAGGTGAATGCAACTCTTAGCCAAGGCTACTAAGTGGGATTCACCTGGTATATAGAATGGTCGACTGACCCATGGGAAAAGGGACTACTCAAATTACGAAAACTACTCGTCGCCATGGTCTTCTTCACCTCCTTGGTCCTGATCCTCATAATACTCATAGTGTCCCTGCTGCTCCAATTCTGGAAGGGGGGAGAGCGAGAGTGAGCACTTGCAACTGTGCCCCGCAAGCCAACACACAAAATGCAGTGATATAGCATGCATGACTTGTCAACAAATGGCTGGGGTTTAATTTAGTTGCGTAAGGCAAGTTTCTCTAATACATAGTTAAAATCCTATGACCTAGCAGATTTATGATACTGCAAAAATTGTTGAAATTGTGCAATAACTATATTGTAGACGGTTCCATCCACCAATTACATGGCTCCATCCAACTATGCTAAGTTTTGGTTACTGGGCTATGTCCACCCTAATTAATCACTGGAGTACGTCTCCCTAGGAAAAATTCAACAAAGTAGGATACATCTCCCTACTAAGTTTTTGTTTCCCACCCACGAAAGTTTTGTAAATAGAACTAACTCAAGAAAGTTCCTATGTCCGCTCTTGACCATGAGCACGGATATTCGAATAGTTTTAGACTCTGCAGAGTTGCACATCTTTACCCACAAGAGATAACCCAATTGTTATATTCCACATGTTTTCTTAGACATGTAGATCAACCGGATTATCATATGACTTTTACAATGTATCTAGTAAAGGAATGCACTCGCTAAGGTTTCCGTCTACAGGAAGGCCATTTAGGCGCCAACTAGACCCCCTTTTGCGCCCACCTCTGTCCAATGACACGACCATCTCTAGAACGCTTTGCGTCCAGCGAGAAAAACCATGCTTTCCCTCGAAGTGCATTCATTTACTGGCGAGTACAAATTATTTAGTCATGCCTACACTTTGCCAGCTTGTGGTTGTACTGTTTTACATGGAGAGGTCAACACAGGATTAAGTCCTTAATTTGTCGAGACGGGCGTCCACAGCCCAATGTTACATCCACCAACCACTCTTACCATCCGCCCAGATAAGTAGGAAAGTTTGTAGGGTTTTGAGAAGCATAAGATAAGCTTTTGTACAATCTATCAATCATGTACCTCTCATGATTGCCTAAAAATAACTTAGTTGTTGAGAATGTATGTCAGGACATGCTAATGTCCTGAGATTGTATTGGACAAGCTTGGCAATTAATAATATAGCTTATCTTGAAATTATTTTTATTATTATTTAGCTAGGGCGACAATGGTAAGAGAAACAAAGGTTCCAAGGAATGGTTTTAGCTATGTAGTGCCAATAAGCAAGGTGGGTAAATAACTAATGAAAGCAGTAAACTATTGTACATAAAATATCGCATGCAATTTGAATAATTTTAAACAACATCATTAATTTAAAACATGGGAATTCAACATGGTCAAAGTGTTGACTCGCCTGGATCTTGTGCTGGTAACTCTGGTTGATCTTGCGAGGCGTCGAACGCTTGATCGGGATGTTCCTTGTAATCTACTTGCATGATAAAACCGGAAAAAGCAAATAGGCAAAAGACAATAAATACCAAAATATAATTCAAATAAACTTCAAATTGAACCAAACTTAGATTAACAGCAAGATTATGATTTGAGAAAAATTTAGAAATAAGTTTCATCCAAATCGGAGTTACGGTTAAAAAGTTATAGCCTTTCAAAGTTAAATTTCAGAGAAATTCCGAAAATTGAAAAGAGAGACATATTTACTCTCATTGACATGTGGGTCCCGCAGTTTGATTATTTTTGAAATAAAATTTTCTTATTTTAAATCAAGTGGGTGCATGACATGTGGGGCCCACGGGTTAACAAATTTGGGAAAATCAATAATTCTGCAGTAACTAACAAGTGGGTCCCGCAGCACAGGCACTGTTCAATGGGGCCCGCCTATCAGTGACTCCAGGTTTTAAAACAGGTTATCTTTTAATTAAAACGGGTGGGGTCCATATGTCATTCTCTCATTTCATTTAATTGGCCGAGGGGCCCACGAGTCAGTGGCTCATTATTCATTTTTAAACGTCATTAAGAAAAATCATTAGCAGTTAATGAAAACTTATTTAGTTAACCCGGTCGAAACAGGGGCGGCGGCTTCGGCCGTGAGAGCGGTGGTGAAAGCATCTAGGCCCCTAATTTAGTGTTTTGGTAATTAATGACAAATTACGAATATGGGACTAACATGTGTGTTAAGAATGTATAGCTAAGGTCACACATGTGCAAAAGTGAAGAACAAGCTACAAATAAAATTTGAAGCACAAGAGACATCAAGATTGAGGTACATAAACTTTTAGGGTCTCTTTTTCAATTTACCGGTCTTAGGAGAAAAGTTGGAAGACCGGATTATAGGTTAGATGCCGTACTATTAAGAGGGATCATTGAAAGTAGCTTGATAGCATGTTTGGGTGTACATTGGATCAATTTAGGATCATACATGCATTTGAAAATGTGTTTGAAAACTCACTGTGCTCTCTCAGGAAAATCGGTAGCACCGCACCCTCCAGCGGTACTACCGCAGTGCGGTAGTACCGGCGTATAAACAGCGGTACTACCGCACCACGGTAGTACCGATTTATCCGCGGTACCTTTTTTCCAGAAAGCATCTCCATGGGGACTTCACCTAAAATAAATCGGTAGTACCGGAATATGAACGGCGGTAGTACCGCACTGCGGTAGTACCGCATGGTACAGCGGTAGTACCGATTGTCGGAACGTTTTTTCCAGAAAGCTCCCAAAAAAGAACTTAGCTGAAAAGAAATCGGTAGTACCGATTTATGCATGGTGGTACATCCGCAGTGCGGTAGTACCGCACCTCCTTGCGGTAGTACCGCACTTTCAACGACGGTAATACCGCACTAAAATCCAACGGTTAGTTCTGACCGCCTGACATAGCCGTTACTGTTTGCTATAGTAATAAATCGGTAGTACCGCACTTTCAACGGCGGTAGTACCGATTTCCCTGATTTTTCAGGATTAATTTTATCCAACGGCTAGTTTTGGTTGGTGAGGCTATAAATACACCTCCACCTGCACTTGGGCAGGTTGCTGATGTTCATTGAACTCATTTGAGCCCTAGAGCATTCACTCCACTCTCTTTGCATACTTGAGCATTCATTTTGAGCTAGTGGAGAGATTTTCGAGTGCATTCAATTCTAGTTGATCCATTGTGCACTTGAGAGCCGTCAAGTGAAATCAAGGTCTATTCTCTTGGTGCTTGCCGACACCTAGATGGTGGGAAGATCGATTGCCGGTGATTTCTTCAAAGAAGCTTGTGAAGAAACCCGGGCAAGTTTGTGAGTGGTGTGGAGCTCGCCATCTCCGGAGCGGAGGAAGAGCTACCAAGAGTGATCGAGGTGTTTCGGCTTAATTCGTGGAGCCGGTCCGATTAGTTCGGGCTAACCTCAACGTGGATTAGTGGAAACCGGCAAGTTTCCGATACCACGGTAAAAACATCAAGTGTCTCCAAGATTGTCTCTTGTTTTTATATTAATTTATCTTGCTCATTATTGCTTATTGTCAATTGTCTAGATTATTTATCATTGTGTAGAATTGCTCATAGGTTAATTGATTGCTTAGTGTCATCTAGCCCTTAATTGTTAAATTTAGTAAAGAAATTTTTAAAACCTCCTATTCACCCCCCTCTAGTCGGTTATCCTTGATCCTACAGGTGGCGAGGCCATTTCGCCGACGGCGAGGAGAGACCGAGGCGGCGGTTGCTGTAGCAAAAGGAGTCTGCAGTGTCTCGGCAAGACACTGGCCGGGGCGGCGAGGACTCGAGTGGTGTCGAATAGTGCCGGCGGCGAGCAGGGCGGCGACGGAGCAGGGAGAAATGGACGGCGGCCAAAACGTCGACAAGAATGCAATTGAAGGCGGTGGGAGCATCTAGAGATCACTAGGAGCTCACCGAGACGCTCAGACAGGCTCGGGGTGGTGCGGTGAGGGCTGGCGACGGTGACGTGTGGCGGCGGAAGGGGGTGAACGGCGCGAAGAAAATGAGTGGGGGAGCCCTCAAATTGGTGCCGAGGATGAGCTCAGCAGGTCCTGGTAAAGCTCGGGCGAGGTGGAATCGAGCTCAAGTGGCCGGAGGCGACAGTGGCGTCGTGCGGCCAGAGTTGAAGAAGACGGGTCCACCGGCGAGCTGCGAAGCACAGAAGTTCGATTAAACGCTATGGAAGCACCGGGAGGAGTCAAGGAACAAGAGTAGAGGGTCGCAGGAGCTTGCGGAAGCTCGGAGGCTGCCGGCGACGAGGGCGTCCGAAGGCTTCGGTGGCGGCGCAAGAAAACGTGATGACAACGCTCGAGAGAAGGGGAAAACGCGAGGGAGGGAAGTGCGAGCTGGAATGAAGCGGGGAACTGCAATTTATAGTGCACAGGAGAAGAGAGAGTGCTGACGAGCATTCACTCGCGATTGAAGTCGGGTGCTCGAGTGCGGTACGACATGAGGCGAGGAGAGACGGGCGAGGCAACGCAGCGCGTCTCCTCGGCCTTCACTGTGCTGCAGCCGCGCGGTGAGGAGTAAAGGGCGGTGTTGGTGAGTGCGCTCGTACGGAGGAACTCAGGCGCTGCCATGGAGGAGGAGCTACTGCGAGAGAAGAAAGAAGTAGCTCGGCGTAGGCGCTTCAATGCAGGGGAGCTCGAGGCGGGACGGCGACGGTCGATGGCGACCTGGGTACGGCAAGGCGCTCCGGCCAGCAAAGCTAGGCATGGAGGGGCGAGTAGCTTGGCGTGGAGGGCGCACGAAGCCACGGAGAGAATGCCACGGGGAGGGCTAGAGCTTGAGGTAAAGGTGGGGAGGCGGGGTATGACGACGGCGTCGCCTAGCGCTCGCGCGGGAGAGGGCAAAACCAGCGGCGCCGAGTCGTCGGTTTTGCCGATAGAGAGAGAGAGGAGCGGCCAGGCGGGGGAGGAAGAAGGCAGGGGCTCGGGTGGGCCAGCTGGGCCGGGTCGGCCTACCCGAGAAGAGGATTTTGATTTTTAAAATTTTTCTGATTTGGGTAATTTCTTTGGAGATTTTTATAAAGACAAGGAAATAAGATTTTTGTGAGCTTCCAAAACCATAAATCTTCAAATAAAACCAAGAAAGAACACAAAAATTTCCAGGGCTAAAATCCAAATAAAGGTAAGGCGATTAAATAGTCGGAAGAATAAAATTGGGATGTTACAGATCCCTACCCCCTTAAATAAAATCTCGACCTCGAGATTTGCCTAGGTTGAGAAAAGGTGGGGAAACTCGGCCTTGAGCTGGTCTTTGTGTTCCCATGTAGCTTCTTTTTCGGTGTGGTTGTTCCACTATACCTTGCAAAGATGAAAAATCTTGCTCCTCGTTTGCTTCTCCATGGTGTCCAAAACCTTGATCGGATACTCTGGGTAAGTGAGGTCTTTCTGAATTTCCAAAGTTTCCAAAGGTGCTTGCTCTTCCGGAACTCGAAGGCATTTCTTGAGTTGCGAAACATGAAAAACATCATGTACTTCTGCCTGGCTTACAGGTAGGTCTAACTTGTAGGCGACTTCTCCGCATCTAGCAAGGATGGGGAAAGGGCCTATAAACCGTGGTGCTAGCTTTCCTTTTACTTTAAATCTTCGCATTCCTCGAAGGGGAGAAACCTTGAGGTAAATATGATCTCTGACTTGAAATGTGAGTTCACGCCGACGATTGTCAGCGTAACTCTTCTGCCTAGATTGAGCAGCTTGCAGACGGTCTTTAATCACCTTGACCTTCTCTTCTGCTTGTTTTAGGGTATCTGGTCCAAAGGTATGACCTTCACCAGTTTCTGACCAGTGCAAAGGAGTTCTACACTTTCGTCCATACAGAGCCTCAAAGGGTGACATTTTAAGACTCGACTGTTAACTATTATTATAAGAAAACTCTGCATACGGCAAGCTCTTCTCCCAATCTGAAGTCGATTCCAGGGCACCAGCTCGAAGCATGTCCTCTAGAATTTGATTTATCCTTTCCGTCTGTCCATCTGTTTGAGGGTGATAAGCAGTACTAAAACTTAGATGGGTCCCAAGTGGCTATATAAGCCTTGTATTCATAACTTTTAGGGTCAGACCATCTTTGAGAAAAAAATTTACTAAAGTTTATTCGAGTTCATCATTGCTGCCGAAATTTCAAAGAGAATTAGGAGTGTTCGTTAATCAAGATTGTTAAGCCTTTCCGTTGAAAATTGGATGCATGATAGATCTTCGCTTGGTAGTTAGCGAAATTAACACGAGAGTGTTTTGACGAATTAAAGAGTATTCGTCCCTTGCACTGGCATTGAAGGATCATTGCAATATATCAAGACTGTAGGATCGAAAATAGCAACAGAGTGGGGTGAATGGTGCCTCCAAAAATCACCCTAAAGTATCCACATACTTTGCTTCTCTGATAGCTATAGAAGCTATGAAGAAGAAGTAAATTTGCTCCCTAGAACCCGAAAGCGATTTTACCAAAAAAAAAAACATATGCACTGTATGCTCCGAACTGGCTTTACTGAAGACTGACAAGGTTAAAAGCAAATCTAAAAACAATGAATATTTTGCTTGACAGAGGCAAGAAAGGCACAGTAGAAAAACTTAATTAGAACTCATTGCCTTTTAACACCTGTGGCCGATAAAACAGAGAGCCAGTAGAAAATATGAAATTTGACCAAGAATAGAATCATCTCCACACATAAAAACCAACTCAAGAGTTGAGGAGACGACATGGATGATTGCATTGAGTGGAATGGTTACATTAAAAGTCTTACAACTATCTCATCTCACTACATGGTTCACTAAATAAGAAGAACGCACACATTGCCCACATACACAAACCAGCCGAGCAATAGCATTACTTCTACCCACACACACTGCTCGGCTTCTCACTTCTAATCTTCTCTGCTCAAGCAACAACAAAAACTGCACACACACAGCGCCAACCGAGCACACAAAACTCAAGTGCTTCTCCCCATTCGGCTCTAAGGGTATCTTTAATGGTGCTGAGTCAGCTGGCTATTTGCATGTACACATCACTATATATCCTATGTGAAGGAAAGAGAGTATGCAAAACACAAACAGCAAACTACTATTTCGTCTCTAGTCTATAACGCAAAACGAGGTAGGCTCTATAAATGACTGTGTGTGCATGTAAATATCAAATAGCTATCCTTATAGATAGTCCTTTGAATGCTAACTTTTAATGTGTACTCTATAGATGATATGAAATCCTTATAGATAATATTTAGTTAAGACCATTAAAAATGCCCTAACCAGATACACACGCACACACCGAGGAAATGTCCAGAGCCTGCCTTTTTAAAGAAGCACCGAACTGCACATATTGCTGCCCATACTGCTCGGCTCCATATAGTCTATAAGCCCATCTCCCAATTGCTAGCAGCCGCCCTAGCATTTTTTTCTGCTGCAAGCAGCCACACACAGACAAAGAGAGAGCCGAAAGCTGCAAATGCTGCTGCCTACTCTGCACTTATACTCCTACTGCACCCCAAACTGAAGCAAGAAGTTCAAGTACAGCTGCTGCCCCATTTACTTAAATAAATGCTGCTGTCCTCTTCCTCTGTCTTCTTGTCCAGTCCGAACAGCACCTCACATCCTTCCCTCTAACCGAAAACAGCAAGAACAAATACTGCACTTCCCCCTTGCTCACAGACCGAACCACAGACACAAAATGCTACTGCTGCCCCTCTTTTTGCTGCTATTGCTTGCAGACACATCCAGTCCAGCCGAACACCCTCTGCTGCTGCTGCTGCTCAAAAACTGCACCTACACGCAAACCAGAGGAGTAAAGAACCTGCACACAATACTCAAGTGCTGCAGTCTACCTCTACACACGCAGGCCAAAGGACTTGAAGCTACTGCCCCGCTGCACTTACTACTCCCTCAAACCAGCCGAGCAGCAGCTCTTCTTTTTCTGCGCCTCCACACTCTAGCTTCACATGCAGACCTATAAACACAGAGCTGCACACACACACAGACTACTATGTAAAGTGGCTGCCCTTTCACTTAAACTCCACACCAAACATCCACTAACCAGAGGAAACAAAACAATGCTGCACTTTTCTTTTCTTTTTTTATTAACTTTCGGACCACTCCGAAAGCTCAAGTGCTGCAACTGTTTTTCAGACCCCACACGCAGCCTTTCCGGAAACCTCCTCTTTTTTTACTATCCATGCCTCGTAACCACTGGAACTCACGTCGTCTTCGGCATTTCTCGACCGCTCTGATCTCGGTACTGCCTATGCCTACTTCGGTCATCCTGTGCCTCGCCACGACTCTACCTCGAAGTCCTGCAGCCATCACAGACAAGAAGAACATCACATATCATAGCACAGCTCGAAACAGTAAATACTCGAAACAAAACCAAACAAGAAATACCCAAATTGACTGATCGTGAATGACTAAGTCCAACCGAACCAGACTAGTCATGCACCGACTTGGCGCGAACCAACCTGATCAAACTCAAGCTTTCTATAACACGAGTCAATTACTCATCACAAACATGAGGACACCTCCACATGGTCTCTCAAAGACTCCCGCGAGTATCCAACCAACATCGAGAGGGTGGCGAGGTTGGCAAACACTTCACAGTTGATGCTGTGGGAGTTGCCCATGACGAGCATGACACAGCCATTGAGTGGGGAGCGGTGCCTGAGACGGCCAACGGGGAGGTGACGATTGGGGTGGGGAACTAGGGAGTGGGGAATGGGATTAGAGAATTAGGGATTTTGGTTGGTTTGGTTTGGTGGAGATTTGGGAACAGGGGAGCTAGGCTGGTGCCATCTGCCGTGTGGGCCTGCGTGGGGAGTTAGGCTGCATGCAGCCGGCTGGCCGAGAAAATTTAAACGGTGATAATTATTTGACCGAATGCAATTTCTTTTGGTGGGTAATGAAATGAGTGAAAAAATCGAAATTTCGCCGACATTGTTAACCCTGACTAGTACTAGTAAAAGGCTCACAAGATGTCGCAAGCTACAGTAGAAAAGAAAACCATTCGATCCTAGCTATAAAAGCTCTGCATAGTTGACAAGGCTTGTCTACTAGTCAGTTACCTATTTTCACCAAAAAATGATCAGTCACCTTTTAATTGTTTGGCTCAATTCAAGATTCGTGCCTTTGAGTCCTTGACCCCTCCTTACTCCATTCCTCAGCTGCCATCCCCACCCATCAGGAGTTCACCCCCTTGGTGCTTCCCTAGCACCGACGAGGCCCACCAACCTACATCTCCCTCCATCGCGGTCGCCTATGCTACCCACCACCTCTTCTGTCGCCTCCCCGTCACCTCCCTACTTCTGCACGTACTTGTCTCCAACGGCTTGCCTCCGCCGGATCCACCGCCTCCCACCACTAGTTTCGTCGACCGTGTTGAGGAATTGTTGAGGAATTGCCCACCGTCACCCCCTCCTTCGTCCCGAGACCAAGGCAATGCCACTGTCGTCTCACTGCACCGCCAACACCACCTCCCCCGCCTACCACTGAGTTGCCAATGCCACCTCTGTTCTCCGAGGTTTGGCCCTGCTGAACGTAAAACCTAACTTCGGTGAATTCGAACTCTAACTCGCCGCCGATATCGAAGATGTTGGCGTCACCGACACTGGGCAGAGAAGAACACAACGGCCCTCCTAACTACGAATCTCCATGCCAATCCAAAGATGAGAAAAATCGACTTAAATTTTAGCTGCCTGAGAACTAGCAATTCCGTAGTAGAAAATCAGCGTACTTCGATCGGAAAACATAGCTAATAAGTGCGCTTTCATCTCTAGTGTGAAGAGGGAGAGAATGATGGGCAAGATAAGACGGGTCGGGCCATCCCTAAGCACGGCGTGCGCAGCACGGAATCAGATGTGAATGGGAGGGGCCAACCTGGCATGGTCTTCTGGCGGGTCAAACAATGCGCTCGATCTCATAATTTTGCCCAACTGCTGAACCTTTTTTCTTAGAACCCAACTGTTGACTCAGCAAGACGAAATCTGGCTTTAGCTTTCATAATTCGGGCATGGGCCGACCTCAAGATGTTCGGATTGCGATTAAGTTAGATTGAAGCCCGCTAACTGCCCAACTGAAAAAAAAAATACACTAATGAGCTTCAGCACCTAGACGGCGGCCCGGCCGATCTCCACTGCCGGCTTTGCCGGTGATGCGCCTCCTCTGACGCCGTTGACGTAGACGAAGCTCGGTATGTCCTCCTCTGACGCATGATGACTCCTTTATATTATTGATCTCGCTGGACAGTCAAATCGAGGAGCATCACGACGTTTTCCTTCAACACACACACCGGCGTCCGGCGGGTCGATTGGCCGGCGAGCCCGCTGCCGGGCTCGGAGTCTCAGACACGAAGCTGGCTACAGGCCTGTGGTTAATAATGTCCTAGCTATTTTTCTTTTTGACACACGATGTACCAGCTATTGTTAATTACTCTTGTTGCGGTTAGGTCATCGATTGGGCAGATCAGGGACCTGGAGAACTACCGTGTCGTGACTCATTCTATAATCTTTGTTAGATCACATGCATGGCCCTACAGTGTTCTGGTGGTGATATAGGATCTACGTCAGTGATATAGGAACTTCACGACGAACAATCAAACATAACTTTGGAGGCATATAACTTACGAATCAATAACATCAATCACTGTCTTAATACAGTAGCCTACGACAAACGAATCCGTCTAATCACATCCATCGAGATAATATTAAAAGTAGTCTCAGTCCAATCCTCAAAAAGTAACGTATAGCATAAACCCGAGATAATATTGATTGTCTTGAAAATAATATGGCCTACCGAAAAGCTTACAAAATATATGAGGGCACAGCCCTTTGGTGGGTTCCCTAGTGATTCTGACCTAGAAATCTACTCGGACTCTCTATACTAACTGAGTAATTTCCTTCCTAATCTATCTCAACTAAAAAAAATTCTATGTACAACTCTTCCGACTGCTGGATGCAAAAATTCCAGACGGTGTCCACCATATAACTGCGCGTGGGCCCATCAAGTAGCAACCAAATCTTGCATGCACTGGTCGTACAATAGGAAACATGATCGGGCCTACCAAACAAAAGAAGACGACGAAGTTGATGTGCGACAATAGCGTGACCTGTCCACCGTGTACACTTCTCCATGTACGCATAGCATCAATCAAGAAAACAAAGCTGACTACGCATGACTCCGGCGGCGTTCGAAATAACGATGATTTCTAGTTTTTGACTGAAATTTTACTGTAACTAACTTATTTTTTACTGTAACTGAGTTAGTTTATTAGGCATAGTTAAATTTTAAAAAAATGTAAAAATAAAAGCGGCATGCTAATCTATCAGAGTTAATACAAAGAAATACGGGAAAAAATAAAACACAAAAAATCAAAAAAAAAAAAAAAAGAAAATGACAAAATAGTGCACAGTGTTTTGAACGCATGCACAATGTTTTGATCGCCCAACGCGGCAATCGAACGCCAACGTGAGCGGTGCCTGAATTCCCCATCACGTGGGTCCCACGTTGCATAGAGGACAAAACCACCTGGCCCGAGCTGATGGACGAATTTTATTGTTGTGGATAGAGGTGGGCATGGAACTGTGTTATGCTGGCATAGTCTAACTCTATTATGTTTTGCACTACTACAGAAAGCCTAATACTAGACGCCAAATCACAGACGGTTTGACAAAACCGTCTGTGACCGATAGTAACACAGACGGTTTTCATTTAGACACCGTCTGTGTTGATGGTGTCGGAGAAAACGAGTATCACAGACCGTTCTTACCAATGAACCGTCTATGATATTTCCGTATTACAGACAGTTCATTGGTAAGAACCGTCTGTGATAATCGGGAATATCACAGATGGTTTTTAACTAAAACCCGTCTGTGATAGTCAAGTATCACAGACGGTTTTTAATAAAACCGTCGTGCTATCGCGACGGTTTTTAACTACAAATCATCGTGATATTGACTATCACGCAGCGGGTTTTGTTTAAAACCGCTCGTGATAATGCTGCTATGTATTTATTGCGCCGCTCAGACCGCATCTGTCTTCATTTCGATCCAGATCTAGCCGGTGCTGCAGCTGGAGGCGGCAAGGCTTTTAGGCCATTTTTTTTGGTGGAAGGAGGCTTATTTGGCAGGAGATTCATTGAGTTCATAGTTGCCCTAGATATGGTTAGTAATGAAATTTGTTTTTGGTTGCAATATATATCAAAATAATTAGTTTGATCTAGCTAATTAATTTTCGTTGAACTGTTATATATATACTTTGAAGATCTAGCTAATTTAGATGTAGCTAGCCTCAATGCATGTGGTATATATGTAGTAATAATTAATTAAATTAATTTTAATACTAAGTTATTTTATATGTTCCTAATATAGGACCGAAACTGGATGTATACCGCAAACCGTGTGAGTGAAGAGTACATTAATGGTGTGTCTGCTTTTACAAGAGCTGCCAAGGAGGATATGTTGAATAAGGGGGTGGAATATATGTATTGTCCATGCACTGACTGCGAGAATTTAAAGATGTTTAAGAATCGAGAGCAGATTGAAACGCACTTGATTCGGAGGGGTTTCAAAAAAGGGTATACGTGTTGGACCAATTATGGCGAAGTCAATGATATGCCGCCGGATGACATCGCCGGTGAAGTCAATGATATGCCGTCGGATGACATCGCCGGTGAAGTCAATGATATGCTGCCGGATGATGATTGTGGTTCAGATTCGGATAAGCTGCACGATGACAATCTGGATCAGATGCTTCGTGATGTAGAAGAGAACTATGATGAGAGAGAGTATATTAAATTCCGAGGCTTGATGGAGGACTCAGAGAAACTTTTGTTCACATGCTGTAGGTCAAAGTACATGAAGTTGTCAACTGTGCTTGAACTGTTGAAATTGAAGGCAAGCAACGGTTGGTCCGACAAGAGTTTCACGGCGCTGCTAGGTCTTTTAGCGGACATGCTTCTGGAGGGAAATGAGTTACCTAAAACCACGTATAAAGCCAAGAAGGTTCTTTGTCCATTGGGAATAGAAGTAGAAATAATACATGCATGTCCGAACGACTGTATCCTGTACCGTAAAGAGTATGCAAATATGCATGTCTGTCCGGTGTGCAACGCATCCCGATACAAACGTAATAATCAATCAGATGATGATGGCGAGGGAACAGAGGTGAAGGGAGGACCTTCTGGAAAGGTGGCATGGTATCTTCCTATAATTCCCCGTTTGAAGTGGTTTTTTGCGAATCCAAAGGAGGCAAAACTACTGCGATGGCACTCGGAGGAGTGCAAGAAGGATGGAATGCTGAGACACTTTGCTGATTCCACCCAGTGGAGAAACATCGATAGGTGCTTTGCAGATTTCGGTGCAGAACCGATGAATATAAGGTTTGGATTGAGTACAGATGGAATGAATCCTTTCAGTAGCATGAGCAGCCGACATAGCACTTGGCCTGTGACTCTTTGCATCTATAACCTTCCTTCTTGGTTGTGTATGAAGCGAAAGTATATTTTGCTATTGATACTTATCTAAGGGCCAAAGCAATCTGGGAATGATATTGATGTGTATCTAGCGCCGTTGGTGGAAGATCTAAAAGTACTATGGGACGAAGGGGTACAGGTATGGGATGCATACAAACGAGAGAATTTCACTTTACGCTCGTTATTGTTCTGCACCATAAATGATTATCCTGCCCTTGCTAACCTATCGGGCCAGAGTACAAAAGGTGCCAAAGCTTGTACTCACTGCTTAGAAGGTGCCGAGAGTGTGTGGCTGAAACAATCACGTAAAACCGTGTACATGCGTCACCGTCGATTCTTTCGGAGGGCTCACCTATACCGCAAGATGAAGAAACAATTTGACGGAGAGAAGGAGGACGGTTCAGCTCCAAGGCATTTAAGCGGAAAAGTGGCTTATAATATGGTTAAGGATTTAGATGTTGTCCTCGGAAAGAGACGTAAATTGAGGGGTCGTGAGAAGAACATCTGGAAGAAGAGATCAATATTTTGGGACTTACCTTATTGGGAGTACTTAGATGTTCAACACTGCATCGACGTTATGCATGTAGAAAAGAATATGTGTGACAGCTTGATTGGTCTCTTACTGAACATTCGTGATAAAACAAAGGACGACGTTAACGCACGGCTTGACTTGGCTGATATGGACATCAGGCATGAGTTAGCACCGAGAACAACAGATAATGGACGAACGACCTTCCCTCTGTGTGTTACACTCTGTCCAAGGCTGAGAAAACAGAACTATGCCTGTGCTTGCATGGTGTCAAAGTTCCGTCTGGTTACTCGTGCAATGTGAAGAAACTTGTTTCGATGCAAGATTTGAAGTTAAATGGAATGAAGTCTCATGATTATCATGTGCTGATGACACAGATACTCCCTATTGCAATTCAGAATATTTTGCCGATCAAAGTCCGAGAGACAATCGACCTCGGCCGGAGGGCAGCATCGTCGAAGGTTATGCAAGCGAAGAGGTCATTGAGTTTTGTGTCGATTATATGGCTCATATTCAACCGATAGGTGTGCCTTAATCTCGTCATGAGGGGAGGCTCAAGGGTATCGGAACTATAGGAAGGAAAGCAATCACTCCAGATATGGACGCGTTGCGCAAGCCCATTTCACGGTCTTGCAACACATGACTGAAGTGGTCCCTTATGTCGACCAGCACAAGGATGTGCTTCGGCAACAGAATCCAGAGCGGCCGGATGTTTGGATCATGAGACAACACAGCAGTCGGTTCAACCAATGGTTGAAGGAGCAAATCGCTAGGAGCTCGTCAAGTGAGATGCTGACATGATTGGCAAAAGGGCCAACATTTACAGTTGTGACATGGTAAGGATATGACATAAATGGGTACACATTCTACACACACGCTCAGGATGTAAAGAGCATAAACCAGAATAGCGGTGTCCGCATAGATGCATTCAGTACTGATGGGGTGAGAAACTCGTACTATGGGTTCATAGAAGAGATTTGGGAGCTCGACTACGTGGTTTTCAAGATCCCCTTATTTCGCTGTCGTTGGGTGCATCTCCCACAGGTGAAGGTTGACAAGTACGGTGTTACTACCGTGGACCTCTAACGTGTCGGATACAAAGACGAACCATTCGTACTCGCCAACCAAGTTGTTCAAGTTTTCTATGTAACCGACCCGGCAAATAAGAAGCGCCATGTAGTTCTTCATGGAAAAAGGAGAATTGTCGGAGTAAAGAATGTAGTGGACGAGGAAGAATACAATCAATTTGACAAGTTACCTCCTTTTGGAAATAGCATAAGGGTCGACGACGAACAACGTGACGAAACTAGTTACGTACGAATTGATCATCATGAAGGATTAATTTTTAAAGGAAATAAGCAAGTGGAATGAGAATGGTGACATATATGTGGGAATTTGCATTAATGTATATAACAATGCATGTATGGGATGTATATGTGAATTGGCAATTAATGTATATAACAATGCATGCATGTGTGATATATTTGTGAATTTGCATTTATGTATAAGTGAAAATGTGTGATATATAGGTGAATTTTGAGAATGAGTCATACAAATGTATCTCTATGTTCATTGGGCTGCTGTAAAGAAATATATTGGGTTGTTGTAAAGAAATAACTACAGCTGGGCAAAGGCTTATTGAATGCTGGTTGTTGCAGTTACTACAGCCAGGCAAAGGCTTATTACAGACGGTTGTAAGTTTAAGACCGTCTGTGATAGTAATCACAAACGGTTCTAAGCTTAGAACCGCTCGTGATATTAAATATCACGAGCGGTTCTAAACTTCGAATCTATGCGTGATATATATTATATCACGAGCGGTTACGAGATCGGCAACCGTCTGTGATACCATATATATCACAGACGATTCTTATCTCAGAACCGTCTGTGATATGTATTATCACAGACGGTTCTAATATTAGAATCGTTTGTAATAAGCCTTCATATAAAACCCTCCGCTAGGGTTTTGCGTGTACACTGCCAGTTATTCGCAATACCAACACCCCGAGCCCCCGAGCCCGTCGCCGCCGCCGTCCCCCGAGCCCGTCGCCGTCCCCCGAGCCCGTGGCCGTCCTCGAGCCTATCGCCAGCCGCCTCCGTCGAGCCCCCGAGCGCGTCGCCGTCCCCGGAGCCCGTCGCCGGCCGCCTCCGTCCCCCCGAGCCCGTCACCGGCCGCCTCCGTCGAGCCCCCGAGCCCGTCGCCGTCCCCCGAGCCCGTCGCCAGCCGCCTCCGTCGAGCCGTCTCCAGTATGTATATGTATTTTTGTATGATCTGTTCTGTTGTGCAGTAAATTATATTCATGATCTGTTAGGAAAGAATAGGCACTTGTATATGTATATGTATGTTGCTTGTTAAATCTTACTTGTATATGCATATGCTTAAGATCTTATTGTTGTTAAATCTTACTGTTATGCATATGCATATGTATATATATGTTGCATGTTAAATCTTACTTGTATATGCATATGCTTAAGATCTTATTGTTGTTAAATCTTACTTATATATGCATATGCTTAAGATCTTATTGTTGTTAAATCTTACTGTTATGTATATGCATATGCATATGCATATGTATATGTATATGTATATGTATATGTATATGTATATGTATATGTATATGTATATGTATATGTATATGTATATGTATATATATATATTGCTTGTTAAATCTTACTTGTATATGCATATGCTTATGATCTTATTGTTGTTAAATCTTACTGTTATGCATATGCATATGTATATGTACATATATGTTGCTTGTTAAACCTTACTTGTATATGCATATGCTTAAGATATTATTGTTATTAAATCTTACTGTTATGCATATGTATATGTATATATATGCTGCTAATGAACTTAGATATGTATATGTATACTTGAATATATGTATACATATATTGGAATTAAATTTAAGCATGTGCTTATACCGCACTATTTACGTATATATGAGAAGGCCAACATGTCATCCGCGCATTCTTCAACATCATCGCTGGAAGCGTCCGCTCCAAAATCAACACGCAAAGCAAGAGGACTATCGAAAAAGCCCGAGGGCTGATTTACAATCACAGAGGTCGATAGATCTGGGACCCCTCTCATTCCTAACAAAGCAGCAAGGGCATTTCGAAGAACGATCGAATAGTTGCACGAGAACGAATTGAGATCACATTCGATTCGTGGAAGAGCGTGAGTGAGACTCAGAAACGTGAGTTGCTGACAGAGATTTTAGTATCGTTCGAGATCCCAGAAGAACACCACGACTTCGTGCAACGACATGCGTTGGCAGCGGCGTGCAAAGCTTGGAAGAACTTCAAGAGCGTGCTTGTCAAGGACTATGTGTAGAAGGATCTAACGCCCTTTCACAGGTATCCATTTCTGGAACCACAATGGGACGAGTTTAAGGCGATGAAGACGACCGAAGCTTTCAGAAGTGCAAGCGCGGCACACAAGGCCCTCCAGGCAAAAAACACACATCCCCATAAACTCGGCACAGCTGGATATGCGGGTAAAATCCCGCAGTGGAGGCAGGAGGACGAACAGGCAATCCTGCGGAACACCACCCCACCATTTGCCACGATCCTGGATGAGCGCGCTCGAAATTGGATCAGAGCGAGGTCATCTACCATGTCAACGGGGACATCTCCTTCTGGAACCCTGCAGACCAGGAAGTGTCCCAACGCCTGGTAAGATATCAAACTACGTAGCTTGTAATTACTCCACTACTTCCTTGAAAACTAAATGACATGTCAGGCTCTTGCAGGATGCACTGAGTGTCGAATCTACCCAGGGATCATTCTAGTCAATTAGAGAGAAAGATATACTCTCCACAGCACTGGGAAACAAGGAGCACCCGGGTCTTACGAGAGGCCTTGGGTTTTATATTCCTTGGAATCAAGGTTTCTCAGATAACCCCGAATTGTATCGGAGTAGGAAGAGAAACAAAGCCGAGCGTGACGCACGTCTACGAGAGGAGATCAAGGCATCTCTTAGAGAGGAGCTTACTGATTACGTCAGAAATGAGGTGCGAAGACAAACAGAAGAAAATCAGCAGCGCCGCGCTCACGTGCTAGCTGACCCCCAACCGTCGGAGTAGCTGCGCGTCCAATCCTACGACGGAATGCGAGAACAGATTTCCTGAGGACGACATCTTGCAAGCTACGAAGTGCAAGCTCTAAGTGAGATATGCCTCCGTTGCCTTGTGCGCTGCTTGGGGCCTTGCATATCCGTCCGGTGAAGGGGCCTTGGTGCACCGTGCACCTTTAGCTCTAGGCTTCGGAAAAGTGTCTGTAGATAGTGTACATGCCAATTTCGATGTCATCCAGCTACCGAAGCCCCCCAACGACGAGATCGTGACTCTAGGGCAAGCCATTGGAACCTTCATCCAGTGGCCCAAAAGTGACATCTGCCTGGAGGCTTCTTCACCGGTGGCAGGTTCACAAGAGCAAGACGAACCAGAGCGAGTTGCACTAGTGCCATCTCCACAAGGTCTACCTCCACCACCGCTATCTGCACCGGTGATGAGTCCACAGGAGCTATTCCCAGTGCAACAACTTCCACCGGTGCTACCTTTACAGTCGACCTACAGCCGAGATAGCAAGGACAGCCGAGGCAGCAAGGGCAAAGCAAAGAAGACCGATGATGATATCCCGTACCTGCCATTGGCCCGCAAATTCGTGCTTGGCGAGCCGATGGTCGACCTGGTGAAGCACCTCCCATTCCTATCGATGAGTTGCAGGACATTACACGAATGGTATATGGAACAATCCAATAATCCAGACAAAGAACGGTGCACAGGTCTCGCTGTCAAATTCACGCATCATCATTTCCAGCACGAATTTCAAGATGGTGTCTTCGTGGTGACCTTCGAGGATTTATTTGATCTTTTCACGCTCAACGCTCTCGACGCCTCACTCGTTCGATGCTGGACGCTGTAAGTGTGTACAATCACAGTCTCTGTTCATGTCATACCGATAAATGTCATCTATAATTTGTTGCTTTCGTGTGTATATATATAGACACATGGTGACTGAAGCTAGAAAATCCAAATCATCGGTTGGTTTCTTAGACCCACACTTGGTCGCTCGTTATACCATCAACGAGAATGCTGACATCGTCGAGAGGTACATTTCAGCATCACTGCTGGCTTATCGCGATAAGGAATATGTACTGATGCCCTACAATCAGGAGTTTCATTGGATTTTAATAGTAATTGTACCAAAATGGAACAAGGTAATATACCTTGATTCCCTAAGTAAGAATAAAATCGACTACACAGTTGTCGGCCAACTCATCGATAGGTAAGTACATTTTCTCCATACATACTTATATTTGTACTATTTCTTTCCTTCCGAATGACTAAGGTCAACTTTTTCGAATCACGTAGGGCGTTCACAACGTACGTTAAAATGGCACAGCTCTCGACGCAACGGGCCAAACCCCTGACACATCATCGAAACTTTAAGATATTCGCTAGTACATATTAATTAATCCTATGCAACAGTTGGTAGTATTAATGCCTCTTGAATTAACAAATTTTATTTTTTGTAGTGCCACCAGCAGCAGCCGGGCAACACGTGTGGATTCTACGTTTGCCACCATATGAGACTACTCCTCGATTCCTCGAAGATCACCAATTCCAATTCTAAGGTTTGTTAATATTCTCATAATTACTTCATACTTATCAAGTTATATATATACGCACATTGATATTCTTATCGACAGACTACGCCCATCCCGAAGACTGCATTGACATAGGCCAACTTTGAAGGAATTCTAGGAGAGTCCGCGTACTTTTTGGTGGCTCAAGTCCTAAAATCAAAGGGAGAGTTCCACAACCCACAATGATTTTTTATTGCTCTTATCACTCCGGAATCGAGGTCTCGCGAAAGAAATAGATCCATAATCAACGATTTGTCAGGCTGCACAAGCAATACTTGGATGGCAATCATGCACCATCCAAGTAATGCTTATGCAGCCTGACAAGTTCGTTGATTATGGATCTGTTTTTTTCGTGAGACCTCGATTCCGGAGTGATAGAGCAATAAAAAAATACAATGTTACCATCTAAGTGCAATGCAATGTAGATCTTTTGTAATTGTGTATTGTTAATGGATATTTTACTTCATTTCAATTAATTGATTTGCGAAATGGATATTTTATGTTTGTGAAATGAATTGAGATATGAATTGGATGTTATATGTTTCTGAAATGAATTGAGATATGAATTGGATGTTATATGTTTCTGAAATGAATTGAGATGTGAATTGTCTGTATGTGTACATGTTGATCTGCTTGTTTAGAGGGTATGGCTAGCATTTCCTGAGGCTAGCCAATAAACAGAAATAGATCTAGGGGTAGGAAAGAATATCACAGACGGTTTGTAACTACAGACCGTCTGTTCTAGCTAGCATCACAGACGGTTTGTAGTTACCAACCGTCTGTGATATATACTCCACAGACAGTTTGAAAACCGTCTGTGATAACCTTCGATTATCATTGACCCATAAAGTCAGACGGTTCAGAAAACTATCTGTGATGACGTTTTTGAACCGTCTGTGATAATGGTTTCTATAGTAGTGTTGGATCATGTCATGTTATGCTGGTTTGGCCCGATTATCCTACCGTACTATGTCGTGTCGGCCCACCTCATTTTTTGGGTAGACCCAGGCATGACCCAAAGCCTATCGTGCCGACGTTTGTGTCGTTCTAGCTCAAGCCCAACCCGATGTAACTATACATGATGAAGGCGGCAGCGACGATAGTGACGACGACCATCATCTTCATTCCTCTTATACCCGCCTCGTTAAAAATCTAGTTAAAATTTTTAAAAATCTAAGTATACATTATGCATAATCAACAACAAATTATAGTGGACTCACATCACAATTAAGATCTCATCAGTTGAATATTCATAAATTACCTTTTGCATCACTACTTTAGACAATCCTTGAACATGCTTTTACAGGATTTGAAGAGTTTCCTTTGTGCGAGTTGCATTACTGTGTTGAAGAAGAGTTTTTTTAAAATAATGAATGACATTTTCCATTTATATATATTATATTATATGTGTGTGTATGAGGAAATCAAATTATGTGATATTAGTCATCTTCAGAGACACGTAGCTTTAAATAATTAGCTATGTCCAAATAAAAGCATAAGACTCCATGACAGACATAGTCTGTGAGCAGGACAACGAGATGATAGTTAAAATGAGTAATAGAGAAGTAGTCCTTACATGTTCATTCCACTAAAACAGGATAACACTAAAAAATCAATAGAAAATATTTCATGAGCCACTACATATCTTCCGCTAAAGAGGAGAATGAATGGATACATAGGAAGGCTCTAGATGTTGCTGGTTTTGCTTGGGTCTGATGCGTGATCACCTTACCATGCATGTCTATGTGAACCATTTGATTAAGGATAGATCCAGTTGTATTATATGTACTAGTATACTACTCTTGTCATTTTTTTCATATATAGTACAATAATAGTATCAATACATCTGTGTACATGACCATATATTTCGTCGTACACTCGTGATCATCCTTGTTCTAGAGAGGGAAATCTTGCCCGATTACATGTGAATAAAACCCCTAATAAAGGTGGATATGTTTCTTGTTTATTGCCTGCAAGCATGTTCTGGGAATAAATCTCTGCCTGACAGGCAAATGAGCGTAGCCATGGGGAGCTTCACTTGTGCCTGCTTACCCACTAATGAGGACTGTCACGTGGGCCCATGTCTGAGAAAACAACAAAGGCATCAATCCAACCCCACATATTTTCCACCCTCCAGGCTGCCGCCACCAACCATTCCCCAATCCCTCGTTCTTTCTTCCTCTCCCTCTGGAGTCCATCTCCTCGGCTAGTCACCAGATCAGGTGCCACCATCCCTTTTCAACCCTCGCCCCTATACCTTCCCCTCCCTAGAATCCCACCGCCTGAGCTCCCCCTCCCCTTCGCCTTCCCTCCCCCACCGGGATCCCTACAGCCGCAGCTAGCGAGGATGTCCGAGGCCACCTTCAAGGATAGGGCAGCGTGTAGCTTGGCAACGAATGGCTGAGGAATGCGACGATTTGGTCATCGGTGGCACCCGAGGTGCATGCGGTAAGGAGGGAGAGGATGGCATGGAGGAAGAGCGGGCTCTATCTAGGTGGGGCTGGACATGGGCTGTGGGACGGGGCTGTGACTCGCTGCAACCGTGAGCCACCTCGGCTCACTGTAGCCGCGAGGCCGCCGAGCGTGATGAGCTCCTCTCTACGTGGCAGCCGGAGATTGAGAGACCATGTGGAGGTAACCTCGTGTGTGTGATGAGTAATTGACACGTGCTCTGGAAAGTTTGAGTTTGTCTCGGGTATTTAGTACTTAAATTAACTAATGCTTATATTTGGTTATACTGTTTTGAGCGGTGCTATGTGATGTGTTTTCTTGTCTATGATGGCTGCAGGACTTTGAGACGGAGTCGTGGCGAGGCACGGGGTGACTGGACTAGGCACAAGTGGTGCAGAGGTCAGAGCGGTCGGATGTGTTGAAGACAGCGAGGTTTCGAGGTGGTTGCGCGAAGCTTGGACGACAAGAAATGAGGAAGCTTCCAGAAGGTGCAGAAGTGGCATTTTGGTAAATACACAAGGTTGCACCAAAGGAAGTGGATTTAGTTAGGAGAGAATAGGTAAAGTGATGAGTTGGTGAGAGCTAATGGGTAAAGTGTGTTGTAAACCCATTAGTGGAGGCTATAAATAGAGATGGTGCTCCCTAGTGCAAGGATGTGAAAGGAGAGATGTGTGTGGTAGTTAGGGTTTTATTTGTTGTCTCTCTATGTGCACTTGAGTTGTATGGATGTTTAGGGCAGCACTTGTGTTCCTTCTTTTGGGTGTTCTTGAGTTGTGAGATGGGGTGAATTGATGTAATCATTCATCTTTTTAATCATTCATCTCCTTGACTCAATCTGAGAAGCCTTATGGATGAATTGTCTTGTTTTCTTCTTTTTATTTGTTGTCTCTAGTTCTTGCTATTTTCATTTTGGTTCTGAGTTGAGTTCTTGCGAAGGATAACCTCTCCTTGCTGCTCTGTGAGGGGATTTGCCTCAAGGTCATTTGATCAGATCATCCCAAGAGCATGTGTGTTTTCTTAATTCTCTCGTAGTTTGTATCATTCAGGGTGAGATGCTTTTGGTCAAGAGTGAAATTTCTGGTTTGCTTTTTAAGTTTTGATGCAAGTTTTGGTTGGGACTGCTCTTTGTCTACTGTTGTTTGATTTTATTGTTTAGCTCTGTTGGCTGGAGTTAGACAGCAGTAAATTGAGAGCTTTCTTGCTGCAGTTCTACTACTTTCGGTTTGTTCATCTCTCATTCCTCTCAGTTTGGTCTCTTAGATTTAGAGAACAGCTGCAGTTTGCTTTGGGTGCAGTCTATGTTGGTCTAGTGTAGTCCTTCTTTTCAGTTCTCCTTTTCTCTTTTTGGTTGTTAGCTGGTCTGTAGCTTTTTCAGTTCGGTCAGGCAGCATATCTTCTTTCAGTTTCCTGTAGTTCAGTCCAGTTTTAGCCTTGTTCGGTTTTTCTTGTTAGTGCAGTCCCCCTGTTCGGCTGGGTCTTGTGGAACTTTCGGCCAAATGTGCTGCAGAAATCAGTTCAGCCAATGCAGGTTCTTTGTGCTCCAGTCTTCTCTGATTGTTGTGTTTTCAGCTGCAGCTTCTCTTCTCCTTTTTATCTGCTTTTTAATCTTGCAACCTTCTTTGTTTTCTGTAGTTTGTGTGCAGTCGGATCTGCAGTAAGTTCAGTTTGACAGATTTCAGCTTTCTCCTTTCTCCAAGAAGAGCAGCAGTCAATCGATTTCTTGTCTCCAGTCTGCTCTTTTCTAGTCTGCAGCGTGTATTCTTTTTGGCCTTTTAAGTGTAGTCCAGTTTCTCTTTTCGGCGAGCTTCTGGTTTGTTCAGCAGTCTGTCATTTCAGGAAACCCGATTACTTTCCTTGATGTTGTGGTTTCTGTCCTCTAGCAGTTAGTTTCTCTCAGGCATCTCCTGTCAGACTTGATTTTCTTCTGTGGGCAGACCGACTTTTGTTCTTAGGGATTGTTAGTGTTTTCTATGGTACAAATGACTTGCGTTATGTTCTCTCCTGCATATCCAGTGATCATTTCTCTTCTTTCTTCATAGCTTCTATAACTATCAAAGCAGAAGAGTGTGCAAATACGTTGAGGCAGTTGCTGGTTCTCTGGCAGTCGAGTTTTTAGCTAGCTGCCCCCTGTTTGTTTACAGTTTTCTTACTTCGTAGCTCTCATAGCTATCGGAGAAGAAGTTGGTGTGAATTTCAGGGGCGATTTTTAAAGGTATCATTCACCCCTCCTCTATTGCCATTTCCGATCCTTTAGGAGTAGGTGGAGGAGCCTCAACAGCTGAAGGAGGCGGTAGCAGCCGCTGCCATGCCGGTCGTGCGTTCTATGCTACCCGTGTCATGGGCTCCAAGCACCTCCCCTTCTCGAGCAAGGTGTTAGACCTCATCCACTACGCGCGCTGCTGCGTCCCATGACATGTTGATGTTTAGTAGTTAGTAAACAGGCTGCTTGATCATTAGCTATGCGTTGCTCTTGCTACTTGCTTGATGGTTTGAGCCAGAGGAGGCAGTGCTACCGTGCTTGCTGGGCCATGCCCATGCCACCCGATGGGCCAGGTTTCTAGGACTGGCATGGCCCACCATTCGTGTCGTACCAACATGACCAGCTACGTGGCGTGCCCATGCTATACTTGGGCTGTGCCGAGCCTCGAGTTAGCCCAAAAAAGCCTGGCCCAACCCCATCTCTAGTTGTGGAGCTCATGTGAACATGTGGGCCCATAAGACGTACAAAACATTCAGCTTTCATATCTTTTGCAATAAGTTTGGAATATAGCAAATAATATATTCATTTTGATTAGCTTAGCGAGATCTTCACAATAGTACTATTTATTCTGACGTACAATACTTTTTTCTTTAGAGCCATCCAAATGTATTTTCACTTAGGCTTATACAGATCGACAATAGTTTTGCATAGTATTAAATAAAATAGTGCTAGCTTTGTATCTTCAAATATAATAATTAAAGATCCAATAGTAATAGAGTTCACCTCATAATATTTAATATGACTTAATAATTCTTTTCAGTTAAATAATATATGTACCACATCCAGATCGATTCTCAAATTATCTACAAAATTAACCAATGCAAATATGCATATTCTGTAAATCAAGTACACGTATTTCTTGGCTCGTGTGGACACGCAGTTACATATGCTTGTTTTATATTGTATCACCATAAGAGAGCATCTAAAATCTTATTCAAACTTAGAACCTTCTTGTGCAAAGCATCGATTGATATACGAGTCCTCGCCAAGCTCTGGCTTTAACCCAGGGGTGGATGCACATTAGCAATAGGAGGGCACAGGCTCCCAGGTTAATTTTAATTTTTATTGCTTAGAATTTAAGTTTACACAGTGTATGATCTCACGTACCAAAAACTACTAGCTCTACATGTCAAGGACTACATCTTATCTAAAAGAAAGAAGGCTTAAACACATTGAAAAACAGGAGAAGGAAAAGAAAAATATGCGGGATGTTGACAAAGCAAGACACTCTAAAAAAATATATGTAAGTTGAAGTTAGTACAACACAGCATATCAACCGACTGTAAAAAGAGAACAAAATAACAAGGGCTGCTTGAACAGATCAAGCATGGGCCACCAGCTGGTCTAGCCCAAGCCAACGCTAGCTCAAGGCCTAAGCCAGCACCAGCCCCAAGCCAACCAAGTAGCCTTAATAAATCAATTATTATTTACAAAGGGGGCGCTCAAGTTGGCATCGTGTCCATCGCTAGCGTTCAGCGACCGTGACCGTTTTACTGTAGTGACACTGTAGCGCTACAGTAAAAAAAATTTGGTTTTTTTGTTTTGTTTTTTTCCCGTATTCCTTTGTATCGTCCGCTCTAGATTAGCTTGAACGCCCCCAAAAGAGACCCTTATGATATTTGGAATATGACTACATATATTTTATATGGCTTAATCTTATACTAATTATTTTTAGGCCTTAACCAAATTGTTAACCTTCTTGTCAAGCAACTAATCAAGATTTAATTTTCATGTTTATATAAAACCTTATTCTATTTCCAAAATTGATTTTATTCTTATTTTTATATATAACTAAATTATATGGCATTATATCTTTATTTTAATTTTCCTAGTTATTTTGATTTCCTAAATTATTTTCTAATTAGAAAGGAACTAAAGAATGACATGGGGGGCTTATTGAATAGTGTTGGGCCTATTAGTCATATATGGAAAGAGGGAGTTGAAATAAAAATAGAATAGAGGAGGGCCTATAGGCAAAACAAGGTAGCTAACCGGGGAAGCTCCAGGCATGGTCTGCGCCGGTGAGGGGGACCACGACAGCGGCTGGGAAGTGCGAAAATGGGTTGCTTGGAGGGAGTAGATGCTAAGGGAGGTGGTGTCATAGGCTGGGGAGGAGTGATGGCGGCTTGACGACGTGCGGTGGCTGGGCGCATGGATGAAATGGTGCAGTGACGGAGGGGAGGGAAGTAGGGAGAAATGGCATGTGCAAAGGAATGAGTGAGGCATGGGGAACATACCGGGAGTGAAGAACTGTACTGTGATGGCCAGAACATGGGAAGGAAGTGGCCAGAACATGTCCAACAAAAGGTTTTTTGAAATTCAAAAAATTCATGAAGTCTTAAATTAGACGCAAATTTGGGCAGTTACAATGTTTCTTGCTGATTCCTTAGTGTATGCCTCTGATGTTAAACAACTCAAACATGTTAATAATAAAACCGATCAACTTAAGTCTACCAAACTTTCTTTATGCTTAGGAGCTGAGGACATGAATGCTAATGTTTTATCTTGCTCTAAGTGTGTTTTGCTAGATTTGAAGCTTAAAAGTGCCATGGATAAAATTGCTAAATTAACTAATGAGATGCTTCACTCTAGGACTCTCTGATGTTCAAAATGTCCTATGTTATATGTTGAAATTGATACATTAACTAGAACTCTAAATGATTTTAAAACTGTTTCTTTTAAAGAAGCATTAGGTTAGCGCTAAAGAAAAACATGCTCCATCTTTGCATCAAAGTAATCTGATCCTGTTGATTCCATTACATATGCATTTTGTGCTAAAATAGGTTAGGATCTTGTTGATATGTATAAGGCTTTTAGAGTTAAGTTGTATCAGTAGCTTAGAAAATTAAGACTGCATGTTGTGTTTCTTGTGAATCTCTTAAGCTTGAAGTTGCTATTCATAAGGAGAGATATGCTAGGGTGGTAAAGAAGAGTGAGTGTAGTTCATGTTTCATCGTAGCTAAGGAAAATGACTACCTTAAGAAAACCTTAGAATGATTCTCTAGTGGCAAAATAAACCTCAACATGATCCCAGACCAACCCAAGGTAAGTGTCAAGAATAGAGGTCTAGGTTTCAATGTCGTAGAGTATTCCAAGAAAAATCTATTTAAGGTAATAAGAGTTCGGAAGAGTGAACCAAGTAAGACTGTCTTCAAGTCTGCTGGCTTTCTACAATCTCCCTCTTGTGTAGTGGATACCTCTTCTTTAGCAGGTCAGACTCCTTATCAAGTACCAATGCATCTACTTTGGAAGTGATGGCCACTTGGTTCAGTGCTGCTTCAAGTGAGTCAAATAAGGGAAGAAGGATAGAGAGAAATCCTTGAGAGCTAGATGAGTGCTTGTAGCCCAAAGAAATCCTATTCAGGTCTAGATTTGTTGATGACTTCTTTGATGACTTTATGTCGGCCTCTCGCCCAGGCATAGGTTACAATGAGAGCAAGGCAGGTTCACAAGTGCCTACCAAATAGGGTGAGTGCTAGACTTTTTGTTAAACTTAGACAAGTATTTAGGAGGAGTTTGGTAGAGCTCTTATGGGAGTGTGTTCTCATGGTGTCCATACTTTGTTCGTTCTGTATCATATTCAACTTATGCTTCTACTAGTTCTACTTCTACACTTCATGTGTCTCGATACTAGATTCCCAAGTATTTTATAACTGACCCTAGTATTGAGACCTTGAGGTTTTCTATTTCTGTGATATAGGTTCGTCACGAGAACCTATGGCTAGTGGAATTCAAATGTTCTCGACACATGACTAAAAATTCAAGATTGTTTTCCTCCCTCACCCGAGCATCCGGAGATGAGTTGATGACATGTGGAGATGTTTCTACTAGGACTGTGATGGCCAAGGGTACAATTCATCTCAACGCCATCTTCATATTCAAGGATGTGGCTGTGGTAAGCAAGCTCAAGTATAATTTGCTTTTGGTCTCGCAATTAATTGATGATGGTCTCGAGGTGAGTATTACGAAGAGTACTTGTATAGCTCAAGATCAATCTAGGGATGTACTCTTTGGGATGTCTCATCTTGGTAGAATTTTTTGTGGAGATTTTGCTAAGTCTTGTCTTCTAGGCTTAAGTGTCTTATTGCTTTAGATTCTAGAGATCTTGTTTCCTCACACCATAAGCTTAGGCACATTGGTTTTGATAATGTAACATAGGTCAGTAGCGTGGATCTGATTAGGGAATTACCTAAACTTAAGGGTGAGAAGGATTTAGTTTGCTCTCCCTACTAGCATGGTAAGATGGTTACTACTTCATATCTACCTCTTACCATGGTCATGATAGATAACCTAGGTCAGCTCTTGTACATGGACACTGTAGGTTCTTCTAGAGTTTAGTTAGTAGGAGGAAAGTGGTATATACTAGTCATTATTGATGATTACACCAGATACTCTTGGGTTTACTTCCTAGCATCTAAAGATGAGGCATTTGGCCATTTTAGAGAGTTAGCCCTTAGACTATCATTTGATCTTTCAAGAGCCCTTAGGGTAATTAGGAGTGAAATTGGATAGAGTTAAGAACTCATCATTCTCTTCCTTCTGTACTGAGTATGATGTAGAGCATTACTTCTCCTCTCGAAGAGTTCCTTAGTAGAATGGTGTAGTTGAGATGAAGAATAGGACTTTAGTTAAGATAGCTAGGACTATGTTAGATGAGTATGCCACTTCTAGGAAGTATTGGGCTAAGGTTATCTCCAGTGCATTTTATGTATCTAATAGGGTATTCTTGAGAGCCTCATTGCTCAAGACTTTTATGACTTGAGGTTTGATCGTGGGCCTAGTGTGTCTCACTTTAGATTCTTTGGTTGTACGTGCTTTATTCTTAAACACGGCAACCTTAATAAGTTTGAATCTAGGTGTAACACCCTAGGATCCAGATTACCTCGGGATGCCACTAAACCACTCCACAAACTAGCCAATTTATAAGATAACATAAACTGGCAATAATTTTCTAAAGCATGATAAGATAAGCGGAAGCATACTAAAACAAAGGTAATGGAACACTATAAATAAAGAACCACCACTACCAATTTTAACTAATTAAAACGAACCACTGTCTAGCATTATTAATTTGAAACAAACATCAATGAGGGAATTAAAACCATTACTAGGACTCCACAATTATTACATCGTTAATCATAAGATGGTGTGCAATTGTGATGTGCTTCTCTACCCTTCCCATGCATGCTCAAAGATCACCTGTAAGGGGGAAAAAAGCAAGAGTGAGATAAAAATCTCAGCAAGTAAAATGTTTAACAAGCTAATTAAATTACAATAGTTTAATCTTCAACATTTAATTTCCATATTGACCTCAATTATAGCCTTAACCACCATTACTACCAACAACCACAAAACATTAGCAATTAGGTTTCGATTGCCTACTTCATAACCGCAACCACAACCGCTAACAACAGTTACCACAAAAGAAAATACTTTATGCCACAACCACATCCCCTACCATACCACAAGGGGGGAACCCCTATTCCACGACCACAGCCACGTTCCTCATACCACAAGGGACACTCATGAGCCCATACCACATAAAGTTAAGAAGTTACATTTGTTTGCAAATCAATCATCTACAACACATTGCATAACTATGCAAATGATACATCTACACTGAAAATGCATATGAATGCATATGATCCACTACACCATTACCCAACAAAGTAAGAGTGTGCATCGTATTACGGTAATGTACGATGCTATATCGGTACGGTCGCGGCTATAAACGGCGACATCCATAATGCAAATATCATGACATGTTATGAATGATATGATAATCATAATCTACAAGAGTTTAACCTCAAAGAACAACATCTTATTCATCATGAATTTAACCACAAAGGACAGCAACATATTCAACATGAATACCACCTCATAATCCACATATGATTCAATAAGGACATTACCACATAATCCACATTCGGTTCACCAAGATCAAAATCAATCGATCTATAGGGAATCTTACCACATAGACCACAATATATTCATCAAGAATGCTACCACCTCAACCATAAATATTCACTAAGAATACTACCACTTAGACCACAATATCCTCGTAAGGAACACTACCTCACAACCACTTTCATTTATTAAAAACTATACCACAAAACCACCAATATTTCATTAAGTCATAACCGATTGATTACTAAATTACTACCACATACACCACATTAAGGAAGCATTTAACCATGGCATAACATCTCAAATTAAGAGAATTAACTAGTGTGAATATAGAATGATTAACGAGTTAAATAGTAACACATCCGCTACGTTTACTTGCCTCTACCGTTGAAGCAAAGTAATCACGCGCGTTCAGGAGCAAAATCACCTGTCCAAAAGTACCTTTCAGCACAATACTACAGTAATGAAATCGCTACTTAAGAAGTAAAGATATCGCTAAACCCCAAAACCCCACAACATCTCTCTTCGCTTAACGGTGCTACACTCTGCCCTCTACAGCAGCGCTGCTTAATTCTTTTGTATCTTTAAAACTATTAAACCATTTACAGAGAGAGATATATTTTTAGAATCTACACTCATCTTTCAAGTAGGTCATTTATTTTTATTTTGTTGCTAACAAGGTGTAACTTAATGCGCAAAACAGAGGACGTTCTCTGTCCTAGCAATCTGGGTAGCCAGCTTCTAACGCACCCCAACCACAATATAAATCTCTAAAAATTATGATTTTTATACAGTAGTTAGATTACTGAATTCTCTACATTTTTCACAATTGATACCAAAAAGATAAAAATCATCTACTACTCCTAAACCACACTCGAACAACAATCTATCTCAGATTCCACCTCTGCCAGACAGCAGTCTTTCCGACCCTGCTACGCCTAAACCCCACAGCCAAAACATCTAAAAAAATGCAGGAGATATATCTTGACATCCTCTACAATTTACATTTTGGCCAGACCTGTAGGAAAAATCGTTTCGTAGGTCTAATCTGCACAAACAGCCACGCTGCACAGATTGAACTACACACAGACAGCAGGAATTCTCTAATCGGATAATTAAATTACTAATCTCCATCAATTCTCGTGCTAAGAACCCTAATTACAGCAAAACCAGAAGGATTTGGGATGAGGAGAAAATACCTAGGGGATCTCTTGGGATCTTCCTTCTTCCCTTCTCTTCTTCTTCCTCCCTTCCTTCTCTTCCTCTTCTTCTTCTTCTGCTTGCCTTCTCCTTTGCACCAATGGACAACAGCAAATGGGGGGAGATGGAGGCGCAATGGGGAAGAAAGAGGTGGCGGCTGGGGGGGGGGGAAGGGGTGGGGAAGGTGCCCTCAAAGACTTATATAGGGGGGAAGGGTGGCTTAGGGTTTGGGGGTGGGGGTGAGGCCACCTAAAAAGGATTCGTCCTCGTATCTAACTCCTCAACTCATGAGACAAAAGAACAATTAAGGAAAGAGCACCAAAGGATAGAGCATCCCAAGGATAGAATGTCCCAAAGGAACAACAACAACGGGTTCTTACTTGCCTAGAAGATCTCGAGTTCTTCTACATTTGAACTTCAAGCTTCCACGTCACCTCCCGCTTGAACTGATTCGTCAAGAGGGCCTCCACATACCTGGTGGCCCTCTTCCTTATGACCAACTCCGACGAGTCCACAACACGCACCGGTCGACGCCGAGCACCCGCAACTCTTCTACCGGCTCTGAGCGGCCAACAGGTCCTGTCGTTCTCACAAAATTTCCCGCCACAACTATTAAACCACTATCTAAATACCATCCTCCTTATTAAAATACTTTCCTCTTATTAAATATAATCGAGATAATATATTTTACCCATTCAAATGAATTTGACTGCGAATTCCACTCACAATATTCTACTTGAATAACAATCAAAATCTTTTACAAACAGAATCCAACTGAAAAAAAGAAAGGATTCTCTAGCGACACACTAGCAATCAACTTTCCTTCAAAGGACCATGACCAAAAACAAAGGATTCACCACAAAATCTTTTCCACTCTCCAAGTAGACAATTGGAGAAACAACACTACACAAGTCAAGAGTGAAAATCACTCGATAGACTAAAACAATCATTTTCTTTTCCTAACTGGAAAAGACTACGCCTCAACATAAAACAACTCAATTTGCAGATGACCTCTGCCATAAACACACAATTTAAATAAGAATCAAGAAAGCATTTTACTACTCAAGATATCATTAATTTTCCAATCCATTCCCTTTCAAAATTTAACTTTCTTGAACCAATGATTTCCAAATCATCGCCCAACACACCCTCTCATTTATCTCAAGTTGGCTACCTCCACAATAAGTTCAAACTGAGTACATCATCTACACCCTTGTAGATATACTCTACTGCGACCGCAAATCATACTCCAGCGCAGCCCTCGACCAACGGAATTATTTTGACAGATAATTCTTAATGCACCTCAATCTCTTAAGGATAACAACTCAAATTTCACATCACTCCCGCATATACTCCTTTACTGCATCTCAAAAATGCTATCCACGATCATCACACTATTGGAAAACTACTCTGATCTACTATTCCCACACAGAGACATTGGGCCTCTACGGTTCTAGCATAACAAAAGGTAAAGCTCAGACTCAGCTTTCAAAACTCCTACAACAACTCCCCATATAAAGATAGAAAAATTTTTAGGTGAAAAACCTACTATTCCACAATTTACACACACTCAATTGTTAACATTAATAAATCATTCGACTCAAAGACAATCATTCTATTTAAATCAAATCCTTCCCAAGGATTATCTTATGAAAATAATATATCATTCAATGTACCATAAACATCGTGATATTTAAGTTTTCCACAAAAACATCTACTAGACCACCACTATCCAGTTGCCATCACGCAACAAAGAAAACTTCGCAACTCAAATCGGTTACCCTTTTCTTAGAAGAAGAGATAAGAAGAATAAATTCTAGCACACAGAAAATCGCTATCATTCACAGTAGCCATAAGACCAAGAGAAAAAAATAAATAGCGATAAGGTTGGAGAACACAAGATGAGATCATCTGTTCCTCAAATACTCCTAGTACACTCTTTCTTTTAACAAAAAATAATTACTTTTTTATTACCACATCCCGTCAGTTCCGACAAAAGAGGCTTGAAGATCACAATACAAGGTTTAGTTTTAAAAAAACAATTAAAACGTTCAACACGTCGCTTTACTCAAAGCAATCTCGGCTACCACATAAACCATAAGGTCCAAAAAGATCCCAACCGCAAATCTCAAATCCTTTAATTTAAATAGTATCATGGAACTAACAAATTTCTTTATTTAAAACATTCAACACCACAATCACAACTACGTACTGTCAATTATATTAACAATAAGATAAAACATTCTTTACAAGAATAATCATATCCTCTTATCCCTTCATATTTTTTTTCAAAAGGAACACCATAAATCACTTCATCATGTTCTTATTATCTAAATAAGATTCCAACTACTTAACCTAGGAAAAACCTAGAGCATAAGCCACAATATTGAAAACAAACTCTTTAACAGATGATATTAGAACATGATAACCTCACAAACATGCTGGTATAAATCTCTTACTAGATTTCATACATTTAACTCTTACTGATGCTCAACTCTAATTTAGCAAAAATTAAATGCACTCTAGCCATTACTGTCAATAATTGATTATTATTTTTTATCATCGTAGCATTAATGATCCTATCTCTGTTTTGCAATTATAAAAACAATTATTAGCACAGATTCAATATTCCACCTTATGTTTCGAAATTACTTTATACATCAATAATACCAGCTTTATAAGATAAGATTTCACAAGTCAATACATCAATCTTCATCTATTTCTTTATACATGTTTCAACAATTTAACATAGCAAAACTTACATGAATTTAGCAGTTGTACATACCAATCAAGTATGTAAAGAGAGGACATATTAAAGGTTAATATTACTAAGGTAATATTTCAACACCTCCTTACTTAACTATCCTAAAATGGTTAGATTACTTACTTAAGACCAAATAATCTAATCTACCCAATAAGTTGAAAATTTAAACACCACAATAATCAAACCACCTTTTTTTTAATATTCCTCAATAACTGCATGAGTTCTAAACATGTATCAACAAATTTCTTAGCCACAATTCTTCAAGATACTACAGTAGGACAACATCATATTAATCAACATCACTTCTAAGGATATTGGTAGAAATTAATTATGCGCCACGCTAACTTCTTAACTTGATGGGTATGCGGGTAAAATTTCGTAGTGGAGGAAGGAGGACGAACCGGCAATCCTGCGGGACATCGCCCCGCCTTTTGCCATAATCCCGGATAAGCGCGCTCGAAATTGGATTAGAGCGAGATCATCTACCACGTCGTCGGGGGACATCTCCTTTCGAAACCCTGCAGACCAGGAAGTGTCCCACCGCTTGATAAGATATCGAACTACATAGTTTGTAATTACTCCACAACTTCGTAGGAAGTAAACTGACATATCGGGCTCTTGCAGGAAGCGCTGAGTGTAGAATCTTCCCAGGGATCATTCCAGGTAATTAGGGAGAAAGATATACTTTTCGTGGCCTTGGGAAACAAGGAGCACCCAGGTCGTATGAGAGGCCTTGGGCTTTATGTTCCTTGAAAACATGGTTTCTCATATGACTCTGAATTGCATTGAAGTGGGAAGAGAACCAAAGCCGAGTGTCAGGCACGGCTACGAGAGGAGATCAAGGCATCTCTTAGAGAGTAGCTGGTTGATTACGTCAGAGATAAGATACGAAGATATACAGAAAATCAGCAGGCCACCGCCGCCGCTCCTGTGCTAGCCAGCTCCCCCAACCGTCGAAGTAGCTACGCATCCAATCCTACGACGGAAAGCGATGCCAGATTTCCTATGGACGACATCGTGATAATAATTATTATCTCTGGAATGCTCGATCCGTTGATAGGCCTATTGGAGTAGCTAATTTTGTGTCGTTATGTAGGAGTCCACGAAGTGCAGGCTCCAAGTTGATAGGCCAATTTCGAGGTCTTCTCGCTACCGAAGCCCCTCAACGATGAGCTCATGACTCAAGGGCAAGCCATTGGAATATTCATCTAGTGGCCTAAAAGCGACATCTGCCTAGAGGCTTCTTCACTAATGGCAGATCCACAAGGGCAATCCGAACTAAAGCTACATGCACTGGTGCCATCTCCATAAGGCCTATCTCCACCACCGCTACCTGCACCGGTGCCATGTCCTCGGGTGCTATTCCTGGTGAAATAACTTACACCGGTGTTACCTTTACAGTCGACTACCATGAATTCAACCTACAGCCGAGGCAGCGGGGGAAAATCAAAGAAAACCGATGATGATATCCGATTCCTTCCATTGGCCCGTAAATTCGTGCTAGGCGAGCCACTGTGTAATATCTTGAACGTCGTTTTGGCGTCAGTTTTTAAATTAATTGCGGAGTCGCCCGGATTTTCGGTAAATCGTGGGAGGTGAAAATAAATTCTTCGGAATAGTCTAAAATAATAAAAGAGAATTAAAATAATTAATTAAGAGGTTTTGGGCTGTCCAGAGGGGTGGGCCAGCCACTTTGGGCCAGCTAGCCCAAACGGGGCCTGTACGCCCTCCCAAACCCTAGCACCCCCTTTATAAACCCCCTCCCTTGGCCCCTTCCCCCTTTTTCCCACCCACAAGCTGCCACCCACCCTCCTTCCCTGCGCCTCCTCTCTGCCCAAGTGCTGCTGCAAGGAGAAGAAGGAGAAGAAGGAAGAAGGGAAGAGGAAGGAGAGGAAGAGAGGGAATGAGAAGAAGGGAAGGAGAAGGAGAGGAAGAAGAGGGTGATCCCAATCCCCTAGGTAACTCTCCCTCACCCCAATCCCTCTGTTTTATACTGAATTTAGGGTTCTTAATCCAAGTTTTGTGGGGATTAGCATTTTAGAAACCCCCGATTAGAGAATCCCGGATGACTGTCTGCAGATCCAATCGTGTGGTGTTACTGTTCGTGCAGTTTAGACCCCTAATAAGATTTTTCCCAAGGTCTCCCCAAAAGGAAAAACGTAGAGGACGACGATACACATCTACTGCATTTTTTTTAGATTTTTTGGCCATGTAATTTAGACGTACCAGGGTCTAGAATCTCGCGGTCCATCAGGGTTACAGACAGGGACAGACCGCTGTTCAGATGAGAATTAGGGATAGTAGATGAATTTTATATTTTTGGCCACCATCGAGAAAGTTGTACATAATTTAGTAAGCTAGCTTTTGTATAAAAATCAAAATTTTTAGAGCCCTACTCTGTTGTTGGGAAGCATTTAAACCTGACTGTCCGGACAGACAGAACAAAGGATGTTCTCTATTTTGAGCATTTAGTTACACCATGCTAAGAACAAAATTAAAATATGTGATCTACATGAAAAGTGAAGGAAATGAGTAAGGAAACCAGAAATATATTCCCCTCTGCAAAAGGTTTAGTAATCTTAAAGATATAAAAATGTTAAGTAGTAGTGCTGCAGCGGGCAGAGTAGAGAACCGTTAAGCGGAGAGAATTGTTGTGGGGTTTTGGGATTTAGTATCGCCTTTACTTCTTAAGACGCGATTTTCTTGCTATAGCATTGTGCTAAGAGGTACTTTTGGACAGGTGGTTTTGCTCCTGAATGTACGTGATTGCTTCGCTTCAATGGTAGAGGCAAGTAAACGTAGTGGTTGTGCTACATGTTTAACTTGTTGATTATTCTACCTTCATAACTATTTATTCTCTTAATTTGAGGTGCTATGACATTGTTACATGTTTCCTCAATATGGTCCATGTGGTAGTATTTTAAGAACTCAACTGTTTATGATCTTGATGGTTTATTTGTGGGTATGTGAAATTGTTCTTGATTAAACAAATATAGTTATGGAGTAGTATTCTTTATGAACATATTGTGGTATAGGTGGTAATATTCTTAGTGAATATTTGTGGTTGTAGTGGTAGTATTCTTGATGAATATATTATGGTCTATGTGGTAGAATTCCCTATAGATCAATTGTTTATGATCTTGGTGAACCGAAAGTGGACTATATGGTAATGATCTTATAAAACACTTGCATTGTGCTTATTGAGACACATGTGGATTATGAGGAAGTATTCATGATCATTATGTTGTTGATCTTCGTGGTTAAATTTTTGTGGTTTATGATTATCATAATATTCATATCATGTCATGACATTTGCATTATGGATGTCGCCGCTTATAGCCGCGATCGTACCGGTACAACATCGTACATTGCTGTAGTACGATGCACACTCTTACCTTGGTGGGTAAGGGTGCAGTGGATCATATGCATTCATATGCATTGCATTGTGGAAAGATCATTTGCATACTTACGCAATGTAGTGTGGTAAAGTTATTTTGCAAACAAATGCAACTCCATAGTTGTAATGTGGAATTGGCTCATGTGAGTCATTTGTGGTATGAGGAATGTGGTTGTAGTCGTGGAAGGGGGTTCACCCCTTGTGGTATGATAGGGGTTGAGATTGTGGTACGAGATTTTTTTCTCTTGTGGTAACTGTTGATATCAGTTGTGGATGTGAGAAACAATAAAAATAGTGAGGTAAAACCTGTTAATGTTTTCCTATCATTGGTAGTGGTAGTGGTTGAGGATATAAAGTAGTCAATCAATATTCATTTGCTAATGTTTTATTATTGTTGGTAGAACATGTGGTTAAGGCTGTAATTATGGTCATTGTGGAAAATAAATATTAATACTTAACAATATTGTTGATTAATTAGCTTGTTAAACAGTTTGCTTGCTGAGATTTTTATCTCACTCTTGCTCTGCCCCCCTCTAGGTGATTCTCGAGCATACATGAAAAGGATAGAGCAGCACATCACTATCACACATCATATCATGATTAATGTTGTAATAGTTGTGTAATCTTAATCATGGATTTATTTCCCTTATTAATGTTTGTTTCAAGGTAATAATGCTAGACAGTAGTTCGTTTTAATTGGTTAAACCTTTTAGCAATTGTTCTCTAATTAATAGTGTTCCAATACCTTGTTTTAGTATGCTTCTGCTTAGCTTATCATGATTTAGAAATTGTTGTCAGTTTATGTTATCTTGTAAATTGGCTAGCGGTAGAGTGGTTTAGTGGCATCTCAGGGTAATGTGGGTCATGGCGTGTTACACACTGATTGTCCCAGCAGAGCACCTCCTAACCCTAGGACTTAGTTGCCAGAATTTACACTCTTGGTATATGAAACAGGCCAATAAGCCATAAGCAGAACGACACTCAGGTATCATTGTCAAATTCAGGCCGGATTATTTCCAGCATGAAGTTCATGATTGTACTTTCGCGGTGACCTTTAAAGATTTATTTGATTTTTTCACGCTCAACGCTCTCGACGCCTCACTCGTTCGATGCTGGACGCTGTAAGTGTGTACAATCACAGTCTCCGTTCATCTAATACTGATAAATGTCATATATAATTTATTGCTTTTGTGTGTATATATATAGACACATGGTGACTAAAGCTAGATCATCCAAATCACCAATTGGTTTCTTGGACCCACGCTTGGTCGCCATGGATACCATCAACGAGGATGCATCCTTCGTCAAGAGGTACATTACAACAGCACTGTTGTCTCACCGTGATAAGAAATTTGTACTTATGTCGTACAATCAGCAATTCCATTGGATTTTAATTGTAATTATACCAAAATGGAAGAAGGCAACATACCTTGACTCCCTAAGTAAGAACAAAACTGCGCTGTGCCCATCTCTACAATTGCGCTGCAATAGCCTGACCTTGCACGAACTCAAGGAGAGTGCACATTCTTTTTGGTGTCTAAAGTCATAAAATCAGATGGAGAGTTCCACAACGTAGAATGATTTTTTGTTTAGGATAAGATTGACATTAATTGTAATTGTGTATTTGTTAATGGATATTTTATTTCATTTCAACGAATTGATCTGCGAAATAGATGTTTTTGTTTGTGAAATGAATTGAGATGTGAATTAGATATATACATGTACATGTTGATCTGCTTGCTTCAAAGGGCATGGCTAGCATTTCCTGAGGCTAGCCAATAAACAAAAATAGATTTAGGGGGTAGAAAAGAATATCACAGATGGTTTTTAATTAAAAATCGTCTATGACAGTTGATAATCAGAGAAAATCGTCTGTGATTATCAACTATCATAGACGATTTTTAATTAAAAACCATCTGTGATATTTACATGGATGGCTTAGCCGTCTGTGATGACCTCGTATCATTACTGACCTATCAATTCAGACAACTCACGAACTATCTGTGATGACGTTTTCCAATCGTCTGTAAAACGGTAATCTGTACAAGTGGCGCGACCATAGTCCTTCCCAGACAAGACTTTGTACACCCCGACTGGGACACCTTCCACGTACGTCCCCGTCGGTCACCCAACCAGCTTCTTGTCTCCTTGGTCTTGTGATTTATGAATCCATCTAGCAAGCACACTTTATATTGTTGTACAGAATGCATATAAGGCACATAGATGTGTATATAGTAAGATGGACGCAGTTCCTGTGCAGTCGGTAGTGTGACCGCAGCTTAAGCTGTTGCACTACTGACAGCAGATCTAAATCGTGCGGCCAAATTGAACTTGTAGGAGGTCCGAATTGGACTTGAAAATCTTATCCGAAACTTGGGCTTTAAGTTCTTGGGTTTCTCCACTTCTGCTCTCCCACCGCATGGGCTTCTTTTCTCCTTAATCAACCGCATGGGTTGCTTGGCTTGCTCCTTTCCAACCGCATAGGCTTTAAGCTTCTTATTCTTCATGGGCTTGGTAGCAAATATAATTACCCTCCTCCTTGTGCTTCTTCATTGTTTTGGCCCCAGCTTCCCTCTCCTCCCTTGTGGTTCCAAAGTCTTCAAGTTATTCAAATATGATAATACACAATGTACTTGCATGAGGTAGCATCCAATTCTCATCAGTAACTAAAGAATACTCATTAAGAAACAAAAGCACATATTGATTTGGAAGCTTAGCTTTTGCTCTAGTCATTGGATCTTTTGGTACTTTATGAACAGTCTCCGGAACATCTTGATGCACACTTGGAGAGTTGAATAATGTGATAGTAGGGATGCCCTTATCAGGACCAACGTACATGCGCTTTTGCACTTGTATTAGCACCAATAGGAGAAGATGTGTATACGTTAGGGATGCCCTCATCACATACCCTTCAAAAGTACTAATGATTGAAAGATCATTACAGCAAAATAAGGATCTGTACCGACCTAGGGAAGAGGGGGAGGAAGTCCCGGGACCAGAATTCCTATACTTAAGTGCAATAGGAGCACTTATGTATTTAGCAAACAGTACTAGACTAGATATTGCATTTACCAAAAATTTACTAGCAAGATGTAGTGTAGAACCTACCAAAAGGCATTAGTAGGGAATAAAGAACATCTTTCGATACCTTTAATAAAGTAAATACCTTAAACAGTTCTACAGAAAGAACCAAGATCTGAATATAATTAAGCTTATGCAGATGCATGGTACAGTTATATCACAAACAGGCTATGTATTCCTATATGGTGGAACCACAATTTTATAGAAATCATCTAAGCAAAATCTTATATCGACTTCAACGAATCACTCAAAAATCATAGCACTATACAAAGCTGCACAAAAATGTGCTTGGCTTTAACAGATGATTCACCACATCCAATATCATGTGGACTGAACATCGTGCAAACTCCCACTATTTTCTATGAAGATAATGTAGTTTGTGTTGCACAAATACAGACGGATTACGTGAAGAGTCATCTCACAAAGCATATTAGCCATAAGTTTTTCTATACTTATGAATTGCAGAAGATGGACGAAATTAAGATATTGCATGCTAAGTTATATAAAAATCTCATAGATTTATTCAGTAAGTCACTTTTAGTATCTAATTTTAAAAGATGTAAATGTGTAATTGGAATAATGAGACTTAGAAAAGTGCAGAATTCAGGAGGAGATTCTTCTCGAGCTCGCTATTAAAACTTGATCACGAAGGTCGAGTACCCAAAAGATAAATCTTGTAGATTAAATGGAATTGGGTGAATTGTACTATTTTTTCCTTGACGACTTTTTCAAAAGTTTCTCGTCTAAGGTTTTTAATGAGACAATTCATGCAATACAACATAACATGTATCATGTATTTTTTCTCTAAATTTTTTCTACTGAGTTTTTATGGAGTTTTGATAAGACATGAACGTATCAGATGAGTGTCTAAGGGGAGTATTGGGAAACCTAGCCCTAGACCTGAGGACTTGGCCTATGATAGACACCTCACCACTCAGTCTATAAATAGATAGTCCCATCATTAATGTAATTTAAATGTGAACAGAGAAAGCAATAAAGTAAGAAATTCCCCTCTTATCTCTCTATATTTAATTTATTATTTTGTACTATTTTGTATTTGATTTATCTGTTTTACAAAGGAGAAATCGATCGGACTGAACTCATCAGCGACGGTTCCTCGACGGGCCCATGTAACTTGCGCTAGTTGCCGTTCGAGCGAGCATTCGCAGAATAGCCGAACCCTTGTCTTCGGTTTGGGCAGGGGCGCACGACCATAGGTCCTTCCCAGACAATAATTTGTATACCCCGACTGGGACACCTTCCACGTACGTCCCCGTCGGTCACCCAACCGGCTTCTTGCCTCCTTGGTCTTGTGATCTATGAATCCGTCTAGCATGCACACTTTATATTGCTGTACAGAATGCATATAAGGCACATAGATGTGTATATGGTAAGATGGACGCAGTTCCTGTGCAGTCGGTAGTGTGACCGCAGCTTAAGCAGTTGCACTACCGACAGCATGCAGATCTAAATCGGGCGGCCAAATTGAACACTTGGAACTGATTTTGGCCACCCGATTTGTATCCAGCGGTCAGCAGTTACTTTGGACTGATTTTGGCCACCCGATTTGGATCCGGCGGCCGGTGGTGCAACTGCTTCAGTCGCAGTCACGCTAACAACTGCACAGGAACTGCGTCCTTATTACCTGCACATCAAGCATGAGCTAGGAATACAGTAGAAAGGGCGGCAGAGAGGAAGAGGTAGAACAGCATGCATATACATGCTGCAGGAATTAATCATTGATGGAATAAACTGTTTAATGCGGCTGCTGCACACTCACGGTAGCCCTCAACCAGAGGTCCTTCCTCCTGGCGGTGATTCCCATAGATTCAGTCGTGTCCAGCTCGTTGGGAAGAATACCGTCCGGGAGACTCCAATCAAAATGGAACAGAAGGTTTGCAAGAGCTAGCTCGACGTTAGCGAGCCCAAGTGACATCCCAGGGCAAATACGTCGCCCAGCGCCAAACGGTGTGTACTCAAAGTCATTCCCCTTGAAATCTCTCGTGTCACACTCGAATCTTTCCGGATTAAACGTCTCTGGTTCTTCCCAGTGCTGCGGGTCCCTTGAGATAGCCCATGCATTCACGAGCACCATCGTCCCCTTGGGCACGTCATAGCCCATAACCTGGCATGTTTCTTGGCACTCCTTTGGTAACAACAGTGGTGCAGGAGTGTGCAGCCGTAAGGTCTCCTTGATGACCCAGTGGAGGTAGCTTAATTTGCTCAAGCCATCCTCCGTTACCTTCATTTCCCCCATGAAGGCTCCCCTTACCTCAGCTTGGTTCCTCATTAACTCTGTCATGGCCCATTGCAGTGTCGTTGCAACGGTTTGACTCCCAGCTGAAAAGAGATCCTACATTCACATTCGGTAAAGCCATTAGATATTAGAGACGATCATATGTATCGTTGTGTTCGAGTGAGGTAAATAGATGCAAGAACTTACAAAAACAACAGCTTTTATTGTGCCCATAGTAAGGGGGCTCTTATTTGAGCCTTGGCTTCGGACCCTTAGGCTATCAAGTCTTCCTGCAACGCTGCTTCCTCTTGTGTCCTTCTCTCTGTGTGCTCACGTATGACGCAACCCAAGAACGCGAACAAGCGCTCTTGACACGCCTCTGCCTGTGCTTGCCAGCTCAGGGCGCCTGCGAGCCACGATGACGGGAACAGGTCGGCTAGACTGAAACACCCCACCAATCGAATGGCCTCGTCACTATTACAGAAAAACTAATACCAGACGACAAATCACAGACGGTTTAACAAAACCGTCTGTGACCGATATTAACATAGACGATTTTAATTTGGACACCGTCTATGTTGATGGCGTCAGAGAAAATGAGTATCATAGACCGTTCTTACCAATGAACCGTTTGTGATATTTCAGTATCACAGACGGTTTTTATTTTTATTAAAAACCGTCTGTGATAATCTAAAATTATCACAGACGATTTTTTATTTAAAACCGTCTGTGATAAGCTGATTATCACAGACGGTTTGTATTACAAATCGCCTATCATAATCTTAGAATTATCACAGACGGTTTGTAATACAAAACCGTCTGTGATGTTTTCTGTCAGAGGTTAATATATAAGTATGTACACATTGCTTCTAATAACTTAACTACAGAACTAGTTAATATATAAGTACATATTGCTTCTAATAACTTACCTACAGAACTACCGAGACAAGAGATCATAAATTAAAGGCAAATTTATTACAAAAGTTGCACAGATAAAGAGATTCCCAGATTCTAATTTTCAGGGCTTCGTACGCTTCTTCTTCTACTTTGGGAGTTGGAGGATCAGCCGCTGAGTTCTCGAACGCCGTTAAGATTGTCCTTACCCTTAGCACTTCCTCCTCCAGCCTAGGCAAATGATCAGTAGCATAGCACATAATCTCGTAGAGAATATCATTATAAGATTCCTCAAAACCTGCCGTTTCTGCTTGATTGACAATGCTATCCATTAGTCTTTCCAATGCCATAAGAGCTTCTTCCGCTCTGTGCACATTGTTGAGAAGAACCAGGGTGAGGGCTGTTTCCCTTTCTTGAGCGGCAGCGAGATGCCTCCATCGACGACGGATGATCAGGTCGAGCTGCGGATGCAAGAAAGTTGGGGAAAGAGAGCAGGGCGTGTGCGGAGAAGCTGCTACAGATGTCAATTACTGGCCGCCTGTGTAAGGTTCCAGCCGAACAACTCTTGATGAATAAATGAGAGGAAGGAGATGATCACAATAATAGTAGAAGCCATATTGTACGTACGTTGCCTTGAGGATTAATTAGGCGCGCATATTTAACCTTTAGTAGAGATGGCTCATATACCAAACAATAATGATATAGACGGTTCGTATGCCAAACATTAATGATATATACGCTTCGTATAACGATAGTCGCTCTCCCGAGTCCCGAGCTATCACAGACGGTTTTATTTTGGCGACCGTCTGTGCTGAGTATCACAGACGGTTCTTACCAATGAACCGTCTGTGATAATCGAGAATATTACAGACGGTTTTTAACTAAAAACCATCTGTGATGGTTGATATCACAGACGGTTTTTGCTAAAAATCGTCTGTGATAATGCTGCTATATATTTATTGCGCCGCTCAGACCGTATCTATCTTCATTTCGATCCAGATCTAACCGGTGCTGCAACTGGAGACGGTAAGACTTTCAGGCCATTTTTTGGTGGAAGGAGGCTTATTTGGTAGAAGAGCTTTGAAGATTCATTGAGTTCTTGGTAGCCCTAGATATGGTTAGTAATAAGCTTATTTGTTTTTAGTTGCAATATCAAAATAAGTTTGATCTAGCTAATTAATTTTTGGTGAATTGTTATATATATACTTTGAAGATCTAGCTAATTTAGATTTAGCTAGCCTTAATGAATGTGGTATATATGTAGTAATAATTAATTAAATTAATTTTAATACTAAGTTGTTATATATGTGCATAATATAGGACCGAAGCTAGATGTATACCGCAAACCGTGTGAGTAAAGAGTACATTAATGGTATGTCTGCTTTTACAAGAGCTGCCGAGGAAGATATGTTGAATAAGGGGGTGGAATATATGTATTATCCATGCACTGACTGCGAGAATTTAAAGATGTTTAAGAATCAAGAGCAGATTGAATCGCACTTGATTCGGAGGGGTTTCAAAAAGGGGTATACGTGTTGAACCAGTCATGGCAAAGTCAATAATATGCCGCCGGATGACATCGTCGGTGAAGTCAATGATATGCCGCCGGATGACATCGCCAGTGAAGTCAATGATATGCTGCCGGATGATGATTGTGGTTCGGATTCGGATTCGGATAGACTGTACGATGACAATCTGGATCAGATGCTTTGTGATGTAGAAGAGAACTATGATGAGAGAGAGTATATTAAATTCTGAGGCTTGATAGAGGACTCAGAGAAACCTTTGTTCACGTACTGCAGGTCAAAGTACACGAAGTTGTCAGCTGTGCTTGAACTGTTAAAATTGAAGACAAGCAACGGTTGGTCTACCAAGAGTTTCATGGTGCTGCTAGGTCTTTTAGTGGATATGCTTCCGGAGGGAAATGAGTTGCCTAAAACCACGTATAAAACTAAGAAGGTTCTTTGTCCATTAGGAATGGAAGTAGAAATAATACATGCATGTCCGAACGACTGTATTCTGTACCGTAAAGAGTATGCAAACATGCATGTCTGTCTGGTGTGCAACACATCCCGATACAAATGTAATAATCAATCAGATGATGATGGCGAGGGAACAGAGGTGAAGAGAGGACCTCCTGGAAAGGTGGCATGGTATCTTCCTATAATTCCCCGTTTGAAGCAGTTTTCTGCGAATCCAAAGGAGGCAAAACTGCTGCGATGGCACTTGGAGGAGCGCAAGAAGGATGGAATGCTGAGACACCTTGCTGATTCCACCCAGTGGAGAAACATCGATAGGGCTTTGCAGATTTCGGTGCAGAATCGAGGAATATAAGGTTTGAATTGAGTACAGATGGAATAAATCCTTTTAGTAGCATGAGCAGCTGACATAGCACTTGGCCCATGACTCTTTGCATCTATAACCTCCTCCTTAGTTGTGTATGAAGCGAAAGTATATTTTGTTGTTGATACTTATCCAAGGGTCAAAGCAACCTGGGAATGATATTGATGTGTACTTAGCGCCGTTGGTGGAAGATCTAAAAGTACTGTGGGACGAAGGGGTACAGGTATGGGATGCATACAAACGAGAGAACTTCACTTTGTATTTCTTATTGTTCTGAACCATAAATGATTATCCTGCTCTTGCTAACCTGCCGGACTAGAGTACAAAAGGTGCCAAACCTTGTACTCACTACTTAGATGGTACCGAGAGTGTGTGGCTGAAATACTCACGCAAAATTGTGTACATACGTCAGCACCGATTCCTTCGGAAGGCTCATCCATACCGCAAGATGAAGAAACAATTTGACGAAGAGAAGAAGGACGGTTCAGCTCCAAAGCATTTAAGTGGAAAAAAGGCTTATAATATGGTTAAAGATTTAGATGTTGTCCTCGGAAAGAGACGTAAATTGAGGGGTCATGAGAAGAACATCTGGAAGAAGAGATCAATATTTTGAAACTTACCTTATTGGAAGTACCTAGATGTTCGACACTACATCGACGTCATGCACGTAGAAAAGAATGTATGTGACAGCTTGATTGGTCTCTTACTGAATATTCGTGATAAAACAAAGGATGGCGTCAACACACGGCTTGATTTGGCTGATATGGACATTAGGCGTGAGTTAGTACCAAGAACAACAGATAATAGACGAACGTACCTTTCCCCTGCGTGTTACACTCTGTCCAATGCCGAGAAAACAGAATTGTGCCTGTGCTTGCATGGTGTCAAAGTTCCGTCTGGTTACTCCGGCAACGCGAAGAAACTTATTTCGATGCAAAATTTGAAGTTAAATGGAATGAAGTCTCATGATTGTCATGTGCTGATGACACAGATGCTCCCTATTGCAATTTAGAATATTTTACCGATCAAAGTTCGAGAGACAATCATGAGACTATGTTATTTATTTAACACAATTGCTCAGAAGGTCATCGATCCCAAAGGACTAGATGCTCTGCAGGACGAGGTGGTGATGACTCAATGTCATCTTGAGATGTATTTTCCTTCTTCATTTTTTGATATCATGGTCCATCTCATTGTTCACGTTGTGTGGGAGATAAAAATGTGCGGGCCCGTATTCCTACGTAGCATGTACCTGTTTGAGAGGTTTATGGGAATTCTCAAGTCCTATGTACGGAATCGATCTCGGCCGGAGGGCAGTATCGTCGAAGGTTATACAAGCGAAGAGGTCATTGAGTTTTGTGTTGATTATATGGCTCAGATTCAATCGATAGGTGTGCCTCAATCTCGTCATGAGGAGAGGCTCCAGGGTATCGGAACTATCGGAAGGAAAGCAATCACTCCAGATATGGACGCGTATGTGCAAGCCCATTTCACGGTGTTGCAACACATGATTGAAGTGACCCCTTATGTCGACCAGCACAAGGATGTGCTTCGGCAACAGAATCCGGAGCGGTCGAATGTTTGGATCATGAGACAACACAACAGTCGGTTCAATCAATGGTTGAAGGAGCAAATCGCTAGGAGCTTGTCAAGTGAGATGCTGACATGGTTGGCAAAATGGTCAATATTTACAATTGTGATATGGCAAGGATATAACAGAAATGGGTACACATTCTACACACAGGTTCATGATGTAAAGAGCACTAACCAGAACAGCGATGTTCGCATAGATGCGTTCAGTACTGATGGGGTGAGAAACTCGTACTATGGGTTCATAGAAGAGATTTAGGAGCTCGACTACGTGGTTTTCAAGATCCCCTTATTTCGCTGTCGTTGGGTGCATCTCCTATAGGTTAAGGTTGATAAGTACGGTGTTACTACCGTGGACCTCCAACGTGTCGGGTACAAAGACGAACCATTCGTATTCGCCAACTAAGTTGTTTAAGTTTTCTATGTAACCGACCCGGCAAATAAGAAGCGCCATGTAGTTCTTGATGAAAAAAAGGAGAATTGTTGGAGTAGAGAATGTAGTGGACGAGGAAGAATACAATCAATTTTACGAGTTACCTTCTTTTGGAAATGGCATAAGGGTCGACGACGAACAACGTAACGAAACTAGTTACGTACGCATTGATCATCATGAAGGGTTAATTTTTAAAGGAAATAAGCAAGTGGAATGAGAATGGCGACATATATGTGGGCATTTGCATTAATGTATATAACAATGCATCTATGGGATGTATATGTGAATTGGCATTTATGTATATAACAATGCATGTGTGTGATATATTTGTGAATTTGTATTTATGTATAAGTGAAAATGTGTGATATATAGGTGAATTTTGAGAATGAGTCATACAAATGTATCTCTATGTTCATTGGGCTGTTGTAAAGAAATATACTGGGTTGTTGTAAAGAAATAACTACAGCTAGGCAAAGACTTATTGAATGCTGGTTGGTACAGTTATATTAATTGTTAGCTACAGCCGGGTAAAGGCTTATTATAGACGGTTGTAAGTTTAAAATCGTCTGTGATTATTATCACAGACGGTTCTAAGCTTAGAACCGTATGTGATAGTTAGTATCACAGACGGTTCTAAACTCAGAACTGTCTGTAATAAGCCTTTACATAAAACCCCCAGCTAGGGTTTTGAGCGTACACTGTCAGTTATTAGCAATACCAACCAAGACTTAGTCGCTCTCCTGATCCCCCGAGCCTGTCGCCGCCGCCGTCCCCCGAGCCCGTCGCTGGCCGCCTCCGATCCTCGAGCCCGTCACCGGCCGCCTTCGTCCCCCCGAGGCCGTCGCCGTTGTCGAGCTCGTCGCCAGCTGCCTCCGTCGAGCCCCCGAGCCAGTCGTCGTCCCCCGAGCCGGTCACCCTCCTCCTCTTTCGGGCTCGTCACCGGCCGCCTCCATCCCCCTGAGCCCGTCACCGTCCGCCTCCATCGACAGTCGAGCCCGTTGGCCGCCTCCGTCCACGCTCGAGCTCTTCTCACATCACCAGAATCCCCTCGGTGAGTCCATCTACAATTCTACGTATTGATCTTTTCTATTATAATCAATATTGTTCATATCAAATGAATGTTAGATTGATTATGGTGATCTTTTCTGTTGTCAGTAAGTTATATTCATGATCTGTTAGTTTCTTTTAATAGAAAATTTTGATTTAAGTTCAAGATCTAATATATAGTTGTCATATAATTGTTGCATAGCATTATGCTGATTTTAGATACATGATATTTATGTTGGGCATAAAATTTCTACTTGAATAACTTAAAATGTTTATATGTGTATATGTTGATTAAGTCATTTTTATACCTCTGGTATCATGTATGTTATTCTTGAACATATATTCTTGTTATTTCATAAATCTTATTGTTGTTAAATCTTACTGTTATGCATATGCATATGTATATGTATATATATGTTGCTAATGAACTTAGATATGTATATGTATACTTGAATATATGTATACATATATTAGAATTAAATTTAAGTATGTGCTTATATCGCACTATTTACGTATATGCTACATTGTGCTTACTTTTCATATATGAGAAGGCAACATGTCATCCGCGTATTCTTTAACATCATCGCCAGAAGCGTCCGCTCCAAAATCAACACGCAAAGCAAGATGACTATCGAAAAACTTGAGGGCTGATTTACCATCATAAAGGTCGATAGATCTGGGACCCCTCTCCTTCCTCACAAAGCAGCAAGGGTATTTCGAAGAACGATTGGAATAGTTGCACGATAATGAATTGAGATCACATTCGATTCGTGGAAGAGTGTGAGTGAGACTCGGAAATGTGAGCTGCTGACAGAGATTTTTGCATCATTCGAGATCCCAGAAGAACACCACGACTCCGTGCAACATCGTGCCTTGCTTGCAGCATGCAAAGCATGGAAGAACTTCAAGAGCGTGCTTGTCAAGAACTATGTGGAGAAGAATCTAACGCCCTTTGACAGGTATCCACTCCTGGAACCACAATGGGACGAGTTTAAGGCGATGAAGACGACCGAAACTTTCAGAAGTGCAAACGCGGCGCACAAGGCCCTCCAGGAAAAAAACACACATCTCCATAGACTCGGCACAGCTGGGTATGCGGGTAAAATCCCGCAGTGGAGGCAGGAGGACGAACAGGCAATCCTGTGGAACACCGTCCCGCCATTTGCCATGATCTCGGACGAGCGCGCTCGAAATTGGATTAGAGCGAGGTCATCTACCACGTCGTCGGGGGACATCACCTTCCGAACCTCGCACTGACCAGTGTCCCACCGCTCGTAAGATATCGAACTACGTAGCTTGTAATTACTCCACAACTTCCTTGAAAACTAAATGACATGTCGGGCTCTTGCAGGATACACTGAGTATTGAATATTCCCAGAGATCATTCCAGTCAATTAGGGAGAAAGATATACTCTCTGCAGCACTGGAAAACAAGGAGCACCCGGGTCGTACGAGAGGCCTTGGGTTTTATGTTCCTTGGAAATAAGGTTTCTTAGATAACTTTGAATTGTATCGGAGTAGGAAGAGAAACAAAGCCAAACGTGACGCACGGCTATGAGAGGAGATCAAGGCATCTCTTAGAGAGGAGCTTGCTGATTACGTCAGAGATGAGGTGCGAAGATAAACAGAAGAAAATCAGCAGGTCGCCACCGCTCCTGTGCTAGCCAGGCCCCCAACCATCGGAGTAGCTGCGCGTCCAATCCTACGACGGAAAGCGAGGGCAGATTTCCTGTGGACGACATCTTGGAAGCTACGAAGTGCAAGCTTCAAGTGAGATATGCCTCCGTTGCCTTGTGCGCTGCTTGGGGCCTGGCATATCCGTCCGGTGAAGGGGCCATGGTGCACCGTGCATCTTTAGCTCCAGGCTTCGAAAAAGTGACTGTGATGGTGTGCATGCCAATTTCGATGTCGTCCCTCTACTGAAGCTCCCCAACGACGAGATCGTGACTCTAGGGCAAGCCATTGGAACCTTCATCCAGTGGCCTAAAAGAGACATCTACCTGAAGGCTTCTTCACTGGTGGCAGGTCCACAAGGGCAATACGAACCAGAGCAACTTGCACTGGTGCTATCTCCACAAGATCTATCTCCGCCACCGCTACCTGCACTGGTGATGAGTCCACGGGAGCTATTCCCAGTGCAACAACTTCCACCGGTGCTACCTTTATATTCGACCTACAGCCGAGGTAGCAAGGACAGCCGAGGCAGTAAGGGCAATGCAAAGAAGACCGATGATGATTTCCCGTACCTGTCATTGACCCGCAAATTCGTGCTTGGCGAGCTGATGATCGACCCGGTGAAGCGCCTCCCATTACTACCAATTAGTTGCGACCAATTACATATTTGGTATATGGAACAATCCAATAAGCCAGAGGGAGAACGGTGCTCAGGTATCACTGTCAAATTCAGGCTGCATCATTTCCAACACGAATTTCAAGATGGTGTCTTCGTGGTGATCTTCGATGATTTATTTGATCTTTTCACGCTCAACACTCTCGACGCATCACTCGTTCAATGCTGGACACTGTAAGTGTGTACAATCACAGTCTCCGTTCATGTCATATCGATAAATGTCATACATAATTTGTTGTTTTCGTGTCTGTATATATAGACACATGGTGACTGAAGCTAGATCATCCAACTCACCGGTTGGTTTCTTGGACTCATACTTGGTCGCCAGTCATACCATCAACGAGAATGCTGGCTTCGTCGAGAGGTATATTGCAGCAGCACTGCTGGCTTACCGCGATAAGGAATATGTACTTATGCCCTACAATCAGGAGTTTCATTGGATTTTAATAGTAATTATACCAAAATAGAACTAGTTAATATACCTTGATTCCCTAAGTAAGAATAAAACCGACTACACATTTGTCGGTAAAGTAATCGATAGGTAAGTATATTTTCTCCATACATACCTATATTGTACTCTTTCTTTCCTTCCGAATGACTAAGGTCAATATTTTTGAATCATGTAGGGCGTTCGCGACATACGTTTGAATGGCAAAGCTCTCGACGCAACAGGCCAAAGCTCTGACACATGATCAAAACTTTAAAGTATTCACTAGTTTACATCTACTTGGCTATGTATGATCAGTTCTCGTCATGTGGGCATGCCAAATTGGTCAAAATTATTGGTTATAATTGGTTTTCGGGAAAATAGCTTTTGTATTAAGCTAGAAAAGCCTCAATGCATGTGGTATATATCTAATATACTAATTAATTAATTTAATATTTAATACTAAATTGTTACATATATACGTAATAGGACCAAAGCTGGTTGTATGCTGCGAACCGTATGAGTAAAGAGTACATTACTGGCGTGTCTGTTTTTATAAAAGCTGCCGAGATGGATATATTGAATAAGGGGTGGAATATATGTACTATCCATATATTGACTGCGAGAATCTAAAGATGTTTAAGAACCGAGCGTAGATTAAAGCACATTTAATTCGAAGGGGTTTTAAAAATGGTTATACATGTTGGATCAGGAAGGTAGTAATAATGACATCCTATAAATATCATATATAATTTGTTGCTTTTGTGTGTGCCCCAACTGTGACGAAGATCACCAACTCGGAGAATACTCAATGAGCAAAGTCACATGCTTTTTTTGTGAAGGACAGGATCATTGCCCAAAGGATTGCTCCATGAACATTTTACAGATCATGTCCCCACCTACGCTCCTCCCATCCCCCTATAAATACCCCTCGAGTACCGCACTACCCCGCCTCACCCCTTCCTCGCCTCCTCTTCCTCTCCCACTAGCAGTAGCACCCTCCCTCCCTGTCGTCATTGTCCTTGGCATCCTTGTGTCCATGCGACCGCCTTCCACCTTTTGCTGTCGAAGAAGCCCATCGGGACACCAAGATCACTGGAGCCCCAAGCTCAACCGTCACCTCTCTCCGTCGACAACCATCTTTGGTTAGCCTCGTCCTCCATGCCAAGGTGAAGCAAATTGCCCATGCCCTCCTCTCCCTCTTTCTCCCCTCGGCCATCCTCGCCATAGCCTCTATCACCGGCGTCCCTTGGTCCTCGTGCTTGGCCACCGACCGATGAGCCACCTCAAACCGCAAAGCACCAAATGGCATGCCACCTCAGTGCACATGTCTACATTGAAGCCAAGTGTCACCACGCAATGCGCCACACCAGTGGCCAATAGCCACATCACCCTCGTAAGCCATGTGACAGACATGTGTCCACCACATGGCCGCCATACCATTACGCTAAGTCAACAGCCATGCGGATGACATGTGTATGCCACGCCAGCACACAACCCATCCAATGCCATATCATTAGACACGTCAACGCCATGTGGCCTGCCACGTCAGCACCGCGACCCCTCTTGTGCCATGTGTCTACCACCTGGCAGCCACGTCAGCAAATTCAGTCCAGTCAATTGCCACGCCACCCCGCCCTCGCCACCTTAGCCTCCCTTTTGTCCATGGACTTGTCCACATGAGTCCCACATGAGTCGGGCCCACTTGTTAGCCTTAAGACCAAAAAGTCAAAGCCAAGGCTGACGTCAACATGATATCACAAACCAAATTTTCTTTAGAAATTTAATTCAGCCAAAAATATGCATTCCTTGCTGACATCATAATTCTCTTTTTATTTAGAAAAATAATTCTAGAAATTCCTTTTTATCAATTTCTTTAGGGTTTAAACTTCTGGAGCTTGTTCTTCTTCATCCTAGCTCTAATTGAACCCGTTCAAATTTTTGAATACTTAAAAAATTCCAGTATATCCTTTTCTGCCCTCCATTTCAATTTTTTGAGTTTATTTGAATTTGATGGGTTATTTTCGTGTGTAGATTGTGATGATTCGGAAGAGTTTTACTTTGATGATTTGCATCAATCCGCGGAGCAAGGCAAGTTACACACCTTGACCATATTGACCCCAGTTGCAAATAAAATTACGTTGATTTAAATTATTCTGCATGCATGTTTTTATTCAACGTATTTCAATTTAGATTTTAAATTAGTTATTGCCTACTTGTTAATTCCTCCATTGATATTGTTTCCCTGATACCTTATCACCCTAGAGTAAAACTCTAGTTAACACTGGTATGACTAAAGAATTTTGTAGCAAATACTTGCACTTGTATAGTTATAGCTTTAGGCTTGAGATAACTTTTTCACATAAAATGATAAGTTTTTAAAATGTATTCTTGATTTTCGTGAGTTAAGAAAGTCTATGCAATATTTTAAAATAAAATATAAAAATTGGTTTAGACTTAGGCAAATGGTTAGGTGGTAGGTGCTTTCTAGCATACATTGTTGCTCGGTGGCTCAACGTAGGTGCTAGACACAAGGGGTATGTAGGAAGTGCCTAAGTCAATTAAGAACTAGTCTATAAGCTATTGCTACAAAGCCCTATCCTACTACTATAAGGCTGGTATGAGATAGTCCTGACTGACTAATTTATAGGTCCCAACCTGAGTGTCACTATAGATTGAATGTGAGTATGGTGTAAGCCATGAGAAGTCTTACACATCACAGGAGGGTGTTCCAATCTGGTGGATTTTTTATTGGGGTGAAATCTTAGTGGAGGCGTAGTTAGGTTGATGGCTTTGCATTGTAAAGGCCTTGTCATAATCTCTTTGCCGTGTACCAAGGAAGTGTGCTAATCGTGTGGCGATATGAGTAGATCATATCTTGTGGATAAAGTTGTACCACCTCTGTAGAGTGTATAAACTATCCTAGATAGCTGTGCTCACAAATATGGGCATGTCGAGTAATATTTTTCATAGACTAGACTATATTTTTCAAAATGGTTTGTAAAAGCCTAATGGATGGATGGAATCCATATGAGATCTTTTGAAAAAGATGGTCCATATGGGATGCCCGTAGTTAGGTTTGTGTTTGCACCAACGATATTATTTTGCTTAAATTACTATTTTTAATTACTATATTAAATTCAGTAATTATTAATCTATTTACTGTAATTCCTTAAATTCTACTTTACCCTCAATTAACCCTATATGCCCTCACTTGTCAGCCTTGCATTATTATTATATTTTTCGTGTAACTTGTGGAGTACAACTTTATACTCACCCTTGCTATCTCTACTCACAGGAGAACTGCATTGACTATGGTGAGGACCAGGACAAGTAGGCCGCATCTTACTGGCGTTTGCCTGTGAGCATCTTGTTGGGCTTCTTCCACCTCAGTATTTATCTTTTGCTGCTAATATTTAACTTTGACCTATGGGCTATTGATGTAAACTTTAGCCATCAGACCCATACTTAGCTAATAAAATAAATATCATTATGGTTATTGCTCTGGGGTCTGATAAAGAATCTCTAGATGGGAGAAACCCAGTTGATGGATGAGTTCATCGGCAAGTTGATTTCACTGTACAATCAGATTATCTCTCTTGGTGAAAAGATAGAGAAATCTATGGCAATGAAGAAATACCAGCACGTACTACTAAAAAAGTACATACCTATTATCACCATGCTTATGTACTCCTCCGATCTACAGAAAAAGTAGATCGAGAAGATCATCGGCTCCCTCAAGACATATGAGGAGCTACTGAAAGGGTTTCAGTTTCATAAGGAACAATCATTATGTTAAAGGGAGATGCAAGAAGTGATGGCAAGCAAGTTCATAAGGAACCATCAACGAGGGACGGTCATGTCATGGCTCATCAAGCATCCACAAGCGTGGTCGAGGTGGGATCTTGTGATAAGTCACATAACAAGTGTTTTGATTGTGACAAACTGAGTCACTACGTGTCGGAGTGCCGCAACCACATAAACTGCTTCAACTGTGATAAGTACGAGCACTACATTTTAGATTGCCAAAGCAAAAATAAGAACAAGGAGGAAAACCTCACCTGAGGCCGATGAGGATGACAAGCATCACACCCACTAGAGCTAGTTCACATGGATCTATGTGGCCTGATAACACACCACACTAATGTGGGTAATCAATATTTCTTTCTTTTGATGGATAATTATTGCAAGGCGATGTGGGTGTACATGCTGAAGAAGGGAGATGCAAAAGCTACATTCCATAAATTTATGGCGCGGGTGGAGAACGAATCTGATCACAATGTAAAGGCCATCAAATCAGACCATGGAGGGGAGTTCTTGTCCAAGGAATTTAGGCAATATATGAAGCGAAGGGGATCAAGCGCTACCTCACAGCTCCGTACTCAGCACGACAAAATAGAGCTGTAGAGCAGCGGAATCGCATGGTGATGGCAATGGCATGTAGTCTTTTGAAGACCAAGTCTCTCCCAGGAAGATCTTAGGGTGAAACAGTATGACATTGTCTTTGAAGAAGATAGAGGAGTGGACCTGGGAAACAAGGTACGGAATAATACAAACAAAGTCGGTTTTCTTTTTCTGTGTTAGGCGAAGAAGTAGGGGGTATCCGCTGGCCAAGGAGATGGCAGACCCCATTAGGGTATCTCTAATGTATAAGACCCAGGTTGGTCTTAAGGTATGGTGACATGGTTTATTGCAATCTGCTACAATGTATAAGGTCTTTGTGGGTACTAAGATGAGGCCCACATCCTAATAAAAAAACTGGCCTTTGCCTTATGGTGGGGGGAGAGAGAACACATGATTCAATAAAAAATTATGTTTTAATGCTTATGGCCAGGTCTTTAGCTTGAGAGCTGGTCTTAAGCCTTTTTTGTTTATAGCCTTTTTAAGACCAACCCTGTAATGTATAAGGTTGATCTTAAGATGACTTAAGACCCCCTTTTTCATATACTACAGATACCCTTAGCATGCAGTCGGCACACAAGGTGGTGGGCCCATGCGCACGGTGCGCATGCAGCTGACGCGGGCGGATGCTTGCATGCAGGCGAGGAGCATAGTAGCTCTGCTGGGTCCCCCATGCATGTAGATGGAACTGAGGGCAGTGGCTTGGCTAGGGAAGAAGGCGGGCCTCACACGCGCCTTGCACCTGCATCTGCCTCGGGTGGTCAAGGCACCGACCCCCACACACATGTTGGGAGGTATCGCACGCATCCAGCCGACGTAGGAGGTCCAAGCGGGTCCTGCATGCTGGGCATTGCTGCAGACTCTAGTTCCAACGCGCAAACGTCAGGTGGGTCTCAGAGATAATCGTCACACGCGCATGCTGGCACAGAAGGCAAGGCAGGTCCAAGCGGGTCCCATCGGCAGTAGGGGTTGTTGGCGTTTGCTCCCATGGCCAGGGCCCATCTGAACTAGGCACTTTATTTCATGAGGAAGAGGCTCCAGTAGGAGCTATTCCAGAGAAGATTCTAAGCTCAGAAGCTTGTCTGAGATTTATGATCTGATTAATCCCATTAAAATAGAAGAGGAGGCGTATTTCGGGGTCAACAAAAGAACCTAAAAATTTCGAGAAAACTAATCAGAACTTACAGTGGCAGCGAGCCATGCAAAAAGAGATCAACTCCATTATCGACAATGATACCTGGAAACTTGTAGATCTGCTAAGCGATTTTTGGACTATTAGGTTAAACTAGGTGTACAAGGTAAAAAAATCACAGTGGTACTATTGTGAAGTATAAAGCACGGCTTATGGTGAATCGGTATGTATAGAAGCAAAGAGTGGATTTTGAGGAGGTGTTGGCTCTAGTTGCTCAGTTGGACTTCTCACTGCTTTAGTGGCTCATCAAGGGTGGCAAATATACCATATAGATGTTAAATCGGCGTTTATTAACAGTGAATTGGAGAAGGAAGTATATGTTGTATAGCCACCTGGTTTCATTGATGCTGCAAACCTGCATAAAGCATTGAGATTAAAAAAAGGTGTTGTACGAGCTTTGGTAGGCACCTCGGGTATGGAACATAAAGCTGGATTGCAGTGTTTTGTCACTTGGTTTTGAAAAAAGCTAATCTGAGCATGCCGTGTACAAAAGAGGGATAGATTTGTCGAGATTAAGCATGGGTGTATATGTGGATGATCTAATTGTCACAGGTACACACATAGGAGATTGCAAGATTTAAGGCGGAGATGATGAGTCTATTCTAGATGACGGATTTGGGCCTTTTGAGCTACTACATCGGGATAGAGGTGAAACAAACTGGAAGAGGGATCACGCTAACCCAGTCACCATATGCAGAGAAGATTCTTGAGAAGTGTGGTATGGAGAACTATAATCCTTGCCAAATCCTAATGGAGGCTCGCCTAAAGCTAAGTAAGGCTAGTAAAAGCTTGCCAGTTGATGCCACAAGCTACAGAAGCATCGTTGGAAGCACAAGATATTTAGTGTATACTAGACCTGATATTGCTTGTGTTGTTGGGTATGTGAGTCGCTTTATGGGGTCTCCTACAAGTGAGCACATGGCAGCAGTTAAGCACATGCTGAGATATGTGTGTGGCACTCTGGAGTTTGGCTGTTACTATGAAAGAGGAGAAGGAGAAGAAATTTAGTTGGTCGACTATAGTGATAGCGATATTGCTGGAGATATTGAGAGCAAAAAGAGTACAACAGGTATACTTTTCTTGCTTGGGAGAACTATGGTGAGTTGACAGTTACAAAAGCAGAAAGTAGTTGCACTTTTTTCATGTGAAGCGGAGTATATTGCTGCAACCACTGTAGCATGACAAGGGATTTGACTAGGACAGCTACTTGATGGTCTCACACAGAATGAGGTGAGCAGGATTGTGCTCAAAATTCATAACAAGTCGATGATATCATTGAGCAAGAATCTAGTCTACCATGACAGAAGCAAACAATAGATACTCGCTATCACTTCATTCGGAAATGTCTCGAAGAAGCGAAGATCACAGTTGATCACATTAGAACAAAAGATCAACTTGTTGATATTTTTGACGAAAGTCGTGGATCAAGTTCTTGGAGATGAGAGAGAGGATTCGCATGATCAAGGTGAAGTAAGTGCATGAAGATTAAGGAGTGATTTGTTAGATAATCTTTAGGTATACAACATGTTTAGATATTTTTAGGAGAGTGACAAGGATATAATAATTATCTTAGTTATTACGCCATCATATTGTTTGAATATACCCCTTAATGATAAGGAAGAAATTTCATAGAGTAGTCGTAAGTCTCACTCTGATTACTCCGTATGCTCTTCTACGGCTACCTAGTCGTAAGCTCTTCTACGACTACTTAGTCGTAATCTCTTTGATGACTACCTAGTCTAGCTTCCGCTATGACTACCTTTATTGTAGCTTATGCTACGACTATCTTGCGAGCGTCTGAATTGACGACCAACCTCTCCTGCAATAGGGTAGTCTAACAAGACAGTTAAGCTTGCAGTTATATTCTATAACCGCACACGATCTTACCCATGTCTCTCTGACAACAACCGTCCTATGGTGAACTACTCTCCATATCTCTCTAACAATAACGGTTATCCAGCGATTAACTCCCAAAGCGTCAAGATGCCTCCTGGCGAGGAGCAACTGTCACCGATTCACCAGTAATATAAGGAGCAGGTTTAGGGAAGACAGAGGAAGCCGAAGCGAGTGATAGGTCTTGGTAAAGAGAAATTCATTCTGTAAACAGTGTAATTCCTTGCACTGTCTGCACTTGTAAGCGTTTCCCATAGCAACAATAGCACAGGATGTAGGATTATTATTCTCTTAGGAGAAGGCTCGAATCTAGATAAAATTCTTGTGTTTTTACTCTGCATGATCACACTATAACCTTGAGCGTTTTCCCCTGAATCCAATAAATCACACGTAAAATCGATATTAGAACATCGATAGTTGGCGCCGTCCGTGGGGAAGGTTTCTTCCAAGACTTCGGTGAAATCCTCATCGACGAATTCTTAGCCCTTTGATGCCATCATGGCGGGAGAGTGGAACGAGATGAATTGGTTCGACTTGGCGGATTATGTGGATATCAACATGGAGACCTGCTACGACTATGAGTAGGTCATACTTGCTTCCGATGGTGAGGATGTTCCTGGGAATTCGTCGGAGGATTCTAGAGACCCTACCACTGAAAAGGCTATGGAGAGATCTAATTCCTCGGCAACAATGTGCCTACGGGAGAATTCATTCTTCCCAAGTGGCAAGAGTCTGTCTGATAGTGAGCAAGACTCACAATGCGATGATGGCTCCACCCTAAGGAGTCCAAGTGTACCAACAGTGATGACCTACCCAGTTTCAGCCGATCCTGGAGAACAAGAGTCAGGGGCTCTGGCGTTGCTTGCTGGTGGTAACACTCCGCTGGAGTCATCAGGGGATTTGCACACTCAGGGTTCGTTCATACGATCGCAGAGTGCTCCTCTCGTCGGAGATAGTTATAATCTAGAGTTCCCCTATATGGCAGAGATTGCTCCTGGTCACGAGGCGCTGTCACTCGAGATTTTCTCAGACGAGTCGATCTCCACCGGGAGTCGAGGTTTAGACAGGAGGTCTTTGCCCTTCCTTCAGATCCTCATCAGGTTACTGCTAGAGGCCGTCACGAGACTTCCCCTCGAGCACACTCTCTCTCCTCTTCTGAGGATGGTGCGAACGCCTCCGACGATGAACAGGATTAGTACTCTGATGAGCATGGGAGAAATTCTAGAAATAATTGCTCTCTTTTGAGGCGAACGCAACTTGCCTCAGAAATTGAAGATCCCAACACTGCTTGGAGGAGATGGCTGGCCGCTCAGAAGACTTTGCCCAGGCAGATCCAGTATCAGTCTGAAGAGGCACGAGAACTTCAAGACATCAATGATCTTCTAAAAAATCTGACTCTAGATCTTGCTCGGGGTGCCTGGTTATGACCACTTCGCCAAAGGGATTGCGCAAAGACTACGCAAGATGATGGATAGACTTGAGCAGCCTCACCAGCACAATCCCGGGAGTCAGACAAATACAACTGCATCGAGTTGTTTACAGAACTCTTCGTGTAGGGTTCAACATGGTGACAATCTACGATGATCGTCTGGTCATAATTCCAGCTGAAGAAGGGTTTCTCGAGCGACTCCGGATCGCGGATCAACCAAGCAGGTGGTCGATCACCTTTTCAACCAAGGAATCTGCAGTGGCAGATGGAGTACGGGGAGTATTTCCCTCATATGGATCAGGCATACTATCAGTATGACCATTCTACCATTGGGCATCATCGACTATAGTCCTCTGATGACCCGAATTACCCTTTCCCGCAATGGAGATGTCAAGAAGTCATTACTAGATGTCGGGCATTTATACCCAAGCTCTGAGTAGTACGCTGGCCGCCACACTTTCATCCTGTGAACATGGAGAGGTTCAATGGGACTCAAAATCCAACCGAGTTCCTTCAGATTTACACGACTGCGGTGCGAGCAGCAGGGGGTGATGAGCACATTATGGCAAATTATCTTCCGACAGTATAACACCCCAGGATCCACATCACCCTGGGATGCCACTAAACCACTCTACAGCTAGCCAAAAATTTCAAAATAATTTATTTTGGCTACAATTTCTAGACATGAAGCATTAAGCGGAAGCATAATCAACTAAGGGAATAAAGATAACGATAACAAGAGCAATATTTGAAATAACTTCTAGCAGACTAAGCAATAGATCACAAGTTCATCAGTATTAACTAAAACAATCATCCACGGATAGCTAGGCATTAGGCTAGAATTCCATCGACTTTATTACATCATGAATTTATGAACCAAGTGCATTATTGTGATGCCGCTCTACCCATCCCATGAATGCTCATGAATCACCTGCAGAGGGGTAAAAACAAGGGTGAGATAAAAATCTCAGCAAGCAAACTGTTTAACAGACTATTCAGACTACAAATAAATATACAACATCATTAAAGTATCCATTTGTCTACATCCACATTGTGCATCCACATTCATTATCAAGCTAATTAAACTACAATAATATTAAGTAATAATATCCTTTTCTCAAAATGACCACGATTATAGCCTCAACCATATTTACTACCAATAATAGTAAAATATTAGCAAATGAATCTTGATTAACTACTACATATCATCCACCACTACCACTACCAATGACAATAAAGCATTAACATGTTTTACCTCGCTAACTTTATTATTTCTCGCATCCATGACTGTTATCAACAATTTTCACAAGAGAAAAGAATCTCATGCCACAATCACAACCCCTACTATATCACAAGGAATGAATCACAAACCATGACCACAACCACTTTCCTCATACCACAAGTGACTCCCATGAGCCAATTCCGCATCACAACTATAAAGTTGCAGTTGTTTGTAAAATAACTTCACCACAATATATTGCATAAGTATGCAAATGATCTTTCCATAATGCAATGCATATGCAGGCTATGCTCCACTGCACCTTTACTTAACAAGGTAAAAGTGTGCATCGTGCTACGGCAATGCACGATGCTGTACCGGTACGGTCGCGGCTATAAGCGGCGACATCCACAATGCAATGTCATGACATGTTATGCATGATATGATAATCATAATCCACAAGAATTTAACCACGAAGGTCAACCACAAATTTCACATTCGGTTCACCAAGATCATAATCAATCGATCTATAGTGTATTCTACCACAAAGACCACAATACGACCACAAGTATTCCTTAAGAATACTACCACTAAAGCCACAACAATACCAACTTTAAGGGAATCAATATGATTCTCATGAATTTAACAATAAGGAAATATCATCATAACCACCATGCATTTACTTTCATATACCACAATTAGCTCATTAAGCAAATTACCATAATACTACCAAAACTCATCCAAACATGGCAATTGATTAATATTTTACTACCACATTATTCCTTAGAAAATATGTAATCATGGCATATCATTTATCAATACGAAAGATCATGCATATTGCAAGTAGTAAGAATAACGGGTTAAACGGTAGCACATCCGCTACGTTTACTTGCCTCTACCGGCGAAGCGACGAAATCACGCGCGTTCAAAAGCAAAACCGCCTGTCCAAAAATGTACCTCTCAGCACACCTTACAACAATGAAAACACGACTCTCAAAGAAAAGATATCGCTAAACCCCAAAATCCCACAACATTCTTCCCCGCGTAACGGTTCTACAATCTTCCCACTGCAGCGGCGCTGCTTAACATTTTTCTATCTTTAAAAATATAAAACTAATCATAGCAAAAGATATATATCTGGATTCCTCACTTAATTACCCACACTTTTCAAGTAGATCACATATTTTTATTTTGTTCTTACCATGGTGTATCTCATTGCCCTAAACAGAGATCATCCTCTGTTCTGACAGTCAGGACAATCAGATTCAAACGCCTCCCAACAACAGAGTAGGGCTATAGAAATTCTGATTTTTTTTACAGCATCTAGCTTACCAAATTCTCTAAAACTTTCTCAATGGTGACCAAAAATATAAAATTCATCTTCTATCCCTAATTCCCATCTGAACAGCGGTCTGTCCCTGTCTGTGCCCCTGACGGATAGCGAGATTCCAGACCCTGGTACACCTAAATTACGCAGCCAAAAAATCTGAAAAAAATACAGTAGATGCGTATTGTCGTCCTCTACGTTTTTCCTTTTGGGGGAACCCTCGAGAAAAATCGTTTTAGGGGTCGAAACCGCAGGAACAATAATAACACGCAATTTGATCTACAGACAGCAAATCGGGATTCTCTAATCGGGGTTTTGTAAAATGCTAATCCCTTCAAAACTGAGGCTAAGAACCCTAATTTCAGCATAAAACAGAGAGATTGAGCTGAGAGAGATTTACCTAGGGGATTGGGATCACCCTCTTCTTCCTCCTCTTCTCCTTCCCTTTTTCTCCTTCCTTCTCCTCCTCTCCTACCTCTTCCCTTCTTCTCCTTCCCCTTCTTCTGCTTGCACAAGGGGCAGCACCTGAGCAGTGGGGAGGCACAAGGGGGAAGAGAGAGTGGTGGCTTGGGGAGGGAAAAGGGGGAGGGAGGGCTCCCCAAGGGGTTTATAAAGGGGGTGCTAGGGTTTGGGAGGGGTACGGGCCCCGTTTGGGCTGGCTGGCCCAAAGTGGCTGGCCTGCCCCTCCGGATAGCCCAAAACCTCTTAATTAATTATTTTAATTCTCTTTTTATTATTTGAGACTATTTTGAAGAATTTATTTTCACCTCCCGCGATTTACCGAAAATCTGGGCGACTCCACGATAAATTTAAAAACTGACGCCGAAACGACATTCAGGATATTACAGACAGTGCTTCAGGAGTTTGCTCGATCTTGGTTGCTTAACCAACCATTCGAGTCGATCTATTCTTGGCGGCATCTCTGCGGCTTGCTTTTAGCCAATTTCCAAAGGACGTATAACCGCCCTAGGAAAGTGGATGACTTGCATCGAATGTGGCTAGACCGCGGCGAGACCCTGCGTTAGTTTGTCTGGTACTTTAGCTAGGTTCATAATTCAATTCAAGAAGTCTTTGACGCCTCTATGATTAGAGCATTCAAATAGGGAGTTTGAAATAAGAGAATCACTGTAACATCCCAAAAGTGCAGGACTAGTGTATTTGCAAAATAATAAAAATATTTCCTCGATCTTCTGTGTATTTCAAAATTTCGGTTATTTGAGTTGTTGATTTGGAATTTCTGGTGGCAAAAATTTAATTAAGAAAGAGCAAAACTTCAGAAGTGAGAATCAGATTTAAAAATCGAAGTCCAAATTCTCAAAATTTATTTGGAGATCCTAAAATCTGGAAAAGCTAAAATTCTGAATTTTGAATGAAGCAAGAATCTATATTAAAATCCTTCTCATCTAAATTATTTTAGCCAAGAAAAAGGATTTGCAAATTAACAAATTAATTCTTTGGCACTTAATCAATTCAGCAAGGATTTTAAAATCTGCAAAAATCCCAAAATTCAGAAATACACCTACCAGGCCGGGCCCATTTCCTTTTTGGCCCATCTGGCCCATCCGGCCGATCCCCTTATCCCACTACCACCTTCCCCAATTTCTTTCCCCTCCTCCCAAAGCCGCGCCGCCACCAGTCCATCCGATCGCCTCTCTACTGCGTCTCAGACCTGTGCTCCGTGTGCACGCTTCCCAGTGCTTCTTCCTTCCTCCCTCACCGCCAGCTGCTCGGCCCGGTAGCCTTCTCTCTTCCTCCTCCCGCCGGCCCTCGAGCCCGCAGCTTCGGCCCAGCTCCAAGCACCGCGAAAGCATCCTCGGCCCGCCCTGGCGTCCTCAGCTCCACCGCCTGCTGCCCCACTCTGGTTCCATGCACCGCCCCTGGTTTTCCCCTGACCGCGGTGTCTAATCGCCGAGCACCTACCCTCCACCACAGGCCTACCAATGCCGCTCTGCTAGACCTACGCCAGCCGTGCTCTCGTACCTCCGCCCCTTGTTTCCGTAGGCCGCCCCCAGTTTGCTTCAACGACAGTACGACCAGCTGCCGCCCCCTCTCTATCCCGGCCTTGTCAGGAAGTCAATGCCGCACCGGTCTAGCTCTGCCTCCGTCGGTCTCGCCGGTGCCGTCGTCACTCTTCCATGTGCACATCTTCAATTCCCCAGCTACCAGCACCCCGCCCCACTTCAATGTCTAGCTGGCCTAGCGCCGCTCCATCGAGCTAGCCGCAGCTTGGTGTTACTCCGCCCCAATTACTGCCTTTAATGAGCTCCAACGGCCGACTACCCTCTCTGGTTATTTAAGCCGGTTCCCTTCTTCCTTTTTCCCCACACCAAGTTCTTCTTCTCGAACATTTACGCTTCCCCTATTCATTTTTGTTGAATCGCCACCGCCGGCCTTTCTCCCGTGTCGCTGCACTATCAGCCGATTGCCGGCATTTGGAGTGCCGCCCTGGTCTCCTGAAGACGCCCTCACCATCATTTGGGTCCCTCGACGGCCACAGCTCGCCGCCCACGAGAGCTAATCCTGTGCCACCCATGATCTCTGACGACGGGCTGCCTCGGCAACCGTTCGACAAAACCGCCCCTACCGGTGAGTTCCCTGGGGTCTCCCCTCACTCACCCTCACCTCCATCTCATTTCCCCTCCTCCCCCCATTCACTGGCATTTTCTCGGGTTTCCGTTGCCAGCTTGCTACCTCACCGCCGGCCTAAGACATCGCCCCAGCCTCCTCATCCTAGGGACGACCTGTGCCGACAGTCGCCGCCGCATCCCCAGCCATTCTCCACCAGTGGCGCTACCACCACCATACGCCAAGCCCCTGTTCCTACGGCTGTCTCCGCCGATGCCCCTTTCTCCCCTTCACCCCCTGCCGTGGCTCTCCCTTCTCTCTATCCATGACAGGTGGGCCCAGCTGAGCAAAAAGGTATAGCTAGCATTACATATCTCGTGTATTCTCTCACATGTTCAAGGATTGTGCAAGAGAGCTCAGTGGTAAATAAAGCACGTTGTGTAAATGATGTCAGGATTGGTGAGTTGAATTAGAAGCTTTAACAAAGGTTCGTGCAAAAGAAATTGAATTCTAAACTGGATTAATCTCACGATGGTAAAGATTGTTATATTAACCCTCTTGTAAAATCTATAAAGCAATAGTTGTACCATTAATTGCGAATTACCTATAAATATCTTAAGTTCCAATAAGAAGATCATTGTGACAACAAATCTAAATTTCAAAGCTTTGTACGAAATCAATTTTTGCTTAATGAATTATCGGCCACCAAAGAATTAGCATGATAATGAGATGAAGTAACAAGGCTTGGCAATTGTAAAACTTATCTTCAATTACTACCCCAAAGAAATCCAATATCCAACCTGCTAAAAGTTCAAGCAATCCACCTAATGTCCAATATATCTTCCTCCTGGAATTTAAGTTCACTAATGCAAATAAAACTCATTTACTTACTTTCTGATATATAAAAATATCAATATACAAATTGTTCATCATAACAATTAAGGAAGACTTCCCTTTTAATATCTGAAATTAATTCAATATCCTAAGTCCGAACTTTGTAAAGAAAAGCATAAAATGATAACTCTTGGGCAATTAGCATTTTTATCTAAAGAATCTTGCCAAGATATATCTTTGCGTATAGAATATTTATCCAATCATCATCTAATAGTTAAGAATAAACTCATGTGCGCAAGCTCATCAACTCACACTTGTTAATTCATAACTGATACCTTAATTAATTAAAACCTTCAAATCAACCCTGTTCCTAATTATAATTGGCTAAATAACCAACTTCAAACTATAACTAAAGTTGGAATCACTTGGATTCAAGTATCTGGCAAGTCACCTTCCCAGGCAATCTTTCTAAAGATTCACAAGTCCTGTTTGCTCTTGGAACTTCCTTGATAAATATAGAATATTATAAAAGAAGTTTTAAAGAAAAAGATCAAGCCTTTATCTTCAACCCAGCAGAAAGATCCTACGGGTAATCCTTTATTCAAATTCTTCTTGTTTCATAAAATTTTCCCTCACGGTAAAGCTATTCAATCAACTTCTTCCTATCAAATAAATCCATTCCAATCGCTCCCTCTCTACTCTCAATTTGTAAACAACATAAAATGAGTTCAATTAATTTAAACTATGCTTTTGTCGCCATTTGGATTTATTTGGTTTTTCATTCTGTGGCCACGTGTTAGAAACTGCAGTTTGAAGACGACAAACTCAAGCAGATTCACATTGCGGTAGAGGGAGAATTCCAGATTTATTGTGACTGACTGGTTAAGCAAGCTTTGAATTAAAACAAGGCTGCGGTAAATAATCAAGGTAAGTCATCACTTTGATCATATTGATCCTACATTTTTGTGAAAATTATGTTCTTTCAAATTATTAAAATGCATGCTTACTTTGTTATGCAAATGTATGTCAAATATAAGGTATATATTGTCCCTTTTATGATACCAGTATTATTATGACACTCTGTACCACATGATGTAAGTGGTTCCTTGTCACCCTAGATATTATTGGTATCTTTACTAGCTAAGTCATATTTAATGCCAATCGAGTCAAAAACTAGGGCATTCAATTGTCCGGCTCATTACTCTTCAAACAATCAAATTGATTTTAGGCAGTCATTGGATGTAGATGACTGATAATTTGGTACAGTTTATCTTATGCTTCTCAAAACCCTAAAAATTGCTTACCTGTTTGGGCAGATGGTAAGAGTGGTTGGGTGGATGTAACGATTTCGGTTACGGAAGCACCGTCTGGACAAATTAAGGACTGAATCCTGTGTTGACCTCACCATGTAAAACAGTACAGACCACAAGCTAGCAAAATGTAGGCATGACTAAATAATCTGTACTCGCTAGTAAAGGAATGCACTTCGGAGGAAAGCACGATTTTCCTCGCAGGACGCAAAGCATCTTGGAGGTGGTCGTGTCGCTGGATCGAGGCGGGCACAAGAGGGGGTCTCGCTGGGGCCCAAAGGGCTGAACTGGAGACGAAACCTTAGCAAGTGCAGTCCTTTGCTAGATGCATTGTAAAGGTCATGTGATAATCCGGTTGATCTGCATGTCTAAGGAAACATGTGAAATATAACAATTGGGTTATCTCTTGTGGGTAAAGTTGTGCAACTCTGCAGAGTCTAAACTATTCGAATAGCCGTGCTCACGGTTAAGGGCAGACATGGGAACTTTCTCGAGTTAGTTCTATTTCAAAAAAAAAACTTTTCGGGTGGAACAAAAGCTAAGTGGAGGGAAGTACTACACTTTGTTCGACTTTTCCTGGAAGGATGTACTCCAGCGATAATTAGGGTGGATGTGGCCCAGTAATCAAAATTAGCATGGGTGGAGGTAACCATATACTGTAAAGGTGGATGTAACATGCGCTACTATTAATATTGCACTCTCTCTTTAGTAATCAAAATTAGCATGGGTGGAGGTAACCACACACTGTAAAAAGTGAATGTAACCCGCGCTACTATTAATATTGCACTATCTCTTTACAACTTGCATTTTGGTTAAAATTGCTAAGTCATAGGAATTTTATTTATGATATTTGGAAATGCTGCTTTAGCCAATAAAATAACCTTAAGCCTCCTTTCACAGCCTTACATGTAATAGTTATTAGTATTGTATTCTGTGTGGTGGCTTGTTGAGTACAATTGTACTCACTGTTGCTTATTACCCTCCAGTCAGTCAAGAAACAGAAGAAAAGGGCTCTGCAATGCTTCACGAAAAGTTCAACAGAGCTGGTATCCATGAAGGTCAAGAACTAGGTCGCGAAACCATAGTTGGCTGCCTGTGGGCAAGTCCTGAGAGTCCCACTTGTGTGAAGATTTTCACTCCTGCATTCTCTGCTTTTCGGTCTATTCGGCCTATGTAAGTTATTACTGTATAATTTACGCTTTCGCTTAATATGTTTTTGATATACAGGGATGTATCTGTGAGCACTAGCTACTGATCCAGGGAATAGTGCAGAAATCACAGAGGGATTCGGGTTAATAAAATCTGGTTCTGACAGAGCTGGTATCAGAGCATATCGACTGTAGGTTGTGACCTTAGTTAACATGGCCGTTAGTCTAAAAATTAGAAGTACTTCTTTAAAACCCTATATACAAAAATATAAGCATTACTACTTTATCTTAACGCCCTTAGAACATCTCTCCTTATCTAAATCTTGATCTCTCCTTTTCTAAATCTTGATTTAACCAAGATTTTAATTCTAGGAGCTTTCTTACCCCAAAATTCAAAATTTTAGGATTTCAGGACGTCTTTCGAGAGTTCTTCTTAAGACCTCACCTTGGATTTTGAAGTGCAAGTGAAGGTTGGTGGATTCAAAGCCCTGTTTGAGATAAACAAAGGTGCAAGTTTTTGAATAAGTATGGGCTGATTAAGTCAATTGCTAGAAAGGAATTTTCAAGAAAAGAGAGGTTGCACCAATTTAAGGTTTGGATCGACCATATATTGGAATTGCCAAATCAAGGAGTGGAAAGAGATGACCTATGTCATAACCTCTGAGATAATTGTAAATTTTGGTGGATTTATGTGGATCTTAAAGAGGTAATGATATAAATTCTCGGGTGAAAAGTGGATAGACCACCTAAAAGTTTGATTTACTGGACATCAGCTAAGCTAAGTGAACTGAATCAAGTTCATTTCTAGTTAATACATGTACCAATTTCGGAGGATTTGCATCAACTATTATAAGGTCTGAATAAAAGAAATGGTTGGATTTAAATAATTAGATTAATTAAGGAAAATCAGCTAATTTAAATACTTGGAACGGAGCAATAGATAAATTGGATTGGATAAATAAGCAAGCTGATTAAGTTTCCTAAAGGAAAGGAAGTATAATCATGATTGATGGATGATAAGAATTTCGGAGGCATATCTACATATTGGAATGAGAGGATATAGCTGAATATCAAAAAGGGGTTATGGAATTAAAAAGGATAGCACTAATTTTGGATTATGAGATGCCCTGCGCCCTTGTTTTCGGTGGAAAATAATTTAATTAAAATACTCAAATTTACAAAAGAAGTGGATCAATTCAATCAAGAGGAGCGGATAATCGATGGATTATTCATGGATTGGATTGGATTAATTAAATGGATATGCTGAATTGATTCCAGAGAAAATTTTTGTGAGCATGGGATTTTTCTTAATAAACTGATCATAATTATGCAACCGCAGTAGAGAAGCTTGGATGGGTTGCATAAGTAAACCAAATGGATTCCATCAAAAAGGAAGAATATAATTATGGATATCACCTTGCAACCTCAGTAGGCAAGATGGAAATTGAAGGGATATATAGTTGACCACTGAAGGAATTGCTGGATTACCTAGATAATTGAGAAGAATGAGTAATAACCTTCGGATTTTAGATGTGGTGGACAAATTTGTTATCGGTGGATAATTAATACCAAGGTAGTAACTTGGAAAGAAAATTTTGGATGATAAGATCTGAATGCCTAAGGAATCAAATTGTGCATCAATAATGGAAAAGCTTAGATTATTAAGGACCCATGAAATAATTGATGGATTAATGCAGTATCATTAAGAAATAGGAAGCTGTATGGAATGACCAACAGTGAAATTTTAATGTTTGATGAAACTTGGAGTTATAGGAGTAAGGTGATCATAAATTAATGGAGTTGAGTGGATTGATCACTAGCAAAGGATGGAATTGTATCCTTGATAAAACCTGAAATTATAAGAGCTAGTTGATCATGAATTAATGAGATTGGAAGTTCATGAAATGCAAATAGCTTTGATAGGTTATCAAAACCTCGGATAAAATAATTGTTATAATGGAGGAATTCGAGGGATGATAACCCCTGCTGACTGATGAGTTAAACAGCAGTATTACAAATTGGAGCTCGAAAGAGAAAGCCTGGATTTAATCAAGGAGGAACAAAAGCCATAGATTATAAGCATGGAATGGAAGAACTATGGTTCATGAAGTGATACCACAGAAAGCTGGAATATCCTTGCAAGAAGGGAGTTTGTTTTCCTCCCCAGTCCCAATAGGATCTAGTGCTCAAAACCCTGCGCTTTCTGTTGTATATCGCCCCGCTTAGATGTTGCTTCTTTGCAATCTTTTATTTGGCCCTGTGCGCTGCCTTCTTGCCCTGGGGCATCCTATTTCGCAGTCACAGGAAAGGTTGTTTATAAAAGATTGGTTGTTTCTGTGTGGCTGGTGTGTTGCCCCAATTCTCTGGGTGCCCTCTCCTCAAATTAGAGTAGAATCTCTTATTTATGCGAACCTCTTCGTACCTCATGCTGCTTCCCTCTCACCTTATTGCTGAAACCTCGTCAGGCTTCAAGCAAGAAATGGTTGATGACCAAGTCAAAGCAATCAAGGCTCGGAAGTTCAAGGAAGACAATAACTCCAAGGGAGACCATAATCTAGGAGAATTGACCTACAAAAGACTCAAGACTCAGTCTCCGCCGCATAATGGACATGCTTCTCAAGTCAACCTCAAGCAAGCAATGGCAAAAAGCAAAACAGCTACCATTGGCCAAAGGAAGAGAAAGAGACAAGTAATTGGTGATTACCACGAATATACCCCTGCATACAAGCTGAAGTCAAAGGAAAACCATCTCAATGGAAATCCTTGCAACACAGTACCTGGCAAACCGCAAAAGGACATCAGTTGTTTCAATTGCAGAGATATTGGACATTATGCTAATAAATGCCCTCAACGGCGACCAAGCAAGACAATTGAGTGTTCTCCCCCTTATGGCATAAAAGACCCAGCAAATGAGCACTCCCAACCGAAGCAAGAAAAGCTGGAAAAAGGTGTCACTACCACCAACCCCAACATCAGCACAAAGCAAATATTCAGTGTCAAGGGCCCTCTTAAGAAGTTTGGAAAGAATGCTAAGTGTTTCTACTGTGGATTCATAGGACACTATGCAAATAAATATCCCCAAAGGAAGAAAAGCACGCGAGCCGTGGAAACCATTACCACTGACCTTGGCCCCAGCACCATGGAATGTTTTAACCGCAAGGATATCACCCAAGGACCCATGATGCTTGCCCCAATACTAATTTCAGATTCAAGAGCTCTGCCAACTACTGACTACTGTGAATGTGGCAAGAAGGAACATAGTGCCCAATCATGTCCTCCACTACGACATGATAAAGGAGGATCATGTTTTACTTGTGGATAAAAAGGACATTATTGTTACAACTGCCCAAACCCCTATTGTCCCCACTGCAAGGAACACCATTCATCAGGGGATTGTCTTAAAAATCTAGTGGCATGTACGCGGTGTGGAGAAAAAGGACATCAGGATGACCAATGCACCGTTAGTTGCCCCAACTGTGACGAAGATCACCAACTCGGAGAATGCTCAATGAGCAAAGTCACATGCTTTCTTTGTGAAGGACATGATCATTGCCCAAAGAATTGCTCCATGAACATTTTACTGATCAAGGCAGCTGAGATACAACGAATGAGTTTGCAAGTTGCCTTCGAACTTGCTATGATAGGAATAGTTAAGAAAATGAGTATTAAGAACCCGATTTTAAGGGGGTAAGCCAAGCCAAGGATAACAAAGTGCCACAAATTTATGGATCACTACTACCCTCCAGCTTAAAAAGGATTTTTGGACGTGGCATCAATGGACAACAAGATACTTGAAAAGTTGGTACAGTGCATAAAAGAGGTAACTACTACAAAGTCTACATGAAAGGACAAGGTTTCTTCCGCGTACCTCTTCTCTTAAAGTGTTAACCCTTTTTGTGCAGGTTTTCTTCTCACTCCCGATTGCTCCAAGGAAAGGACAACTCGCCAAGCAGATCCTTGTAACCTACTGCTAGTCAGTTGTTCCCCACCTTCTTCTTTCTACTCTGCCTAAATCTCGGGGTTGAGATTTCTTTTAAGGGGGGTAGGATTTGTAACATCCCAAAAGTACAGGACTAGTGTATTTGCAAAATAATAACAATATTTCCTTGATCTTCTGTGCATTTCAAAATTTCGGTTATCTGAGTTGTTGATTTGGAATTTCTGGCGGCAAAAATTTAATTAAGAAAGAGCAAAACTTCAGAAGTGAGAATCAGATTTAAAAATCGAAGTCCGAATTCTCAAAATTTATTTGGAGATCCTAAATTCTGGAAAAGCTAAAAATCTGAATTTCGTATGAAGTAAGAATCTATATTAAAATCCTTCTCATCTAAATTATTTTAGCCAAGAAAAAGGATTTGCAAATTAACAAATTAATTCTTTGGCACTTAATCAATTCAGCAAGGATTTTAAATCTACAAAAATCCCAAAATTCAGAAATACACCTTCCAGGCCGGGCCCATTTCCTTTTTGGCCCATCTGGCCCATCCGGCCGATCCCCTTATCCCACTACCTCCTTCCCCAATTTCTTTCCCCTCCTCCCAAAGCCGCGCCGCCACCAGTCCATCCGGTCGCCTCTATACTGTGGCCCAGACATGTGCTCCGCATGCACGCTCCCCAGTGCTTCTTCCTTCCTCCCTCATCGCCAGCTGCTCGGCCCGGCCGCCTTCTCTCTTCCTCCTCTCGCCGGCCCTTGAGCCCGTAGGTTCGGCCCAGCTCCAAGCACCGCGCAAGCAGCCTCGGCCCGCCTCGGCATCCTCAGCTCCACCGCCTGCACACGACTGAAGTCATGGTTGCTCCTAAGTAGGAAATCAAGATATATTACCTTGCTCTACTTTGGTACAATCACAATCAAAATCCAGTGTTACCTAGTCATGTATGTCGCCATAGTGATTAATTCTAAGTTCATGCTGCATGTATAGTACAAATGAAACATGTGTGGCAACTAGTCAAGTACTTACCCTTGGTTGAAGGGTACCATGATGTACTCCTTGTCGTTGTGAGCAATCAATCCCCTTGTTATGTAATCTTGCATGAAGGATACATTTTCGTTGATAGCTTGCTCGGAGACCAAGTGAGGGTTGAGGAAACCCACCAGTTGTCATGATTGTCGAACTTGTTGGATCATGTGTCTATACATAAGGAAAGAGTAATGACATTTATCGGTATAACGTGAATGTAGAACTTCATTGTATAGTACACTTACAGTGTCCAGTATCGTAGAAGTAAGGCGTCGAGTTCATCGAGATTGAATAGTAAGAATAAGTCTTCGAATGTCACGACGATGTAGCCCGAGTCGTGGAGGAAATGCTCCTCCATATATCTCAGAGTGAATGCAGTCTGCCGGTTTGGCTTCATATTGGACTTCTACATGTACCAGGCATGCAATATATTGCAAACCAAACCAAGCCGGGGTAATTGTGACTCAGGGACCAATGACACTCCTAGAATGAACTTCCATGGTCCGGGATGCACCTTAATTTTCTTCGCTTGAGTCTTAGAGTCTCACTTACGATAAGTTTTCGGTGGCGTCTCGGCGGGAGTCGATGCAACAGGCTACGGAACCAGAGCTGGAGGTGGAGCCTAAAGGAATACGCGTAGGCTACGGAAGCAGAAAATAAAACTTTTTCTACCGCGCACCCAAGAACATCATGCTAAGGAAGGATCATGGATCGTTACCACTTAGACGCGCAGCGCAGCGGAAGAAGAATTGGAAACCGATCCAATCACGCGCGTCGAAGTAGTAGTGGAAGTAGCCGATCGTCCCGAACAGATCGTCTCCTCCACGCACGCCGATCAACACTGCAACGAGCAGCGCCTCCACCGGTATCCACACGTCCGGGGCTGGAACGCCGATCGCGAGTGTACTAGCACTCGTGAGCAGCTAGGGTTTGGCTCGGGAGGTGGCGGCTAGGGTTTTGCTAGATGTTAACAGAGACGAATCCCCTCTGCCCCTCGCCTCCATATATATAGACCTCCTCACGTGGGCGTCGTGGACCGAGGCCCAATAGGAGTCTATTCGGATCTCTATCCGAATTGAGCCCATATCCGAATCATATTCGAATTAGTGTTCCAACTCGTTAAGCGTGCGACATTGTAGGTTCACGTATACTTGGTCGTGATCCGGAAATGCCTTTCCGGTCACCATGTTAATAGCGGCCTCTAGTAAGACATATTAACCCCAAAGTATATGTAAAGATCATATCGGCTGAACCTGTAATGTTCTCTCATGTACGAATCCCTTTGCCTCACGATATAGATTGAGCTCAAGGCGAGACCTGTGTCATCCTCTTAATAGCTCAATCACTCTCTCGATTCCGTGATGGATTATAAACTCGTGATTGACTCCTCAATCACCTTGGCATGGCCATGCACTTTCATAATCCATTACATCGAGGGGCTCAGAGATATCTCTCCCATAAGGAGGGGCAAATTCTATCTTGATCATTCACATCCCACTACATGTTTCATGGCAAACCCGAAGACTACTTTTATGACTACCCAGTTACGGAGTAGTGTTTAGTAGTCCCAAAATAAGCTACTACTCATGTTGGGAATCATGATGATCTCAAGTCTAAGGATTCTACATAAACACTACTTGAGACCAACTAATGACACATGGAATCTCTGCAGTGTCTCATGGCAAGTCTATCCAACATATGTTCACTAACACATGTCCATATTATTGATTTGGTATCACCATACAATGATCCATGAGACATGATCATCAATCAATACATATGCTGATCTTTGTCTTTGAATCATATTTGTTCCTCATATGATATACGATCAGGGATCATTTAGAAATAGCAACATCTTAGTATCTAAGAGTCTCATGAATAAGTCACATACTCATTGATCAATAATGATGATGTCTATTCCAAGGAACAAAGTAATGTATCATAAACATAGTATGTGATATATACAACATCTCTATGTTGCCTCTAGGGCATATCACTAACAGAGCCACCGGAGCCGATGTGACAGGTCCAGGACGATGTCCCTCTTGGGACACTGGATGTGGAGATCGTGGCACGGACAAGTCGAGGGCGATATCCCTCTTGAACCATTGAATGAATGTGTGGACGACATCCCCTAATGCTTAGTCTGTTCGTTTGGGGGCTTCTCAAGAGGGACGGTCTTAAAAACATCATTAATCATATCCACCTAGACCTTTATGAAATCAGTCTCTACTTGTACACCGTGCACCAGCGTCCCTGACAGCAATGGATACGCCATCCCCTGCCTAGCGTCAACGAGAATAGAGCCAACAAGCCTGACTCTGAGGATGCAAGGCATGTGCTCCTACATAATGACACAAAATGAGTTAAGGCATCCACCAGAGAGATCTATGCATCATTCTAAAGAGGTACATTACTTGAATATCATCAATAGGTAAGTGGGTGTCGCTATGTTCAGTAATTGGTGTGGACGCGCAACTACTGCGACGTTGAGGGGGATTGGGTACCGCAGTAGTAGGGGTGGCATGCGATTGGTTGCGGACTTGTCTTAGTTCTTTCCTCAATGAATCTGTGTTGTCTCAATTATCATAGACGATTCGTGTTAATAACCGTCTGTGAAAATATCACAACCGATTGGTAGTATGAACCGTCTGTGATAGTTTAAGCACAGACGGTTTCGTATAAACCGTCTGTGATGTACCCATCTAGTATAGCCTATTTTGTAGTAGTGAGTCATCGTATCATAAGATGTCTCTATAAAAATACCGAAAGTAAGAACTCCTACATATTTACAGAGAAAAGGAGGGTTGTTTTAAAAAATAAGGATCTATATGTAAAAAATAAGGACTTGTATATAATTCGAAAAGAGCAGAGATCTGTTTCGCAAAAAATGGCATGGGGGAGGTCAGGAATCCCCTAGCATTAATATAGTACTAGATGTAGAAGCGCGGTGACATGCTTTACTAGATACCATGTGAACCGAAATTAAAAAGTCGCTGCGTCATAGTGCGTCTCTATGCGAAAAAGAAAAAACAAGGATCCTTATGTATTTATGGAGTGTTGTAGGGGAGGCCCACACCTAAGCCCAACAGGCCTGTTAGAAGATCGTAAGCACCGAGTAGAACATGTAGAATGACATGATTGCCCTTCGGAAGGATATTTGGATATAAGGGTACAATTGTAAAAACACTCCCCATGAGGACATATACGTGATACTAGTCATGGGGAGACCCCGAAGGAGCATTGCTCACCTAACGCTCCACTACCACACACACACACTCTCTCTGTTTAGTCTGTAACCATAACAGTTGGTGCCATCCGTGAGGATGACAAGAGCAAGCCTCAAGATCTCGAGAAGGATGGCACCGAAGAAAGCATCATCATCGGTGGCGAGGAGGAAGGAAGGGGGTGCGGCGAAGTCCCACGTCAACACTAGGGCGGGTGCGAACGACGACGCGGGCGCGGCAACCACGAGCGTCGATGCTCACCGCGTGACGATCGACCCCGCCGGTGGTCGCGCCGGAGCCCACGCCAGACCGGGCGGATAGCTGCGACGCCCCGACATCGAGCCGCGCCTCGTTGTGACACGTGGACCTGGAGTCCCTGCTATCTGCGGGCCTGCAGCAGGCGGCATGGCCGGAGGACTTCAAATTCCCTAGCCATCGCATTGTACAAGAGCGACACGGACCTCCGGGAGTTCGTGCGCGTGTATGAGACCGCCATCGAGGTGGTAGGCGGAGACAACACCACGAAGGCAAAGGGACTCCCCTTGCACTGCAGGGAGTAGCGCTCTCTTGGTTCTTCACCATAGAGCCAAACTTCATCTACGCATGGGAGCAGATCTGTGACCGCCTCTACAACAACGTCCAGGGGAACTACGTCGAGCGCGTTGAGGTAGATCAGCTCTTCGCGGTCAAACAAAAACCACCGGAAAAGCTTCGAGAGTACTTCAAACGCTTCGCAAAGGTCCGCTGCCAGGTCAAAGATGTCAACGAGACAACCATCATCAACGCAGTAATACAGGGTCTCCGCCCGGGGCCGCTAGCCGAATACAACACACGGAAGCCAATCAAGATGGTGGTGAAGCTCTTCAACAAGATGGAGGAGTACGCCAGAGCGGAAGAAGATGCGCGACGGCGTCAAGGCACTGACGCCGATGCCAATCCGGTGGAGGCCACGGTGAAGGGCGAAGACTCGCCGAAGGAAGGCTCCTCGAAGGGCATGCGCAGGCAGGAGCCATCGAAGGATACCTCCCAGTACAAGGACTCGTCGGGCGATAGGCCCAAACACGGCCAGCAAAAGTCTCGGAGAGCCTGTTATGTCTTTGATATTGAGGGCGGCTCCGAAGACAGCGCCTCCGCTGGCCGCGGTGCCAAGGCTCGCCGAGGTCGGGGGCGAGGGCGAGGCTGGGGCTACGATGATAGGGCCCGCGCGGAATATGGCAACCAACATCACATCCAGTGGTGCGAATTACATGGTAGAGGCAACCATGACACGCGCGCATGCACCACCATTGCGGCACTTCGGAAAAGCGTCGTCAGGGACAGAGATCTCGAGGTGCGGTCGCCTATCGTGGCACACGTCCAGCAGGACAGGGACGGCCCCCTAAGAATTCAGGATCAGGGGATGCAGCCTCAGGAGGGCCGCCGGTGGATTCAAGCCCATGTGCAGTAGCCTCATTAGAGCCCCCCTGCGGATCCACGCCCCAAAGGGAGCCCAGCGTAGGGTCATAAACATCATCTCCGGGGGCTCCTCCCTGGAGTTCACTTTGGAGAGGCAGCGAAAGGCCTACGTGTGGAGGCTGCACCACGTGGCGGCATACCCAGCACAGGCACCGCCGGACTAGGCGCAACACGAGATCACCTTCACGCCCGCCGACACTGAGGACGTGAAGTTCCCCCACCAAGATCCCCTGGTCATCCAGGCTGCCATCGCAGGATGTGACGTCAGGCGTGTCCTGGTCGATGGAGGAAGTTCCACGAACATTTTGTTCGTAGGGGCCTTCGACTAGATGGGGATCCCTCGAAGTCGCCTAGGCCCCTCGAAAATTCCGCTGCAGGGCTTCGGAGGTCAGCCGCTAATGGCACTGGGCCAGATATGCCTGCAGGTCTCCTTCAGCCAGGGCGACAACGTGAGGAGCAAGGACACCACCTTCGACGTCATTGATATCCAGTACCCTTACAACGCCATATTGGGACGACCAACCCTCAATTCATTTGGGGTGGTCCCACACCATGGCTTCCTATGCGTGAAGCTCCCAGGCCCGCGAGGTGTCATCACTATCCACGGCAACCAGGACATGGCCTGGCGCATAGAGCTTGGCACCCGAGACCCACACCATGAAGTCCAGAGAGACCCCTAGGTTAGGCACGCCAACACAAGGGTGCCGGCGCCCCCAAGAGGCACCCCGCCGGGCTCCCTCGATGCCCTGGCAGTAGAAGCAGCAGAGGCTCCCTACCTCGCCGCCACGACAACGGCAGTCAAATGGTTAGTCCTCGGCCTTTTGTATTTGCTCGCCCACGCAAACGGGAATTTAATAAAGTTCACCGTTTGTGAGACTAGTCGTGTTTTCCAGCAAAAACGTGCGAAGGCTCACCTCCGCACACACTCTACGGAGTATAAATAAGACATGGATGTTGTCCCTGCATACTCTACTGAGTCTAAATAAGACACGGATGTCCCAAGCACGCATCGGTGGCATCACTACGCGTACTCTCCGGAGTATAAATAAGACATGGATGATTTTTCCACGCACTCTATGGAATATAAATAAGACGTAGCGTCGAGGTCCGCCTCCGCACGTACTCTACGGAGTATAAATAAGACGTAGCGTCGAGGTCCGCCTTCGCACGCACTCTACGGAGTATAAATAAGACGTAGCATCGAGGTTCACCTCCACACGCACTCTACGGAGTATAAATAAGATGTAGCGTCGAGGTCCGCCTCCGTACGCACTCTACGGAGTATAAATAAGACAGCGGAGGGACGCCTTCCCGCGCACTCTACGCAGTATAAATAAGATGCAGCGTCGAGGTCCTCCTCCGCACGCACTCTACGGAGTATAAATAAGACTTAGCATTGAGGTCTGCCTCCGCACGCACTCTACGGAGTATAAATAAGACACGGATGTTGTCCCTGCGCACTCTACTGAGTATAAACAAGACGCGAATGTCCCGCTCACGCATCGGTTTTGTCGCTACGCATACTCTCCGGAGTATAAACAAGACGTGGTTAATATTCCCACGCACTCTACGGAGTCTAAATAAGTCACGAAGTGTTAGGGACAGAGCGCTTGCGCGTCTACTTCGACTAGGCGCCAGCTCCGTTGCCACCACTTCGAAGGGTAGGGGACGGAGCGCTCACACGTCTACTTCGACTAGGCGCCAGCTCTGCTGCCACCACTCCAAAGGGTTGGATACGGAGCGCTCGTGTGTCTACTTTGACTAGGTGCCAGCTCCGCTGCCACCACTTCGAAGGGTAGGGGACAGAGCGCTCGCGCGTCTACTTCGACTAGGCGCTAGCTCCGCTGCCACCACTCCGAAGGGTTGGGGACGGAGCGCTCGCGCGTGTACTTCGACTAGGCACCAGCTCCGCTACCACCACTTCCAAGGGTAGGGGACGGAGTGCTCGTGTGTCTACTTCGACTAGGCGCCAGCTCCACTGCCACCACTTCGAAGGGTAGGAGATGGAGCGCTCGCGTGTCTACTTCGACTAGGCGTCAGCTCCGCTGCCACCACTCTGAAGGGTTGAGGACGGAGCGCTCACGCGTCTGCTTTGACTAGGCGTCAGCTCCGCTACCACCACTTCGAAGGGTAGGGGACGGAGCGCTCGCGCGTCTACTTCGACTACCGTGAGAATAGAGAGACCAAACCTCACGAGGAAGACATGTGTGCCCAAAGAAGTGACGGGGACAAGTGTTTCGGCCGGTCCATTTCGTTCGTACACGAGCGCTTACAAAGCTGTCTGCCGACCAACATCCCCTAAGTATATTACACAAGCGCCTTCGCCCACCTGCGAACGCTATTCATTCGGTTCCGCCTGGACGCCCGCCCGCGCCGGAGCCTCGCCTGCCGAGGTTCGACTCGCCCAGAAGTCCAGCGAGTCCTCAGCCTGCCACCAGCGCCGCAGACGGCGCCGGGTTATGGCGTCGAAGATTAACAGCTGATCCCCATCAAGTAGCTGCTCGGAACATAAGGGTATGCCGGTCAGCACATGGGGAACAATTTCCGCTTTATTCCTGGAGCGGGGCGCGTAAGTTACAACACACACCGACACACAAGAACCCCGGTGTCACACCTGCCTCGAGCCACCGGCGCCACCTTCATTGCGCCGAGGAACTTCATCCAGCCATTGGCCAAGGTTCCCCTTGCCGTACATGGTCTGCCGTAGCTCTACCTTCGCCGCGGTGAAAAATTCGAATAGCAGGGCGAACAGTGCGCACGGCACCGGACATCACTTTGGCCCCCGCCGGCATCTCCAGTTACGGGTCAGCTAGTTCGTCGACATGCTGGTAGCCCCAGTACTAGAGAAGCGCACATGCCAGGCACGCGGTCACGTAGGAGCAATGATTGCCAAAGGACGTCGCAGCGTTGCGAGCAAGGTTGGAAGCATCCCCGATTCGACAGAGCATCCGTGACAGCTCTTCACGCCCGAATGAGCGAGGCGGTACTTCGGCGACAAGGTCTTCGAGGGCGCCCTCCAAGGCCAGCATAGCATCCCATGCCGCCTTCGAGGCATCGCCCAAAGCCTGGTCCCGATCCCTAAGAGATGCAGTAAGGTGGCCCTTCTCCTCTTCTAGCATAGCAACTTGCCGGAGTAGGCCGTCCCGCTCCTCCACTACCGCCTGCCGCGCCGCCGCCACGAGCTCCTTGGCATATAAGATGGCCCCCACGCTCTTTGCCTCCAAGCGTCGAATGCGGTCGTCTTTAGAGGAATACACCTCCTCAGCCGCGCGAAGAGCCCCTACGGTGGCGCACAGTCGGTCCTTTAACGCCTCCTGCTCACGGGTGTGGGCCGCCTACAACGCCCGGCCAAGGGCGAGAGTCTGCACGATGAAGTGATTAGTACACCTCTAAAGGACCGCGTGCCGCCAGGGGCAGTACCTACTCTCATTTCCGAGACCTCCAGCACCCTACCAAGAAGTTCCGACCCACAGGTTTGCAGCGCCTGGCAGTCTAGGTTCGTGGCCGCACTATCCGCAACCCCTTGCCACGCTACCAGCACCTCCGGTCGAGGCACGAAATCTGCTAGCCTTGGGCGCGCGACATCCACAACGATAGCTTCGGCGGCGTCGGACGTCTCTCTCGAAAGAACATCCCTGCGCTCCGCAGGTTGCCCATGCTCGGGGAGGCATGCTGTTGTGAAGGGACGCAGTGATTAGAGCCCTACCAATGCACCAAGGGATCATACCAAACCATGTGAGTCTTCTGCAACAGTCGGTGGACCCCACCAAGGCACCCCTTCAGCCCCACAAGAAACCGCAGGGATACCTGCGTCCCCCGACAAGACCGGCCCTCCGATCCAGGGTACTCGGTGTCAGAGTCGGAGTCCCATAGGGCCCCGACCTTGCTCGCCATAGCGAACTTCCTCTCCGAGCGAAGGGGTGATAGCGTGTGTGGTCGTTTCGCCTTCGGGGAGCAAGGCGGTGACCCCGCCTAGGTAACTGCCATAGGTAGAGGCTCCGCCCAAGTAACCTCCGCAGGCAAAGACTCTGCTCTAGCATCCTCCACGGGTGACAACTCCACCTCAATGCCAGCCAGCGGCGAAGAAGCTTCCCCCGCCCGGTCGCCCACGCTGCACTCCTCATCCCCGCCACTGTCCACGGGCCCCTCTCTGCCCTCGGTACCCGTGTCTACCTCCGAATCAGCATACTTTACCGAGTCGGAGTCCGCATCTGCCGCACCGTCGGTAGCAGCAAGGCCAGCGTAATTATTACCGGTGTACCAGGTCCGGCTGTGGAGGACTGAGCGCCCCGGCGAGACGACAATCCTTTCCCCTTGGCACCGTGGCGAGGTGGGCTCGGGGCCGGAGTATCACGCTCTGACACTCTAATGCCCAAGGCCTTGCACACGCGGTTTATCCACCCTAGACCTACTTCCATGGTCGCAGCTATGCGCAGGGCGTGTTCCCTGGCCGTATACGGTCCGAAGAACGCGCCCATCGCATGCTCCTCGGCTTCTAGGCGAGTTCCTGCTGGCGGCAAGGGACGAGATTTAAAACAGAAGGCCCAATGGATAGTAGGGGAACACTAAGGCTCCACCAAAACTTACGTGGATCGGAGGGTCTCGGCAGCGAAGACACGGATGGGCGGACGTTGTCCCGACGAAGCCCCCCAGGTGTGACACGCCATTGAGCACCAAGAGGTGCTACGCCATACATCATGAACTCCTCTGCGAGGTCGTGCATGTTGAAGCGGGCGGTGATCCCCACAAGCCTCCGCGCCCATCGCTGGTCCTCACCATTTATTAGCATGCTGGGTGTGGTGTTGAACGCCATCGGCCGCCCGGAACACTCGAGATCGCTATCGCTCGCCACACGGTGGTAAAACCACCTTCTCATCCACTCCGGCTCCCACTTTGCTCGAGTCGAGCTCGCAGGGAAGATCTTCCCGCACTGGGACCGCAGGGCGAAGTCGACGCTGCCGAAGTTGGAGAACGTCCCGTCTCTCCGCTCCTTTGACTGACACAGTGCGTCGTGGAGAAATGCGAACAGCGCCGCACTGGGCCAGCAGGCTTCCGTACGCAATGCCCAGCTGTAAAAAGCAAGACGGGCTATCGCGTTCGGAGTCATCTGTGCCAGCTCAAGCCCAAAGGTTTGTAAGACATCCCCGACAATCATGGCAGCGGGGATGCGTAGCCCGGCTTCGAAATAGGCGACGAAGACGATCACCTCTGACTTCTCGGGGTGCGGTTCGGTCTCGTCGCTCGTAGGCAGTCGCACCTCTCGGCGGTTCGACAACTTCCCTTCGCGCAGTAGACCGCGAATTGTCTCCTCCGTCGCGAGGGTCGAGCCCAAGACACGGGAGCACGAACCTTCTATTTTCTCCATCGCCATCCACCATTTGTCCACTAGCGTGGAGTCGCGCCCCTCGAGTGTGTATTCCACCTCAAGCGGCGACGACCGCCGCAAGAAGGCCCCACCGCCGGCATGCTGCGCATGTTTTGCGCCATGGGCCATCATTCTCCGCGAGCTAGGCGACGACGGGGGCAGCAAGGCGGCAAAGAAGACAGGAGAGCGGGGCGTAGGAAAAGAGACCAGAAGGTGTGAGGAGAGCGTAGGTGTGGTGCCACAGGGGGTATTTAAAGCCCCTGCACCTCCCACACCACTGGTAAAGGTGACCGGCGGGAGACGAACCGCTCGCCTCCCCACGATGAAGGCTGGAGTGGCACAACCGCCCACGCGCGTTGTGCCTGTTACAAGGTCATCGTGCAAATGGCCTGTCAGAGCACGACGCGCCAATCGCATTCCGCCACGTGTCTACTCCCACGGGAGTAAATGCAGTTCGCGTGGTGTGCCGTATCGCACCACCGTGCACCCATGGACTGGTCAATCTTGACAGCAACTTCGGCAGGGCCTCTGCCTCCACAGGGCAACCCCGGCTCCGCCATCGTGAAGAGACCCCAGCGCGCACCCACGCGCTGACGCCGCAAGCCCGAAGACGCCCTCCGCTTCGATGGCTCGGGGCGACCCTGCACCTACTTCGGCCTATATTTCAGCGGTCCAACTGGACCTCTGATGCACTCTTGCGCACTAGGGACAGTTTCGCATCCCGAACCTAATATGTTTAACATCTTTCCGTGGCTAACAGTTCGCAGATAACACCCACGGAACAGTTCAGCCAGTGGCAGCCCAACCGATGGTGGGAGTCCACGCTGATCGACGAAAATGCAACCACTGAGAGGTGAGGCATCGCGGTCAAAGTGTGCACGCGGCGTGCCTGCCAGGCTGTCGGGCGACGCACGACGCACCGGTTACATCCTGCCACGCATCCTGCCTCTCTCGGGAAGGGGCGTGCGATCGCGGTCATCCGACTGCTCATAGCCCACGACGTGCCAATCGCATCGTGCCGCGTGTATCGCCCTATCGACACAGCGCGTACGGCCGCAACAGGCCCCCTGGCTTTTCAGGGGTCGGTGTGATTTGCGCCGCCATTACGACGCCACCTCCGGACCGCGAAGTGCCTTCGGCTCAGTAAGCCGACTCCACCGGTAACAATGATGCTGCGGGGGAAGACTCCAAGCTCGGAGGCCACCTCGGAGGCCAGCCCGACGCCGCGTCCTCGACACGAAGCAAAGTTCAACCGGCTGAAGTCCAACAGTCCGCTTAACCCGTGAGGGGGCAGCGCGGTCGGGGGTCGCCGTCAAAGTTTTGATCGTGCGCTCAAAAATTGGCCTCCTTCAGCGTATCAACATCTGCTGATCGCTCTAATCGGCGGTACTCTTGCTGCACGTACACAACCTGAGGAAGGCCTATTTTCGAAACCAAGATCACCTCATACGTACCCGGCTACGCTCCAACGCACCGCGCGGGAGCACTGAGTGACTAAGCCGATGGGCAGCATTGGGGAAGGACGGTGCCACAGCACTGCCGGCATATATATAGCCGTTTCCCCCATTGGGAAGTGCAACCAGTGCGAGCGGAAGCGACATGGTCGCCCACGCGCGCGCGACGCCCCAATCTTGTACGTCTGCACGCCTATCCTGCATTGATGCACGGTTTCGTCATCGACTTCGACTACGGACCCCGACTCCGATTCCGTAGGAACTACGAAGGAACGCGCGAAATCATTTTCACCTAACATCACACAAGCTCATAGGCCGCGGGGACGGAGGGGGCCAAATGACTCGGCAACATGGTTTCGGCCCGTGAAGCCCTTCACCATGAGAGGCTCCTGTTGTAGGGGAGACCCCCACTTAAGCCCAACAGGCCTGTTAGAAGATCGTAAGCACCGAGTAGAACATGCATAATGACATGATTACCCTTGGGAAGGATATTTAGATATAAAGGTACAATTATAAAAACACTCCCCATGAGGACATATATACGTGATACTAGTCATGGGGAGACCTCGAAATAACATTGCTGACCTAACTCTCCACTACCACACACTCTCTCTCTCTGTTTGGTCTGTAACCACAATATGGAGAAAAGGAAGGTTTTTTTGTGAAAAATCAAAGATCCATATGGAAAAAAGGACTGATTCGTAATTACAAAAAAGTAGAGGACTTTTTCATAAAGTAGTGACGTTTCACGGAGGAGTTGGGAATTCCCAAGGCCATAAGGTAGGGAGCATTTACTATTTTTGGTCGTGTCCTGTCTTCCTCTCGAATTTTGGATGTTAGTAGTACCATACAGCAACGAAATTCCAGAAATAGCATTGCGCGGCGAAAAATCCCGCATCTGGCCCCCCGACGCACCGCACGACCGCAGCTCCGACCGCATGACCCACCCGGCGCCAATGCGTGTGCGATCGTCTTGATACCGACCGCACGACCGTGCCACGCTTGAGTCGTGCGGTCGGTACATCGCGACGTTTCATCAGTAACACGGCCGTGCGGTGCCGACCGCACGCATCGCATCGCTCACCACGTCCAACCGTCCGACCGTATGTATTATGAATCATGTATTATGAAGTTGTATTTAGAAAAGATTTACATGTATAAAATTAATTTTTGGAATAAATAAAATTTTAGATAAGTATAGAATTAATTTTAGATATCGTATTTATATGTATTTGTAAAGTTCTATTTCCCCGAGCGTACAGAATTTATATGTATTTGTAAGGTTATATTTAGAATAAAAATTTTTTGGATATATGAAATGATGTTTGAAAAATATGAATTTTATTTTATGTACAGTCCAATTTACTGTTTGTGTAATTTTGTTGTAACAACTATCTGAAAATATATTTGAAACCACATGGAGCTTGATACTAATTCTTTCATGGTAATGTAGTTATAAAAATGTGAAAATTGATACATATGATTAATTTTGGAGTTTGATTACTTATTTAAAAAAATATTTAAAACATTTCCAAAAATCATACTTCTGATAGTTTCGTTGTAGGCTTGGACATTGCAATATAAGCCTCATAATTTTGAGGTTTTTGCATTCCAATTGAGCTTCAAAAGATAGCTGAAAAAATGACTTACAAGAGTGCAATAATTGTGAGAAAATTTGTCCATCTAGACCAATATCTGAGGATCAAAAGTCATAATTATGCATACCTGAGATTATGAACACATTAAAAGATATGAAAATCAGAAAAGTGCTCAAAATTATGTGAAAGTTTGCGTATTCCAATTGAGCTTCAAAAGCTAGCTGAAAAACTGACTTAGAAGAGTCCAATAATTCTGAGAACATTTGTCCATATAGACCAATATGTGAGGATGAAAAGTCATAATTATGACTACCTCAGATTATGAGCGCATTAAAATATATGAAAATCAGAAAAGTGCTCAAAACTATGTGAAAGTTTGTGCATTCCAATTGAGCTTCAAAAGTTAGCTAAAAAAGTGACTTAGAAGAGTGCTATAATTCTGAAAACATTTATCCATATAGACCAATACGTGAGGATGAAAAGTCATAATTATGACTACCTCAGATTATAAGCGCATTAAAATATATGAAAATCAGAAAAGTGCTAAAAACTATGTGAAAGTTTGTGCATTCCAATTGAGCTTCAAAAGTTAGCTGAAAAAGTGACTTAGAAGAGTTCAATAATTCTGAGAAAATTTGTTCATATAGACCAATATCTGAGGATGAAAAGTTATAATTATGACTACGTCAGATTATGAGCACATTAAAAGATATGAAAATCACAAATCTACTTAAAACTATGCAAAGTTCTGAAATTTTAGCAATTTGTCAAAATGAGAAAAGTACAGATTTAAGTCCGTTCATGTAGTTTTTTTTTATAGATTTGGATATTTAAGTCCTCATATGTCATATTATTTAATCCATCTGAACTTGCCATTTGTACCGCTAAAAGAGATTCCGAAGAAGATTGCAATGAGAAGATAAACATACGATTAGCGTAGAAATGGCTGGTAAGTAAGAAGGTAAGCGATATTGAGGACACGAAGAATTGAATGCAAAGGTAAACATGAAAATAACATAGCGCACAAAGTTGCACGATAGAATACAAACCGACACACTCCTACGATACATGTGCGCGTTGTTATGCGGACGAAAACAAACCCGAACACACACACACACCTAATAACCAGGGCCATTCACCGGACCAGCGCGGAACAGCCCCACCTACTGCGTGGACCACGGCCATTTTCCCTTCCTCACGACCTCTGTGTCGAACTCCTCGGCTGCCTCTTTTTGCCTTGGCCGCTAGCTCCCTATTCCTTTCGCGCTCCCTACGCGTGCACGCCTTGAGATGAGCTTGCATCTCCTGACATATACGTTCGGCCTGCTCGTCGTTCCGGCGCTCCGCCTCGCGAGTCTCCGATGTCGTTCTTTCATCCCACTGCTGGAAGTCGAGAGTCCACTAGTCGTATAGGTGGATCTCTAGGTCGATCCACTTGCGATACCCGCACAACGGTTCCGGGGACTACGAATACACAAGAAATGTTAGTGTGTACATGAAACGAGAAGTAGTGGGGAGGAACACACTGTAAGCAGTTCTTACTGGCTGCCGATAGGTCCTCGTGTCCCAACGTCGGTCGGGATAGTCGCTGGAGTAGTTTGCGCAACCCCAGTAGCGCATACCCAAGCTGAGCGGGTGCTTCGACTTGACAAACTTACATTGGTCTTGACACCAACAGAGGGGTGGCATCTCCCCCTATGGCGGGTCTTGCGGTGAACGCTCCGTTCGAACCGCTGGGATGGGGTCGGTGCAACGCGGGATATCTTCTCGGGGAGCTGTCCTCCTTGCACGCACCGCTGCTTGGGCCCGCGCTGCAGCTGCCCTCACCCGTTCGTCACGGGCCGCCACAGATCTTGCTATGTTGTGAGTCTCCACCCATTGCTTCTGCATCTTCTCCCACTGTGCCTTCTGCCGCTTGTCCATCTTGAAAGTGTGGAGTTTGGATTCTGTAGTGCCTTATCTCCAATCCCTTGCACCTCCTTATGTACGCTCAGGGGTTGGTATGGTGCGGTTAATTTCGAGCCGTGAAAAAGTGCCCGGGAATTAATGAAACTGTGCAGGGTTGGCCCCCTCATCTCGTCTCGTCCTGCCTTGGCCTGTCACTATGCAAAGCTGCCCAGTCTTGTGCTGTCACTGCATAAAGCCGGCCCGTCTGGTCTTGTCGATGCGTAAAGCAGGACACTCTTTCCCCTCACTGCGTAAAGCTGCCAAGTCTTGTGCTGTCACTGCCCAAAGCGGTCCCGTCTCGTCTTATCGCTGCGTAAAGCAGGCCACTCGTCCCCCTCGCTGCACAAAGCTGCCGAGTCTTGTGCTGACACTGCGTAAAGCGGGCTCGTCTCATCATGTCGCTGTGTAAAGTAGGCCACTTGTCCCGTCTCATCTTGAGATGTCACTGTCTACTCGCTGCGTAAAGCTGACCTCTCTTTCCCCTCAGTGCAGAAAGTTGTGCAGTCATGTCTTTGCAGTCTTTGGTCATGTCGATACCCAAAGCTAGCCCCGTCCAGTCTTTGCAGTGGGTGGCCCTCACCCGCTTGGGTGGGCACTCACAGAAAAAATGACCAAGCCATGAAATGACATGATGACACCTCCTCGAGCATCTGCCCTTTTCCATGCGCGTGCGTAGGAGGGGCCCCCGTGACTACCCTACCCTTGTGAACACGTGTCAGCTGCGTCGTTTTCTTGATCCCCCGGCCCCTACGTAGAGAACTCTTTAATCGAATGAAGCCCCAGCCCCTTCTCCGTTGTGCAGAAACATACCATGTCGGAAGTCGAGGGTCCAGTCGGATATGGGTCACCGAAGGAAGAACTTTCTTTAGAAAGGAGGGAGAACTTCGATCCACACTACCGCCTGATACCAAGCCGGCATTCTCAACCCACATGGCAAAAATGCAGACACAATAAGGACGCAGTCGTGCAGGTCTTGGATGGTCTAGTCGATGGCGGGCGACGTTTCTTCCGATGCCCACACTCAAAGGTAGAAATTGCAAATAGTACAATTTTCATTACTACTTATGTATCCTCTTTGTTAACCGTCCTTTCCCGTAGATGGCAAAATACGACTTTTCACGCTGGATCGACCCGCCTCATGAATGGTATCTTGCCATCTACGTGAATACATTATGGGAACGAATATTTCAGTTGGAGGAGCGAATCGAGACTCTCAACGAGGAGAATAAGGACCTCCGCCAAAAGATGCAACGCGAGAAGGGCAGCGAGGAGGTCGTGAACATAGGAAGCTCGTACGATCCCTGATGTTGCTGCGCGAACCCTAGCTGCATATGTGCGTGCCACAACAACGACGGCCAGCCACGTCCGAGGCGTCCACCTCAGCAATACTCCATGTGGGTGCCACGAGGCTCGTTTGGCATGTAGGCAACGAGGTGTATGGTTGTACGTTGTATTTGTCGTGTTTTGTTTTATTTGTTGTGTTCGTCGTCCTGTTGCTGCACAAAGCTGCCAGTGTGTTCATGTCACTACGCAAAGCCGGGTTGTGCGTCTTATCGCTGCACAAAGATGTCCTCTTTTATCTTGTCACTGCGTACAGCTGCCCTCTTTTGTCATGTCAGTGCCCAAAGCTGGCCGCTTTTGTCATGTATGTGTGCAGAACTGACCTCTTTTGTCATGTCACTGCGCAAAGCTGTTCACTTTTTTCATTTCACTGCGCAAAGCTGACCTCTTTGCAAAGCTGGCCTCTTTCGTGTTGTCAATGCGTGACGTCTTATTATTCTGTGGCCTCTATGAGTGAAGCCCCCCCATCGAGCCTATAAGAGAGAGGCATTCCTCACCTAGTCCCCTACATTGCTCTCCCTCACCTCCTGAATTAGTTGTATCTTTCTTTCATGCTCACTCCCCCGGACGCCGAAATGAGTCATCTCAGCATCTCTTCATCGGCACCCACGGTGATTTGCCCACAATGCAACACGGTAGTTAGACGTAAGACCTCACACACCGCTGTGAATCCTGGGCGGCACTACTACAAGTGTCCCTTTCACTCGGTGAGTACGATTGTTTCGGATTCGTTCAAATCGTGTAGATATGTTTTAAAATCTTCTTCTCATGAAACGCAGGAAGCCCTCAGCGGTTGCCGATTCTGGGTGTGAGAGGATGAAATGGGCACTAAGACGGACACTGTTCGCAAGAGAGAGTTGTCATGGGGGGTAACGACCTCGTCGAGATGCGGCATCGTTTCGATAGACTGGAGTGGAAGATAAATGTAATATTGTGTGCTATTTTATTTCTTGTGTTGTGTTCATTCTGATCGTGAATATGTAGAGTTGTAGATTGTTCTCGTCTATGTTGCTAATGTTTTATGCTATGTTGTACCTTGTGTTTGTTGTTATCGTATCTTCTCATGCTGGAGAGTTAATGTATGTATGCGTAATGCATGCTAGAAGCTGCAGTGTCCACATGCGTGCGTACTTGTCATATTTCAATGATGCCTTAATTGTAGTTAAAATAATTTCACAAGCGCATGACAGTACAAACACAAAAATTGCATAAATGATTGCAGGAAACCATGCGACATTACAACATCTCAATGACACAAAATCATTACGAATCTTCTCATCGCCTCCTCCGAGGACGCATGTGATCCTCCGAGAAGGTGAACCTGGGAGGCGAGTGCAGTGCATCGCGAAGGTCATACCGCGATGCCTGCGACCGATGTGGTCCTGCGTATGGCTCCATGGGAACTTGCGTTGGATGGGCGAATATGTTGCTCAGCCATTCGGTCGTCGATGGGTCTATGTCCTGCTAACATGGTACAACTGAATTAGATGATGTACAGTAATGTTAGTAATGAATAGTAATACCACAAGGTAATTACCTGGGTAGTTTGGATTGTGTGTGACCCACCATGAAATTGATGGCCCTGTTGCTCCGTGTAAACTTGCAATTTTTTTAGCAATACGATGAGATGGCTTTGAAATAGACGTGTTTAGCTTACTACGTTAGTGCGTACCGGGGTATGCGGCTCTCGAAATGACGATGCCGTAGGAAAATTGCGCATGTACTCCTGCGCTGTGTAGCTTCATAGGTTTGCCCATGCCACCTGTCCCAGTCTTGTATGCTGGATTGCACGCCAGGGGTGAACGGGGGCAACGCCACTGCTGGTTGGTGCGCCGAGTCATGGTCACTCTCTGGAGTGAGGGACCGTCGGCCTGGAGAGCACGCTGCCTCCTCCGTCGCCCTCCGTGATGATGATGGCTGTAGCAACGTGCTATCCTATCGCAAATGTTGCGAGAAGAAGATGTGGTTAGAGATAAATGGCAATCGAGTGGACGAACAAAAAGTTGATAATTGTCCAACCGATGGTGCGAAGCGCGTGGAGGATGCGCGACTGAAGCTGGGCCGACTGCTGGACTGCGATGGACGTGACGACGATGGCCGTGCTGATGGTGGTGGTGCTTGACGACCGTAACGCGCTGCATAACAAAGATCGTCTCTATGGCGACCACAACTGAGGGTCCGTATCGTAGACCTGGCTTCTTCATATATGTTGCGCATTGAGGTAATCCAGCGATTACTTGAATTTTCCCTCCCACGGTTCAGTGCCTGAGCGGACTCGTCGTGGATACGATGTAACCGCTCCAACTGCAGTGAAACAAAGAATGAGTTAAAACGTAATCCTTCACAGGTTAATTACATAGCAATCTCATACCGTCTCGTCGTGCCGTGCCGCTTGATGACGGTCTGGACCTGCATGTACAGCGTAATCGTGTATGACCTCAACTGGACGCTGTGGCGGCACCCCAGTAAGCCTACTACGGGTGCGTTGAAGGTACCAACGAAGGTATGTAGTATACGTGTCGAGGTCGTAATCCCGGGTCTCCTCCAACACCATCGTGTCCGCCTGGTCACGTCACATGTCTGTCCACGGCCGCTGTATGACTGTCCAATCTTCGTTGGCTCGCCCTCGCCTCGATTGCCTGCAAGTTAATCGATATATTACACAATTAGTAGGGGTACAAAGTAATTCATTATTTAAATTTACCTTGTAATGACATACCGGTGGGTGCTAGGTGCAAGAGGGTATCCTGCCAGGGGTGGGATATGCTGGTACAGGCCGAACTACCTCATGACTCGCTGTGGGTTGTATGGCTCGACGCACTGCGAGAACACTAAGTGATAGGTCGTCAACCAGTACGTGTGATCCAACCCGCACTGAGATGATGATCCATGGGGGACTGTGTCCATAATGAACCGTGCAGTCCATGGCCACCAGACTATGTCGGCGTCGTGGAGAGTCTCGAACATGTTGTGGAACTCCGGGTACACACGTCTCAGTCTCTCTTTGGCCCACCGTAAGTGACCATGTGTCCAACGCGTACCCATTGTGGGCCCATCGATAGGGTCATCGCCATCATCAAGGCCGTAGAACTGCGAGCTGAACTCATAAGGGTGCACAGCAGGATCGAAGTAAGGCCTGCCAACGGGAAAGTGTTCCGACGACCACAACTGACGAAGAATGTAGCAGACGGCTAGGACCGGCTCGCTGGCCGTAGTACGCTGCGAGGTATCGCACAAGCCCCGGTATGTGGCACTAAGAACTGCTGATCCCCAGCTATATTGTGGCACCTCAGCAGGCCAGCCATCTGCCAACGACTCTGCTAGGTGTATGTAGCTAGGCTGCACGGAGTCTCCAGTGGTGGTAGGGAACAAGACCCACCCGAACAGAAATAGCAGGTACGCAACGAAGTGCGTCCGCACCGTGTCCTCATCCGCGTGTCCAGGACAGGTCATGAACTGATGAAGCCATCCATGAGGCACACCAACTACGTTGTTCGGGAGCAGATGACCGAACCGAAGACCCAGACGGACCTTCCAATCTGCTGCCTTTGGGGGTGGCACTACAGCAGCACCACGAATGGGTAGACTTGTAAGCATCACCACGTCCTGCAGAGTAACCGTAATCTCACCCCACCGGAAGTAGAATGTGTGAGTCTCTGGCCTCCAACGTGTTAGTGATATGCCCTAGAGGCAACATAGAGATGTTGTATATATCACATACTATGTTTATGATACATTACTTTGTTCCTTGGAATAGACATCATCATTATTGATCAATGAGTATGTGACTTATTCATGAGACTCTTAAATACTAAAATATTGCTATTTCTAAATGATCCCTGATAGTATATCATATGAGGAACAAATATGATTCAAATACAAAGATCAGCATATGTATTGATTGATGATCATGTCTCATGGATCATGGTATGGTGATACAAAATCAATAATATGGACATGTGTTAGTGAACATATGTTGGATAGACCTGCCATGAGACACTGTAGAGATTCCATGTGTCATCAGTTGGTCTCGAGTAGTGTTTATGTAGAATCCTTAGACTTGAGATCATCATGGTTCCCAACATGAGTAGTAGCTTATTTTGGGATTACTAAACACTACTCCGTAACTGGGTAGTCATAAAAGTAGTCTTCGGATTTGCCATGAAACATGTAGTGGGATGTGAATGATCAAGATAGAATTTGCCCCTCCTTATGGGAGAGATATCTCTGGGCCCCTCGATGTAATGGATTATGAAAGTGCATGGCCATGCCAAGGTGATTGAGGAGTCAATCACAAGTTTATAATCTATCACGGAATTGAGAGAGTGATTGAGCTATTAAGAGGATGACACAGGTCTCGTCTTGAGCTCAATCTATATCGTGAGGCAAAGGGATTCGTACATGAGAGAACATTACAGGTTCAGCCGATATGATCTTTACATATACTTTGGGGTTAATATGTCTTACTAGAGGCCGCTATTAACAGGTGACCGGAAGGCGTTTCGGTCACGACCAAGTATACGTGAACCTACAGGGTCGCACGCTTAACGGGTTGAAACACTGATTCGAATATGATTCGGATATGGGCTCAATTCGGATAAAGATCCGAATAGACTCCTAATGGGCCTTGGTCCGAAAGGCCCACGTGAGGAGGTCTATATATATGGAGGCGAGGGGCTGAGGGGATTCGTCCCTGTTAACATCTAGCAAAACCCTAGCCGCCACCTCCCGAGCCAAACCCTAGCCGCTCACGAGTGCTAGTACACTCGCGATCGGCGCCCAGCCCGGGACGTGTGGATACCGGTGGAGGCGCTGCTCGTTGCAGTGCTGATCGGTATGCGTGGAGGAGACGATCTGTTCGGGACGATCGGCTACTTCCACTACTACCTCGACGCGCGAGATTAGATCGGTTTCCAATTCTTCTTCTTCCGCATCGCTGCGTCTAAGTGGTAACGATCCATGATCCTTCCTTAGCATGATGTTCTTGGGTGCGCGGTAGAAAAGTTTTGTTTTCTGCTTCCGTAGCATACGCGTATTCCTTTAGTGGTATCGAGCCATCTTGCTTAGTTTGCATCCGGATCGCGCATATGTTGATATGCGATAGTAGTAGATTGGATCTATTACGCCTAAATCGTAGCACGGGTTGATGAGATCAATCGGTCATAAGGGGTTGAAATAGGTATGAGTTGATAGCATCATAAGGCCAAAAAGATTAGTTCGTGTTCCTTCTTTGATGTACGCGACTTGCCCCTACCGCCGGAATCACCATCGGGCTAATCACGCGCACAATCGAGATCGAGCCAACAGATCGAGGTCTTGTGTTGTGGTCTCCTCAAGTATACCGATCGCGATGATCAATATGATTGATCTAATGAAAATTGAGACATTTTGAATGGCTCGAATTTGGGTTGATTTGATCGGCTCGATAAGATTTTCATAGCGATTTCATAGATGCGATCTATGTAATTCTGTGAGGTTTTAATCGGGACCACCGTGTGTATCCCCCCTTGTATAGCGTCGTGGGTTCACATCGTTAGGTAGAATGCGATTCTACGTCTAACTTGTTTTTGCAGGGAATGGTGTGAATAGTATGGCCCTATAACTTATTTGAATGTATGAGATGTATGTGATGCATGTAACATTCGTTCATGACCTGCGTGTCATGATTATTTCAGCTATTGTTAGCTGTATATATTGTATTTAACGACCTGCGTGTCGACCTTAATGCTTGAATCTATCTTTGTAATCTTCAATTTCTAGCTATTATTGGTATTAGCCTAGTTTTGAGGTTATAAGCTTTTAAGCATGGTGGCCTAAAGGAGTGATGTGGAGGATGGAGATCGTCTACACCTACTTGGAGATGGATATCACTATTTTTGGGCCATACTACTTCACAGTTAAATGTGTTTATCTATGATGTTATCTATCTTATTCTTATGCAATGATATATGTGATATGTTGCTTTGGTAGGATAGAATCCCTCTTAAAATTAGGTGTTAATGCCCTTCCATATGCTGCACCAAAAGATAATGATCACCGCATGGTAGGTCTACCAAAGTAGAGTGCCATCGGTTATCATCATCATTTGGGGTAGATGTCGGACATCTACATGCGGAAGTATTTGGTTTACTTAACAAGGTTATCAAAATAGTTTTGGACCTTGGGGCATAGATTGGGGCCGAGGCATACTGATGTCACCCAAAGTAGAGTCACATAGGGATGTGATTAGCAAGGTGTTGCTTACCCATGTTACTAGTTTTCTAGTCGTGATGCCAAAGCTCACTAGGAATTAGTGAAATGAGGATCTTTACCCACTTTGTAACATAGAGAGAGTTTTTGTTGCAAAACTCATAGTGGGAGTCTTTTGCTAAATAGTTTAATAAAAGATGAACATAAACATAGTGCTAAACTTTGCATATTCTTGTGTTGTAGATCATGTCACTAACGCATCCAAGATTTTTAATTTGCGATCTGTTCTTGAGAAAGAAAAACTCAATGGAACAAACTTTTTGGATTGGTATCGCAACTTGAGAATTGTTCTCAAGCAAGAGCGCAAGGAGTATGTCCTTGAGTCTCCTTACCCCGAAGACTTGCCTGATAATGCTACTGTGGCTGCACGGAGAGCTTATGAGAAGCAAACGAATGATTGCCTTGATGTGAGCTGTCTCATGCTTGCCACAATGTCCTCTCGAGCTTGAAGCAATATGAGAACACAGATGCCTACAATATCATTGTGGGGCTACGTGGTATGTTTGAGAACCAAGTAAGGGTGAGAGGTTCAATACTTCAAAGTCCTTATTTGCGTGCGAGCTTGCGTAAGGAATCTGTCACCCTCATGTAATTAAGATGATTGGCTACATTGAGAGTCCGGAAAAGCTTGGTTTTCCCTTAGCCAAGAGTTGGCTACGATGTGATTCTCCGCCGCTCCCGAGCTTTGAGCCATTCATAATGAACTTTAACATGAACAACTGGACAAGACCCCGGCCGAGTTGCATGGGATGCTAAAATCTGCCGAGGATAGCATTAAGAAAAGCAGCAATCATGTGATGATGATGCAGAAAGGCAAGGGCAAGCCTTATGTCAAGAGAAGCGCGGTCAAAAGAAAGAAAGCTCCTGATGCGATCGCGAGCAGTTCTAAGGCCAAGAAAGACAAGAAGGGCGATGCTCATCCTGATGCAGATTGTTACTACTGTAAGCAATCAGGACATTGGAAAAGGAACTACCCAAAGTACTTGGAGGATCTTGAGAAGAAGAAGGGAAGTATGACTTCCACTCCAGGTATAAATGTTATAGAAATCAATCTTGCTATTTCTTCCACTAATTCTTGGGTATTTGATACCGGATCGGTTGCTCATATCTGCAAATCGTTGCAGGGGCTAATAAGAAGTAGAAGTTTGAGGAGGAGCGAAGTGGATCTTCGCGTTGGCAATGGAGCAAAAGTTGCTGCGGTAGCTGTTGGCACCATGCCATTGTCTTTACCTTCAGGATTAGTTTTGGAATTGAATAATTGTTATTGTGTTCCATCTCTTTCAAAGAACATTATTTCTGCTTCATGTTTGCAAGCAGAAGGTTATGACTTTAAATCTATGGACAATGGTTGTTCTCTTTATTTCAAAGATATGTTCTATTGTCATACTCCATTGGTGAATGGGTTATACGTTCTTACTCTTGAAGGGTCACCGGTCTATAACATTAATGCAAAGAGGCAACGTCCGAATGATTTGAATCCCACGTTTATTTGGCACTGTCGCTTAGGTCACATAAATGAGAAACGCATGCAGAAGCTCCATAGAGATGGTATTCTGCACTCATTTGATTTTGAATCATTAGAGACATGCGAATCTTGTTTACTTGGCAAGATGACAAAGGCACCTTTCACCGGTCAAGGTGAACGAGCAAATGACTTATTGGCACTCGTACATACTGATGTATGTGGACCAATGAGCTTAACAGCCAGAGGTGGTTTTCAGTACTTCATAACTTTTACTGATGACTTTAGTAGATATGGGTATATCTACCTGATGAAGCATAAGTCCGAATCCTTTGAAAAGTTCAAGGAATTCCAAAATGAAGTGCAAAATCATTTAGGCAAGATAATCAAGTTTCTACGATCTGATCATGGAGGCGAGTATTTGAGCAATGAGTTTGGCAATCATCTAAACGATTGTGGAATTGTTCCACAATTGACTCCGCCAGGAACACCTCAATGGAATGGGGTATCTGAACGGAGAAATCGCACCTTATTAGATATGGTACGCTCCATGATGAGCCAAAGTGATCTTCCGTTGTCTTTTTGGGGGTACGCTCTTGAAACAGCCGCGTTCACACTAAACAGGGTTCCATCAAAATCAGTAGAAAAGACACCATATGAGATGTGGACAGGACAACGTCCTAGCTTGTCTTTTCTTAAGATTTGGGGATGTGAGGCTTATGTAAAACGTTTACAATCTGATAAGCTCACTCCTAAATCTGATAAATGCTTCTTTATCGGGTATCCTAAGGAAACAAAAGGATATTACTTTTATAATCGAGGAGAAGGCAAAGTGTTTGTCGCCCGGCATGGTGTCTTCTTAGAGAAAGAGTTTCTCTCAAGAAGGGATAGTGGGAGCACAGTGCAACTTGAAGAAATTCAAGAAACACCTGATAACGTTTCAGCTCCTCTACGAACCACAACAGATGAACAAACTGTTGAAGAACTCATTGTGGACACACCAAACCACGTAGGTCGAAGGTTACGTCGTGCACCTGAGAGGTACATGTTCTTGACTACTCAACAACGGGACATATTATTGTTAGACAACGATGAGCCTAAGACCTATGAAGAAGCAATGGTGGGATCAGACTCTGAGAAATGGCTTGAAGCTATGAGATCCGAAATTGAATCCATGCACAGTAATCAAGTTTGGAACTTGGTTGATCCACCTGATGGTGTTAAAACCATTGAATGCAAATGGGTTTTCAAGAAAAAGATAGACATAGATGGAAATGTTCACATCTATAAAGCGCGATTGGTGGCCAAAGGTTTCAAACAAATTCAAGGTATTGATTATGATGAAACTTTTAGCCTGTCGCAATGCTAAAGTCTATTCGGATCATTCTAGCGATTGCTGCATATTTCGACTATGAAATATGGCAAATGGATGTCAAAACAGCTTTCCTTAATAGAAATCGAGTGAGGATGTGTACATGACACAGCCCACGTGTTTTGTCGATCCGCAATCGCTTAGAAAGATATGCAAGCTCCAAAGATCCATTTATGGATTAAAGCGAGCATCTCGGAGTTGGAACATTCGTTTTGATGAAGTAATCAAAGGGTTTGGTTTCATCAAGAACGAAGAAGAGCCTTGTGTTTACAAAAGGCTAGTGGGAGCGCACTCGTATTTACGGTCTTATATGTGGATGACATATTACTGATCGGAAATGACATTCCTTTGCTCGAATCATTAAGTCTTCATTAAAAATAGTTTCTCTACGAAAGACTTAGGAGAGGCAGCATATATTCTGGCATCAAGATCTATAGAGATAGATCAAAAGGCTAATTGGATTAAGCCAAGATACGTACATTGACAAGGTGTTGAAAAGGTTCAATATGCATGATTCCAAGAAAGGTTTTCTACCTATGTCACATGGTATAAATCTTAGCAAGAATCGGTGTCCTAGTACACCGATGAGCGGGATAAAATGAATGCGATTCCATATGCTTCGCTATTGGGTCCATTATGTATGCCATGCTTTGTACACGTCCGGATGTTTCAGATGCTTTAAGTGCTACGAGTAGATACGATCGATCCAGTGAAAGTCACTGGATTGCCGTAAAGAACATCTTGAAGTACTTGAGAAGAACTAAAGATGTGTTCCTTGTCTATGGAGGTGAGGAAGAGCTCGTTGTAAATGGTTACACCGATGCTAGCTTCCAAACTGACAAAGATGATTTTAGATCGCAATCTGGATTTGTGTTCTGCCTGAATGGCGGTGCGGTAGTGGAAGAGTTCCAAGCGTGCAGACGGTTGCTTGATTCTACAACGAAGCCGAGTACATAGCGACTTCAAGCCGCCAAAGAGGTCGTTTGGATCAAGAAATTTATTTCTGAGCTTGGTGTGATGGCTAGTGCCTCCAGCCCAATGGACCTCTACTGTGACAATAGTGGGGCCATTGCGCAAACCAAGGAGCCTAGATCGCACCAGAAGTCCAAGCACATTTTACGGCGATTTCATCTCATTCGCGAGATAGTGGAGAGAGGCGATGTGAAGATATGTAAAGTACAAACGGATTTGAACATTGCAGATCCGTTGACAAAGCCGCTTCCCCAGCCAAAGCATGAGGCTCACACTAGGGCAATGGGTATTAGATACCTACATGGTTGACTCTAGTGCAAGTGGGAGATCATAGTGATATGCCCTAGAGGCAACATGGAGATGTTGTATATATCACATACTATGTTTATGATACATTACTTTGTTCCTTGGAATAGACATCATCATTATTGATCAATGAGTATGTGACTTATTCATGAGACTCTTAAATACTAAAATGTTGCTATTTCTAAATGATCCCTGATAGTATATCATATGAGGAACAAATATGATTCAAAGACAAAGATCAGCATATGTATTGATTGATGATCATGTCTCATGGATCATGGTATGGTGATACCAAATCAATAATATGGACATGTGTTAGTGAACATATGTTGGATAGACTGCCATGAGACAACTGCAGAGATTCCATGTGTCATCGCTTGGTCTCGAGTAGTGTTTATGTAGAATCCTTAGACTTGAGATCATCATGGTTCCCAACATGAGTAGTAGCTTATTTTGGGATTACTAAACACTACTCCGTGAATCGGGTAGTCATAAAAGTAGTCTTCGGATTTGCCATGAAACATGTAGTGGGATGTGAATGATCAAGATAGAATTTGCCCCTCCTTATGGGAGAGATATCTCTGGGCCTCGATGTAATGGATTATGAAAGTGCATGGCCATGCCAAGGTGATTGAGGAGTCAATCACAAGTTTATAATCCATCACGGAATCGAGAGAGTGATTGAGCTATTAAGAGGATGACACAGTCTCGCCTTGAGCTCAATCTATATCGTGAGGCAAAGGGATTCGTACATGAGAGAACATTACGAGTTCAAATGATATGATCTTTACATATACTTTGGGGTTAATATGTCTTACTAGAGGCGCTATTAACGGGGTGACCGGAAGGCGTTTCGGGTCACGACCAAGTATACGTGAACCTCTGTGGTCGCACGCTTAACGGGTTGGAACACCGATTCGAATATGATTCGGATATGGGCTCAATTCGGATAAAGATCCGAATAGACTCCTAATGGGCCTTGGTCCGCAAGGCCCACGTGAGGAGGTCTATATATATGGAGGCGAGGGGCCGAGGGATTCGTCCCGTTAACATCTAGCAAAACCCTAGCCGCCACCTCCCGAGCCAAACCCTAGCTGCTCACGAGTGCTAGTACACTCGCGATCGGCGCCCAGCCCGGACGTGTGGATACCGGTGGAGGCGCTGCTCGTTGCGATCTTGATCGGCGTGCGTGGAGGAGACGATCTGTTCGGGACGATCGGCTACTTCCACTACTACCTCGACGCGCGAGATTGGATCGGTTTCCAATTCTTCTTCCGCTGCGCTGCGCGTCTAAGTGGTAACGATCCATGATCCTTCCTTAGCATGATGTTCTTGGGTGCGTGGTAGAAAAGTTTTGTTTTCTGCTTCCGTAGCATACGCGTATTCCTTTACAACGATCAACGAGAGCTGACAACAACGCCGCATCATACTAGAATGCATGTGGTATATCCAACATACGGGCAATGGGCAGTAGCCCAATGTACCAAAGTAGTGGGATGTACCACTGGTCGAGAGGCTAGTGCTCTCGGGGGCTCCTAAGAATGAAGCACGGAGGCCCATCTCTTGAGGACCATGACAGGCATTGGTGCCCCTCATCCCAACGGGGGTCAAACAACTCGTACGCCATCTCCTGCCAATGAAGGAGAACAAGTTAGTCTACATTGTTAATAAAATTTGCAAGTAATGACAACATAATTAACACCAAATGTAACGACAGGGAAACATACGGGATGTACCAACCATACATAAAATGTGCACACGAATATGACCCACACAACAGGGAAACATACGAAATGTACCAAAACATACATAAAATACGCACGGTAAAATGTTGTAGGCTAATGTGCGCAACACAGAGACATGGAACCAACAAAACGTACAACTCCTCAATAATGGAAGGGACCTCGCCAACATATGGCAAACTACATCGCAACGCACAAAACACATGGAAGCAATAATGAGTACAGCAAAATATTATAAATGCTACTACGGAGCGTTGCTTGATGATGGCCTATTTGGGCACTGCCTGAGGGAGTGCCCAATCGTCTTGCATAGCCTATACTTCGGGCGTCGAACTCGATCCCCACGCTGGCTACCATCCATGTCATTGCGGATGCGATGACTTTGTCATCTTCCACGCCTGACATGCTTCAGTGCATCATTGGGCACCCACTTTACCTCCCCTGACCATAATTCCCTGTAGTGCATGTCTACCCCGTAAGAATGGAACTCTACACTCCAAGTTGCATACAAGTGCTGCATGTCGTAGTACTTTGAGATGTACTGCATTGACGCCTGCTTCCATACCGCGCAAGCCGCGTACACATGCGAGCATGGCTTGTGCAGAAGCTGGGGTTTGTTGCAGGTGCAAGATGCTTTCTCATCAATCGTGCATACTTGCTTGCGATCCCCTCTAATGTGACCCATGACGTACTTCTGCCTAAGGCGGACCTCGAACTTCTTCCTTTAGCCATCCATGGTTTGAGCAACGTGGGAACGACCCTTCTCCATCTTCTTGCCCATGTAGGCCTGCATTACCTCAGAGTATTGTTTGTTTTCGTCCAGATACTTCTTCGCCATCATGGCTCTATTCACAAAGTACCCGACAGTACGGTTCCAACTGTCGTCCACAATTGCCGTGATCGGTAGGGATCTGACGCCCTTCAAGACACCGTTATAAACCTCGGACATGTTGGTTGTCATGATTCCATACCTTGCCCCCGGTGTCGTGTAACAAAGACCACATCTCTAGGTCAGGTGCATTGGATTGAACCCATTGTGTGAACACCCAACTCTTGTAGAGCCTCCCTCCACGGACCTAGATTCTGTCTGGACATGCTTGCTTCCTGATCGAGCTGCCTCCACAAGGTCTCGAACTTCCGCTTCTGGTACTACATACATAGCTTCTTGAACATCTTCATTAGGTCCTTACTACGGAACCTTCTGTGGAAGTTTGCTGCAAGATGCCTCATGCACCAACGGTTCTTCAGATCATTCCACTGGAAGGGGGGCTGCGTCCCATCGCGCATCGTTCACAACGCAGACAGCAAGCCTGCATTGCGGTCCGAGATGACACACACTTCGAGGCGATCTTGCAATATGGCCTGCTTCACATTGGCAAGGAACCAAAGCCAGCTCTCTGTATTCTCATTCTCCACAATTGCAAATGCCATAGGGAGTAACTGGTCATTTGCGTCAGCTGCAACTGCGGTGAGGATAGTCCCCTTGTACTTGCCGGATAGGAACGTCCCGTCCATCGTTAGCATTGGACGGCACCACCTGAACCATTCTATCGCCTGATGGAAGGCCCAGAACACTCTATCAAGAATAAAACAATTCGGGCCCTCCGTAAGATGAACTCTCTCCTGCTTGTTAATGTACGTGCCTGGGTTTGATCCTGCAATTTGCTGCAGCATTCTTGGGACCAGGTCGTACGCCTCCTCGTAAGTCCCAAACATACGGTGCAACACCTTTCGTTTCACCCGCCATACCTTCTTGTATCTGACTTCAAATCCCACCATATTTGCTACCTCTGCCATTAGAACCTTTGGAGAAATAGACACATCTGCCACGATGAGGTGGCTCACCAGCTCCGCAATATACGATGATATCATGTTGCAGTGCCTATGTATTGGCCCCGCAAGCTCACAACTGTGATCATGTAGCACCGTTATCCGGAACCCCGTGCCAGCGCCCTTGAACCGCTGTGCACGAACTTTGCTAGGACAGGACCCGTTGACACACTTCACAATGTACGTGTCCAGGTTTGACCTGTGCACCCGATACGTCCGGCTAATGTTCACGGCGTATCTAGCAATAGCCTGCTGGGCATCACTCTTATTACGGAAGCACTGCCCCAACATGAGTGTGGCCTCGCTAAACCCCCATTCTGCCCCCTCCGCCTGTGGCAGAACTAGGGATGCCGCTGCGTTGTCGTCCAGTCTGGACGATACGTACGCAATGTCGGTGGTCACAACACCACCTACCACCCCTCCAATTGTACATTCACCATCGTCGTCCTCTCCGGAACTGCCTGTTTCCACATTCTCGTCTCCTCGCTCCCCACATCTTCCACCTGGTCCGCAAGGTACTCATGACAGTCAATACGGGCGGCCCACCACCTCTCCCCCACACCTTCGTTGGCCTGGAAATTGTCCACACGCCTCCTGAGGTCTTCATCACCCACTTCCTCACCCACATGTTCTCCCGCAGAAGCATCTTCATGACCGCCGGAGAAGAACCCAGGCTCTACATCTCCACCAGCGGCAACAGAACCAACCATGCCGGATGGTTTTGTCCTCTCCACGAACTCCACATACACCATTGGCTTGGCATATATCTCAGCATCAGGGTTGCACACGACCTCCATGTAGTTGGCCCATGATGCATCATTGGCCACCTTCAGAAGTTGCCACTTGCTCTCCCCTGCATCACCCACTGTTCAGGCATAGAGTGCCTCGATCCGTAACTTCTTTCTTGCGGTGTACCGATCGAACGTCGAACGGACACACCTCCGTAGCTTAGACAAGCTCATGGCGCTCAGACCGGGTGCCCGGATCATGGTCCAGTGACAATTTGACAGGTCCGCCCCATACGACCCGTCACGTACGAGACCACTGCCGTAGAATATGAACAAGTCTTGAATCTCAGCCATAGCGTACCTAACATAAGTGCATAATCAACTATCTTAGTAAATAACATGCAATAATCGTATCATCAAACCCCCACTACCGTACTTTAAGATTTACATGTTAATTTTGTATCTCTTCCTATAACCTACAATATCGATTAATAATATTTTTAGCTCTCAATCTATATTTTAGTTTTTATTGCATGTTTTTCTCGATTAATGCAAAAAACCAATTCCTAATTTTTGTACATTTCTTTTCTAACTTTTACTTAATACAGAATTTATTTAATTGTACTATACATTGTATTACTGTTATTGTATTTTAATTCTACTGTACCAAATTTATTTTTACCACCTACCGCATTGTATCTACTACTTCTCTAAGCGTACTAATTGTATATTTCTAATCCTGCTACTATTGTTATCACCTACAAATACTGTAACATAAATATGTACTTTCTCAACGTCTACACATCTACAAGTTCATATTTTCCCACAAATTGAAACTACATTACATATGGAAAAATACATCATGCCTAACATAGCGTATGTTCACCAAAAATTTGAGGACTCAATACGTATGTTCACTAAAAACAAAGCACAACATTACATACACTAAACAATACATCATGCGTAACATATGGAAGATTTGCTACAAATATATAGCGTATGAAAGATTAACATAAAATAACATTAACGAAATACGGTTTGCTTAATTATGTACTAATGATATACATAAAAATATAGTTGCACGGGCACAAGACTTACCTCTTCTTGAAGCTCACAAGGCGATCTACAACTTTTGTATTTGCCAAATCCCCTCATTCCAAACAAAAACAACTTAACAAAAGACGGTTTGCTTAATTATGGACTAATAACATACATAAAAATAAATTGCACGGGTACAAGACTTACCTCTTTTTGAAGCTCACCAGGCGATCTACAACTTTTCTACTTGCTGAATCCCCTGATTCTAAACGAAAACAACTTGAAAATAAGTGTTTTCACTCACTTCTCTTCACTGCCTCCGTCGCTCTGGCTGAACTCCAACTACGAATGAGCCAAATGAGCTTCTTCTCCCTCCCTCGCGCTATTGTTTGAGCTTTTACGCATGTGTGTTGAAATGGAGAGGGGGCCATGCCATGCAAATATGCTGCAAATGTGACGCGTGTGTGAGCGGCCGGGCCAGCGCGTTCCTGCTTTCGGTGCGATGGATGCCTCGCGATGGACGTGCGGTCGGCCGGTCGGAGCATGCGCAGCACAGTAGAGACATGCGGTACCGGACCGCACGACCGCGTGCTACAGTGCAGTCATGCGGTACCGGACCGCACAACTCAACTGTAGCACCGGCCGTGCGGTCCGGTACCGCACGACTGCACACGCGTCAGCGCCGGGAGGGTCGTGCGGTCGGAGCTGCGGTAGTGCGGTGCGTCGGGGGGCTAGATGCGGAATTTTTCGGCGCGCGGTGCTACTTCTGGAATTTCGTGGCTACATAGTACTACAAACGTCCAAAATTCCTTCCTCTCACGTCTTGAAGCTCATGCTAGTAGTCTTTGTCACGTGAGATTGTCAAAATGGTCAAGGTGTTTCAATTTTCCATCTACTGGACCAAAGGAGATGATACAGTTGTGCAAGAATAGACTGAACAAGAACATGAAACGAACGCAACAGATTACTTCCAGACGATGGAATTTTTGTGCCGCACATTATCTACCTATGTCGTTTCATAGGTATTGGGCTCACAAACTAACATGTGATATTGGGCTCACAACAGCCTGACTCTAACGCCACGCCCTAGCTCTTCATGACATGCCATCCCACGTCTAAGCTATTCGCGGCTGCCTAACAACCCCAACGCAAACACTCTGGCCTCGCCGTGAACCAATGCATGACTCGGGCCACATCAACGCCTCTAACGTGAGACGTGGTAACTTCTACACCTACCTAACGAATAAACAAACATGTTTAACTTAAAATGAACTAGGTGCAATGTGGTTAAATCCAACACGCCGCAGCCCCCTCGCCGTCACCGCCTTGCAATGCAGCTCTCTTACCATCGCCCCCGCGCACTGCAGTGCCCTCACCATCGTCACCTCATGCCGCACTGCCACATCCCCCTCGCCACCTTGTGCCACAACCCTGACTTGCTTGGCCCACACAGCCCGTCAGTGGCTGTAATCGCAGCTCGCCCAACTCATGACGATTGGTGGCTTGTCTGAGGGACTGGCAGGGTGGCCAAGGGGAGGGGGTTGTTCGCCCAGGAGACCCGGACCAACCGCCCCGGTTTGCCCCAGGGGTAGTTCCACCACTGAATAGAAGTAACAGTGCTGCTTCTCTTTGTTACACTCGACGAGACGCCAGTACGGCGGTGATCTCCTTTGCCAGTCAACACGCGACGAGATACAAAAAGCAAACTTGTACTGATAACCTACTAAATAACTAGTAGTTATCTGGTGGTATCGCATATATTTCTATTCCTTAAAAAAAAGTTAATAATAATAATTCACCATCAGTAATTCATATGTGTCTTTTTTAACTCCCCTAGCCTCCTCTTTCTCTCTCTCTTGAAACAATGGACGTCGGGCCAATCGCGCCTTGCTTGTTCCCGCACCTGCTGCCAACAAATCGCGCAGCCCCCAAATCACTTCGGCCTCATCGCCTCCTCATCCCCGATCCTGCCACCCTTTTCCTTCTCGGCATTAACTTCGACCGATCCTCCGTCTTCCTCCTCCTTCTACTGGCGGTGATGCTCCCCTTCGCTTCCCCAGCCCCACCAAATCGATATCTCCTCCCTTCCCTGACTCGCCTTCCCCCCTCTCCTCTTTCTACCTCCTCTCTTTCTCTCTATCTCTCACCTAGGGTTTGGATTCACATCTGCCCACCGCCATTGCCATGGATGACGGGTAAGTACCTCTCCTACTCTGTCTCCCCCTCTCTTCTCCCAAAGGGTTTCATCACCTTACCCCGATCCCCCCTGCGATGCGCGCTTGCAGCTACATCGACGAGGATGGCGAGCCGCTCATGGACTTCGACGCCTACGACCCCTCGCCCGAGCCGTAGCCTTATGACGACCTCGAGGACAACTTCGGTGACGACAGCGGCGATGCCGATTCGAACCACGATCTTTCCCCCACACCCATGCACGGCGACGACGGCGCCAACTCCTCATCCAAGCCCCAGAAGCGCCTACTCAAGAAGGCCAAGGGCGAGGAAGGTGGCGACGGCATGACCGGTGACAGGCTAGGTGACTGGGGGGAGGCGGCAGCGTTGGCAGATGCAGATGTGGACGTGGAGGCCGACGCGGCAAGGAAGAGGAAGGGCTCATAGGTGCTGAGGGACCTCGCGAGGGGCGGGGACAAGGAGAAGAAGGAGAATAAGAGGATGAAGGAGGACGGGAGGGAGAAGGACAGAGGGCTGGGCATGGTGAGGGAGAAGAGGGGCTCGGGAGGGAAGGGCGGTGGCAGATTTGAAGGGATTTCGATGTGACAACTATTCATATTTTTTGTTTCCAAATTCATGTCAGCAATTAAAATATGATGGCACTCGCGACTGTAGTGGCGTTGACGGAGGAGCTTGGCGAGGTTGAGAAGGACAACTCCCCCCTCCCCACCGGAGTTTTGGACATATGTAGCTCTTTTGATCATCGAAATACCAAAACTAGCTCTCAGAATATCGAAAATCCATTTCTAGCCCCCTCCGTGACCGCGCGTTTATCCCGTGACGACACGTGTCCAATCGTGCGGTCGGGGACCGCACGACTACACTGTTCACCATAGTCGTGCGGTCCCCGACCGCACGACTCACTGGTGGCGACACGTGTCACCAGTCGTGTAGTTGGGGACCGCACGACTACGGTGAACAGTGAAGTCGTGCGGTCCCTCACCGCACGATTGGACACGTGTCGCCACCAGATAAACGCGCGGTCACGGAGGGGCTAGAAATGGAATTTCGATGTTCTGAGAGCTAATTTTGGTATTTCGATGATCAAAAGAGCTACATATGTCCAAAATTCTCCCCACCGCAGGCCCCCTCGACATGCCCCATTGGAGATAGCGATTCCAACATGGAAGCCTACCTTGACTTCTCTGGTATGTAGTAAATCTGTCACAAATAGAAAGTTTTGGTTTTTGCACAATAGCTGTTTGATGTTATGCACCAATGGAGTAATTAGCTCATTATTTATTATTTGGACTAGCTAACTGTTAGTAGTGATTCAGACAAAAAAAATGCAGGAATTGTAGCTATTGTTATATCAACAAGTCTTGAGCTATTGTTTATGTGGCTACATTATGCCTCTTCCGCTGGAGAGCTTCTACTATCTCCAGTTCTTGATTAAACATGTGTAGAGTTGTAGCATCTGGTATGGTTCATCGTCCTGCTTCCTGTATCTGTGATTTGCGCTGTCTGCTGAGTACCACTATCACCAATCCACCATCTCTTCCCTCCCAATGCTTTTATAGGATTTTTTTTCAGAATCATTGTTTTCTCACCATGCTTGTTTTTTAGCTTTTGCTGAACCTATAGTACAAACTGGGAATGCCTGGTGTATTTTGGGATAATGATTCGCTACTACAGAATGAATATTCTATCGGTTGCTTAGTTTGAAGCTAAAACCTTTTTTTTTTGTGTCACAAAATAGTGAGAATGCAGTGAGTTTCCTCAATTGTCTTTGTACAAAATAGTTAGAATAGCACAAAACGCTGTGTAAAATTCATATTCTTGTCTTATACTCGTTTTAGGAACCCGCAATGTTAAGGTTTTCCTGAATTGTCTTTGTACATGCCATGTTCTGAGAGCCGTTATTTGATATTCTTTGCTCACATTTCTGCTCATAACCATTCTCTGGCTCTCAGCACATCTTGGCATAAATGTATTTTTTGTGCTGTAATTTACATCTCGATCTCCTACTTTAATGATTTTCGCTAAGCAAAAAATTTATTGTTTACTCTGCGTTGCAAACTGTTAAACTATGATCTACACATTCATTTATAACCAAGTTTCACGAGCGTGCAAAACTATTAAAATAGGATTGTCAACTCCATCGCAATGCAAGTTCCATCAGGAAATTCTAGCCTTTGCTACTATTTTGTATTCACTCTTATGGAAAACTGCAACATGTTGCTTCCAAGTTAAATATGAATTTGGTTAAGAAGTGACTGTCATGTTTTGCTCTTGTGAGAATTGTAGTGTAACACAAAGTCAAAGAAGTTTTGTGCTTAAAGAAGGTAACACAACTACTTGCATATTACATCTTAGTCATTCAGTTTTCAGTGTTCTCAAGGTAATTTTGGTTGATTCTTGAATGTCAGAACCAAGGATGGATTATTGCTGGTGACGAAGAGCAAGTTTGGAAGTTTCAGTTATTTTTTCTATCCTTGGTGGTTTCTTGAATACATTGGCAGCAGCGAAACTTGAGTGCTTGAAAGGTGCCTGACACTTGAGACAATTTCTGAAAACAGGTAATTATCTCTTGAAGTTATTTACTTCTACCATACTATGACAAGTTATGATTTTTTCAAACCATTCTTTAAGAAATTGCTTAAAAGTTTTATATATATATATATATATATATATATATATATATATATATATATATATATGTGTGTGTGTGTGTGTGTGTGTGTGTGTGTGTGTGTGTGTGTGTGTGTGTGTGTGTGTGTGTGTCTATATCTGTATATCCATTTCTAGGCACTAAAGTTATGGTTTCCATGTACTAAACATTCTTGAAGAATGATCATTGTGCTGTTTGTTTTAAAGATGATTGCCAGTGGTTTTGTAGGGGTTGTTTTGGCCAGGCACGTAACTACATAGAACCCAGTTAAATTTTCTTGATTTTGATGTTCCGAGACATGCAGGGCGATCTAATTACATTCAACAATACAAAAATGTCTTTTGGTTCATAGGATGAGTGCACAGTTGCATGACTTTTGAATATCAATTGCAACGCTAGGGCACTCGGCAATGTAATGTAGCACCCCCGTTTTCGGGAACAGGAGCGTCGTACGTCCCGTAACAGCCCAGGAGTTCTGCTGCGGACAGAAGGTGCATCGAGCCTGCTTACGAGCATTTAAAATGGATTAGTTTGACAGAAATAAGACCTAGCGGTCGATTTTATCAGTTTTATGGGCATCCAAGCCCAAACTTATACCTTACAATCAGAAGATCCGAATAAAACCTCCCACAGGAACGCTTGGGTGCGGTCGTAACCCTAACACGAACACTTGAATTGCACTCTCTTCTTCTAGTATCTGAAGTGGTGGGATTATAGCAAGTTTGAGTACAACCAACCGTACTCAGCAAGTTACAATGGTAAATCCTAATTTATTACATGCACTGAATTTCAAAGGAATGGAGTATACTGGTTTTAATATTTTATGTGGATGCAGTTTTATTTGTAAATAGTTTAAAACAAAATACTCCATTATACTAATTTAAGAAAAAGGGTTCTCAAAACATTTCTTGTTTACTTCATACAGATTAAAATACCAGAAAACTACTTATGCCTTGCTACTGGAATCACCCATCAAACACAGCTTCACTAACCGGAAGCACGGCGTATTCGAATACAATTTAATTTCACTCTGCAGAGTTGCTCAGCTTTACCCACAAGCTTTCTCAATTGCTACTGTCAAAACACGCTCAGCTAACGTGCGACTGAATTGAGAAAACCAGATCTTTCCCTGCTCAATTTAATGTATAGACCCTACCCGATAGGTCATGACCTTCACCGAACTGAGTACCCACTGGGGTGCACTCCCCCGAGGAAACCGAGCTCAGCCTTGAGTCTGCTCGCTAATGGCTGGTACTAGGGTACTCAGGGGAGAGTGGGGACCTTCTTTTTGGGGTGCAGATCCACATTAGCATGCGCGATTATGGTCGCTGGCCGGGGAAGGGAAGGTGGCGGCGGCGGTGGCTCGGGGAGGATCTGGAACTGCTCGAGGGGAGAAGGCTGCGGTTTAACGATCTAGGGAGGGTGAGGATCATGGGGAATGCACCGGCTTAGCTCGAGGGTTGCTCAAATGAGCTGGCCACGGGGAAGGGCGGCGGCCGAAGAGGGTGTGCAAGGTGCGGGGCAAGGGGAGGCATTCTCACCCAGAATTGAGTTGGGATTCGAAAATGAAGTGTTCCGGTGGTGCTCTGGGTGCGAGGAATTGGATGGTTGCCGAGCGAGGAGGGAGATCAGGCTCAGAGCTCACCGGGCTCGGGGAAGAGGGGTGGTGGAGCTAGAGAAGGAGAGGGTTCAAATTGATTGCTCAGGGAGGGAGAGGGGAGTAGTGCGAGTCCTCTGGCGACGGCAATTCGGCTTTAATCCTCGGGGAAGGAGGAGGGGACTTGCGAGGTGCGCGCGGGAGCCGCAGAGGTTAGGGGGAGAAGAACGAGGGGGCCTTACGGGGAGGCATGGGCAACCATGCCGGTAGGGTTATGGCCCCTGAGGGAGTTGGCGGGGAGGAGACAGCTCGGGGATGCGTGGTGACGCGCGGGCGGAGCGAGGTGTCGCAGGGGGTGCTCAGTGACCGCTGGGCGAACGGGAGGAGCGGGGTGGTTGGGGAGTGGACACGGAGGGGAAAGGCTACAGTGCCAGCAAGCTGACGCGAGAGAGAGAGAGCTGGGGCGGTGGCGTGGGCACGAGCGGGTCGCACAGGCGAGGCGACCGCGCGAGCGGGGAAGAAGGCGGCATCGAGCTGGCGCCAGCGAGGGAAGAAGGCAGAAAGATCAAGGGAGGGTGGTTAGGGGAGTTTTAAGGGAGGGGATTACCACAATCAAGGATCAAAGGAAATAATCAAATGCGTTTTTAATTTTCAGGTTATTTCAACCTACCCCCCTTAAAAAGAATCTCGTCCTCGAGATTCACCCAGGTTAAAGAATGGGACGAAAAACAGAATCTTGTTATAGATCTGATTCCTTCCCTTTAATCTTGCTCATTATGCGAGACAATCTTTCTGCTGTATTTGTCGACTGGTGCGCCTATCAGTGTTTTCTTTCTGGGTTACATCTAGGCTCTCATGTCTTTATAAAGTCCTTTTCCAAAAATAGTTTGTCTGCGATCTTGTATCAAATATGATTCTTTCGGAAATTATATGTAACACTAGGGTCTTGGCCAGGTTGCCATGGGTTTGTTTAATCATCAGGGTGTGTGCTCCTTTAGTCGACTGATCTGAGTTTACTCATGACTTCTGATCCTTCTTATGACTTTGAAGATTTGCATTAAAATCCACATCCATATCTTCTCCTTTCCATTTTGGGATTGGTAGTAATTGGAATAGTCCTAGTAGCATATTATGTATTCTGATATTTCTTCCTCTTGTAGTTAAGACGGGTACTTTAGAATAGTAACCACCTTGTAGGTTGTCTTTTTGACTTAATTCGTCTGTCATGACATTCGGTCTTTCTGGGTGACCTTGAGAATCTATGTCACAATTCCTGTATATCATCCTTGTCGTATATCTCACTTTACTATTTTTCTTTATGAATTGCTTGATGTCTCACACTGGCTCCTCACAGTTTCTTTTGCATGTTAGTGTCCTTTAGGCTGTGTATGTTGACTTCATTGTGGTTTGCTTGACCGGTAGAGAATGTGTTACCTTGATTAATTAATCTGAGTCTGTCCATGGCCTCATATTCTTTTATGGTTTTGAAAGTCCGTAACGAAATCCTTATCAACGTCTTTTCTTCTCATGCCATAATGGGTAATGAAGACAATAATCCTGGTAGACGTTGATGACTCATCATTATTGTCCGATGTACCTTCCCAATATATATATTTTTAGCCATTTCCTGTGCTTCACCAGGGTTTGTTCTCGTCATATCTTTATTCACTTTATGCCTGCTAACTCAATGTGTCTGCTATAACTTGTAAGCTTCTTGGTATGTGCTGAATATATATACCACTGATACCATTCTTACCGTATAACTGGTTCCACTATCTTCTGTATGAATGGCCCGGTATGTTTTATTGAACCTTTATAGTTCCTTTCCGATATTAATATTCTTTATGATCCTTTTGGTACCCTTCTTTAGACCAAAATTTGTAATACCTTTGATTAAAAGAGTTTATTGAATAACTACAGATCTCATCCACTAATCCATGACTCCTATACCGCCAAGCCATTTTTTTTTGCGCCATTCTTGTTTAGGTACATTCGTCGAATAATCTTCCATCAGTTGATGGCTGGTCCTGTTAGCTGATACACGGCAAATAGAACGTTCTCCTTATCTGTACATTGGAGGGCATCCGTTCTCCTTTCAATTTCTTGTAACCAATTATACGCACTTAGTAGTTCCGTTTCTGACGAAAACTGAGGCGGTTGAGTCTTCAGAAAGGTTGTAAACTTGAATGCTGCTGTACCTGAGACTATCATTGATCCTTCTGGTGACTTCGTTGTCGTAGCCACTTGTGTCTAGTATCTTTATTTGTTGCTCCAATATCTTGGCTAGTTCCTGGTGGCATTCAATCTGATTTCTCTTCATGGTAGCTAAGATTTCCGTCGTACTGAATTGTCTCTCCTGACTTCTTTTCTCCATTTATTGTACTGTCTAATCTTTCATTTGTCAGTGAATCTTCATTCTGTGGCAACCAAACTTTAGGAATCAGTCTACAACATTTTTGGGCTTAGCAAGGAAAAGTAAGAATGAAATAGGGTGAGAGTAAAAGAAAATGAGAGATGAGTAGAGTGAGATTTTGAATCTGATGGGTAAGGGAAAGATAAAATTGACGAATATAGGTAAGGTCCGAGATGAAATGGGGCAGGAGCGGAAGGCTTTTTAACATAGTCTTATTTAAAAGAAACAAGAATTCATTTTGCACAAATTGCTTATATAACGGTCTAACTGGCCGATAGTGCAATTTGGCTATTATTACAATCAGAAAAATTCGACTACTTTAAATGGTCTCTTCCCGTTGCATCAAGGAAATCAACGGGTACTATTTTCTAATTAATCGAATGGTGACCTTACAACTTTTCGAAAGGAAAAGTCTTGGTCGGGGTAGTCGTACTATTCTTCACAACACCATCCTTAACACTCTTCGACTAAAGTTAGCTTTCGTTCAATTTGGTCATTGCCTACAGCAAGAAATTAGTCTACACGTCTATACGTATTTTTGAGATTTTTGACAAACTCAAAAGAAAAGTTTTTTAATGCATGTCTAAGAGAGGTAAGATAGGAATAGGAAAGACGAGACAGCAATAACACTTATGATTTCTGAAATTCTTTTGTACTTGTAATTAGGGTTTGTAAAACCGTATTAGTATCGTAACAAGATTTATGCCTAGGGTTACAACCTACAGCCAAGCCTGCTCTGATACCATTCTGTAGCGCCCCCGTTTTCGGGAACAGGAGCGCCGTACGTCCCGCAACAGCCCAGGAGTTCTGCTGCGGACAGAAGGTGCATCGAGCCTGCTTACGAGCATTTAAAATGGATTAGTTTGACAGAAATAAGACCTAGCGGTCGATTTTATCAGTTTTATGGGCATCCAAGCCCAAACTTATACCTTACAATCAGAAGATCTGAAGAAAACCTCCCATAGGAACGCTTGGGTGCGGTCGTAACCCTAACACGAACACTTGAATTGCACTCTCTTCTTCTGGTATCTGAAGTGGTGGGATTATAGCAAGTTTGAGTACAACCAACCGTACTCAGCAAGTTACAATGGTAAATCCTAATTTATTACATGCACTGAATTTCAAAGGAATGGAGTATACTGGTTTTAATATTTTATGTGGATGCAGTTTTATTTGTAAATAGTATAAAACAAAATACTCCATTATACTAATTTAAGGAAAAGGGTTCTCAAAACATTTCTTGTTTACTTCATACAGATTAAAATACCAGAAAACTACTTATGCCTTGCTACTGGAATCACCCATCAAACACAGTTTCATTAACCGGAAGCACGGCGTATTCGAATACAATTTAATTTCACTCTGCAGAGTTGCTCAGCTTTACCCACAAGCTTTCTCAATTGCTACTGTCAAAACACGCTCAGCTAACGTGCGACTGAATTGAGAAAACCAGATCTTTCCCTGCTCAATTTAATGTATAGACCCTACCCGATAGGTCATGACCTTCACCGAACTGAGTAACCACTGGCCAATGCGGAACGCTGCCGCCCAAGTCCGTGAAGACCATCACTGAACTGAGTATCCGTTGGCCAATGCGTATCGCGGCCGCCCAAGTCCGTGATGACCTACCGTTGTGTGTGTACGGCGAGACCACGCCCAAATACCATACCCCAAACACCTGTAGGGGTTCAATTAAAGTGAGCAGTTACTGGACCAGGATTGACAGTCCAATACTTGTGGTTGAGTGGTTACTGTGCTTTATACTCAGCATAAGGGTCTAGTCCTTATGTTTTCCACTGAGACTGCCAACCAACCGGGTCCCGTCCAATACTTGTACCGGCACCCGTCTGCTGCATTCTCCACCCTAGGGTAGGGTGTGGACTCGTCCACTACAGGGCACTCCACGACTTCCGCCCTACCCTAGAATGTTTTTAAGACAATTTTTGCCGGCGAACTATCAAGCTACCCGATAGCTAGTTATTTCATGTGAATAAATGCGATTGTCATGTATACTGTAATTTAATAATACTATGGTTATCAAGGTGAATGTGGCCTCAAAGTTAAACATGGCATTTTAGGTGGTAGGATGTAACTACATGCACCATATTATTATAAACATCTATTTATATTCAAATAGTTTAAGCAGTTAACAATAATGCAAATAACGTAGATAAATAATTATTCATGACTTCGTAGGTTCAATATGATCAAAAATTTGTAACTTGCCTTGCGAATCCGCGATTTCGACAATCTCGTAAACTTCAAAAGTTTACTCGGAGCCTTGCATTGTCGTCTCAGAATCCTGGAGAACTAACGAAAAGAAACACACAAAAACAACAAATTAATCCGTGCTCATCTAAACAAGCTAGGACAAAAAAATAAATAAAAATCTACTAAAAGAAATAAAATACAATAAATATTCAAATGGCTTGGGTTGGAATTTTGGAAGTGGGGTTTAGATTAACGGACATCTGAATTGGAATCGGAGCGACGAACTGAATCAAATGAGTATAATTTTGCATTTTTCGGCCACTGGAAAAAGAAGAGTGCACTATTCATTGCAACAGTGGTTGGGCCGGCCCATTGGCTTGCGCGGGAGGGCGCGCACGCGCGCGCGGTTTGAAACCGACTGCTGGGCCGGTCGGGCGCGGCCCACTTGTTCGCGCGGGGGCGCGCACGCGCGTTTGAGGGAGGGGTGGGCCAACAGGCGCGGCCCATTGCGCGCGGGTGACCGAGCGAAGTGGCCCAGGGGGCGCGCACTCGCACCTGGCATCGCTGGATCGGGCGCCGAAGCCACAGATCAAGCCACGTTGTCGACCGAAGGTCATCTTCTTCCCCGGGCTGGCCGCGACGGCAAGAAAAACAGGGGTGCACTCCCCCGAGAAAACCGAGCTCAGCCTTGAGTCTGCTCGCTAATGGCTGGTACTAGGGTACTCAGGGGAGAGTGGGGACCTCCTTTTTGGGGTGCAGATGCACATTAGCATGCGCGATGGTGGTCGCTGGCCGGGGAAGGGAAGGTGGCGGCGGCGGCGGCTCGGGGAGGATCTGGAACTGCTCGAGGGGAGAAGGCTGCGGTTTAACGATCTAGGGAGGGTGAGGATCATGGGGAAGGCACCGGCTTAGCTCGAGGGTTGCTCAAATGAGCTGGCCACGGGGAAGGGCGGCGGTCGAAGAGGGAATGCATGGTGCGGGGCAAGGGGAGGCATTCTCACCCAGAATTGAGTTCGGATTCGGAAATGAAGTGTTCTGGTGGTGCTCTGGGTGCGAGGAATTGGATGGTTGCCGAGCGAGGAGGGAGATCAGGCTCAGAGCTCACCGGGCTCGGGGAAGAGGGGTGGTGGAGCTAGAGAAGGAGAGGGTTCAAATTGATTGCTCAGGGAGGGAGAGGGGAGTAGTGCGAGTCCTCTGGCGACGGCAATTCGGCTTTAATGCTCGGGGAAGGAGGAGGGGACTTGCGAGGTGCGCGCGGGAGCCGCAGAGGTGAGGGGGAGAAGAACGAGGGGGCCTGACGGGGAGGCATGGGCAACCATGCCAGTAGGGTTATGGCCCCTGAGGGAGTTGGCGGGGAGGAGACAGCTCGGGGATGCGTGGTGACGCGCGGGCGGAGCGAGGTGTCGCAGGGGGTGCTCAGTGACCGCTGGGCGAATGGGAGGAGCGGGGTGGTTGGGGAGTGGACGCGGAGGGGAAAGGCTACAGTGCCAGCAAGCTGACGCGAGAGAGAGAGAGATGGGGCGCTGGGGCGGTGGCGTGGGCACGAGCGGGTCGCACAGGTGAGGCGACCGTGCGAGCGGGGAAGAAGGCGGCATCGAGCTGGCGCCAGCGAGGGAAGAAGGCGGAAATATCAAGGGAGGGTGGTTAGGGGAGTTTTAAGGGAGGGGATTACCACAATCAAGGATCAAAGGAAATAATCAAATGCGTTTTTAATTTTCAGGTTGTTTCATGTAAGATAAAATTGATGTTCATTGTCCGGTTTTTGGATAACGTTCGATGATATATCTCATCCTCTTTTTGTACTTCGTTGCAACATATGGGTACCTTATTAGTCAATCTACACACAAAAATCGAACAATGAACACAAGATGTAGAGAGACCACTCTTTTTTATTGATATATTTCTTCGTATATAATTTTATACATCTTTCCTATATTTATAGCCTGCAGTACTGCAAGGAATTTGGTATGCGTCCGTATCTTAGAGAAGAAAAAACCTGGGTGAGGCCCATAATGAGCAGCTGCACCCTCCCTGTGGGGGACGGTTTGGTAACAGTAGGTTCATGTTTTGGAAGTTGGTCGCAGTCTCTGATGTAACCTTTGAGCAGTTGGTGTGTATGTAATAATATTCAAAAGAACTTCTGGTAGTAGCCTGTCAGTTTAGCTCAAATGTTTGACTGTTCCTGGGTTGTAAGTGTTACCCAGCTATTTTTTCCATTTGGGCTTTGCTTGATGCAGAAAGATAGATGGGAGAGTAAGGTTGTTGGGATGTTGCTAGACAAAAGCGCTTTGTATTTTCCGTTATCTGATTAATGGAATCAGGTTTGGAAAAAAAAAGGAAAAATACGGTTGAACATAGTATGAAGCTACAGACGTTAGTCTTCTCCATGTGGTGGACTAAAAGAAATGTATACACGGGACAAGTGAAAATGACACAAGTAGATTAATGTTTTTCTCTATGTCATCATTTTGTTCTCAGAATGTTTTACGAATATTTGCATGGTTTCTTGACGAGGGTAACAGAGATGCACCGAGAGGTGACGATGCAATACAGCTCCATAATCATGGTTGCCACTTATATTGCCACATGTTTTAAATGTTAGTGATATGCTTTAGAGACAATTATAGACATGATTATATCATTTTTATATTTATAATCTTTTAAATAATATATTATTTTATCTTTTAAATAAATATCTTTCATATTGATCAACAAGTATGTGACTTGCTCATGGAACTCTTTATTTATGTTTTGATATTATTCTAAATTGTCTCTAATCTTATATTATTATATGGGACAATTATAATTTACAAGTTAGTATATGTATTGATTGATAATAATGTTTTATAGATCATAGATATGAGATATCAAATCAATAATGTGGATACATGTTAAAGAACATGACGTTGGATTAAGCCACTATGAGACATGTAGGAATTGTTATATTCTTAAGTGTCATCAGTTAATCTTATACATAGTGTATGTAGAATTCTTAGATCTGAGATTGTTATTTTGTTTCCTATATATATAATAGTTTACTTAAGGATTGTCAAACACTACTTCGTGATTAGGTGATCATAAAGGTAGCTTTCGGATTTACTATGAAATATACAGAGAAATATGAGCAATCAAGATGAAATTTGCCCCTCCTATATAATAGGTGAGATATCTCTAGCCCTCTTAATACGGTTGGGTTAAGAAAGTGTATGACTATGCTGAATGTGGTTGAGGAGTTAAATCACAACTGAGTAATTCACTACAGGTTTGAGTGAAGGATCGAGCTATCATAGGATGGCACGCTTCTCGCCTTGAATTCGATATGGTATTATGAAATAGAAGGATCAGTACATAAATATTATATAGGTTCGTTCGATATGATCTTTATATATGTTAAAAGTCGTTATATTCTGCTAGGGACCGCTACCGACTTATAGACTGGAAAGGAATTTTTTGCCTATGACAAAATATATATGAACCTACAGGGTCACACATTTAATGGATTGAAACGATCAGGGTTCGGATGATAGTCTTCGAATAGAATACGATCTCTACTTATATTGGATAAAGATCTTATCTAAAATTTTTTGAGATGGATACGATATCTGATCATATCGAATAAGGATCTGATTGGACGTTATATAAAGAGAGGTCCGAGGGCTGAGGGAGGAATCTAAAAAAAATACACTCATCGAAACACTAGCCGCCACCTCTCATAACCCTACTGTGCGCGCTGGTGCTAGCACGGTGTTCCATCCTTAGATATGTGGACCTCGATAGAGGCATTGCTGTGACTGCAGCACTGATCGGGACGATCACAAGGAGAAGACGGTTGGCCAGAGGACGATCGACTACTTCTAGTATACCGATGCACTCTTCGTTGAATCAGTTGCTTCAACTCTACTTCTGCTACACTACATATCTAGTGGTAACGATCTATAATCTCTTACTTATATGACTTCCTGATTTACGTGGCATATAATTTTAAATTTTAATCTGCGCTAATGTAGCCTACTCATATCGCGTATCCCAACATTAAAGGAAAGGGGGCATATGTTCTTTTTTTTTAAGGTGGTATATTCTACCATAGTGTAAAAAGGCCTACCTACAAGTCCAACGGGCTAAAGAACTCGCGCTGCATATGCCGCGTTAAGGAAGAGCAAATTATCGTTAACTGGCTAGAAGCAATTCGTTGATGTACTTTTACGCTTGGAGGGCTGTTACATATTTTTCATTTCCCTTCATTTTTGTACATAAATTATTTTGATGTACTCTCACATCTTATACACTGCTTAAATAATATTCTCATACCTCTTTATTTTTTAGCATACTCTAATAGTAATTATAAGATACTACAAAGTGAGTTACATAAAAATTTTAATAAAAGTCCATTTGTATAGTATAATTTATATATATATACTTCTTTTATATATAAAAAGAGGCATAGAGTAAAAAATAAATGGCTCCGATGAATTTTTTCAACTATGTCACAATGAAGTATCTTAAAATTAGTATTTTAGTGTACCAAAAGTGATAAAAAATATAACATATCTATTTAAGTGGTATATTAAAAGTGGGAGTATGTACTCGTAGGAGTAAAAAAGGCTTGCAAATCCTTTTTCATATATACATACACACATAGAAGCGCTAACGAGCGCATGCGTGCCAGTTTGTGCGTTAGGAAGTTACTACCATTTTATTAGTAAAGTTACTGTTAAATACATGAATAGTTACTATCCAGTTGTGTACTTGCAGTAACTCTACAAACAGTATTAACTTTCTGACGCGTATTATATATATATGGTTCTATACTTTTGAGAATACATACTTCTATTTCTAATATACCCTTTTAATGGTGTTGTTATACATCTTTATCTATTTGAGTATGCTCTAATAATGATTATAAGATACTCTAAAGTGAGTTATATGACAAATTTCATCAAAGCCCACTTATTATATATAGGAAGCTTCTTTTCTATACCGGGTGTAACTACACCCTATATCGTATCTCACAATATAGGGAGTATCTCGCGCAACGGAGGGTATGTACGTGTAGTATACGAGTATTTAAGATCATCTAGGTGGTATGAATAATTTTTCAGAGGTGGTATGTGGATTTTTTTGACATACTCCTTTTTATATACGTATATGAAGGTATTTACAAAATACGCTAAAAATTGTGGACTCCCTTACAATTTTTTCATGTGATTCATATTGAAATATTTTATATACAGTATACGAGTATATCCAAAGAGATAAAGGAGTATTTCAAGTTTATTTAGGTGGTATATTAGAGTATACTTCTTTATCACCTTGGATATACTCGTGTACTAATTATAAGATACTCTAATATAAACCACACGAAAAAATTGCAAGAGAGTTCATAGTTTTCAGCGTATTTTGTAAATATCTTCACATACGCACATAAAAAGGAGTATGTTAAAAAAATATACATACCACCTCTAAAAAATTGTTCATACCATCTAGATGGTCTTAAATACTTGTATACTACACGTACATACCCTTCGTGGCGCGAGATACTCCCTACATTGTGAGATACGACATATGGTGTAATTACAGGCTGTAATTACACCATATGTCGTATCTCACAATGTAGGGAGTATCTCGCGCCACGAAGGGTATGTACGTGTAGTATACAAGTATTTAAGACCATCTAGGTGGTATGAATAATTTTTCAGATGTGGTATGTATATTTTTTTGACATACTCTTTTTTATATACGTATATAAAGGTATTTACAAAATATGCTAAAAATTATGGACTCCCTTGCAACTGTTTCACATGGTTCACATTGGAGTATCTTATAATTAGTACATGAGTATATCCAAGGTGATAAAAGAGTATTTCAAGTTCATTTAGGTAGTATATTAGAGGTATGTATAATTACCTCTTTTCTACACCCGGATATAATTACACTCTATGTCGTATCTCACAATGTAGGAAGTATCTCTCTCAATAGAGGGTATGTACGTGTAGTATACTAGTATTTAAGACTATTTAGGTAGTATGAATAAATTTTTAGAAGTGGTACGCATATTTTTTTTTGACATATTACTTTTTATGTGCGTATATAAAAGTATTTACAAAATACGCTAAAAACTATGGACTCTCTTGTAATTTTTTTATGTAGTTCACATTGAAGTATCTTATAATTAGTATACGAGTATATCCAAAGTGATAAAGGAGTATTTCAAGTTCATTTAGGTGGTATATTAGAGGTGGATGTAATTACACCCAGAGTAAAAGATATATATATATATATATGTGGAAGAAGCTTGTACAGTTTGGGAAGGGTTTTTTGAGAGAAAAGAAGAATCTACTTCAACCGATATGCCCTTAGGCACGGCCATACATAACATAGAAATCACACGTGGAAGGGGTGGGCAATTAGCTAGAGCAGCAGGTGCTGTAGCGAAATTGATTGCAAAAGAGGGTAAATCGGCCACTTTAAGATTACCATTTGGGGAGGTCCGTTAGGTATCCTAAAATTGCTTAGCAACAGTCGGACAAGGGGGCAATGTTGGGGTGAACCAAAAAAGTTTGGGTAGAGCCGGATCTAAGTGTTGGCTAGGTAAACGCCCCGTAGTAAGAGAGGTAGTTATGAACCCTGTGGACCACCCCCATAGGGGCGGTGAAGGGAAAGCCCCCATTGGTAGAAAAAAACCCAAAACCAACCTATAAGATAGCCTGATCGGAGAACAGTCCTTTTTACAAACCTGAACCCTTTCTTTGACCAGAGCATAAATGGAGGATATGTTGCATGTTTGGGATGGCCCTCCTCCACCTCTCAGGACCTTATTGTTTGCGGATGTAGCTGGTGTTGGGGTTCCATCCCCTCTAGATGGGCCAATCGCTTCTCTCTTCTTTCCTAAATGATTCTCTCTTTGTCTCCTTTCTTGGGCTCATATCCTAGCCCGAATCTCTCATCAGCAGAAGGGAGTTCCACTGGGGCGAATATTCCTTGCAAGTTCTTGCCCAATCCCTTGCCTTTCTGATATGGACTGTTCAGCATAAATCTTGCTACCATCTTCTAAGAGCGGTTAAGTAGACCTACTATCTACTTAACCGCTAGGCAAAGAGGGAGGACCAGTCTCTTTCTTTCTGCTTTGAACGGAAGCCCATTTTGAGGATTCACAGAAATAGCTCAGATATTACCACAATCTCTTCTACGCACAATAATATGTTGAACTACTTCAACAAGTCTACGTGTAAGATATCCAAAGATCCGCTGTTCAGACAAAGAAGATCTACAATCCCTTTGCGGGCTCCGTAGCAGGAAATTATATATTCTGTCAAAGAAAGTCCTCGTAAATTGCTTTGAATAGGTAAATCAATCATTTGTCCTTGAGGATCCGGTGGGGCCACACGCATCGTCGGCAGACTAGATCGAGCCTTAGTTAATCCTGAGTGGATCCAAAAGCTTCAGGCTTCCTGTGCTAAAGATCTTACGCCAGTGCAGTGATCATGCCCCAATCCTCGCCTTATTCCTACCGCCGACTCTGGACCAAAGCCATGAAAGTACTTTCGCATGTGGGAATCCCACCCTATTGATGTAGTGAAGAAAGCTCCGGTCACGGAAATCCAATGTTTCTTCAAAAAGAATAAATCAAGAACATCAAACTAGCGCTCAAAGCATGGGATAAGCAATCTTTCGTAAAAGCCGAGACAGAGTGAGGATATGCAGAATATATATATATATATATATATATATATATATATATATATATATATATATATATATATATATATATATATATATATATATATATATATATATATATATATATATATATATATATATATATATAGAAGACTCTTTTCTACTCTTGAGTGTAATTACTCTTTATATCGTATCTCACAACATAAGGAGTATTCGCATAACGGAGGTTATGTACATGTAGTACATGAGTATTTAAGACCATCTAAGTGGTATGTATATTTTTTATACATACTCCTTTTATGTGCATATATGACGGTATTTACAAAATAAGTAAAAACTATGCACTCCCATGCAATTTTTCATGTAGTTTACATTGAGGTATCTTATAATTAGTATACGAGTATGGCTAAAGTGATAAAAGAGTATTTCAAATTTATTTAGGTGGTATATTAGTTGTAGGAGTAATTACACCCGGAGTAAAAGGGGTGTGTGTGTGTGTGTGTGTGTGTATATTATGTGATTCTATACTTCTAAGAGTACATACTCCTATTTCTCATACACCGATATCCAAACAGACATGCCACAACCAATGAAATATTAATTAAAACACCACTGTGAATGGTAATGAATCATCAAGATTCCTTTCTTCTAGCCTTGTTATATATATATATATATATATATATATATATATTCCTATATATGAAAAAAACTTTTTACACCTGAGTGTAATTACACCCACATCTAATATACCACCCAAACAAACTTGAAATACTCCTTTATCACTTTAGGTATACTCATACACTAAATATAAGGTACTCCAATATGAACCATATGAAAAAATTGCAAGGGAATCCATAATTTTTAGCATATTTTATAAATACCTTTATATACACACTTAAAAAGAAGTATGTCTAAAAAAATATACATACCACATAGATGATCTTACATGGTTGTATACTACACGTACATACACTTTGTTACGCAAGATATATATTTTCTACACCCGGGTGTAATTACACCCACTTCTAATATACCACCTAAATAAACTTGAAATACTCCTTTATCACTTTAGATATACTCATATACTAAATATAAGATACTCCAATATGAACCCCATGAAAAAATTGCAAGAGAGTCCATAATTTTTAGCGTATTTTATAAATACCTTCATATACATACATAAAAAGGAGTATGTCTAAAAAAATATACATACCACCTCTGAAAAATTATTCATACCACCTAGATGGTCTTAAATACTCGTATACTACATGTACATACTCTCTGTTACGCGAGATACTCACTACATTGCGAGATACGATATAGGGTGTATATATATATATATATATATATATATATATATATATATATATATATATATATATATATATATATATATATATATATATATATATATATATATATATATATATATATAGGAAGCCTCTTTTCTACACCCGGGTGTAATTACACCCTATATCGTATCTCATAACGTAGAGAGTATCTCGTAAAATACGCTATATAAAGGTATTTATAATGGAGTATCTTATAATTAGTACATGAGTATATCCAAGATGATAAATGAGTATTTCAAATTTATTTAGGTGGTACACCCAGGTGTAAAAGATATTTTTTCTATGTAATCTACCTTCGATGATCTGTGTGCATGAAAGCCCCTAATCACTTATGTCTTTTTTTCTACAAAATCGCCTGTGTATGTATTCTCTGTGCGAAATACCCCCCAACATTTCCAATCCCCAGTGCCTGCGCAATCTCCCCAGTGCTTCTAGGGTTGTGCCGGCCGCCGTCCCCCCTTCCCCGACGCGTCTTTGGCCGCCGACCTAGGCTCCCCACTCTTGTCGTTGGCCCTCTGCCACCTCCCCCCCGTGGCTCTCCCGGCTCCCTCCTCGGCCTCCCTCGGCGACAGCTCGCCTCCCTCCCCAGCGCCGCCCCCTGGCCTCCACCGCAACACCTTCTTGCCCTCGCACCGCCGCCACCCTCTGTAGGGTTTGGGCGACGGCGCCGCCCCCTCCCCTGCCCTCGGCGGTGCCCTCCCCGGCACCCAGCGCTGTCCCCCCGGTTCCTTCGAGCCATGAGAGGATCTTATTGGAGCTAGCGGACTCCCCAAAGGGCGCCGCCCAAATGCATTTATTCTGTAATATGAAAGAAATTACGGACCAGGACTCATTGAGGATTGCAGCACATCTGATGTTAGAGTTCCGAATTCAAGCCTTTTTTAACCACCTATGTGGTATATGCTGTTGTGCTGCTAGATTCTGGGCAAAGCACCACAATTAGTTTCATATTCGCTGGGCAGGTCATCATGCAGGTAATGATGGGTTTCATGGGGTCATACAATCGTATCTGTTGGCTTGCATATCATGATTCATTCTTGAGAATCATTTTCCCAGTGAATATGGCTAGTTTTTTGTTTTGTTATTTATGACATTTTTTAGGGGTTTCTAGATATAAAGATGAAGAACTGGGTAAGGAACCTCATCACCCGAGTCGTTGCCATTGCTCCGAGCCTTATTGTCTCCGCCGTCGTGTTCGTGCTCATGGCCGCCTACCTGGTCGCCGTCGTGTACCTGACGTTCAGGAAGTAGGTTGCGGTTTCCGAGAGGGCGCAGGGCCAAATGGAGACCGGCACGGCGCTGGCGTCCGCTGCTGATGGAGACCAACCGGCGCCGTACAGGAAGGACCTGTCTGATGCCTCCATGTAGTGACGATGAATACTCATTTGTTCTAGATGTTGTTCTGGCTGATTTGCGAGTTGTCATTTACTAGATGTGCTCTTGGACGTAACCATTTGATTGTGCTGGTGCTAGCAATTTGATAAAGAGTTATTGTTTGGAGTGGTAGCATTTGCACACTTCTCTGTCAAAGTGAAGTAGCATAGAAGTGAAATTCTATGGTGCCGCATCAGCTACTGTTCCTGAACCATTTCGGTGCGAGTCTAATTCTTTTGCCCAGGTGCACATGAACCTCTGGCAATGTTTTCAAAAAAAAATGAGAAATTTGACGGGAGACTTGCATGTTAGTAGGCACAGAGCGGCAGCACACAAGCCATAGTGCAGAACAAACATATGATGCGTGCAGGTATCTTATTAAACCCGAAAAGCAATGATAGGCGGTATGCACATCGAGGTCCAACATGAAAATGTAAACCTGGTTCATGTATAACATTAGAACATCCCAGATGAGCTGTGGCTACAGCAGCAGCAGGCCGCCAAATATTAAGCAATGTTTGACGTTCACATTGCCAGTCTAAAAACAAAATTCTCCACCAGGTGCAGTTTTATTACAAAAATCAAGAATAATATTCATAGATGCAGCTTACAGCACCTGGGGTCACTGAAAGAAATCCAAGAAAAATTACGCGGGCATTTCAGAAATGCGATGCTGCATTCTGAACACCAAACTGGCAAAAGAACATAAAGAAGGTGAGGGGCAAAGCAATATACACTACACTACTTTCCACCACCAGCAGAACTAAAAAATTCATTCAACTGCACTGGAAACTCTCAACATTCATTTGCAAGGGGTAGGGTATAATCACCGGCAAGCATATTTCTCTTACAAAACACTATACATAGGGGTACACTAGTAGTGTCTCCGCATACTCTTAAAGAGAGTCTAGAACACACATGCTCCTGCTGCATTTTACTACACGTACTACTGCTGCAATAAAATGCCATCATCAGATGTCGGCTGAACTGACAAGAATCCACCCAATGTGATATCTTGGACCAAGCAGATGCAAAGAATCATAAAGAACCGGGCAGGCTGATATAAGGCTTATAATCCAGCGGAGACCAATCCATGCAATGTGATGATCCCACACACGACGTCGCTGTCATCGACAGCAGGCAAGAACTGCACAGGTGAAGGAGGAGATTCCATCTTCTCCATGGCTTCCACCGCCATTTCATCTGCAGTGATCGTCCTTGGGTTCCTGAAAGGTCAAGCAGGCCTGTTAAACAATGCTCCAGATCTTGTTCAAAATTAATACCACAGCATATTTACACCAGGACATACCCTAATACAAATATAAGGAGGGGACCATGATTTACAAGATATTCATTCATCTTGCGAAGACTGGATGTTTTTGACCAGGCAGTGACCAAGGGTTCCGACATATTTTCTACCATGAAATGCTGACAAAGCAGCCGAATAGATTCTAGCACAAACACCCCTTAGAAACAACATCACAGAGCAACCGACGGCAACCTATTCATATCACACAAGAAGCTTACAAAGCAGGATTTTATTAAATAATCATTTTTTATTTAAAATTACAAAGATATACCCATGCTTTGATTTTTTTTACAGAAATAGCCTCCAGTCGTCCAACCGTTGAGCGACTGGACCATGTCGTCCAATGGCTGAGCGACACGCAGGCAATCGGTGGACCGTTGGACGACATAATTGTAGTCGCCGAATAGTTGGGCAACTGGACCCTATCGTCCAACCGTTGGGCGACTGGAGGTTTAGTCGTCCAACCGTTGGGCGACTGGAGGTTTAGTCGTCCAACCATTTGGCGATTGCATGTCATATATAATCGGCTGCTCGGCCGAGCCCCCAAGCATTCCCCACCGACACCGAGTGCAGCTTAAAGAGAAAGAAGAGAAGGATAAAAAAAGAAGAAGAGAGGAGAGGGAAGAAAAAAGAGAGGAGAGGGAGAGGAGGAGGTTCCGCTTCTTTCGTGAGGTAAAAATTTTGTTATGTTTTAATCAATTTTTTGTACTAAGTAAATAGTTTACTTAGTATAAAATTAGTATACGTAGAAAATTTTAGTTGAAGAAAATAATAGTATAACTTTAGTTGGATTAATCCTATTAGGTAGGAATGAATTAGTCCCATTAGAGGAAATACCAGACAGGAGGAAAAAAAGAAAAAGAAGGAGAAACGTGTGTGTAATTAATTTATTTCATTACAAATATTTATCTGGGAGGATTATGTTGTACGTTAGAGTACTGAGAAAAATTTGGTTAGTCATGTGAAAATACAAAACATTATTAGACAACATTTATAATTAATTAGGAATGAATTTAATGTCGTAAGTACTTTGAAAATTCATGCGTACTGTTAAAACTGGTATATTGGCATTTAAATCAGTATGTCATATATGCAGTTTTGCGTAGTGAGTACACCACATGGGGTAGCTTTGTGCAGTGAGTAGACCAAACGGGACAGTTTTGCATAGTGACTAGATTGCATGGGCAAGTTTTACGTAGTGACAAGACGAGGGGTAGCTTTCATCGGTGACAAGACCAAACAGAACAGTTTTGCGCGATAACAAGACCAAATGGGGACAGCTTTACACCGTGACTACACCAGACGTAGTGGCTTTGCATAGTGATAAGACCAAAGGTGACAGTCTTACGCAGTGATAAGACCAAATAGGTTAACTTTACATAGTGACAAGACCAAATGGCGGTAGCTTTACACAGTTACTATACCAAACATGGTGGCTTTGTCTAGTAACAAGACCAAAGGAGATAGCCTTGCGCAATGATAAGACCAAACCAGATAGCTTGCACAGTGACAACACCAGATGAGGTATCTTTATGCAGTGACAAGATCAAAGAGGACATCTCTCTACAGCGATGTAATGCTATGCTGGTCCACGAATCGTTCGGCGTACCGCTGCCTCGAGGACGTGAATTTGCCCAAATCAAATTGGTCTCACAAAGAGTACGCCGCGTCTGCTAGGCCTATAAGTACTGACCCTTCCGCAACATGTTTTCTTGCACCACGATTGCAAGACTACATCGCTAGTATGGAGAAGCAATGGAAGATCACCCAACTCATAAGGGTTACTGTAGCATGGAAAGAATAAGTAGAGTGTGGCAGGAGGCCACCTTCCTGAAGTGAAGCCCTCCGTACATCCAACCCCAATCCATACCTCTATATTCCCATCAAGCGTTCGCCTCAAGATCCGCTCGTAGGAGAGACGTCACCTCTGCTGGTGCAGGGATATATGCAAGTTCTTCAAGTCCAATGAGTAGTTGTGCTTGGGCATGCATTACTGGGGTTGCGGTAACTACGCTTGGGAGTATCTCGACTAGCGTTGGGACATGGCCTGCTACCAGTAGTCGGTAATAACAGGTTACAATACATTTTTTACTAGTTCTCTTGTATTGCACATACTAACAAGCTCTCCTCTCTTTCCGTAGTCTCTTGATCCACTATACGCCTATTGCAAATAGATCGACCGGGAGATCCACCCACACGACCAGTGAACTCTGGACTGTGAGGAGTGGGATTCCCAGATGGCACGTGAGAGGATGGAGGACCGGTGCGGTGCCGCAACGAAAAACGAAGTGAGCGCATTTGGTAGGAGATGCAAGCTCAGCTGGAGGCGTGCTGGCATAGGGAGCGGAAACTCATGAGAAGGAATGTGAGGGAAAGTACGAACTGGCGGCCAAGACCATGGTCGATGGTGATGACTACAATTCTAAGCTAGGGAAGAAGGGCAAATGATCGCGGTGAATGTAGTATTTCGATGCTCTTTGTCTATATGTCCCATATATTTTTCATTCCCTAAAGGCATGCGTATATCATTCTTGGTTCGTTAGCCTGCGTGCCATGTAACCCCTTGTCAGATGAACGGTCATGTTGTTTTCCTTACATCATTTATCTGAAGTTCTCCGTATATAAATTCCTAGTTGCATCGTAATATTACTTACTTTCATACTTACGAATCGTTTCTATCTCAATCATCCTCACAAAACTTTTTAGAAAATTTGTCTTACTACAACAACATACGGATTCTAAGATTACGAAAATTTATTACAAAATGTTATTACGAATCTAATACATTTCGTACCATTCACAATCTACGAAAATCACAAACGAATCTACTGACATTATCTACCCTTTTATGTAAAAAACAACTTATAAACAACATTTCATAAATGTTACATACCTAAAACAATTGCCATTTATCCCCCACGCATGGTGGCTGCATATTTCCTTGGGTCTTTTCCACAGAAATGACAAGGTTGCCAACCAGTTCATCTGCGGTTGGGGGCCAATTGCGTAAAAAGGGGGTGGACTGGCAGTTGCCCAACGGTTGGACAACAGACTCCAACCGTCCAATGGTTGGGTGATAGGGTTTAGTTGCCTGACCACTGGGTGACAGGAGCTTGTCTTCCAACAGTCCACCAACTACCTGCGTGTTGCTCTGCCGTTGGGCGACAGGGTCCAGTCACCCAACGGTTGGGTGACTGGAGTCTATTTCTGTAGAAAATCAAAGCGTGGGTATATTTTTGTAATTTCAAATAAAAAAGAATTATTTTAAAAAAATTCTGCAAAGCAGCCGAATAGATTCTAATAGGAGTGCCCTGTGAGCTTCAACAGAGCGTGTGAGCACATACAATTACACATTTACACTGAAAGTCCAGAATCGAAATACTCCATGATTCTACAATGGTTACAAGGCCAATTTTAGTTGAGTATACATTCGAAATACTCCATGATTCTACAATGGTTACAAGGCCAATTTTAGTTGAGTATACGTTGTTAAGGAGTTAGAGTTTTGATGCGCTTTTTTCACCAAGCATTTTGACGAGTGGATAAGGAAAAGTGATAAAGAGCTAAAAAAGGTCACCCTACGACCTTGACGGCACTAGTCTGCTCGAAGAGCTGGGTGAGGCGCTCGTTGTCAACATCTTAGGGCAGGTTCTCGACGTACACCTTGGACTCCTGTAGCGGCGATGCGGGGGGTGGAGGCGGTGGTGGAGGGCGGCGCCAGTCCAAATGGGGAGGGGGACGGCGGTGCCCTAGTGGTGGATAGGGGGCAACGCTGGTCCAGTGGCGCAGGGGGACGATGGTGCCCTAGTGGTGGAGAGGGGACGGCGCTAGTCTAGTGGTGGAAGGGCGCGGTGGCGTAGCAGTACAAAGCAGGAGGCATGGGGGTCAGAGCGAGGTGACGATCGTGGAGGGGGCGGCGTCTCTGAGGGTCAGGGGGCACGATGGGCCAGGCAGGGAGCCGCGTGAGGCTGGGGAGGGAACCAGGAGAGCCACGGGCGGAGGTGGCGAGGGGCTAACGACATGAGTGGGGAGCCTAGGTCGGTGGCCGGAGATGCGTTGGGGGAGACGATGACTGACGCAACCCTAGAAGCACCGGGGAGACCATTCGGGGGATTGGAAGTGTTGGGGGGTATTTCGCATGGAGAATAGGGGCACATGGGGTTTTGTGGAAAAAAGCCATAAGTGATTGGGGGCTTCCACCCACACACGAATTCAAGTCATAGAAGGTAGATTGAACGGCCTTGGTCTGGTTCGCGTTTGTATGTTACCACTGAATATATGTATCACACACATGTATGTATATATATGTGTGTGTATAACTTGTACTTATTGAGCCCGAGCTCCTCGTCACCTGTCTAACCAATTTTTCCGTAAGATATTTGCGTAATAAGAATATTCATACGTACAAACCGTAGCTGTACATAGCATATACTCCCTCGGTTTCTTAACCGATGTCATTATAGGATTTTTCGCTACAACCAAACCATATATACAAAGGATCATATTACCCTTCTTCATTAGCTCACTTATTGCTCTTGAACTCCCTAGTAGTACATGATATTGGGAATAATGAATGGGAAGAGTATGCAAAAAAAAAAAAAGAAGCTAAAATGTTACCACGAAAATGTGGAGTGACATGATGTATTTTGAAACCAATTTGAAGCAAGAGTGACATGTATTTGAGAACGAAAGGAGTAGCATGCACTGCAGCAATCAAACCAAACTTTCAGTTTGTTATTCTTGGTCGATTCTCATAATTTGGAGCTAGCAAAACGTCGCCATCATATCCTCCTCGTGAGAGACACAGCAAGGAAATCCCCGGGATTACAGGGATACTCGTCCTGCGGGATGGTTTTCATGCGCCTCTCTGCAATCTTCACGAACTCATCCATAACCTGTGTAGACGATCCAAAATGTTGCAGTATCATTGGCTCCATTACAGCTCTAATGGAGTATGCTCTCGTATTTGGAGTAGCACCTCTTCCCACAGCGATTGAAGGCCCGTGGACAGCCATCTTGTCAATTGAAAAGGAGCCCTCAGCTTCTATGATGTCCCTTAGCTCCTTTTCAGAAGGCCCATAAAATGGTATGTAGAAGGAATCAACTTTCTCTCTGTCGATCAAACCCTGTTGGTTACAACGAAATCCGATACTCAGGATGTTAAATTCACAAAGACAGATTAACATTCAAGAAGTGTTGTACCCATGTCGTGTAAGTGGCATACCGTAGATGCCATTTCGTGTAGAACACGAGGTACAAATTCCAGAACGCCGCCCAACCTTGGAGAAGACCATCCGGCCTCCGGGAACCAGTTCTTGAGCTCTCAGCCCCAACAACCGCGTGAAGTCCTTCTCAAACTGTTGAAAGTAAGCCTCGAGGACTATGGCGCGCCTTGCTTGCCACATCGCCTCGTCGCCGTCGTACACCGGGATGCTGTTCCTTACCAGATCTTCAGGTGCCTGTTGTTAATTAATCACTAGGAATTGCAGTACAATTGAGAGAAACATGTAGTGTTGATGAAATAGCCTGAAAACGGTAGCCAACCTTGGACAGCCAATGCAGGCTGGCTGTCGAGCAAACGAGATGCAGGCTGCATTTGCTGAAGAGCCTCCCGTAAAATGAGCCGGGCACGATGCTGGCTAAGGCCGTACCAGAGCTTTCTTGGCTTTGCCTGTACGCGGCGAGCGTCTTCACCACCAAATTGAAGTCGTTGTTTGGGAGGTCGTTGAGGTGTATGCAGAGCTCCGGCGGCTGCTGGTGCTCTTGCAGGCAGTGACGGTGGACGGCGTCGATGGCCGTCGACGTGAGCGCAAGCGCGTTCGGGCCGGTGGAGCAGCCGAAGTCAGCGATCCCGATGCTGCCGGGGAGAGGAGTGGCACCGCGGAGTAGCTTGCGATGGCCTCTTCTATCATCGGCTTCATGTTCGTTTGCTCGGAGCTCTGCGTGCATGCAAAATCGAGCTTCTTAAGATTTATCTGAGTTTCGTCTAACCACGATTTAGGATTACAGAGTCTATTGCTCTTTTTTCTCTCTTTGAAAAGGGAAGTAGCCCAAAATGGCTTAATCTGTTTTTTCCGAAGGAATCGACCTCAGTGTTAAACGCTACCGTTTCCCTTAGAATTTGAATTTCTTTTGAAAATTTAGTTTTTTTTTTGTGAAAAGGTCATGAAAAATGATAGACATGAACTAGATATTGAATAGAGATGAAAACTCTATAAACAACCAACTGAAGGCGATTAAGTTGGAAATTAAGAGAGCAAGCTCAACAGGGTAAATACGAGGGACATGCCGTTCGATAGATACCTGAAGTACGGAGTTGCGAGCATAGCTTGTCCGTCCATCTCCTGTAACCATGTGCAATGTTTGCGTGGAGGCCATGGCTTTCTGGCAACTCTCCTGTCTGCTAATCGGCACTTGCCAAGAGCAAGCCAGGCCCATCCTATATATTATCAAGCAGCTACCAGAACTATTGACATTGTTAATTTTAGTCATGTCACGTGGCGACGACTACTTGACTAGTTTTATCAACACGCTACCAGAACCATTGACATTGTTCCTCCTACGGCGTGAAGATTGTGAGAGTGCTCAAGGAGTTCGAACGACGGCAGGAGCAGACTTCGCCTGTGAACTCGATGCCGGGCAGCACCCGGCGTCAGTGTGGAGGCTCCCCTGAATGCTAATGCCTATGCAACTGCAGGGGAGGTGCCTTAAATTAAGCTTAACAACTCCCAACTAGCATATTGGGAATTTTAGAACACAGCTGAATCCCCATTCCAAACGGATTTAACTTCTAATTTATTGTTTTTTAATTTAATTTTTTTTAGCTTTTTAAGGGTTTTTCATGCTTTTGCATTGTCCATGATGATATAATGCTATATTTATTTATTTTAAATTTTAATTACTTAGAAAGAGCTAACAGTAACTACAGTGTATTTTCAGCTACGACAGTAAAAAAGAAGAAGCAAGAACTAATAGTCAGAAGCCACATTGAGGAGGGCCTAATTCTTGGCACTCATTTTACTAGAGTTTTTAACTCCCAATCCTTGCATTTGTTGAGGAAATACAAAAGTTATAGGCATTATCGTGACTAACCCTTGCTTGTGAGATATTCTTTGGAATCTATTTTGCACAAAAAAAAAAACGAGATAGCATACAAATCCGGCTCGCCGACCCGCGGCCATACCCACTCACCGGTTAATAGTCAATTCTGATTACTGATCTTCTTTCGTAACAAGGTTAATTAGATCTACATCTGCTTTCTTATAGGATGTCGATCAATTTTTTTTCTTTGCGATTAGAGGATGTCATGCAACTACACATGAACATTCGAACGTGATTTTCGTAACAAGGTTATATACATCATTGTTACTCGAGATAGGATAGGATCATGGTAATATTGCAAAACTTTTTTGTCCTTGATACTTGGATGACTATTTAATGGTATACCTAAAGTAATATGAGGTTGTTCCATGTGGATTTGATATATCTTGAAATACTTTAAAGGCTAGGATTGTCCACACTAATCAAGTAAAATTATTTAATTTTGTGTATCTAACAACAAAACTAATCCACTCTTTTCGTATTCTAGTATTTTTTAGACGTTGCGAGCACTCGAGACATATGAAGAGAGTATTCCTATCGTATGCTCCAACGCAAACATCTTTAGACAATATGTGCAATAATTTAAATCAATGTATTGGACCGGAAAGGCAATAGAGGGAGGTGGGTGAATAGTGCCGATTAAAAATTTTCTCTAAGTATTTTGGATTCTTTTATTGAGCAACTACAGAGATACTAAGAATCAAACCTAAGACCAAAAGCACAAAGTAAAACACTCAAGAACACGAAATTTTAAAGAACTCAGCCCCTGGAGGTCTGATTGCCAACCAGGGGCAGTTTGACCTCTCCTTGACAGTTTGACCATTAACCATGGGGCAGTCTGGTCTCTATTCGGGTGGTCTGATCGTCATAAATAGTATTTTCAGGTAAATAAACAGCAAAATCAGCACGGTTGCGAGATTTCAATCTATGTAATTTTTGATTGGATGATCCAAAAGCCGTAAAACTTTTTACATATGTTGCTTAAGGTGTTAGGAATCTATTCCATCTATGGATTCCAAAAATTCACATCAAAGTTCTGACCTTTTTGAGATTTATCAAGTAGTCTTATTTTAGTCATCCAGTCTTCCTCCTACGGCGTGAAGCTCTAGTCTTTATCACGTGAGATTGTGAGAATGTTCAAGGTGTCTGAACGATGCCAGGAGCAGACTTCGCCTTTTCTCAGAGTTCCGTCTTGCCTGTGAACTGCAGGGGAGGTGCCTTAATTAAGCTTAACAATTCCCAACTAGCATATTGGGAATTTTAGCGCACAGCCAAATCTCCATTTCAAACAGTTTTAGCTTCTAATTTATAATTTCTTAATTTCTTTTTTTGGCTTTTTAAGGTTTTTTGTTTTTTTATTTTTTATATTATCCATGATGATATAATACTTTATTTATTTATTTTAAAATTTAATTACTTAGAAAGAGCTAACAGTAAGTGCAGTATATTTTCAACCGCTACAGTAACAAAAAGCAAGAAGCCAATAATCAGAAGCAACATTGAGGAGGGCCTAATTATTGGCACTCATTTTACTAGAGTTTTTAACTCCCAATCCCTGCATTTGTTGAGGTAATACAAAAGTTACACGCATTATCGTGACTAACCCTCGCTTGTGAGATATTCTTTGGAATCTATTTTGCACAAAAAAAAATACCGAGATAGCATACAAATCCGGCTCGCCGACCCGCGGCCATACCCACTCACCGGTTAATAGTCAATTCTGATTACTGATCTTCTTTCGTAACAAGGTTAATTAGATCTACATCTGCTTTCTTATAGGATGTCGATCAATTTTTGTCTTTGCGATTAGAGGATGTCATGCAACTACACATGAACATTCGAACGCGATTTTACCCGTCTATCATCTGGTTATATACAACATTATTACTTGAGATAGGATAGGATCATGGTAATATTGCAAAACTTTTTTGTCCTTGATGGTTGGATGACTATTTAATAGTATACCTAAGGAAATATGAGGTTGCTCCATGTGGATTTGATATATCTTGAAATACTTTAAAGGCTAGGATTGTCCACACTAATCCAGTAAAATTATTTAATTTTGTGTATCTAACAACAAAACTAATCCACTCTTTTCGTATTCTAGTATTTTTTGGACGTTGCTAGCACTCGTACATACGAAGAGAGCATTCCTATCGTATGCTCCAACGCAAACATCTTTAGACAATATGTGCAACAATTTAAATCAATGTATTTGACTGGAAAGGCAATAGAGGGGGGTGGGTGAAAGGTGCCGATTAAAAATTTTCTTCAAGTATTCTGGATTCTTTTATCAAGTAACTACAGAGTTACTGAGAATCAAATCCAAGACCTTTGCACAAAGTAAAACACTCAAGTACACGAAATCTTAAATAACTCAGCTCCTAGAGGTCTGACCGCCAACCAGGAGCGGTCTGACCTCTCCTTGGAAATTTGACCGCTAACTATGAGGCGGTTTGGCCTCTATTTGAGTGGTCTGACCATTATAAACAGTAATTTCAGGCAAATAAATAGTAAAATCAACATGCTTGCGAGATTTCAATCCACGTAATTTTTGATTGGATGATCCAAAAGCTATGAAACTTTGTACATATTTTGTTTAAGGTGTTAAGAACCTATTCCATCTATGGATTTTAAAAATCCACTTCAAAGTTCTCACCTTTTTGAGATTTATGCAAGGATGCACCAAAATGACTTAGAACCAAAATTGGTGATCAAGACTTGCTCATGGGTAGAGAATAGCCAAGATGGCCTTGAATATATTCTCACATAATACAGCAAGTAAGAACAACAAAGAAATCACTCTAAAACCCTAAGATGAAAAAATAACTTGGAAGATCAAAAATATGCAAAAAATTGAGTTTTTTTTTTGAACTTGCTACCAAATTGTCTAGATGGGTGGAGGATAATTTCTAGCCATTCTCTCCATCTTTTATACGTTTTTGGCACAGTAAGATCAAGAAAAGAGGGAGAGAGGAGAGGAGAAACCAAACAAAACAAGAGCAAATCAATCAAATAGAGATATAGCCATGGACAATATCAAATATTGATTCTATTGCTACTTGAGGAGGAAAGTTATAGATAATGTTGTAATATAACTTCTGGAAAAATCTTACATTTGTTTTAAAGTAGTGTACTGTTGGAGGTGGTTTGTAGAAGTTTGCTAGTCAGAACTCAGAGGCAGTTTCAGTCCTCTATTTTACATCGCTAATTACGCACTTTTAATAAAAGAATAAAATTATAGTGTCTTCGCAAAAGTTGTAGCTTTCGTTCTATAGATTTCAAAAATGCTGTTTATTTCTATGGTCTATTAAGTGGATAAAAAGATACAAAAAAGACAAGTAGTTCTGCTACAGTGAACTGAGTATCAAAACGACAATTTGAGAGGGAGTTGTCGGGTTTCAGGTGTAGTGGCACTTTATCTTTTAGTTATGAATGTTATATTGAGTTTTAGTGCTGAGTGGTGACTTGTGAATAGGTGGCTTCGCTCCTGACCATGCTTGAGCCCTTCGCCTCTTCGGTAGAGGCAAGTAAACGTAGTGGTTATTGCTACAGTTTAACTTGTTAAATTTACTATCTTCACTGTAATTGTTGATGTTTGGTAATTAATCCACCTTTAAATTAAGATGCCCTACTGAGCTATATGCTTTATTTTACACATTGTTGTTCATGTGGTTATATTCCTAATGAATCAATTGTAGTCATATCATGCATGTCATTTGCATTGAAGCTTTACTGCCGCATCTAGCCGCGACCGTACTAGTACTGCATCTTATATTGCCGTATTATGATGACACTCTTATGTTGCTAGGTAAGAGATCAGTGGATCATTTGCATACATATGCATTTCATGAGAATAATCCTTGTTCTGAGATCTTAAGAGGTATTGTCTCGTGAAAGTCACTTGTGGCATAGGGTATTTTCTTGTGGTTATTGTTAGTAGTAGTTGTAGTTTTGGGTATGAGTGTGGATGATGAGAATTAATTGATAATGCTTTATCACTGTACCATGAGACATTAATATGATGCTTAATCATCAGTAGTTTAATTAACTTGTTAAACAGTTTGCTTGCTAAGATTTTATCTCACCCCTTACTTTCTCTCCTAGGTGATCCTTAAGAATGCTTAGAAAGGGTAGAGCAGCACAGCACCATTACACAAACCTTTATGAGTTTTACTGTAATAAGTTAGAGGATTTCTTTAAATCAATTCTTTCTCCCAATCGTTGAGCACTATAACTTAATGATGCTAAATCGTTGTTGGATTTAGAAACATTTGAGCAATCAAAGCTAGGTTGGTAAAGGATGTTAGTATGTAGTTATATGTTTTTATGCTGTTTTACTATCTTCTATTATTTGTTATGTTGTTATGCTTCCATGTAGTTCTATTTTCTGGGGAGGTGCTACCGGATTTTCTTTGTAATCCAGCTGGTCGAAGTATAGTTTGGTAGCATCCTGGGGTAATGTGATTCCTGGGGTGTTACAGTTGGTATCAAAGCGGACATTTGATCCATGGTAGTTGAATTATTAAATTGACACATTGGCGCACAGTAGGATGGGATGGGTCAAGCATTACATTTACGCTTCTAATATGCTATATTGAGGTGTTAGAATATTGCCTTAGTAATATTAATCTTTAATATGTCTTCTATTTATATACTTGATCAGCATGTACAACTGCTAGATTCAACTAACTTTTGCCATACTAAATTGTTAAAACATGAATAAAGAAATGTATGAAGGTTGATGTATTGACTTTTGAAACATTGTCTTATAGAGTTTATATTATTAAAGTTTAAAGATATTTCGTTGTAACTTCTGAACATAAGGTAGAATGTTGAATATATGTTCATAACTATTTTTGTGATTGCAAACAGAGGCAGGATCATAAATGCTTCTGTGACAAAATAATAATCAATTATTAACGATAATGGCTAGAGTGCAATCAGTGTGTGCTAAATTAGTGTTGAGCATTAGTAAGAGTTAAATATACGAAATATGATAAGTGATTTATAATAGTGTCATTTTGTGAGATTGTCATATTCTAGTATTATCTTGTTAAAAAGAGTTTCGTTTTAATATTGTGGCTTGTGCACTAGACTTTTCCTAGATCAAGTAGGTGCAATCTTATTAGATAATAGGAGCACGATGAAGCGATTTATTGTGTTTCTTTTCGAAAAGTTTATAAGGAATAAAAGGATATGATGATTGTTGCAATGAGTGTATTATTTTGTTATTAGTACGATTGTCAATATATGGTTATGATGATAATGTGGAATGTTCTATAAATAAAAGAATTTGATAGTTTCCGTGATACTAATTAAACTAAAGGTTTTGAGATTTGCGTTCGGGTTCTTTTGGATTTCATGACTTATGTGGTAGCTGAAATTGTTTTGAGCAAAGTGACGTGTTGAAAGGTTTTATTATTTCTTAAGTGATTCATGTATTGCGGTCTTCAAATCTCTTCTTGTTGGAATTGGTAAGGTGATGCTGTAATCAAAGAAAGTTGATTATGTGTTAAAGAAAATAGTGTAGTAGAAGTATTTGAGGTTGGAGTCAAGTTGTTCAACTTACGAAAGTGTGCTTAACCTTTTTGTTTTCACCGCATAAGAGTTTCTCAAGTTTAAATAGCAATGTTTATTCTTATTGGTGGAGATTTGATGTTTTCTTTTGAGGTGCATTGCCCTCAACTGTGATCTCATCTTTTATTTTCTAAGATTATAGCTATTTTTCCTTGGTCTTATGTCTACTGCGCATGGTAACGTTTTCCTATGTACTGAAAGTTATTTCTATTTGCCTCTTCTTCTAAAAAAGGGTTACAAAGTCTTTTAGGATGTGTAATGGCAACTGGATAGTGGTGGTCTAGTAGATGATTTTGTGAAACTTTTAGTGTCAAGATATTTTAGATATATTAAGTGATATATTGATTTCTTGGAATAATATTTGGAAATGATATGATTTAAATAAAATGTTTATCTGTGGAGCTAACTGATTACGTTGTTGCAACTATTAGAACCTATAGAGATATGTGTCCAAGATCTTTTGTTCATTTGATGGAACATTAGAATTATCAAAAGTATGGGAATCTTGATCAATGTATTAGAATATCGTGGTTGGGTACTTTATAAGGTTGTGTAGGAGAATTATGGCGGTCCAATTTAAAGAGAGTAGAATTGCAAAGAATTCTGATTGTTATGACAATTATTGGGATATTAGGGATTATTGAGTCATTGTCGGGTATGCCTTGGCTTTAGCGAGTAACCCTCTAAGAGTTAGAATCTTTCTAAAGATTTTGGTTGAGAAAATGTTTACATGTTGTTGTTAAGAATATAATATCCCGATTATATTTAACAAAGAAAAGTGCTTTAGAAAGAAGGATGGATTAAGAAAATAGTTTTAACAATTGTTTTGGGGATTTTGCGAAAACAACAGAACCTGGGCCGTGGGCTTTCGGCCCATGGTGTCTAGCTGTCGGACCCCGGAGCAACAACTCCAAGTCCCTCTGTGTAAATCGCACTATCCCAGGAAAAGCTAGTGCACACAGGGTTAACAGGGATACATATCATGCAAAACAATTCCACTTTATTAAACGGGCCTTATAGCCAAGGTTTACAAATAAAGGCTCAAGGCCAACAAAATAAAACAGCAGAAAAAGATAAAGCGCAGAGGTACAACCCATCCTGCCTGCCCACAGGCGAATGATTGTAAGACGCGGCCTAGTCGTCACCATCCTCACCGAAGTTGTTGACGTCAACCTCTGGCAACAGATTTTAGCAAGGTGAGCACATAAAGTACTCCCAAGGTAAGCACATAAAGTACTTACGCAAGTTACACCAGGAGTTTTAACAGAGTGAATGCATGCATAGGGATAACAAAGGAAGGCTTATTAAGTTTATTTTTGCGCGAGCAAGATCGAATTTAAATACAATAGCATAAGTGCAAAAGCTGAATTTTTTAATACATCATATGAAACAATATTTTAACCAAAGTATTATCGTTAGTGTAGGCTCCGACCTACACTAACCTAACCACGGGCATCCCACCCGGACCATTTTCTCAGAAGATTTCACATGGATTCCTCTATCCACATACTTTTCAAAAATCTCTTATGGATTCATATCGTTAGTGTAGGCTCCGACCAAATACCAACTTATTCACAGGTATCCCACCTGGTCATCGATTCCATCCATCCATCCATAAGCTTTTTAAGAAACCATTTTAAAAACCAAAGTGTAATCCATGAAAAACTTTACTTGGCTTGCCCATAACCGTGGGCACGGCTATCCAAGATAGTTTATACACTCTGCAGAGGTTGTACAGCTTTACCCACAAGATATGATTATCTCATATTGTCAGCCATTACACGCTTCCGTAGGCGTGCGACTGAGAAAATCATAACAAGGCCTTTACAATGCTAAGCCTTCAACTTGGTCACGCCGCCGCTAAGGTTTCACCACAACTTGAATCCACAAGTTGGAGCCCCCTCTTGTGCCGTGTGAGACTTCCCATGGCCTACGCCACGCTCACATTCAACCTATAGCGAGACCAAAGTTGGGACCTCATAAATTAGTCAGCCAGGACAGTCTCATACCAGCCTTGTGGTAGTACGATGTGGCTTTGCAACAGTAACTCACAGACCGGTCCTTAATTTGACTTAGGCTCAATCCACATACCCATATGCACGACAATCAACCAGGTGTCACCAAACACGAGGCATGCCGGCACCGCACCACCTAACCAATAGCCTAAGTCCAAATCATAAGTTTTCATTTTTGTTTTTTAAACCATTTTCATAAACTATTCTTGACTCACCGAAGTCAAGATTTCAAAAGGAACTGTCATATCATGTGAAATAGTTGATCCCACCTAAAATCACACTAAGCCAGGCTAAGCATTTCTATAAAAATTTCTAGTCAATACTATGGTACTAACTAGTTTTCAGCTAGGGTGACAAGGTATATGAATTCAAGATTCAAATTGGCCATATACAAAGGATCATGGGTATATCTAAAATTCAAATCAAATTTGAATTACATTTGAATAAAGATACGCATGCATATACAGTAAAATAATATAAATAATTTAAAATATCAGGTTCAACATGGTCAAAGGTGTAACTTGCCTTGCTTTGAAGTTTGCTGAGGTTCGCTGAAATTATACTCTCCGGAATAGCCATAGTCTACACGTGAAAAACCAGAACGAACCAAACTCAAATAAAATCCAAATAAAATCCAAAAATTATAAAATAAATGCTGGGAGATGGAATATGAATTTAGAAATTAGGATTGGTCCAAAAGGAGTTAGGGCGAAGGAGGACGACTTCTGGAAGTTTGAATTCCAAAGAAATAAATAAAAGAAATTATTGAAATTCTTTTCTTTATGAAGGAAAAGTGGTTGGAAGCTACAATATTTGTGTAGGGTCGAAGTCATGATCGAAGGTGTAGTCGAAGACATGGTCAAGACCATAGTCGAATTAACAGTTGAAGATGCGGAGGTCCAAGTCGAAGACAAAGACTCCAAGTATGGGTGCAGTCGAATTCGAAGATTAAGATTCGGTCGAAGACTTACTCGAAATTGTATAGTGGTCGAAGAACACTATAACAGTCGAGAACAAATGGTAATCGGAGTCGAGTGGTCGGGACGACAATGAACACCGGTGGTGGAAAGCGAAGGTACTCAGAGTCGGTTACGACTTCGACTACCGAGTATTCTTCCAACTACTCCTTGCTGAAAAAGCGAAGGTACTCGGAGACTTAGAGCGAACAAAGGATGGTGGTCGAAGCGACTACGATCGGAGGTAGATGGAGACGATAGTGGTTGGGAGCGATCGTGGTCGAGAGTGATCCGTAGTCGGAAAAACAATTGTGGTCGAAAGGATTGGAGTTGAAGTCTCAAGATCAAAATCAAAATTGGAGTCTTCAAGGTCGGTCGAAGGCTCCGCGGTCGAGTCTAAAAGCCTCCGAGTCACGAGTCTAAGGAAGTCTTTGAACCGTCGGTGTCTAAGGAACCTCTGAACGGTTAGAGTCTAAAGAACCTCTGGACGTCGGAGTCTTAAGAGCCTTCGGATATCGGAGTATTAGAATCGGATGGTTGGGAGAAGTCGGACGGCTTCGCGTGATAAGATCCGAGTGATTCAATGGCAGTGAAGACCGGTGAGATGTACAAAAGAGGAAGAAGAGTATGAGTCCTGATTTACTTTGGTGCACAGTTCGGGCTGCACAAAGTTGGCTGGCGGTGAGGGTGTAGCAGAGGCGGGACACGATCATCGACGACGAAGACTCTTCGACGACGGCTTGCTCAGAGAAGGGGCGTCGAAGGTTCGCGCGGACCTGAGGAAGGTTACCGGTGGCGGGGTACTCCGGTCATGCTCTAGCTTGGGAAAAGGGTGAATGTGGTGCGCGCGGTCCCGTCGAAGATTTGGTAGTGGTGGCGTCGGTGTCGGCGAAAGAGACACTCCGGCGGCGGGATTACTTGGCGGAGGGGTGGCGAGGTAAAGAAAAGAGACGGGGGATTGCGAGAAGTGCATTGGTGCTCTCGTGCAATACCAGAAGTGGTTGGAAGGTGGTCGGCGGCGAGGTGAAGCAGTGGCGCAACTCGGGCGGTGGTGTCGACGGTGTTCCAGCGGTGAGTAGACTCAACCAAGGGTGGTCGAGAAAATCCAAAAATTATGAAATATATACTGAAAAATAGATTATGAATTTAGATGAATTTACAAACTTGAATCACCTGATTCGGAGCTCGGACGAAGGAGAACGAGCGATTGGAAGATTGGCGGATCAGAAAATTCTGGAATATTCCGAAGGAATATTCCCGCATGAACAGTAACGGGCAGCAGCCATGTTCACTGTTTTTGGCCGTGTTGTCGGTGAGAAAAGGCACAGGAGGTGAAGCCAATGGGTTGCTAATGACCCGAGGCACATGTAGGAAGTGACGGCACGTCAAACGGAGCACGGTGACGACGTGTACGGCGACAATGACATAGGGTGTGGAGAGAAGAATATTTTTCGGGCAGGGAATATGGAGAAGTAAGGTAACCATGGCGTAGAACGCGGTAAGGCGAGTCTAGAAAAAAATATTGGCTAAGCCGAAACTCACCGGAGGTGACGCAATCGTCGTTTGAACGACGACGGTACGAAACACTAAAAATTCAATATCTTCGCGCTCGGTGCGGCGAATCCAAAACCGTCTGAAACATAGCCTCCTGGGATGGTTTGGCATGTTTTAACGCGAACGGATCGTTGAAATTATTCCCGACAGGCAGGGACGCGCAGTGCCATTAGCGGCAATGGCGAGGTGTCGAGCGCAAATAGTTGTGGATAGTTTTTGGACAAACGGAGGGGAGCACGGCGTAGAACGTGTCGAGATGAACTCAACGCCGCAGACGGCTCGGTCAACGGACTAGCGAAATACGGTGGACAAGACGTTAAACAGCCTACAGGCTGACATCGGCGTTCCGGGCAAACGGAGAGAAATTAACATGCGAGACTTGCGGCGAATCGAAGAGTAGAGCGTGGGGATTGTGATGCTCACCTTGGTTTTGGTCGGGCATGCACGGTCGGCCGGTGGTGACGCGAGGAACGCGGACCTGATGTGGCCTACGGTGCCGATGATGCTCCGGCGAAGTTCCGGCGAAGGCGAGGTGAGCACCGCGTAGAACGCGGCGAGGCGAAGCCAACGGTGTGGTCAAACGCGACGGGGCTCCACTGGACGAGGCGCAAAAGGCCGAAGAACGACGCTTGGTACATAAAAATAAAACTTTGATTGCGGCCAAATGAATTGGAGAGGGGACTTGAGATTTTCGGGGTTGAGTGAGGATGAGGAGAGGCTCACGGGGCTCCCTTTTATAGGGGTTGAGGAGGTGCGAGGAGGGAGATCAACCATTCATGTCTTTGAATGGCATGGGTTAAATCCCGCGAAACGGCTCATCAATTTGAGGGGAAACGGTAGGGAATTGAAAGAGCTTGATGAGAGAAGTAAATGCAATTGATTTCATGAAAAACCGTTGAGAGAATCAAAAGTTATGAAGGTTTGAAGAAAAGCTTGAGAACGCGTTCATGGCTGCCCAACTCCTACGCACGCACGGTCTCTGGACGTGGGAGGAGGAAGGAAATTAGGAGGAGAGAGAAAAAGAGAAAAAGAGAAAAAAAGAAAAGGAAAAGGAAAATTCAAAAAAATTCCAAAAAAAATATTTTTAGAATCCTTGGAACCTGAAAAGAATAAAAAAATATTTTCGGAATTTTTTGATGTTTATTTTAATTTTTAAAAATATTTTCCTTTTTCTAGCTTTAAAATAATACCATAAATAACAAATAAAGCTTAAAAATCTTAGAAAAATTTATAGAAGTTTCTAAGGCTATTTGGAACTTATAAAAAAAATTTCAACTCAAATTTTCATATTTTGCTTTATAAAATATTTTTTTATTTAACAGAAAGGCTCTTTTCTTTAAAGCTGAAATTCAGGTCAACTAGAATTTCAAAAAAACATTCAAGCGACCAAATAACTTTAGTTTTTATTTTAAACTAACTTAATTATTATTTTATTTTTTTTTATGTTTTTTTCTTAAATCACCTTTTCATAACTTTTTTTAAGCCGAAAATCAGGCAATTAAAAAAATTTTTTTTTTGAGAAAGAAACTGAAGAAACCAAAAATAATTGTTTTATTTTAAATTTAATCCAATATTTTGAAATAAACAGCTGGGCTGTTACAAACTACCCCCCTTAAAGAGAATCTCGTCCCCGAGATTCGCACATGCTAGCAAAGAAATATGTTTGGATCTTACTCTACATGGCTTGAGCAATGATCTGGTTCAGATGTCACTTGGTAAACTTTTATGGCTTTCCGATTGTTGTTTGAAGGGTATTGACGATCGGTGTTCCAGCTTGATGCTTTCAAAGATTAGGAAAGATGAGACTTAAGACAAAGGAGGAATAGGAGTTGTTTTGCACATTCCCACAAAATACCAACTAGCAAAAACCTTTATTAAGAAAATAGCAGATAACAGTTATGGCTATCGACAAAAGAGAAAACTTGATAGCTCATAACATCGTCTAATAGCTGCCTAACAACTTATCCTAAAGCGGCAAACGTTGCCTTAGTGTAATCCTTCGTGGCTCTTTGGGTACAAAGCGCAATTCTTTGATGCAAAGATCGAAATAATGACTGAGGCGAAGAACTCTTTACGAGCGGCTTCTTGCTAGGTTCTTTCAAACAAGTAACTGCTTCCTTTAAAGCGCTAGCGAAGTCTTCCTTGTCCAGTTTGCTTGGTGATGAGTACAGCAAAGCGGTGTCTCATCCTCTGATTTCCATGGCTATTTTCTCCAGTGCATGTAGCTAGCTTGACGTTAGAATCCCAAATAACGGAGTAGTTGATGATGGCCTACACTCCAACCATCATTTGGTGCATCTTGATAAATGTTCATCAATAATGGTTTGAACAAGATGAGAGTTAGAAATATGTTTTCATATAATGACACAAAGATGAGAGAGATTCGAGAGATAAGAGTAAGCATAGATTGAGAGGTAAGGATAAGCAAAGCTTCTTGAAAATATTTTTATTATTTAAGGTAAGTCCTTAAGGTTCAACCATTCTATTATATCTACGAGCACGTCTTAGGGTCATTATTGCTCTGATACCATCTCTGTCGGACCCCGGAGCAACAACTCCAAGTCCCTCTGTGTAAATCGCACTATCCCAGGAAAAGCTAGTGCACACAGGGTTAACAGGGATACATATCATGCAAAACAATCCCACTTTATTAAACGGGCCTTATAGCCAAGGTTTACAAATAAAGGCTCAAGGCCAACAAAATAAAACAGCGGAAAAAGATAAAGCGTAGAGGTACAGCCCATCCTGCCTGCCCACAGGCGAATGACTGTAAGACGCGGCCTAGTCGTTACCATCCTCACCGAAGTTGTTGACGTCAACCTCTGGCAACAGATTTTAGCAAGGTGAGCACATAAAGTACTCCCAAGGTAAGCACATAAAGTACTTACGCAAGTTACACCAAGAGTTTTAACAGAGTGAATGCATGCATAGGGATAACAAAGGAAGGCTTATTAAGTTTATTTTTGCGAAAAGCAGTACTGAATTTAAATACAATAGCATAAGTGCAAAAGCTGAATTTTTTAATACATCATATGAAACAATATTTTAACCAAAATATTATCGTTAGTGTAGGCTCCGACCTACACTAACCTAACCACGGGCATCCCACCCGGACCATTTTCTCAGAAGATTTCACATGGATTCCTCTATCCACATACTTTTCAAAAATCTCTTATGGATTCATATCGTTAGTGTAGGCTCCGACCAAATACCAACTTATTCACAGGTACCCACCTGGTCATCGATTCCATCCATCCATCCATAAGCTTTTTAAGAAACCATTTTAAAAACCAAAGTCTAATCCATGAAAAACTTTACTTGGCTTGCCCATAATCGTGGGCACGGCTATCCAGGATAGTTTATACACTCTGCAGAGGTTGTACAGCTTTACCCACAAGATATGATTATCTCATATTGTCGGCTATAACACGCTTCCGTAGGCGTGCGACTGAGAAAATCATAACAAGGCCTTTACAATGCTAAGCCTTCAACTTGGTCACGCCGCCGCTAAGGTTTCACCATAACTTGAATCCACAAGTTGGAGCCCCCTCTTGTGCCGTGTGAGACTTCCCATGGCCTACGCCACGCTCACATTCAACCTATAGCGAGACCAAAGTTGGGACCTCACAAATTAGTCAGCCAGGACTGTCACATACCAGCCTTGTGGTAGTACGATGTGGCTTTGCAACAATAGCTCACAGACTAGTCCTTAATTTGACTTAGGCTCAATCCACATACCCATATGCACGACAATCAACCACGTGTCACCAAACACGAGGCATGCCGGCACCCCACCACCTAACCAATAGCCTAAGTCCAAATCATAAGTTTTCATTTTTGTTTTTTAAACCATTTTCATAAACCATCCTTGACTCACCGAAGTCAAGATTTCAAAAGGAACTGTCATATCATGTGAAATAGTTGATCCCACCTAAAATCACACTAAGCCAGGCTAAGCATTTCTATAAAAATTTCTAGTCAATACTATGGTACTAACTAGTTTTCAGCTAGGGTGACAAGGTATATGAATTCAAGATTCAAATTGGCCATATACAAAGGATCATGGATATATCTAAAATTCAAATCAAATTTGAATTACATTTGAATAAAGATACGCATGCATATACAGTAAAACAATATAAATAATTTAAAATATCAGGTTCAACATGGTCAAAGGTGTAACTTGCCTTGCTTTGAAGTTTGCTGAGGTTCGCTGAAATTATACTCTCCGGAATAGCCATAGTCTACACGTGAAAAACCAGAGCGAACCAAACTCAAATAAAATCCAAATAAAATCCAAAAATTATAAAATAAATGATGGGAGATGGAATATGAATTTAGAAATTTGGATTGGTCCAAAAGGAGTTAGGGCGAAGGAGGACGACTTCTGGAAGTTTGAATTCCAAAGAAATGAATAAAAGGAATTAATGGAATTCTTTTCTTTATGAAGGAAAAAGTGGTTGGAAGCTACAATATTTGTGTAGGGTCGAAGTCATGATCGAAGGTGTAGTCGAAGACATGGTCAAGACCATAGTCGAATTAACGGTTGAAGATGCGGAGGTCCAAGTCGAAGACAAAGACTCCAAGTACGGGTGCAGTCGAATTCGAAGATTAAGATTCGGTCGAAAACTTACTCAAAATTGTATAGTGGTCGAAGAACACTATAACAGTCGAGAACAAATGGTAATCGGAGTCGAGTGGTCGGGACGACAATGAACACCGGTGGTGGAAAGCGAAGGTACTCAGAGTTGGTTACGACTTCGACTACCGAGTATTCTTCCAACTACTCCTTGCTGAAAAAGCGAAGGTACTCGGAGACTTAGAGCGAAGAGTGACAGTGGTCGGAAGCGACTACGGTCGGAGGTAGATGGAGACGGTAGTGGTTGGGAGCGACTGTGGTCGAGAGTGACTGTAGTCAGAAAAACAATTGTGGTCGAAAGGATTGGAGTTGAAGTCTCTGAAGATCAAAGTCAAAATTGGAGTCTTCGAAGGTCGAAGTCGAAGGCTCCGGCGGTCGGAGTCTAAAAAGCCTCCGAGTCAGCGGTGTCTAAGGAACCTCCGAACGGTTAGAGTCTAAAGAACCTCTGGACGTCGGAGTCTTAAGAGCCTTCGGATATCGGAGTCTTAGAATCGGATGGTTGGGAGAAGTCGGACGGCTTCGCGTGATAAGATCCGAGTGATTCAATGGCAGTGAAGACCGGTGAGATGTACAAAAGAGGGAGAAGAGTATGAGTCCTGATTTACTTTGGTGCACAGTTCGGGCTGCACAAAGTTGGCTGGCGGTGAGGGTGTAGCAGAGGCGGGACACGATCATCGACGACGAAGACTCTTCGACGACGGCTTGCTCAGAGAAGGGGCGTCGAAGGTTCGCGCGGGCCTGAGGAAGGTTACCGGTGGCGGGGTACTCCGGTCATGCTCTCGCTTGGGAAAAGGGTGAATGTGGTGCGCGCGGTCCCGTCGAAGATTTGGTAGTGGTGGCGTCGGTGTCGGCGAAAGAGACACTCCGGCGGCGGGATTACTTGGCGGAGGGGTGGCGAGGTAAAGAAAAGAGACGGGGGATTGCGAGAAGTGCATTGGTGCTCTCGTGCAATACCAGAAGTGGTTGGAAGGTGGTCGGCGGCGAGGTGAAGCAGTGGCGCAACTCGGGCGGTGGTGTCGACGGTGTTCCAGCGGTGAGTAGACTCAACCAAGGGTGGTCGAGAAAATCCAAAAATTATGAAATATATACTGAAAAATAGATTATGAATTTAGATGAATTTACAAACTTGAATCACCTGATTCGGAGCTCGGACGAAGGAGAACGAGCGATTGGAAGATTGGCGGATCAGAAAATTCTGGAATATTCCGAAGGAATATTCCCGCATGAACAGTAACGGGCAGCAGCCCTGTTCACTGTTTTTGGCCGTGTTGTCGGTGAGAAAAGGCACAGGAGGTGAAGCCAATGGATTGCTAATGACCCGAGGCACATGTAGGAAGTGACGGCACGTCAAACGGAGCACGGTGACGACGTGTACGGCGACAATGACATAGGGTGTGGAGAGAAGAATATTTTTCGGGCAGGGAATATGGAGAAGTAAGGTAACTATGGCGTAGAACGCGGTAAGGCGAGTCTAGAAAAAAATATTGGCTAAGCCGAAACTCACCGGAGGCGACGCAATCGTCGTTTGAACGACGACGATACCGAAACACTAAAAATTCAATATCTTCGGAAAGGAAAAGAGAAAAAGAGAAAAAAAAAGGAAAAAGAAAATTCGGAAAAATTCTAGAAAAAATATTTTTAGAATCCTTGGAACCTAAAAAGAATAAAAAAAATATTTTCGGAATTTTTTGATGTTTATTTTAATTTTTAAAAATATTTTCCTTTTTCTAGCTTTAAAATAATACCATAAATAACAAATAAAGCTTAAAAATCTTAGAAAAATTCATAGAAGTTTCTAAGGCTATTTGGAACTTATAAAAAAAATTCCAACTCAAATTTTCATATTTTGTTTATAAAATATTTTTTTATTTAACAGAAAGGCTCTTTTCTTTAAAGCTGAAATTCAGGTCAACTAGAATTTCAAAAAAAAATTCAAACGACCAAGTAACTTTAGTTTTTATTTTAAACTAACTTAATTATTATTTTATATTTTTTAAATCACCTTTTCATAATTTTTTTAAGCCGAAAATCAGGCAATTAAAAAAAAAATTGTTGAGAAAGAAACTTAAGAAACCAAAAGTAATTGTTTTATTTTAAATTTAATCCAATATTTTGAAATAAATAGCTGGGCTGTTACACTAGCCCAAGTATGCAGCTGGCCACATCGGAGGGGGTAGCCAACCCTAATCTCTCCTCTCCCATGAGCCACCCCCTTCATCCCCCATTCCAGCCGGCACACTCTGCACTCCTCCCCTATCCAACGCCCTCCCTTCTTGTGCAATCTTCATCGAGTCATTCATTGGAGCATCAAACATCATCCAATCGGGCTCAAACTGGGTCAGTGTGTTCTTGACTTGTTACTCTTTGATATTTACGGTTGGAGTGAGGATTAATTGAGAGGAGCACCTGTTTTGAGAGGGCCTTTTTCAGCTTGGACTAGTGCAGTTTTAGCACAAAGCAGTTTTGGTAGATTATCTGTTTGAGTGGCGAAATGATCACGGATTGGGCTAAAATTTTTAGAGTTTGTAGATAACTTGTGTGACTACATTTCTATCAATTTTCATACAATATTTTGTGGTTTGTGAGATCTGAGTTAATAACTGTAGAGGACATAACTGTAGGTTCAGGTAGCAGATCAGTTTTTTGCTGATCGTATTGCGCTGTAGTTTTGGCTTCTATAAATGTGAAATTTGGGTTTGTCAACTTGTAGAGAATTTTAGATCTCTATTTGTTCTTTTCTATAAAGTGCTCGATCATAATTCTGTACAAGTGGATTGGGCACAACAGAGGTCGGAAGTCTGCTGTGTAGCAGAATTGGATTCCGGATTCAGTTTCTGTTCGTGGGCAGGTTCAGAGGCTCTGTTGATTTTTATGAATTTTCTCACAATAACAAAAGTTGTCGATAATATTGTAATATAGTTGTCGGTGGTGGTCTATAGAAATTTGCTAGTCAGAACTCAGAGGCAGTTTCTGTCATTTGTTTTCCATCGTGAATTACGCCTTTTAACGACAGAATAAAACTATGGTGTCTTTGTGAAAGTTGTAGCTTTCGTTCTGTATATTTCAAAAATACTATTTGTTTCTGTGGTCTATCAAGTAGATAAAAAGATACAAAAAAGACAAACAACGCTCATGCAGTGAATTGAGCGTTAGAATGATAGCTTGAGAGGGAGTTGTTAGGTTTCAGGCGTAGTGGCCTTTTACCTTCCAGTTGTGAATGTTATATTGAGTTTTAGTGCTGAATGGTGACTTGTGAACAAGGGGCTTCACTCCTGGCCATGCTTGAGCCCTTCGCCTATTCGGTAGAAGCAAGTTAATATAGCGGTTATTGCTATAGTTGACCTTGTTAAATTTACTATCTTCACTGTAATTGTTGATGTTTGATAATTAATCCACCTTTAAATTAAGATGCCCTACTAAGCTAAATGCTTTATTTTACACATTGTTATCCATGTGGTTATATTTCTAATGAATAATTGGGGCCATATCATGCATGTCATTTGCATAGAAGATTTGTTGTCGCATCTACCCGCGACCGTACTGGTACAACATCGTACATTGCCATAGTACGATACACATTCTTTTGTTGGTAGGTAAGAGTTCAGTGGTTCATTTGCATACATATGCATTTCACGAGGATAATTCTTGTTTTGAAATCTTAAGAGGTATTAGCTCATGAGAGTGAAAGCATCTTGGTACCTAAAAATGGTTTTGATAATTAATGACGATTTGTGAATAGGGGACTAATATGTTTGTTGAGGATTGCATAGGTTAAGTCTCAAGTGTGCGCGCATGTCAAAAGCAAGTTGCATGCTAAAGGACAAAAAGAAAATCAAGATGGCTTAACAACAAAGGTATAAATAGTATAGGATCTCTTTTGCGTATTTTGCCGGTCTTAGGAAAAATGTTGGAAGACCGGATTATAGGATAGTTGTCGTACTGTTAAGAGGGATCATATAAAGTAACTTGATAGCATATTCTTGTGCCATTTGGATCAATCTAGGATCATGCTTGCACATAAAATTAAGTTTGAAAATCAACTGTGCTCTTTCAAAAAAATCGGAAGTACCGGTGTTAAAACTGCGAAACTACCGAAATCTGGTAGTACCGACATGTAAACTACGGAACTACCGGACCATGGTAGTACTGGATATTTTCAGCGGTACATTTTTTCCAGAGAGCACCCCCGTTGAAACTTGGGCTCGCTGAAATCGGTAGTCCCAGAGAATACACAGCGGAACTACCGCAGTGCGGTAGTACCACACCAAAAATCGGAACTACCGATCTTCGGAAGTACCAGACATTTTGAGTGGTACATTTTTTCTAGAGAGCAACCTCGTTGAGACTTAGGGTTGCTGAAATCGAAAGTACCGGGAAGGACACGACGGAACTACTATGGTGCGGTAGTACCGCGCCGACACAGCAGAACTACCGATATGTGGAAATACCGCACTTACAACGACCGTAGTACCGCACTGACTTTAAACAGCTAGTTCTGACATTCTGACAGAGCCATTACTGTGTGCTACAATACATTACGTTAGTATCGCACTTTGCACACCAATAGTTCTGATTTTGCTAATATTTCAGAATTAATTTTTGTAATAGCTAGTTTTGGTTGGTGAGGGTATAAATACCCCCCACCAGCTCAAGGACATAATGCTGAACTTGCATTAAACATCTTTGAGCTTTGAGCATTCACTTTTCACCTCTCTTCTTCAAGTGCATTAATTTTGCGGTGTTTTAACCAAAATCAAGTGCATAATCTTTTAGATTGATCCTTGACACTTGATTGCCATCAAGCGAAGCGTCATCTTTTACTCTTGGTGCTTGTTGGCACCTAGACGACCTAGTGGTTGATTGCAAGGTGATTTCTTCAAGAAGCTTGCGAAGAGGCCCGGGCAAATTTTGAGTGGTTCGGTGCTCACCATTTTCGGAAAGGAGTAAGAGCAACCAATAGTGGATTGAGGAGCTAAGGCTTAATTCATGGAGTTAGTCCAAGAGTGCTTGGGCTTTCCTCAACATAGACTAGTGAAGACCAGCAAGTCTTCGATACCATGGGAAAATCTTCTTGTGTCTACTTGTGGTTATTTTTTAATAAACTCTTTTGTATTTACATTCATAGCCTTGCAATTTTCTATATTGTTGCATTTTGTTATGCTAGAAGTTTAATTGCTAACATTAGCTCTTGTGGTGCCTTAGGATTACTAGAATTGAGTAGATTAAAATTAATTAGCATTCTTGCCTAGTGATCACTTGTCATATTTTGTTTATAAGGGCTAGATTTTTTAGAACCTCCTATTCACACCCCTCTAATCTGTGTCATCCTTGATCCACTACATGACCATAGGAAAGTTAGAATGTCTATTTATCTTTAGGCCATAAGTTCAAGCATATGAAAAATTATAAATGAGGGTTATATCATGCCTCTTGATCCACTACACCCCACGGATCAAGAGGGGAGTAATGCTCATTTAAATGCTCAAGCTATGAATGCATTGTTTTGTGCTTTAAACGCGTATGAGTTCAATAGAGTGAGCAATTTGGAAACCGCTCACGATATTTGGACTACCCTCTCTCAAATTCATGAGGGGACATCCGCGGTTAAAGAAGCCAAATTGCATAGGCTTTGGATTAAATATGAGACATTCACAATGTTGCCACATGAGGGTATAAGTGAAATGTATTCTTTACTAAACAGCATTGTGAATGAGCTCAAAGGCCTTGGCACGTCACTAACCGATGTTGGTATTGTGAGAAAGATGCATAGGGCGTTGCTGGACAAGTATGAAACATTGGTGACACTCTTTCTCAACTCTCCCGAGTTGGGTAGAATGATACCAACACAACTCTTAGGCAACCTCATTACCAACGAATTGTACAAGAAGGATAAGGAGGAGCTCATAGAGCAATTCTCCACCAAAGAGAAGAAGATAACTGCTTTCAAGGCTAAGGCGGTATCAAGTGACAAGTCCGAAGATGACGAAGATGACTCTAAAGAGGAGTTGGCCCTTCTCGTAAGAAGAATGAAGAAATTCATGAAGAGGCGCTTGTATCGAAGCGCTAGCCATGAGAAGAGCAAGAAGGGGTAATCACACAATCATAAGCGCTATAGCAACATTCGATGCTATGAGTGTGATGAGAAGGGGCACATAGCCTCTCAATGCCCAAGAAAGAAGAACGACAAGGGCAAATCGTCAAAGAAGAAGGATTTCAATGGCAAGAAAAAGCTTTTCAAGAATCTTCACAAGGAGGGCAAAAATGAAGCCCATATTGGAGAATGGAACTCCGATGAGGAATACTCGGGTTTCGACTCTGATGAGGAGGAGTTTCCCAAGAAGAAAAGACTAGTCAGAATTGCAATCAATGAAGCTCCATCCCTCTTCTCATCTCCAACTTGCCTAATGGCAAAAGGAGAGAAGGTAAATTCTTTAGATGATAATGAACCTTCTTATGATGAGCTAATGGATATGCTAATTAAATTAAATGAATTTCTTAGAAAAGAAAAATCAAAATTTAAATGCTTAAAGAAGAAGCATATATCTCTTAAGAATTCTTATGAAAAATTAAAAGAATCTCATGATTTACTCATTTTCAAGGATTCTAGAAAAACTTGTACTAGAATTGGAATTAATTGTGATATTCATGATGCCATGCCTAGTGTAAAAGTGGTTAAAACTAGCATATTTACTTCATGTGATGATTTGATTAATATGCCATGTTCTAAAATTAATTCAAGCACTATTTCTTGTAATAATGAACTTCTTGTTGAAAATAATGAATTGAAAGAGTAAGTGACCAAGCTAAACAAGAGTTTGGAAAGGTGCTACAAGGGTGAGGCTACCCTTGACAAGTTATTAAGTGAGCAAGGGTTCTCATTTAATAAAGAGAGTCTTGGGGTATGTACCCATAAAAGGTAAGAAACCGGCAAACAAGTATACAAAAATACCGGGAAATAGGACATGAGCAACAAAGTTGTCCATTGGAAGACTCGCTCTATTGGATTGTATGATTCTTGTTACATGCTTAAGAAATCCAACAATGGTGGCGTTGTTGCAAAATTTACTGAAACTTCTATTTTATGTGCTAAGAGCAAAGCTATTTGGATGCCTAAAGCACTAATCACTAAACATTCAAGGATCCAAGCAAATTTGGGTACCTAAAATATCCTAACTCTCTTTTAGGTGAATTACAAGACCGGTGGACAGCATTGGATGCTTGATAGTGGGTGCACTCAACATATGACTAGAGACTGAAAGATGTTCTCCACATTTGAAAGCGGAAGCAATGAGAAGATCACATTTGGCGATAATAGCAAAGGAAATGTATTAGGATTGGATAAAATCGCTATCTCAAATGACCTTTCAATTTATAATGTATCTCTTGTAGAAACATTAAACTTTAACTTGTTATCCGTTGCTCAATTATGTGATCTAGACTTAATATGTTTTTTCTAAAAATGATGTTTATAATTTCAAAAGAAAAAGACATAGAACTTGTTTTTAGAAGTTTTAGATTTGGAAATCTCTATTTAGTAGATTTCACCTCTAGTAGTTCGGGTTTGAAAACTTATTTACTAGCAAAAACCTCTTCGGGATGGTTATGGCATAGAAGGTTGGGTCATGTGGGAATGATTCAACTCAAAAAAATTTTCAAACATGATCTAGTTGTTGGTTTGAAAGATGTGAAGTTTGAGAAAAATAAACTTTGTAGTGCTTGTCAAGCCGGGAAGCAAGTGGCAAATTTTTATCTTTCCAAAAGTATCATGTCAACCTCTAGACTATTAGAGCTCTTACATATGGATTTGTTTGGGCCAATAACCTATAAGAGCATTGGGGGCAATAGCTATTATCTAGTCATTGTAGATGATTACTCGAGATATACATAGGTATTCTTCTTGAATGACAAAGGTGAAGCCTCTGAAGTTTTCAAAAATTTTGCAAAAACAGCCTAAAATAAATTTGATTTCAAAATAAAGAAAATTAGAAGTGACAATGGTTCCGATTTAAAAAATGCCAAAATTGAAGATTTTTGTGATGAACTTGGAATAAAGCATGAGTTTTCCACAACCTACACTCCGGAGCAAAATAGAATTATAAAAAGAAAAAATAGAACATTAATTGAAATGGTTAGGACAATGCTTGATGAATATAATACTTTCGACAATTTTTAGGCGGAAGCTATTAATACTGCTTGTCATGCCATAAATCACCTTTATTTGCGTAGTCTTTTGAAAAAGACTTCCTATGAGCTTCTTATAGGAAGGAGGCCAAACATCTCATACTTTAGAGTATTTGGATGCAAATGCTACATTTTGAGAAAAGGTGTTTGACTCTCTAAATTTTAAAGTCGATGTAATGAAGGTTTCTTGCTTGCTTATTCATCTAATAGCAAAGCATATCGAGTCTTCAATAAAAGCTCTGGTTTAGTTGAAAAATCATGTGATGTTTAATTTGATAAAACTAATAGTTCTCAAGAAGAGTAAGAACATTTGGATAATGTAGGTGATAAAGGACTAAGGCAGGTAATGGAGAATATGCAAATTGGTAGCATTAAGCCAAAGGAAGATACAAGTGGCTCACCTTCATCATGACAAGTTGAACCATCAACTTCTACTACAACAAGCAACATTTAAGTTCAAGATGTGAAAGAAAAAGAAGAGCAACCTCGACCTCTTAAGATCCGCAATGCCATATCCAAGGATTATCCAATAGATCAAATAATGGATGACGTGAGTAAGGGTGTTCAAACTCGATCAAGAGTAGCTTCATTTTGTAAATATTACTCTTTTATTTCCTTTCTTGAACCTAAAGTTGTAGATGATGCTCTAGATGATCCCGATTGGGTAAATGCCATGTATGAAGAGCTTAACAACTTTGTAAAAAATGACGTTTGGAGTTTAGTAGAAAGACCCAAAGATCACAACGTAATTGGCACAAAATGGGTCTTTTGCAACAAACAAGATGAGCATGAAATTGTGGTAAGAAACAAAGCAAGAGAATTCGAGATGTCCATGATAGGAGAATTGAGCTATTTTCTTGGACTTCAAATTAAGCAACTCAAGAATGGGATATTTATATGCCAAACAAAATATGCAAAGGACTTACTCAAAAAGTTTGGCTTGGAAGATGCAAAACTCATCAAGACTCCCATGGCGATAAACGGGCATCTAGATCTCAATGAAGGAGGTAAAACGGTAGATTTAAAGATTTATAGATCCATGATTAGTAGTGTTGTAGGGGTGGCCCCCACCTAACCCAACTAGCCTGTTAGATGTGTAAGGACGTAAATGCCCCGAAGGGCATCCTTGTAAAGACGCTCCTCGTAAGGAGACATATATGTGACGCTAGCCACGGTGAGAGGGATATCTCACCTAACTCCCTACTACACTTCTCTCTGTTTGGTCTGTAACCACAACAGTTGGCACCGTCCGTGGGGACGACAGGATCGAGCCTCAGGATCTAGGAAGGATGGCACCAACATCATCGGCGGCGAGGAGGAGAAGAGGGGTCGCAGCGAGGTCCCACACCGACACCAGGGCTCCGACATCGGCGGCTCCGGAGGTGAGCGACGCCGATGCAGTGGTAGACTCCAGCCCCGCCGACTCCGACGCAGCGGTCGACTCCAGCCTCGCCGACGCCGACGCAGCGGTCGACTCCAGCTCCACCGACGCCGACGCAGCGGTTGACTCCAGCCCCGCCGACGTCGATGCAGTGGTCGACTCCAGCCCCGCCAACGCCGACGCAGCGATCGACTCTAGCCCCGCCGGTGACGCAGCGGTCGACTCCAACTCCACCAACTACCATAGCACCGGCCGGGCGGCGTAGCGAGGTAGCGTCGATGCCCACGGAGGCATGGCCACCATCCTCACTCCCGGTACAGGAGCGCCGAGCAGCCCCGCCAGCAACGTAGACCGAGTCAGCGACGCGGGAATCCACCACACCGAAGTGGCGAGTAGCTTGGCAGTGCAAGCAGTGGTCGCAGCTGTCAAACCAGCGCGATTGGGCGTGCCGCTCGCTTTGACTACGCCGGTAGTGGAGAGCTCACTGCTGGCGGCCCTCCATATGCTCTAGCGGGAGCTGGCGGATCTCCGCGGGATCGTGCGGGCCATGCAAGAGGCTTGGAGCCCGCAGGCCCTGACGGCCGTCGCACCGGGGACCCGTCCGCAGCAGCCGCAGCGAATGCCCCCGCAGGTTCAGGTTATCAACGTCATCTCCAGAGGTTCCTCGTCGGGAGCCCCGCAGCAACCAAGATCGGAAGTAGCCCAGGGCGAAGTCACCTTCGCGCCTACCGACGCCCGGGGCGTGGACTTTCCCCACCAAGACCCTCTCCTCATCCGAGCCAACATTGCAGGATGTGACGTCAGACGTGTCCTTGTTGACGGAGGTAGTTCGGCGAATGTGCTTTTTGCGGAGGCCCTCGACCGCATGGGAATTCCTCGATGTCGATTGCAGCCATCGAGGACCCCGCTGCAAGGTTTTGGGGGCCAATCGCTAAGTACATTCGGCCAGGTATGTCTCCAAGTCTCCTTTTGTCAGGGCGATAACGTCAGGAGCGAGGACGTCATCTTCGATGTCGCGGACACCCCAAGCCCATACAACGTCGTTCTGGGCCGCCCCGTCCTCGTCTCCTTCGGGGCAGTCTCGCATCATGGCTTCTTGTGTATGAAGCTCCCGGGCAAGCGGGGCGTCATCACTATCTTCGGCAACTAGGACCTCGCCCGACGCGTGGAGCTTACGAGCCCCCGCCGCAGGGTGCACACCCTCGCAGGCAAGCTCAAGGCGGACACATCTGTCGGGACCCGGAACAACAACTCCAAGTCCTTCTGTGTAAATCGCACTATCCCAGGAAAAGGTAGTGCACACAGGGTCAACAGCAATGTATATCATGCAAAAATCACCACGAATATTATTAACTGACAAAATACGGCCTTAAGGCCAAGTCTTACAATATAGGGGCACAAGGCCAACAAAAGGAATAAAACAGCGGAAAGCAATAAAGATAGCAGAACAGCCCATCCAGCCTCCCACAGGCGAATGACTGTAAGACGCGTCCTACTCGCTGAAGTAGTCCTCACCGTCGAAGTCGTCCTCGAAGTCTGGCAACAGATTTAGCAAGGTGAGTACAAAGAGTACTCCCAAGGTAAGCATATAAATGCTTATGCAAGTTACACCGGGAATATAACATAGTTCATGCATGCTTATGGATAACAAGGGAAGGTTCAATAAGTTCATTTATGCGAAAAGCAATTACTGAATTTAAATACAGTAACATAAGTGGAAAAGCTGAATTTGAATACGATATATGAAACAGTATTTTAACCAAAGTATTATCGCCAGTGTAGGCTCCGACCTACACTAACCTATCCACGGGAATCCTCCCGGACTAAAACTAAAACCATCATTTGTTTGCTCTAAGACCAGGTTTTATAAAATCCAAGTGTAATATGTGAAAACTCTACTCAGCATGTCCATGACCGTGGACACGGCTATCTAGGATAGGTTTTAACTCTGCAGAGGTGTACAACTTTACCCACAAAACATTCCCTCTCACTTGAGCCACGCGATAAACACACTGCCTTATGTGTGCGGCGGAGAGTTCATGACAAGGCTGTTCCGATGATCCATAGCCAAAATAATTACGCCGTCACTAAGATTTCACCACAACTCGAATCCACGAGTTGGAGCCCCCTCTGGTGCCATGTGAGACTTCTCGCGGCCTACGCCACGCTCACATTCAGCCTATAGCGAAATTATATTTTGGAACTTCACAAATTACTTAGCCAGGTCCGTCCCATACCGGACCTTTGGTAGTACGATGTGACTTCATAAAATGAATCACAGAAACGGTCCTTGATCTGACTTAGGCTCGACCACATGCCCACGTGCACGACAATCAACCAGGTGTCACCAAACACGAGGCATGCCGGCACCCACCACCTAACCAATAGCCTAAGTCCAAATCATAAGTTTTATTTTTATTTTTAAACCATTTTCATCAACCATACTTGACTCACCGAAGTCAAGATTTAAAAGGAACTGTCATTTCATGTGAAAGATTGATCCCACCTAAAATTATACTAAGCCAGGCTAAGCATTTCTATAAAATTTTCTAGTCAATACTATGGTACTAACTAGTTTTCAGCTAGGATGACAAGGTATATGAATTCGAGATTCAAAATTGGCTATAGTCAAAGGATCATGGGCATAACTAAAGTTTAAACTGAATTTAAATTAAATTTGAATAGAAATACGCATGTATATACAGTAAAACAACATAACTAATATTTAAAATATTAGGTTCAATATGGTCAAAGGTGTAACTTGCCATGATCGAAGTCTTGCTGCGATTCGTCGAACTCAAATTCTCCGGAATCGTCGAGATCTAACGTAAAAAGCCAATTCAAAGAAAATTTAAAAACAAAATTCAAATAAATTCCAAATTTCAAAATTATTCTAGAAATAGATAGATCATGATTTTAGAAAAATTTAGAAATTTGAATGGGTCAATTTGGAGTTAAAATGCAAAAGTTATAGCCTTTCAAAGTTTAAATACAAAATAAAAGAAAAAACCCATTTTTGGATTATTTTTAAACCGAAAAAGGATTTATGACGTCAGCAAGAATTATTTTTCTAAAGAAAAATAAAGGTTTATGACGTCAGCAAGGCATTTAGTTTTCGGCCGAATTATTTTTATAAGGGAAAATCGGTTTAATTGTGTCAGCATTACGTCAGCCCTAGGGTTTTAAAAATCGGGCAGAGGCTGACATGTGGGCTCGGGTCTGGTGGACCGAGTCCATGGGCCCGAGAGAGGGGTGAGGTGGCAGGCGGACGTGCGGGGAGCGAGGTGGCGCTGGCGTGGCCCTACATGGCTGCCGCGTGGTTGCCGCGTGGCTGCCACGTCACGGCTTTATGCCGACGTGGCTGCACACGCGCGGGGTGGCGTGGAGGCGTCTGGGTGGCGCTGGCGTGGCGCCAATCTGGCCACCACCTGGCTGCCATGCACCCGCCAGGTCGGCTTGACGGGCTGACGTGGCCTGGCCGGCGGCGGCGGCGCTCGGGGCCTGAGGGTCGCCGGTGCTCCGGTGAGCAGCGGCGCCGGCTGAGGGCACCAAAATGAAGAGGGGAGTGCGGGGAGTACATTGGTACCTCGCGCAGCTGACGGGGATGGCCAGAGCGGAAGATCGATGGAGAGGGGTGACGGTCGAAGGAGGGGTTCACGGCGGCGGAGAGGTTCCGACGGCGCTCGTGCTCGGGGAGGTGGTCGCCGGGGATCGCCTAGGCACTAGCAACGTCGGAGAGGCGCCGGTGAGGAGTGGGGAAGCCCGAGGTGGCCGGAATTGCTCGCCGGAGTCGTCGGAGCCGCGGAGAGAAAAACTGGGCTCGGGGAGGTGTCAGTGCTCGGATGCTTCGATTGAGAGGTGAGGGAGGGGTGGTGTGGTTTGAGGGTGCTCGGGGGTTCCTTTTATAGGCCGGAGAAGGGAGGGCAATGGGCTCCCGAATTTGCTCCGGCGGCGAAGTTGAATGCGACGGCGAGGAGGGGCGTAATGCGCGACTTTATGCCAGAAACGGACGCGGTGCATGCAGGGGAGTAATTGGGTACCGGCGGGGCGGGAGTGAAGGATGGAAACCGAAGCTTTCAAAGCTTTGTTTTCGGGCGTTAATGGCGGCGGGGACGGCACGAGGAAGAAGGAAGGTGGCGGGGACGACGGGCCTGACAGGAAGGGCCCACCGATCAGCGAGAGAGAGCAAAAGGGGAGAGGCGAGGCGACGGTCCGGATGAAGCCAGGTGGCAGAGGAGGGGAAATGGGGCCATTGATTTAAGAGCGAACCGTTAAGTGAAGGAGAACGGTCCTGATTCCATCCGACAATGGAGATTAAATCCAAGCCGTTGGGGTTTCGGGCGGAGGGTTAAGTGGCTGCGGACGGGCGGGATGAAATCCGACAACGACGAACGGCCCCAATCATACCACGTGTCGGCAGGAGCGGAGGGGAAGGTGGGATGAAGCGGTAAGTGAGATCGGGCAGCTAGGAACAGATCTGCCAGCGGGGATCGGCCCGATGGGTGACACTTGTCAGCCCCGGGAGGGTTTAGGATTTTTAATTCCCTTTTTGAATTCCAGAAATGAAGATAAGCTTTAGAAAACTCAAAAAAATACCAAATAAATTTTGAAAAATCCAAAAAAATTCAGAGAATCTTCTGAGACTATTTGAGACTTAATAAAAATATTTTTCACCCAATTTGATATTTATATTTTGCAAAAGTACAATTTGACTTAAAAGGGGAAGTTTTAAATCTTTATAAAATCCTGAAAATTAATATAATTATAGATTTGACTTTTAGGAAGGTGAAATACATTTATTTTGACTTTAATGAAATACAGCAAAACAATTTGGCCTTTAATAATTTAAAATTTTAATTTTCTCACATCAGGACTTTGAAATAAAATCCAGGAAAATCCAATAAACATTTTAATGAGGAATAAAATTTTTGGGATGTTACAAACCTATCCCCCTTAAAAGAAATCTCGCCCTCGAGATTTGCACTGGCTAGCAAAAGAGGTGGGGATGGCTGACTTTCAAATCTTCTTCTCGCTCCCAAGTGGCTTCGTCCTCGGTGTGGTTGCTCCACTGAACCTTGCAGAATCTGATGGTCTTCCTTCTGGTCTGACGTTCTGCAGTCTCGAGAATCTTGATTGGTTGCTCTTGATAAGTGAGATCATCTTGAAGGTCCAAGGTTTCCAATGTTGCATGCTCTGCGGGTACCCGGAGGCACTTCTTCAGCTGAGAGACATGGAAGACGTTGTGCACACCTGACATACTTGGTGGCTAGTCCAACTGATAGGCGACTTCACCTCTTCGGTTCAAGATCTTGAAAGGTCCCACATATCTTGGCGTAAGCTTTCCTCTGACTTGAAATCTTTTTACTCCTCTGAGTGGGGACACTCTGAGATAGACGTAGTCCCCGACCTCAAAGGTCAAATCTCGACGACGGTTGTCCGCATAACTCTTCTGTCGAGATTGGGCTATCTTCAGTCTGTCTCTGATCTTCTTAACTTTATCTTCTGTGTCTTGCAGCAGGTTTGGTCCAGCTCCTTGAGGTTCACCTTGCTGATCCCAAAGCAAGGGTGTCCTGCACATTCGACCATACAAGGCTTCGAAGGGTGCCATCTGCAGACTGGCCTGGTAGCTATTATTGTACGAGAATTCTGCATAGGGCAATGAGCGGTCCCAACTGTTCCCGAAATTCAGGGTACAAGCTCTTAGCATATCCTCGAGTATCTGGTTTACTCTTTCGGTTTGACCATCTGTCTGGGATGGTAAGCTGTACTGAAACTGAGCTTACTTCCCAACTCTTCATGCAGCTTCTGCTAGAATCGAGAAGTGAACTGGCTACCTCGATCGGACACTATCTTCTTGGGGACGCCATACAGGCACACAATCCGGGACATGTATAGTTCAGCCAACTTACTTCCGGAATAAGTGGTTTTGACTGGTATAAAGTGAGCCACTTTAGTCAATCGGTCTATGATAACCCAGATTGAATCATAACATGATTGTGTTCTCGGAAGTCCGTTTATGAAATCCATACCGATTTTTTCCCACTTCCAAGCTGGTATTGGTAGAGGTTGCAAGAGTCCAACTGGTCTCTGATGCTCGGCTTTGACTCGTTGACAAGTGTCACAGGCTTCAATAAACTCTGCTATTTCTCTTTTCATACTAACCCACCAATATCTTTCCCTCAAATATTGATACATCTTGGTACGACCTGGGTGGATTGAATATGGGGTGTCATGAGCTTCTTTCAGAATCATGGTCTTGATTTCCTGATTATTTGGCACACAGATACGGTTCTTGAACCAAATAGTGCCATACTCATCTTCACCGAATCTTGGGGCTTTGCCTCTTCACATATTCTTTTTGATTTCTTGAATATCCTCGTCAACCTTCTGAGCTTCCTTAATCTGATCAGGCAAGCCAGGTTGTATTTCCAGGGTGGTGAGGATGCTTGGTCCCATCGGATTTAGACTTAGACGGGTGACTCCCTCCTGAAGTCGGGTCTGGTCTTCTTCCGATAATACCGCATTTGCATAGGATTTCCTGCTCAAGGCATCGGCTACAACATTTGCTTTTCCAGGATGGTAATGTATGCCGATGTCATAGTCCTTTATCAACTCTAACCATCTTCGCTGCCTCAGGTTGAGTTCTGCCTGGGTGAAGATATACTTCAAACTCTTATGGTCTGTGTATACTAAACAACGGTTACCGATGAGATAGTGACGCCAGATTTTTAAGGCGTGCACTACTGCTGCTAACTCCAGGTCATGAGTAGGATAATTGCACTCATGAGGCTTGAGTTGGCGCGATGCGTAGGCTACTACCTTGCCCTCTTGCATCAAGACACAGCCTAAGCCTAGGCGAGAGGCATCACAGAAAACCTCAAAGACTCTATGCACATATGGCAAAACAAGCACGGGTATGGAGAGCAGTCTTTTCTTGAGGGTCTGGAAACTCTGTTCACACGCTTTTGTCCATTCGAACTTCTTTTCCTTTTTCAGCAACTGGGTCATGGGCTTGGCTAGCTCGAAGAATCCTGCTATGAACCAGCGGTAATAGCTCGCAAGTCCAAGGAAGCTCCTAATTTCTGTCACAGACTTTGGTTGCCTCCACTCCATCACTGCTTCTATCTTGGAAGGATCCACAGCTATCCCTTCAGCTGTCACAATGTGTCCAAGAAAGGCAACCTCTTTTAGCCAAAATTCACATTTACTGAACTTGGCAAAAAGCTAATGCTCTCGAAGTTTCTCCAAGGTGATCCTGAGATGCTGCTCATGCTCTTCTTCATCCTTGGAGTAGATGAGGATGTCGTCGATGAAGATTACCAGAACTTGTCCAAGTATTTTATGAATACATTGTTCATCATGCTCATGAAATAGGCCGGTGCGTTGGTCAGTCCAAACGACATGACCGTGAACTCATAATGTCCGTATCTGGTGGAGAAGGCAGTTTTAGGAATGTCTTCTTCATGGATCTTCAGCTGGTGATATCCTGATCGCAGGTCAATCTTGGAGAAAACACCGGCTCCTTTTAACTGATCAAACAGGTCATCGATCCTGGGCAGGGGATACTTGTTTTTGATGGTGACATCATTGAGCGCTCTGTAATCCACACATAACCTCAAACTTTCATCCTTTTTCTTGACGAACAAGACGAGTGCTCCCCAAGGCGACGAACTAGATCGGATGTATCCTTTTATTTCCAATTTCGTAAGCTGCTTCTTTAATTCTGCTAAATCGTTAGCAGGCATCCGATATGGTCTCTTGGAAATCGGGGCGGTACCTGGGGCTAAGTCAATCACAAACTCAATTTCCCTATCCGGCGGCATTCCTGGTAATTCCTCAGGAAAAACATCTGGGTATTCCCGCACTATTGGCACTTCTTCCAAGACTTGAAGGCAAAAGAGGGCACATTCTCCTGCTTCCGGAATTTGAGGAGAGAAGATCACTTCTATGCCTTGGTCATTGGTGAGGGCGATGGATCTGGTAGCACAATTGATATGGCCTTGATTCCTGACTAACCAGTTCATTCCGAGAATGACATCTAACCCTTGCGATTCCAGAACCAAAAGGTCGGCTAGGAATCGGGTCCCATCTATGAGCAATTCCACTTTTGGGCACAAGGTCCCTGCTCTCATTTCTGCTCTAGGGGAGTGAACTATCATAGGGTTGCTAAGAGTTACCATGCCCAACCCATGCTTATCCACAAAAGTTTTTGATACAAAAGAATGCGATGCTCCGGAATCGAAAAGAACTGATGCTGGTACTGAGTTGACAAGAAACATACCCAGCACGACATCTGGTGCAGCCTGTGCTTCTTCCGCTGTCACATGGTTCACTCTCCCTTTGATGAAGGTTTGCGGCTTCTGCTGCCCCTGGTTCTGACTTCCGGAGGCTCCTGGGGTTGCTGTCGCTTGTATCTTCTTCGGGCACACCTTGGCATAGTGCCCTGGTTCCTTGCAGTAGAAGCAGGTCACTCCATCTGATGACGGACTGCTTTTCTGCACCTGGCCACCGGTCGTTGGGTTGCGGTTGGTCTGAAACTGCTGGCGGCTAGCCTGGAACAGCGGGCGACTGGTTGAGGACTTGAACTTGTCTGACCGGGTCTTGAAGTTGCTGCCTTGAGGTCTAAATTTGTTTGCGTGCGGAGGAGTGCTGCGAACCTTGTGAGAACCTCCAGAGTTGTTCCTCTGATCCGCTATCCTTCTCTTCCGAGTTTCCATCTCCATGTGCTTGCCCTCCTGACGGATGGCCTTACTGACTAGTTGGTGGAAGTTAGTGTAGTCACCCGATATCAGCTGTAGTGATATATTGTCATTTAGGCCCTCCATGAACCTTTCTTGCTTGGCTTCGTCGGAAGCCACATCTTCTGGCGCATAGCGGGCCAGTTGATTGAACTGCTGCACGTACTCATTGACAGTACGGCTTCCTTGGCGCAGGGCCCGAAATTCCTTCTTCTTCAATGCCATTGTGCCGGTGGGGATGTGAGCCTATTGAAAGCTTTGCTCGAACTCGTTCCACGTCACCGTCTGCGGGTTGGCATGTGAGGCGGTGAAAGTGTCCCACCACTGAGATGCTGGTCCATTTAATTGGTGAGAGGCGAACAGGACTCGCTCTCGATCAGTGCATTGCAATATATCCAGCTTCTTGCCGATCGACCTGAGCCAGTCGTCGGTGTCCATTGGTTCGGCACTTCCGGCGAAGGTCAGTGGCTTGATCCTTAAGAACTCCGAAAGCCGATTAGGTGGTGCTAGGGCCGGTTGGTGATGAGCTTGGGGGTCGTTGATAGTCTGAGCCAATAACTGGATCAATTGATTTTGATTGGCCATCAGCTGCGCCCAATCCGGTCCTGCTGCTGGCAGAGGCGGTGGGATGGGGGCTGACTGGCTTCCTTGGGCTCTGGGGTTGGCATTGTCGCTGGGGTTCCTCCTCGTGTTCACCATCTGCTGGAGCTTCCAGATTTAGAGAGAAGAGAGAACTAAAGGAGAGGTTCTTGTAACAATCCCACTAACAAAACACCCAAGAGCAAGGAAAACACAAATTAAGAGCCAAATAAAACCTTTTATTTTATTATAGTAGTCTCGCGGCTGTTAACAAAGGACTACAGCTCGCGGATAACGTTCTAAGACTCAGGGTTGTCTAGACACTAGTGCTGCGCTCGAGCCTCCTCAGAAATGGCTCGGAAGTGGTGGAGTCTGCATCCTCGGCACGAAGCTCGGCCAGTTCTTCTTCCACTGCGCGGAGCTTCTGCTGTGTGGTGTGCAGCTCGTCCAGGGTGGTCTGGTACATGTGATCCATGGACTTGGTGAATTCCACCTGTCGTATGAGACGGGGGTTGCTCTCGTACTCCGTGGATGAGAAATCGCTGGCAGCACCAAGAGGAGTCTTCATGGGGAAGTAGCGAAAGTCCGTGCGTTGCAGGTCCCGAGCGTAGATGTTCCTCAGCTGGCGAATGACCTCCGGGGCTGCATCTTGCACTCTGTCAAATAAGGTAGCTCGAGGTAGGGGGCGTCGAAAACGTAAATGGCTCCGTTGGCTGCAAAATCCTTGAAGATCTTCACTTCCACCCTCCAGCGCTCCTCGTCTCCGTACATGCCTACGTACCCTTGGTAGAGGGGGTACGGTCGGAAGTTGAGCTCCTGCATGAGGTTGTACAGATCATCGGCGAAGAGTCTGGCAAGGGTTCCATGGGAGACGCGGGTAGGTTGCTCCATCTAGAATTTGGAAGAGGAGAGAAGTTAGTAATCAGTTTTGGTAAGAGATTGAGTAAAGGAAGAGATGATTTTTTTTTAAAAAGCATTTCTTATCAAAATATATCCTTAAGGTTGGTCTCTAGCTAAGGTCACGTCTCAGGGTTATTATTGCTCTGATACCATTTCTGTCGGGACCCGGAACAACAACTCCAAGTCCCTCTGTGTAAATCGCACTATCCCAGGAAAAGCTAGTGCACACAGGGTCAACAGCAATGTATATCATGCAAAAATCACTACGAATATTATTAACTGACAAAATACGGCCTTAAGGCCAAGTCTTACAATATAGAGGCACAAGGCCAACAAAAGGAATAAAACAGCGGAAAGCAATAAAGGTAGCAGAACAGCCCATCTAGCCTCCCACAGGCGAATGACTGTAAGACGCGTCCCACTCGCTGAAGTAGTCCTCATCGTCGAAGTCGTCCTCGAAGTCTGGCAACAGATTTAGCAAGGTGAGTTCAAAGAGTACTCCCAAGGTAAGCATATAAATACTTACGCAAGTTACACTGGGAATATAACAGAGTTCATGCATGCTTATGGATAACAAGGGAAGGTTCATTAAGTTCGTTTATGCGAAAAGCAATTACTGAATTTAAATACAGTAACATAAGTGGAAAAGCTGAATTTGAATACGATATACGAAACAGTATTTTAACCAAAGAATTATCGCCAGTGTAGGCTCCGACCTACACTAACCTATCCACGGGAATCCTCCCGGACCAAAACCAAAATCATTATTTGTTTGCTCTAAGACCAGGTTTTATAAAATCCAAGTCTAATATGTGAAAACTCTACTCAGCATGTCCATGACCGTGGACACGGCTATCCAGGATAGGTTTTAACTCTACAGAGGTGTACAACTTTACCCACAAAATATTCCCTCTCACTTGAGCCACGCGATAAACACACTGCCTTAGGTGTGCGGCGGAGAGTTTATGACAAGGCTGTTCCGATGATACATAGCCAAAATAATTACGCTGCCACTAAGGTTTCACCACAACTCGAATCCACGAGTTGGAGCCCCCTTTGGTGCCATGTGAGACTTCTCGCGGCCTACGCCACGCTCACATTCAGCCTATAGCGAAATTATATTTGGAACTTCACAAATTACTTAGCCAGGTCCGTCCCATACTGGACTTGTGGTAGTACGAAGTGACTTCGTAAAATGAATCACAGAAACGGTCCTTGATCCGACTTAGGCTCGACCACATGCCCACGTGCACGACAATCAACCAGGTGTCACCAAACACGAGGCATGCCGGCACCCACCACCTAACCAATAGCCTAAGTCCAAATCATAAGTTTTATTTTTATTTTTAAACCATTTTCATCAACCATACTTGACTCACCGAAGTCAAGATATAAAAGGAACTGTCATTTCATGTGAAAGATTGATCCCACCTAAAATTATACTAAGCCAGGCTAAGCATTTCTATAAAATTTTCTAGTCAATACTATGATACTAACTAGTTTTCAGCTAGGGTGACAAGGATCATAGGCATAACTAAAGTTTAAACTGAATTTAAATTAAATTTGAATAGAAGTACGCATGCATATACAGTAAAACAACATAACTAATATTTAAAATATTAGATTCAACATGGTCAAAGGTGTAACTTGCCTTGATCGAAGTCTTGCTGCGATTCGTCGAACTCGAATTCTCCGGAATCGTCGAGATCTAACGTAAAAAGCCAATTCAAAGAAAATTTAAAAACAAAATTCAAATAAATTCAAAATTTCAAAATTATTCTAGAAATAGATAGATCGTGATTTTAGAAAAATTTAGAAATTTGAATGGGTCAATTTGGAGTTAAAATGCAAAAGTTATAGCTTTTCAAAGTTTAAATACAAAATAAAAGAAAAAGTCCATTTTCTGTATTATTTTTAAACCGAAAAAGGATTTATGACGTCAGCAAGAATTATTTTTCTAAAGAGAAATAAAGGTTTATGACATCAGCAAGGCATTTAGTTTTCGGCCGAATTATTTTTATAAGGGAAAATCGGTTTAATTGTGTCAGCATGACGTCAGCCCTGGGTTTTAAAAATCGGGCAGAGGCTGACATGTGGGCCCGGGTCTAGTGGACCGAGTTTATGGGCCCGAGAGAGGGGTGAGGTGGCAGGCAGGCGCGCGGGGAGCGAGGTGGCGCTGGTGTGGCCCTACGTGGCTGCCGCGTGGTTGCCGCGTGGCTGCCACGTCACGGCTTTATGCCGACGTGGCTGCACACGCGCAGGGTGGCGTGGAGGCGTCCGGGTGGCGCTGGTGTGGCGCCGATCTGGCCACCACCTGGCTGCAACGCACCCGCCAGGTCAGCCCGACGTGCTGATGTGGCCTGGCCGGCGGCGACGGCGCTCGCGGCCCGAGGGTCGCCGGTGCTCCGGTGAGCGGCGGCGCCAGCTAAGGGCACCAAAATGAAGAGGGGAGTGCGGGGAGTACATTGGTACCTCGGGCAGCTGACGGGGACGGCCGGAGCGGAAGATCGGCGGAGAGGGGCGGTGGTCGGAGGAGGGGTTCACGGCAGCGGAGAGGTTCTGACGGCGCTCGTGCTCGGGGAGGTGGTCGCCGGGGATCGCCTAGGCACTAGCAACGTCGGAGAGGCGCCGGTGAGGAGCAGGGAAGCCCGAGGTGGCCGGAATTGCTCGCCAGAGTAGTCGGAGCCACGGAGAGAAAAACCGGGCTCGGGGAGGCGTCGGTGCTCGGATGCTTCGATTGACAGGTGAGGGAGGGGTGGTGTGGTTTGAGGGTGCTCGGGGGTTCCTTTTATAGGCCGGAGAGGGGAGGGCAACGGGCGCCCGAATTTGTTCCGACGGCGAAGTTGAATGCGACGGCGAGGAGGGGCGTAATGCGCGACTTTATGCCAGAAACGGACGCGGTGCATGCGGCGGAGTAATTGGGTACCGGTGGGGGCGGGAGTGAAGGATGGAAACCGAAGCTTTCAAAGCTTCGGTTTCGGGCGTTAATGGTGGCGGGGACGGCGTGAGGAAGAAGCAAGGCGGCGGGGACGACGGGCCTGACAGGAAGGGCCCACCGGTCAGCGAGAGAGAGCAAAAGGGAAGAGGCGAGGTGACAGTCCGGATGAAGCCAGGTGGCAGAGGAGGGGAAATGGGCTGTTGATTTAAGAGCGAACCGTTAAGTGAAGGAGAACGGTCCCGATTCCATCCGACAACGGAGATTAAATCCAAGCCGTTGGGGTTTTGGGCGGCGGGTTAAGTGGCTGCGGATGGGCGGGATGAAATCCGACAACGACGAACGGCCCTGATCACACCACGTGTCGGCAGGAGCGGAGGGGAAGGCGGGATGAAGCGGTAAGTGAGATCGGGCGGCTAGGAACAGATCTGGCAGCGCGGATCGGCCCGATGGGTGACACTTGTCGGCCCCGGGAGGGTTTAGGATTTTTAATTCCCTTTTTGAATTCCAGAAATGAAAATAAGCTTTAGAAAACTCAGAAAAATACCAAATAAATTTTGAAAAATCCAGAAAAATTCACAGAACCTTCTGGGACTATTTGAGACTTAATAAAAATATTTTCCACCCAATTTGATATTTATATTTTGCAAAAGTACAATTTGACTTAAAAGGGGAAGTTTTAAATCTTTATAAAATCCTGAAAATTAATATAATTACAGATTTAACTTTTAGGAAGGTGAAATACATTTATTTTGACTTTCATGAAATGCAGCAAAACAATTTGGCCTTTAAAATAAAATCTAGGAAAATCCAATAAACATTTTAATAAGGAATAAAATTTTTGGGATGTTACAACATCATCCGCCCCAGGGTGGACTCCCAAGCCTCGACTGGAGGGCGAAGTCAAGAGGGTACCTATCCGGGCCGACGGCCAAGTCGTCTCTGTCGGCGAAGGCTTCCCCCCGAAGGTGGAGCAAGAGCTACTCTAGGTTCTCCGGAACAACACATACGTCTTCGCATGGTCCCCGCAGGACATCAAGGGCGTGGACCGCTCCCTCATCGAGCACAACCTAGCGGTCCGCCAGGATGCTAAGCCGGTCAGACAAAGGCTTCGGCGTATGTCCGTTGACTGGCAGTAAGTAGCCAAGGTGGAAGTAGTGAAGCTCCTGCAGGCTGGAGTCATCCGCGAGGTCCAACACCCATATTGGTTGGCCAACCCGGTGCTGGTGAAGAAAGCTAACGGTGCCTGGCGTATGTGCATCGACTTCACTGCCCTCAACAAGGCATGCCCGAAGGATGACTACCCTCTACCACGCGTAGACCAACTGGTCGACGCCACCACCGGCTGCGAACTCATGAGCTTCTTGGACGCTTACTCCGGCTACCACCAGATCTACATCGCAAAGGATGACGAAGACAAGACCAGTTTTATCACTCCGATAGGGACATACTGCTTTGTCAGAATACCCTTCGGTCTGAAGAATGCCGGCACAACCTTCACCCGCCTCATCGCGCTAGCGCTGACCTCCCAACTGGGGAGGAATGTGGAGGCTTATGTCGACGACGTGGTCGTCAAAACTAGACAGTTGGCCGCCCACGGTCAAGATCTTCAAGAGACCTTTGACAACCTTAGGAAGGCGGGCATCAAGCTCAACCCGGACAAGTGTGTCTTCGGTGTGCGGGCAGGCAAGCTCTTGGGCTTCCTGGTGTCGGGGCGTGGCATTCAAGCCAACCCCGACAAGGTCGACGCGATCCTCGCTATGGAGCCGCCCAAAACAACAAGTGAAGTCCAAAGACTCGTCGGCCGCATGGCTGCGCTAAGTCGCTTTTTGTCCAGGGCTGCGGAGTGGGGCCTGCCCTTCTTCAAGACCCTTCGCGGCTGTGACGGGTTTCGTTGGGACGGTGATTGCGCCAGCGCCTTCGACGACCTCAAGAGGCACCTCGCAAGCCTATCCACTCTAGTCGCCCCGGCACCAGAGGCTCCCCTCTTGCTCTACCTCGCCGCCTCAGCGACAGCGGTCAGCACCGTCCTCGTTCTCGAGGAGGGCGCTCTTCAGCGCCTGGTCTACTTCGTGTCCGAAGCCCTCCAAGGCGCCAAGACGTGGTACACGGAGCTTGAGAAATTGGCTTACGCGCTGGTCATGGCCTCGAGAAAACTCCGACACTACTTCCTGGCCCATCCAATAACCGTGTCGTCCTCGTTCTCTTTGGTGGAGATGTTGCACAATAAAGAGGCCACCGGACGCACCGATAAGTGGGCAGCTGAGCTCGCCCCTTTTTCTCTAACGTATGCCTCGCGTACAGCAATCAAGTCCCAAATCCTTGAGAACTTCCTCGCGGAGTGGACTCCCTCGACCCAGCACGCCCAGCAGCCAGAGGACCTGGTGTGGACGCTCAACACTGACGGAGCCTACTACGTCTCTGGCGCGGGCGTGGGTGCGGTGATCATTATGCCGGAGTGACACCGCCTATTATACTCGGCACGCCTCGCATTTCCCGCCACCAACAACACCGCCGAGTACGAGGCACTACTTTTTGGCCTCACGAAGCTCAAAGCTCTGGGCGCGCGGTGAGTTCTCGCCCGCACGGATTCATGGCTGGTGGCGTGGTCGATGTTCCCACGCGCTGTACGGAGATTCACCTCCGCACACGCACTGCACGGAGATTCACCTCCGCACACGCACTGCACAGAGATTCACCTCCGCACGCGCACGGCACGGAGATTCACCTCCACACACAGACTGCACGGAGATTCACCTCCGCACACGCACTGCACGGAGATTCTCCTCCGCACACGCACTGCACCGAGGTCCACCTCCTCACGCACTGTACGGAGTATAAATAAGACGTAGCGCCGAGGCACGCCTCCGCACGCACTCTACAGAGTATAAATAAGACGTAGCGTCGAGGCACGCCTCTACACGCACTCTACAGAGTATAAATAAGACGTAGCGTCGAGGTCCGCCTCCGCGCGCACTCTGCGGAGTATAAATAAGACACGGATGTTTTTCCAACACACTCTACTGAGTATAAATAAGACGCGGCTGTCCCGCGCGCGCGTTGGCGTACCCTCCGAAGCCTAATTAAGTCATGGTTGATAGTCCCATGCACGCTCCAAAGTAAAAACTAGACGTGGATGTTTTCCCTGCGCACTCTACTGAGTCTAAATAAGACACGGATGTCCCGCGCACGCATTGGCGTACTCTCCGGAGCTTAATTAAGCCGTGGTTGACAGTCCCACACTCTCTGGAGTACAAACAAAGACGCGGATGTTTTCCCTGCGCACTCTACTGGGTATAAATAAGACACGGATGTCCCGCGCGCGTGTTGGCGTACCCTCTGGAGCCTAACTAAGTCGTGGTTGATAGTCCCACGCATGCTCCGGAGTACAAATTAGACATGGATATTTTCCCTACGCACCCTGCTGCGCTTGTCCCCGTGAATTCCCATGGAGTGCAGGCAAGGCAGAGAGCGCTCACACGTCTACTTCGACTAGGAGCCAGCTCCGCTGCCACTACTTCAAGGGGTAGGGGACGGAGCGCTCGCGCGTCTACTTCGACTAGACACCAGCTCTGCTGCCACCACTTCGAGGGGTAGGGGACGGAGCGCTCGCGCGTCTACTTCGACTAGGCGCCAGCTCCGCTGCCTCCACTTCGAGGGGTAGGGGACAGAGCGCTCGTGCCTCTACTTCGACTAGGCGCTAGCTCCGCTGCCACCACTTTGAGGGGTAGGGGACGGAGCGCTCGCGCGTCTACTTCGACTAGGCGCCAGCTCCGCTGCCACCACTTCGAGGGGTAGGGGACGGAGCGCTCGCGCGTCTACGTCAACTAGGCGCTAGCTCCACTGCCACCACTTCGAGGGGTAGGGGACGGAGCGCTCGCGCGTCTACCTCGACTAGACGCGAGGTCCGCTGCCACCACTTCGAGGGGTACGGGACGGAGCGCTCGCGCATCTACCTCGACTAGGCGCCAGCTCCGCTGCCACCACTTCGAGGGGTAGGAGATGGAGCGCTCGCGCGTCTACCTCGACTATGCGCCAGCTACGCCGCCAATACCTTGCCTACTTCGCCTCCAAGGCGCTGCGATCGCGACAGAAGACTCGAAGCAATGCTTTTGTTCAAAATAAAAATAAAAATAATATATATATATACATATATATATATATGAGGACAAAGACCAAGAAAAACAATAGTAAAAAGTTACATCACACACCCTCCAGGGCCTAATCAGCGCGCCTAGGGGGCCGCGCCTCCTTCATGGCGCCGACGGACCTCCTCCAGCCACTGAAGGAAGTTACCTTCACGGCGTAGCGTTCGCCGCAGCAGGACTTTGGCCGCATCTTCCCCGAGGTCGCCCCAGATCCGCTCGTAGAAACTCTGGACGGCGAGCAGTGAACTACGGGCGGCGCTGGACAATACTTCGGCTTCGGTTGGCACACCCAGATGAGGACCGACCAGCTCGTCTACATGCTCACACCCCCGGGCGTGGAGTAGGGCAAAGGCAAGACAGGCGCTGGCGAATCCACAATGATCGCTGAAGGCTTTGGCACCGCGGAGTGCAAGGCTCGAGCCCTCCTCGATCCATGCCAAAGACTGTGTCACATCCATGGGGTTGTGCACACGGTCCGACACGTCGACGCAGAGGTCCCCGAGGGCCCCCTCAAGCGACTCCATGGCCCTCCACACCGCTGCGGATGCGTCGCCCAAAGTCTGATTCCTCCAGCGCGCGGATTTGTCCGAGCAAACCGGCGCCGCCGCACGGATCTCCGCCTCCAATAGATAGATGCGTTCGTCCTTCGTGGCGTGAGCCTCGTCGGCAGCGCGAAGCTGTTCCTCCAACATCCTCCGTTCGCGGATGCGCACCTCATCCAGTGCTCGGCTGATGGCAACCGTCTAACAGTGGGATGACATGAGTATTTAGTGTGCACACAGTACGTGATGTCGAACGCGGGCTCAGGTGCTTACCTTCATTCCCGAGGCGCCTAGTGCGAGTGCAAGAAGATCCCCCCGCACGACGACAGCGCTCGTCGATCCAGCTTGCTGTCACCACACCTCGCGGCTCCGTCAAAGGTGCGAAGCGCCTCCGGAGGCGGGATGAAGTCAGACACGGCGAGCCTCGGGGGCCCTGCGACAGCATCAGGCATCTGCGCTGCGTTTTGCGCAATCACATCGCCGACCTCGCAAACACATCCGCTGCTCGATCCTTCGCCGCGTCCGGGAGACCTCCCCTCCCCTGATGTCGACAATGGCATGAGCAAGCAAATTGGAGAGTGCTTCGCGATCCAGCCGGGCTCCCACTTCTCCCGCGTTGCCAAAGCGGGGATCAGCTTCGCGCAGCCCAACCTCACCACGAAGTGGACGCTGCCAAAGTTGGACAGTGCCCCTCCTTCAACCTTATTCGGCTGACAGCGCGCATCATGAAGAAGGGCGAACAAACTCGCGCGAGGACGAGCACCTTCCACCCGGACTGCCCAGGCAAACACCGCCAAGTGAACTATCGCATTCGGGGTCAGCTGCACCAACTCCAATCCGTAAACTTCCAAGACCTAACCAACGAAGAGCATCGAGGGCATTCGCAACCCAGCCTCAAAAAAGGCAGTGAAGACAATCGCCTCCGACTCCTCTGGGTGAGGCTCTACTTCGTCGCGCGCAGGTAGGCGAGCTCCTCCGCACTCCTCTATCTTCTTCTCCCGCAGGAGGACCTCGATTGTCTCCTCTGTAGCATGGCTCCGCCCTAGCACCCTAGAGCAATACCCTTGCGAGCTCCGCATGGCGTCGTACCGCTTGCGGGCCTGCGACGGCTTGCGAGCCACAAGGGGGACCTCCGCCGGTGGTGGCGTCACACCGCGCTGGCTCGACGAAACGCTGCTACTAAGTCGGCGACCAGAATCTCGGGTTCACCATCCTTCTTCCCAAGCGACGGGTTGATGGAGCAGGAGACGGGTGGATTTTGCGCAACAGGAGAAAGCAACCGGAGGAACGCGCACGGGCTAGAGACGCATCTGCACGCCGGCAAATAACCCTTTATGAAGACCCTCCACATCCCCACGATCGGGAGCGCAACCGGCGGGAGCCCATCGATTCACCTCCACACGATCGGGGAGGGTAACCGTCCACAGGATGACTCCCCACGTGTCCTGACTCTCTTGGATATGGATGCAGGCTCACGGTCTTGCGACCACTGACATCCCACGATGCACCAACCAGGCGGTGCCGCGTGTACTCCTCCCTCAGGACCGTGCGTACGACCGCAGCAGACCGCCCTAGTCTTTTCAGCACTCCGCGCGCTTCACACCGACAATTCAGACATCATCTCCGAAGTGCATCGCTGTCGGGGCGTGACGACTCCGGACCGAGCGAGGACTCACCTCACCAACACAGCGTTGCGCGGGAAGGCCTGGTCCGCCCAGCGCCAAGCGGAGTCTCGACGCCACTCCTCGCACGCTCGACATCTTCAGCTCCGCGACTCCAGCCCTGCCGACAACTGTGGCACCGTTGCACGGGAAGGCCTAGTCTGCCCCACGCCAAGCGGAGTCTCGACGCCACTCCTCGCACGTTCGACATCTTCGGCTCTGCGACTCCAGCCCCTCCGACAACTGTGGCACCGTTGCGCGGGAAGGCTTGGTCCGCCCCGCGCCAAGCGGAGTCTCAACGCCACTCCTCGCACGTTCGACATCTTCGGCTCCGTGACTCCAGCCCCGCCGACAACTGTGGCACTGCGAAGGATGGCTCCGAGGCCGCGGATGACTTCAACGTCTCACCGACGCGTGTCTGCATTACCCAACTGCCCCTTTTATCTATCTACTGTAGGGCACAGGCCGTAGGGACGGAGGGGGCCAAAGGGCTCAGCGACATGACTTCGGCCTGTAAAGCCCTTCACCATGAGAGGCTCGTGTTGTATGAGTAGCCCCCACCTAACCCAACCAGCCTGTTAGATGTGTAAGGACGTAAATGCCCCGAAGGGCATCCTTGTAAAGACGCTCCTCACCTAACTCCCCACTACACTTCTCTCTGTTTGGTCTGTAACCACAACAAGTAGTTTACTTTATCTTACCGCATCTAGGCCCGATATTATGTTTAGTGTTGTCACATCCCAAATTTGCAAACTTATTGTAATTGCAAAATTAATGAAAATCTTTTCTTATTTGTGGTTAAATTTCAAATTTTCGTTTACTTGAGCTCATGATTTGGAATTTCGGGTGGCAAAAATTCAAATTAAATTCTCTAAAATCAAGAACCCCATCTTCAAAAGTCAGATCCGGATTCTCATTTTCTTTTGTGAATCTTGAAATCCAAAATCTGAGGGCTATAAAACTTAAACATCAACACTTAAGTTAAAAATTAAAAGAATTTTGCTCATCAAACTAAATTGACAACTAGCAAAAAGCTAAATCTTTCCTAAAGTTTATTTGGAGCCCTAAATCCTACTTTCTGAAAACTAAGCAATCAAAATACCAAGTTCAGATTAAATTTTAAAACATTGTTATTTGAATTCTTTAGCACTTATTTATTTCAGCAAGAAAATTCAACTTGCAAAGTCCTAAATTCAAAAAATATTTTTCTGGCCAGCCCATTCCTTATCTTCCTCCGGTCCGCTTGGCCCAACCCGGCACCACCCCTCATTATCCCTTCTCCCCCACCATGCTTCCCTGTGCTGTGCCGCCGCCAGGCTCCTCTTCTTCCTTCTTCTTCCTCCAGCCCGCCCTCTCCTGTGTCTTCTTCTTCTCCTCCCTTGGGCCCAAGCGCCAAGCGCCGTAGCAGCTTTGGCCTAGCTCGCAGCTGCCTCACCCCGGTTCCGCACCCCGGTGCTGTACGCCTACGCGCCCCTCCCCTACCTCGCCTCCACTGCCAGCCTCGCTTAACTCTTGTCCTTGCATGTCACTTCGCTACAGCCTAGCCGCCGGCCTCGTCGTGCACCGCACGGCAGCTGCTTCTGCTTTCACTCCTCTTCAAAGTCGCCTGCGTCTCGCTCGTCAGCTTCATTACCGTAGGTCATGTCGTCGAGCTATCCCCCTCCTCTACCCTTTCAATGCCGAACGCCACCCTTCACCTACGCCTCCACCCATCGGCACTAGCTCAGTACATGCATCACATTCGAGCTCTGGCCTGCCTCTGCCCTAGCCCTGCGTCGGCCTTGTCTGCACCCGCCACCCAACATCACTCCGTAGTAACTTCGCCCTGGCATTACTCCACCACGGCAGTGTCTCCATTGAGCTCCACCGGCGTGCGCAGCACCACGCTTCTCTTTATTGTCGCGTGTCCCATCGCCCACCGAGGAAGCCACTTTCCCCTGTTGATGAACAGCAGCCGCCGCCCCGTCTTTACTCCACCAGCAGACCTCTTCAATGCCGAAGCCAATAGCTCAACCGGCCGCTTCGCCTCTGGCGCCTATAAAGAAGCTCAAAGATCCCAACTCCTCCCCGTGCTCTTCCCTCTCTTCTTCCCTAGCTGAAGCAACCGCCTTTTTCCTCTTTTTCCGACTGCGCGGTCGCCGCCAAATCTCCCCCCGTGCTGCTGCACCTTCCACCAATTGCCGGCACCGGGAGCTCCGACGCGGTCCCCTGAAGTCACCCCCACCACCGATTAAGCCCTCGTCGGCCCTAGCTCGCCGACAACAGGAGCCCTCCAGCACCGCCAGTAATCGTCGCCGCTCCACGGCTCCACCAGGCTCACCATTCAGTGCCACAGGATCCTTCGGCCCCATCGTGCGCTGCGTCTACTCCCACCTGCGACAGCACCACCCCGGGAACTCCTTGTGGCAGTCACCATCGACATCTCTCCGACTGTTCTTCCCCAGCATCACCGATCCCCCAACCGAACGCCTCCCTTCCCTATTTCGGCTCCTACTGACACCCCTGCACGATGCCTCTCTCTGCGGCTCTTCCTCTCTTTGTCTATGACAGGTGGGCCCTATTGAATTAGTGTGCAGCTATGGGTTGTCATTTGTATCATGCCAGTGCTAACTTGTGAAAATTTAGTTTGCAAATTCCATTTAATAAGTCTAGAAAATAGTATTGAGAATAAAAATGTGATTGCAGGATTAAATAAGAAAATTTATGAACATCAATAGAACTTTATGAAAGGATCTATTAAACTTTCCTGACTAATTTTCAAATGATTAGCTTAACCCTATTTATAACTACTAAAGTTTAATGAGCAATAACAATTGAAAAATAACTCAAGCCAAACCCAAGACCTATCAGAGACTTGGTTCATTTACCTCATACCTTTCTCTCCAGATTTAAAGCCACTAACACAAATCAAGTCTATTTAAAACTTGATTCGTAAAATATCAATAGAACTCATCTAATAAGACTTCTTCTGTTTGTAAAATAATTGTAAAATCCAATTTTCAATGTCATCTATAAAGTACAAGTTTCAAATATCTATTGGCATAAGAAGCTATTTAAGCTAAATAAAGGAGCATCTCTCTCTATACCCCAACTAAATTATCTGGGAATAATTTCAATAATCAACCTAAGTCTAAATGTAATATCCCTATTTAAATTTTCTTTTAGAGAGGGGGGTTTTCCTGAAATTCCCGGCAACCTGGGCCTGGGCTGTGCCCAAGAGGGGGGCCGGCTAAGAGGGGGGAGGCGCCCTCCCCCAAACCCTAGGTCGCCCTCCTCCCTGCTACCACTGTGCGCCGCCCCCCCTGCAGCCTCCTGCGCACCCTCCCCTCTCCTCCCTGCCGTGAGCACTAGAGGAAGGGAAGAGGAAAGGAGAGAAAGGAAGAGGGGAAGAGGAAGAGGGAGGGGGTTTCGTGGGGTGTTCATCGTGTTCTTTGGTTTGTCAAGGGTAACCCTGCTATTCTTCAATTGGATGCATTTCGTTTAGTTGTTACTTTATCGATATTCTGGATTGCCGGGATGATTTGGGTTAGGTGGTGATTTTGGGATAGTTTCGTGGGGATTCAGATTCAGACCTCTCCTAGAGAGTTGTAGTGGTCGTCGTTATCTTTCCATGAAGTACTAGAACGCATCGATTGGACCTGTGTAGCAGAAGTTATGATTTTTCTCGTGAGACTGTTCTGCAGATTGGGAGGTTTCTATCAGATTTTGGTAGATTGGTTTGGACGAATAGAAAACTGGCGAATCAGAGGATCTCCATGATATGAAAGTTCTAGATAATTGTCTTAGCTTTCCAGGAAGGTCAAGAAATTATTATTTGGACACTCGGGCTGGAAGTTATGGCCTTTTTAGTGTGCTGTCCAGAGAACCCGATGTGAGCAGTGATGTTTTAGAGAATTGGGTGGTGCGGGTAGGAGATGGCCGAATCAGGGAGGCTCCCCAACTAGGTTTAGTTATATAATTTAATTATCTTTCCAGAAAGTCAAAGAACACCCTATTCGGACACCTGTGCCAATAGATATGAATTTTTGAAGTTGATTGTCCACAGAGGTAGGCGGGGTGACCGGTAGGATTTGGGAACCAAGATAGACGAATTGTGCTAGTTCGTGTTTGTTTCTATTTGAGCGAAGGTTCGCTACGGTTATCTTAGCAACTATTATAATTATTATTCAGGTGGAGGACGGACCCCAGAGGCGGCACCTTCTGCGCGTCCGCCGTTTTCTCACGGTTAAGGCAAGTATAACGATGGTTTAAATTTGATAGTGTGGAATGTTGTTATTTCTTCCTTATTATGAATGTATGGGTGTGTCGTGGTCGAGGAAGATTATAAGGGTGCTGTCTATGAATGTCTACAAATTACAATGTGCATGAATAATTTTGGTGCATGGAGTATGTGAATGGAAACATTTACTTTATCAAGACATTCACGCATATGCATCATATTGATCTATTGACGTCTTAGTCACGAGTTGACTAAGCGCCAAGGTCCCCGTCGTGTTGGTGACACAATGGGCTAAAGGTCCCCATACTTGTGGAGTATGGGCAATTGGTCCCTGTACCATGTGGTACAGGCATGGGTGTGCATCGACGGATGCACACTTTGCATACCGGTAAAATGCAAAAGAGAAAGAGATAAAGAGTTTTTTGATCATCTTCCATAGCATGACCTGTTCATATGGTTGTTGGATGGATTTGTGAAGTGTTGTTTATAAATGTATTACCTATTATACTTGCTGAGTCATTAGACTCACTCTTGTTGTTGTTGTGTTTTCTTTTAGGTACCATCATGAGATCGGCATGCATGGGGAAGGGAACTGATTAGTTTTGTTGCACCTTACACGGACTATCCACAATAGAAGAGGAAAGAAAATAAAAAGCTAATTGCCCGAATTACATAAGCATTAAAGGATTATTGATTGTCAGTTTTGAATTGTAATAAAAGATTTGAACTCTCTTATGATGTTTCTTTTCTTTATTTAATTGTTATAATTGTGGATGACTTAGAAGACTTAAACCATTCTACTTTCATTATATTCTTAGTGTCATTCATTTCTTCCATTCATACTTGTTGGAATCTCTGTCTTGAACCACAATACAGGGGAGGTTCTGTCGAAATTTTATGCTTGGCGTAGTTAAATTACTAGTGTTTATTTCAAGTCGAGTAGCATTCATGGGTCATTGCTTGACTGGGGTGTTACAGTTGGTATCAGAGCGGGCTGTAGGTCCATGGTTAATGAAATATTAAACTTGACACACTAAGCACTGTAGGTGGGAACGGCGTTTGCATTGCATCTATGTTTTTGTCGATTATCATAATTGATTATGTACTTAATGTTTGACTCTGAAATTGGTTGTGTTATAGAGATGGCAAGAGGTAGAGGCCGTGGTCGTGGTCGTGGTTGGCAAGGTGCCGGACGAGGCCCGGCTGTGCCCCCGCCTGAAGTCCAGAACTCTGTAGCCGGGGAGGCCAGTTCTGTGGGATCAGAGGAAGAGGTTGCTTTGGTGGTTCAGGGGGACCAGACTCCACCAGTTGCACCTATTGCTGCACCCGTGGCGGCACCTACAACAGTACCGGCGATGGGTGTTATGGGACTGCACTAGTGGAATGCCTTGAGGTTGGACACCTTCGATGGTTTGGGCACGCCAGTTGATGCTGCTAACTGGCTGCGGCACATAGAGAGGCATTTGGGAGTGTTGGATTTGACTTCAGAGCAAAGGGTTCAGTATGTGGCCTTTCAGCTAAAGGGGCAAGCGGATCTTTGGTGGGAGGGAGTCCTGTCAGCCAGAACCGCTACCCAGGGACCAGCGACTTAGAAAGAATTTGTGGAGCAATTTAGGAGGAGGTTTTACCCTGCCTCATTTGTGGAAAGAATGGAAGTGACATTGAACAGTTACAAGCAGGGCAAGATGTCAGTGTCAGAATATGAAGTGGGTTTCAATAACATAATCCGCTTTGTTCCATTTGTGGCTACCAATGAAGTGGAGAAAGCCAAGAGATTTTGCCGAGGGCTTGGGCAGGAGTTTCGCCAGGTGTTGGAGGCCTTGGAGCTCCGTGACTTTGGCTCCTTGGTGGAGCAAGCTAGGGGCATGGAGCTAGAGATGCAGCTTGGAGAAGGAATGCAAGGTACAAGAGGTACTGTGGTTTCTGAGGGTTCGGAAGGCAACCGGAAGAAGAGTTTTGGAGGAGGTAGTGGGTCATCGCTGAAGCCAGTTTCCAAGAAGTTCAAAGGTCCACAAAATTCATTCAAGTCCAGATTCACCAAGCCCCAGGCATCATCTACCTTTCACTCTTCAGCAAATGCTCCTATGATGCATCCGGCCCCAGGACAGGGAATGAAATGTTTCAAGTGTGGTGATGGTCATCGTGCTGCAGAGTGCGCTTGGACTGGAGCATGTCACCATTGTGGTCAAGAGGGACACAAGGCTTTGGTTTGTAAGCGGAACCCCACCAGCATCATTAAGTGGGAACCGGTCCAAGCATCATCTTCAGCGCTAGCAGCTTCTTCTCGAGGGTCAGTGCAGATGCTAGCAGCCACTCCTACTCAGCCTTGGGTACCACCTCCACCTCACTACCCTTTTCCTGGAGGGATCCCACTAGGGTACTCTTGGCCGCCTTCCCCCGCGGCATTGTTTCCAGCTGTGGCGCCATCAGCACCTCCTGCAGCGGCAGCACCGCCATACCCAGGTGTTGGGGCACCAGCCGCCCCAGCCTCAGTCTCCTATGCCATGCCGATTGCTGAGTCGGTGGGTCGTCCCGATGTGGTGACAGGTACGCTTTTGGTGGATTCAGTGGAGACTTTTGTTTTGTTTGACTCTAGGGCTACTTTTTCCTTTGCATCTTTAGAGTTTGCTAGCCGGGCAAATTTGAGTATGCATCAAATAGCTCAGTCTGTTCTAGTTAATTCGCCTGGGGGAATTCTTTCAAGTTCTACCGTCTGTCCGAGTTGTGTGCTCACTATAGATGGGGAGAGCTTTATTGCCAATTTAATGGTTCTGAGGATGGAGCCATTTGATGTTATTTTGGGAATGAATTGGTTGCATAGTTACCGTGCTGTCATCTCATGCTTTTGGAAAATGGTAACTCTGCAAGCGCCGTCGGGCCAAGAAATAGTGTTCCAGGGTAGTGCTCCCTCCTTTTCACCTAGTGTGCTGGCTAGTTTGTATCCTGGTAATAGGGCAGCAAAGAGTGGATTTCTCTTGTCTCTAGTAGAAAAGTCGAATTTCTCTTTGGTTGCAGAAAGTATTCCAGTGGTTCAGGAATTCTTGGATGTATTCCCAGCAGAGTTGCCAGGGATGCCTCCACCACGTCCAGTGGAGTTCAAGATTGATTTAGTGCCAGGTGCACGACCAGTTTCTATGATCCCGTACCGTTTGGCCTGTCCGTTTCAGGAAGAATTAAAGAAGCAGTTGGATGATCTGAGAGCGAAGGATCTTATTCGACCCAGTGTGTCCCCGTGGGGAGCTCCTGTGCTATTTACTAAGAAGATGGATGGAAGTTGGTGTATGTGCATTGATTACCGCGCCCTCAACTAGCTGACCATCAAGAATAAGTACCCATTACCCCGCATTGAACATCTGTTTGATCAGTTGAGAGGGGCTAAGGTATTCTCAAAGATTGATCTCCAGTCGGGATACAATCAGATTCCTGTCCGAGAGGAGGATATTGAAAAGACGGCATTCTCCACAAGGTATGGGCATTTTGAATTTAAAGTTATGTCTTTTGGACTAACGAATGCCCCTGCCGTTTTCATGGAGACAATGAACAGGATATTGCATGATTATCTGGATAACCTCACAGTCGTCTTTATTGATGATATTCTGATTTACTCAAAGACTGAAGCAGATCATAGACGACATCTGAGGCTGGTATTGGGAACATTAAGGGAGCATAAGTTCTTTGCTAAGTTTAAAAAATATGAGTTCTGGGTGTCTCAGGTGGGATTAATGGGGCATATCATCAGTGATAAGGGGATATCAGTTGATCCAAGTAAGGTTTCCACGGTGGTAGAATGGGAAAGGCCGACCAATGTCAAAGAGGTGAGAAGCTTCCTTGGGATGGCAGGTTACTATCGGCGATTTGTACAAGATTTCTCCATCATTGCCAAGCCTTTATCAAGGCTCACACAGAAGGATGTGAGGTTTCAGTGGGATGATGATTGTGAGCGTAGTTTTCAGATTTTGAAGGAAAGGCTGGTGACCGCTCCTGTTCTCACTGTTCCGGAACCAGGGAAGTGTTTCACGGTTTTCTCCAATGCTTCACGAGTTGGACTGGGATGTGTTCTCATGCAGAATGGTAAGGTTATAGCTTATGCATCAAGGCAACTGAAGAAGCATGAGCAGAATTATCCAACCCATGACCTAGAGTTGGCCACTGTTGTATTTGCATTAAAACTTTGGAGGCATATGGTGAGTCTTGTGATGTGTTCACCGATCACAAGAGTCTTAAGTATATTTATACCCAGAAAGATCTGAATTTGAGGCAACGCAGATGGCTGGAATTGATTAAGGATTATGATCTCACCATTCAGTACTATCCCAGCAAGGCTAATGTAGTGGCCGATGCTCTTAGTCGCAAAGCGACGTCTGCTACTCTGGATTGCCTTATTGCTGATTTCAACTGTATGGGGATATCTTATTGCTATGTGGGCACGGCACGTGCGGAGACCCAGTTGATCTTAGAGTCAGCCATTCCAGAGCGTGTGCGGGAAGCACAACGGCATGATCAGTTACTGCAGAGGGTCAGGAAGCGTATAGAGATGGGAAAAGAAGGGGATTTCAGTTTGGATGAGTCGGGTGCATTGCGTTTTAAGGGACACCTTTGTGTGCCACAGAAAGTGGAAGTTAAAGGTGATATATTGAAAGAAGCACACCGTACTCCATATACTGTTCATCCAGGAGAGACAAAGATGTACCGTGATTTGAAACAGAATTTCTGGTGGAAACGGATGAAAGTGGATATAGCTAATTATGTGGCCTCTTGTGGTATCTGTCAGCAAGTAAAGGCGGAACATAAAAGACCAGCAGGGTTGTTGCAACCATTAGAGGTCCCTTAATGGCCTTGGGATGACATTTCTATGGATTTTGTGGTTGCGTTGCCTCGGTCACCGCGAGGCAAGGATGCGGTTTGGGTGGTAGTGGATCGATTCAGCAAGTCAGCGCACTTCATTCCTATCCGCACGACCAGCTTGGCAAGCGATTTGGCTCCTATTTATGTGCGAGAGATTGTGCGACTCCATGGTGTGCCAAAGACCATAATTTCTGACAGAGACGCCAAGTTTGTCTCCAAGTTCTGGGAGAGTTTGCAGAGTGCAATGGGCACCCAGCTCCGCCTGAGTACGGCATTCCATCCACAGACAGACAGACAGTCGGAGCGCACCATTCAGACCCTGGAGGATATGTTGAGGGCCTATGTGTTGTCCTGGAAGGGTAATTGGGAAGACCAGCTGCCTTTAGCGGAGTTCGCTTATAATAACAGCTATCATTCAAGTATCAAAGCTGCACCATTCGAAGTGTTGTATGGCCGTAAATGCAGGTCGCCCCTTTGCTGGGAAGCGGTAGGCGAGAAGGTTGTCCTCGGTCTGGATTGGGTCCAGAAAACAGTTGAGCGAGTGGCCTTGGTGAGGCAGAATTTGTTGGCCGCTCAGAGTAGGCAGAAAAGCTATGCGGATGTGAGGAGAAGGGATTTGAAATTTGAAGTGGAGGATCAGGTGCTCTTGAGAGTATCTCCCTCGAAGAGTGTGGTAAGGTTTGGTACCAAAGGGAAGCTTAACCCGAGGTACGTTGGACCTTTCACGATCCTAGCTCGAATCGGGAAGTTGGCTTATCGTTTGGATCTTCCCGAGCCTATGCGCGGGGTGCATAACATATTTCACGTGTCCATGTTGAGGAAGTACCTGCGAGATCTGGAGCTTCATATTTCACTGGAACCTTTAATACTTGAGCAAGATCTATCCTTCGAGTCCAAGCCGGTTCGAATTCTGGAAAAATCAGAGAAGGCATTGAGGAATAAAACTCTAAAGTATGTCAAGGTGCTCTGGTCGCAGCAGACCGAAAGGGAGGCTACATGGGAATTGGAGTCTCGCATGCGTGAGCAATACCCAGAATTATTCACAGTAGGTGCGTGTTTTAAGATTAAGTTTAGTTGTAGTTAATACTTGGCGTAAGCACGGAAAGAATTCGGGGTCAAATTCTATTTAAGGGGGGTAGAATATAATATCCCAATTTAAATTTTCTTTTAGAGAGGGGGGTTTTCCTGAAATTCCCGGCAACCTGGGCCTAGGCTGTGGCCCAAGAGGGGGGCCGGCCAAGAGGGGGGAGGCGCCCTCCCCCAAACCCTAGCTCGCCCTCCCCCCTGCTGCCCCTGTGCACCGCCCCCCTGCTGCCCCTGTGCGCCGCCCCCTGCTGCCCCTGTGTGCCGCCCCCCTGCTGCCTCCTGCGCGCCCTCCCCTCTCCTCCCTGCCGTGAGCACTAGAGGAAGGGAAGAGGAAAGGAGAGAAAGGAAGAGGGGAAGAGGAAGAGGGAGGGAGTTTCATGGGGAGTTCGTCGTGTTCTTCGGTTTGTCAAGGGTAACCCTGCTATTCTTCAATTGGATGCATTTCGTTTAGTTGTTACTTTATCGATATTCTGGACTGCCGGGACAATTTGGGTTAGGCAGTGATTTTGGGATAGTTTTGTAGGGATTCAGATCTGGACCTCTCCTAGAGAGTTGTAGTGGTCATCGTTATCTTTCCATGAAGTACTAGAACGCGTCGATTGGACCTGTGTAGCAGAAGTTATGATTTTTCTCGTGAGACTGTTCTGCAGATCGGGAGGTTTCTGTCAGATTTTGGTAGATTGGTTTGGGTGAATAGAAAACTGGCGAATCAGAGGATCTCTATGTTATGAAAGTTGTAGATAATTGTCTTAACTTTCCAGGAAGGTCAAGAAATTATTATTTGGACACTCGGGCTGGAAGTTATGGCCTTTTTAGTGTGCTGTCCAGAGAACCCGATGTGAGCAGTGATGTTTTAGAGAATGTGGTGGTGCGGGTAGGAGATGGCCGAATCAGGGAGGCTCCCCAACTAGGTTTAGTTATATAATTTAATTATCTTTCCAGAAAGTCAAAGAACACCCTATTCGGACACCTGTGCCAATAGATATGAATTTTTGAAGTTGACTGTCCACAGAGGTAGGCGGGGTGACCGGTAGGATTTGGGATTTGGGAACCGAGATAGACGAATTGTGCTAGTTCGTATTTGTTTCTATTTGAGCGAAGGTTTGCTACGGTTATCTTAGCACCTATTATAATTATTATTCAGGTGGAGAACGGACCCCAGAGGCGGCACATTGTGCGCATCCGCCGTTTTCTCATGGTTAAGGTAAGTATAACGATGGTTTAAATTTGATAGTATGGAATGTTGTTGTTTGTTCCATATTATGAATGTATGGGTGTGTCATGGTCGAGGAAGATTATAAGGGTGCTGTCTATGAATGTCTACAAATTACAATGTGCATGAATAATTTTGGTGCATGGAGTATGTGAATGCAAACATTTACTTTATCAAGACATTCACGCATATGCATCATATTGATTTATTGAAGTCTTAGTCACGAGTTGACTAAGCGCCGAGATCCCCGTCGTGTTGGTGACACAACGGGCTAAAGGTCCCCATACTTGTGGAGTATGGGCAATTGGTCCCTGTACCATGTGGTACAGGCATGGGTGTGCATCGACGGATGCACACTTTGCATTACCGGTAAAATACAAAAGAGAAAGAGATAAAGAGATTTTTGATCATCTTGCATAGCATGACCTATTCATATGGTTGTTGGATGGATTTGTGAAGTGTTGTTTATAAATGTATTACCTATTATACTTGCTGAGTCATTGGACTCACTCTTATTGTTGCAGTGTTTTCTTTTAGGTACCATCATGAGATCAGCATGTATGGGGAAGGGAACTGATTAGTTTTGTTGCACTTTACACGGACTATCCACAATAGAAGAGGAAAGAAAATAAAAAGCTAATTGCCCGAATTACATAAGTGTTGTAGGGGTGGCCCCCACCTAAACCCAGCTAGCCTGTTGAGAACTATGTAATAAGGAAGACTTCGGTGTGAAGCCACGGGGGTAAAGACACTCCCTACGAGGGTACATGTATATATATATGACATCGAGTCTTGGGAAAGACACAGGAGGTCATTTGTTTACCTAACTCTCCACCACCATACTCTCTCTCTGTTTGGTCTGTAGCCACAACAGTTGGCGCCGTCCGTGGGGAGGATGGAAGCAAGCCTCAAGACTGCAAGAAGGAGGATGGCACCGAAAAAAGCTTCGTCATCGGCGGCGAGGAAGAAGGAAGCAGCCGCGGCGAGGCCCCGCGTCAGCACCAGGGCTTCAGCATTGGCGGTCGGGGAAGAAAATGACGGCGCTCATCGCGCGACAATCGACCCCGCCACCTCCGACGCTATCGACCCTGCCACCATCGACGCTATCGACCCCGCCACCACCGACACCATCCACCCCGCCACCATTGACGTGACGATCGGCCCCAACCCACCCGTTGCACCCCAACCCGCCATTGGCGCAACGAGTCACCTTGACGACACCGGCCGGGCGTTAGGGAGCGGTAGCCTCGATGGGCGTAAAGGCGCGACCACCGCCTCTGCACCCGGTGCGGAAGTGCCAAGCGGCCCCACCGTCGGCACCGAACTCAACGGCGCGGATGCGAGGAGCAACCTAGGAGCGCAAGCAGCGGTCGCGATGACATCGACCGCACTGCCAGGCGCGCCCGCCGCCCCATCTACGCCCACCACGGAGAATGCCCTGCTGGCGGCCCTTGGCACGCTCCAGCGGGAATTGGCGGATCTCAGGGGGGCCGTGAGGAGCATGCAAGAGGCTCGGGCTCCGCCGCCCCCACCAGTGGTCGCGCCAGAGCCTGTACCCGAGAGGGCGGAGAGCCGCGACGCCCCAACTTCCAGCCGCGCTTCATTACGACGCGTGGACCCGGAATCCCCGTTATCGCCGGGCCTACAGTAAGTACCGTGGCCAGAGGATTTCAAGTTTCCCAGCTCTGTTACATCGTACAAAGGTGACACGGACCCCCGAGAGTTCATGCGCGTGTACGAAATCGCCATCGAGGCGGCAGGCGGGGACGACACCACCAAGGCGAAGGGGCTCCCGCTCGCGTTACAAGGAGTGGCGCTTTCATGGTTCTTTACCATAGAGCCGAACTCCATATATGCATGGGAGCAGGTACGCGACCGCCTCTATAACAACTTCCAGGGGAACTACATTGAGCGCGTCGATGCGGATCAACTCTTCGCCATCAAGCAACATCCATTGGAAAGGCTCCGCGAGTATTTCAAATGCTTCGCGAAGGTCCGCTGCCAGGTCAAAGACGTCAACGAGACAACAATAATCAACGCAGCGGTGCAGGGTCTTTGCCCAGGGCCACTGGCCGCATACAACGCGCGCAAGCCGATCAAGACAGTGGCAAAACTCTTCGACAAGATGGAGGAATATGCTCGGGCGGAAGAAGACGAGAAGCGGCGCCAGGACAACGACGCTGACGTCAATCCAACGGGAAGCGTCGCGAAGAGCGCCGACCCATCGCAAGCAAGTTCCTCGTGGAGCAAGCGCCGACAGGAGATGTCGAAGGACACCTCCTGGCATAAGGACACGCCGGCTGACAAGGCCCAGCGCGGCCGTCAGATGTCCCGGCGAACCCGGCATGTCTTTGACATTGAGGCCGGCTGCGAGGACAACGCCCCTGCCAACCGCGGGGCTAGGACCCAACAAGGTCGGGGGCGAGGCCGAGGACGGGGCCACGACAGTTGGGCCCGAGCGGAGTACGGCGACCAACAGCACCCGCAGTGGTGCGAGGTGCATGGTCAAGGCAACCATGATACCCGCTCCTGCACCACCATCGCAGCACTTCGCCAAAGCTCCGCCAGGGACAGGGATCTCGAGACGCGATCACCCGTCGTTGTGCACGTTCAGCAGCCACCGGTCAGCCCCCTGAGGATTTGCGACCAGGAACCGCAGCCTCAGGAGGGGCCCCGGTGGACGCAAGCCTAGGTACAGTAGCCCCAGCAAAGTCCCCTACGGATCCATATACTGGAGGGCACCCCGCGCAGGGTCATCAACGTCATCTCCGGCGGTTCCTCCTTAGAGTTTGCCTCGGAGCGACAGCGCAAAGCATACGTGCGGAGGCTACACCACGTGGCGGCATACCCAGCCCAGCCGCCTCCAGAGTGGGCGCGGCACGCAATCACCTTCACACCGGCCGACGCTGAAGGTGTGGAGTTCCCCCATCAGGATCCCCTAGTCATCCAGTCGCGGTCGCTGGGTGCGATGTCCGGCGCATCCTGGTCGACAGGGGCAGCTCCGCGAACGTCCTGTTCGCACAGGCCTTCGACCAGATGGCGATCCCTCGTAGTCGCCTAGGCCCCTCACGAATCCCGTTGCAGGGCTTCGGAGGCCAGCCCCTATTGGCGTTGGGTCAAATATGTTTACAGGTCTCCTTCGTCCAGGATGACAACATGGCGACCAGAGACGTCACCTTTGATATCGTCGACATCCAGTACCCCTACAACGCCATCCTGGGGCGACCAACTCTTAACTCCTTTGGGGCAGTACCGCACCATGGCTTCTATGCGTAAAGCTTCCAGGCCCGCGAGGTGTCATCACCATTTTCGGCGATCAGCACGCGGCCTGGCACCTGGAGCATGGAACCCGAAGCCCAAGCCTGGGAACCCACCGCGATCCTTAGGTCAGACGCGCCCGTACACACCCTACGGCAGCCCAAGCACAAGAGGCTTTGCATCTCATCGCCACGGCAATGAGTCCGGTGGTTAGTTCATATCCCTTTTGTACTCGCTCACTCGCACAAACGGGAATTTAATAAAGTTCACCGTTTGCGAGGCTATCCGTGGCCCCCCTCCCCCCACCGCCACAAATGTGCGGAGGCTCGCCCCCGCATGCACTCCACGGAGTATAAATAAGACGCGGATATTTTCCCTGCGCACTCTACTGAGTATAAACAAGACGCGGGATTCTGTGCACGCGCTGGTGTTGTCACCACGCGTACTCCCCGGAGTATAAAGACGTGGTCGATGTTCCCACGCACCGCATGGAGACTCACCTCCGCACACGCAGGCATGGAAACCCACCTCCGCACAAGCACCACATGGAGACTCACCTCCGCACACGCACTCCACGGAGGTCCGCCTTCGCACGCACTCTACGGAGTATAAATAAGATGTAGCGTCGAGGTCCGCCTCCGCACGCACTCTACGGAGTATAAATAAGATGTAGCGTCGAGGTCCGCCTCCGCACGCACTCTACGGAGTATAAATAAGACGTAGTAATGAGGTCCGCCTCTGCACGCACTCTACGGAGTATAAATAAGACGTAGCGATGAGGTCCGCCTCCGCACGCACTCTACGGAGTATAAATAAGACGCAGCGGGGGGACACCCCCGCGCGCACTCTGCGGAGTATAAATAAGACGCAGATGTTCTCCCTGCGCACTCTACTGAGTCTAAACAAGACGCGGAAGTTCCGCGCACGCGAGGGCGTACCATCCGCAATTTAAGTAAGCCGTGGTTGATAGTCCCACGCATTCTCCGGAGTACAAACAAAGACGCGGATGTTTTCCCTGCGCACTCTACTGAGTCTAAACAAGACGCGGAAGTTTCGCGCACGCGAGGGCGTACCCTCCGGAATTTAAGTAAGCCGAGGTTGATAGTCCCACGCATTCTCTGGAGTACAAACAAAGACGCAGATGTTTTCCCTACGCACTCTACTAAGTCTAAACAAGACGCGGATGTCCCGCGCAGGGCCGGTGTTCTCACCGCGCGTACTCTCCGGAGTATAAATAAGACGTAGATGGTATTCCCACGCATTTGCCGGAGTCCACATACAACAGCGCACGGTAATGCGGATACGCACGTGTCTTGTACTTTTCAGTTAAATATATTATTCAACTGGAAAGAGTTATTGAGCCGCATCAAACATTGCCAGGTGAACTCAATCCAAACTAAATATAATGTTATTATTCATAAGAATAAAATACTACCTCATGTCATCAAATGGTGCATTCTTAGGTTTGTCGATGGCAAAGCAATAGAGACGCAAAAGGAAGAGGATGACCACATTAGGTGTCAAAGACATGAAGGAAGAAAGCTCATTCAGTGGAAGAGCAAAAGGGAGAAGCCCAAGGACATAAACTATAAGTTTTGGATAAGATTTTCAAGCCCAATTCGTACCTCCCACAAGGCCAATTGGATTCAAACTCGGATTCAACTCAGAATTCAATTCGGATTCGGTTCGGAACAGCCTGACAGGCACTTATTAAAAAGGTCATAACTTTCACAAACAGAGTCCGATTTGGGTGTTCTTGTACTCCTTGGAAAGATATTTTCAAGGGCTACGCAATGGATCTAGTCCCACCATCAAATTCATCACGGATCAAAAGGTATGGCTGAAATAATGTGACAGCTGTAAAATCTAGTTTCCTTTTTGTGAGAGTTCGTATCTAAAACTATATAGGGTTGAGTTGTACTAGGTTTGTGGACTCTATGGACGTTCCAAGGTCCTATATAAGCCATGTATTGGCAGCCTAAGGGCTCAGATCACCTTTGAGAATAATCAATCTACTAAAGTTTGTTCGAGTTTACCATTGCTGCTGAAATTCCGTGAGGGAATTAGGAGTGTTCTTCAATCAAGATCGTTCAGCCTTTCCGCTGGGAATTGGGTGCACGATAGATCTTCGCTTGGTGGTCGGCGAAATCGACGCGAGTGTGTTTTGGCGGATTAAAGAGTGTTCGTCCCTTGCATTGGCATTGGAGGATAGCTACGATTCATCAAGACTCCCGCGAGTATCCAATCCTACGTCGAGAAGATCGGGCGACCCCGTATCATCTGGTATCAGAGCGCGGTTTACTCGGTAGGATCTTATCCCTTTACTTTTAGATTGATTTATTTCTGTCCTATAGTCCAATAAGCCGAAAATTGCAACAAAAAAAAAATCCAAACCCTAGTTTCGCATCTGTTATTTTCGTGAGTTTTATTAAGTTTTGATCCATTAGAAATTTTGTTTACGTGCTGATCTTAGTGTCCTTTTGCGTTGCTTCATCGTTGTTATTTTGAACCCTTGAAAATCCGCTAGTTGATATTTCAATTAGCATCCAAAAAAAGTAGATTCAATTTACTTTTTGAAATCTTGTTCTTGCTGTCCACATAAGATATTTGTGCATCTTGAAAGAATATCACATCCGAATATATCTGGGTTTCCTTTTTCTTGATTGATTTGGCCATAAGAATCTTAGTTGCACATATTCAGATCTTCACTTAAATCTTTTGAACCTTGAGACTAGTCTTTGATAATTGCTTTAGGGCTGTTCTAGAATTATCTACACATTGCTGAATAACTTTGGACTTACGAACAATTAAACCTAGTTCGGCCTTGAGTATAAAAAAAAAAGAGAGCCAAAAAAAAAGAAGACAGCCAATTGAAAAAAAAGAGAGCCACGGCTTGAGCAAAAAAAAAAAGAAAGAAAGAAAGAAAGAAAGCATTGGCCGAATTTGGGTGAGTTAATCTTAGTCCATAAATTCAGATTGTGTATTTAATTTCTTTGGACAATCTTGTGCCCTCAAATTCATATTATTGCAATTGGCTAGCGTCTCTCCTAGTACTTGGTGCAAAATGAGCTAATATTTCTGATTGTTTCCTTTAGCTCATTCCTTTTGTTTGCATTGAGTCACATTGATCATTGCGTGTGCGTTCATATACTTCACTTATATCATTTGGATCGACACATAAGCAATATTTTCTAGCTTGGATTATTACTTAATTCAACAACATCGTGAAATTCAGATTGTGTAGGATAAACACTTTCATACCAAGCTCCCCTAAATATCCTTTACCGTGCAATTGTGGGTCACTTTTAAATCCGCTTGATCATCACTTGCTATTGTAGCCACCACCAAGTGTAAGTTTCTTTTTGGCCTCAATTCACTTCGGAAAGGTAAGAACTTTACTTGGTGAGGAAAAAGTGAGATAGAGTGAACTCCACATATCGAATATATGTTGTGGTATTTGTGCGTTCTTTGTACCACTAATCATGACAGGTGGATACGATAATATGGAAGAGAAGCATACCCCGGTGGATCGTTTTCAATTCCACACTTTGAGGGGAACTTTGCGCAATGAGTTCACCACTACTTCTTCCACCTTGAAAGCGCAACTCAATACCAAGATGAACAATTTCGCACAAGATATGCGCATTGAATTCAATCATCAAATGAAAGTGTTACGCTCGAACATCGTGAATGATGTTATGCGGGCACTTCATCCACAACAAGTCGAAGATAGCTTTAATTCTTTTATGGCGTTGAAGATCCAGAGGAGTATCTTGAGTGGGAATGGCGAATGGAGAAAATATTCAGATTTCAAAAGCTTCCCAAAGACCAAGAGGTGATGTGTGCCACTAGAGAATTTGAAGATTATGCTTATAGTTGGTGGCATCAACAATCTGAAACGAATTCATTAAATCTTGGTCGATTTGAAGGCACTAATGAGGAGAGAATTTGTGCCACCCTATTATGCATGTGGATTGCTTCGCTATTTGGAGAGTATCACACAAGGGAGTAATACAGTGCAAGAATATTATTTTGAGCTACAAGATGCATTACGTCGAGCCGGTGTCATTAGTGAACTACAAAAGAAGACATACTTCAAAAGAGGATTGAATTCTAAGATTGCCGCTACACTTCAACATAAATATTTTGGTAGTGTGCAAGATCTTGTGAATTGTGCTATTCAAGAGGAGAAGAGACTTATGGAGAGACGTACACCACAGTTTTCTCCCCGTCCATACTTCAATTCTGCTGCCTCTACTAGTGTGACACATGAGAAGATGACCGAGCATGGGACTTTCCCTTCGGTCAAGGAGATATATAGTATTCCAAAACTATATATAGCTCCAAAGATATACCACAACCCATGTGAGGATGAGAGCCACATAGCCAAATTGAGTGAGAGTGATAAAAAAACTGAGTTGTGTGATTCCACCATATATAAGGTTGAGAGCATCCAAATTGAGAGTGTGAGAGAGACACCAAAAGAAAAGATAGAAGTAGAAGATAGACAAAGTGAGGATGCATCTGAAACTAACACATTAATATCTACTTCTAGTGTTGTTTCTCACATTGTGCAGGTTGACATCAAAGATGAAGAATTGAACATTCAACAACCGGCACCTTTGAAGCCAAATGAGGAGGAGATAACCACGGGAAGGGATAAAGTGCTTGCTGCCCCGTGGGTGCATCCTAATAATTTTAAACACCCAGCGCCTACATCATTTGAGGAGGATGACAAAGGTAACACTATTGGTGCTGAATTTAATTGTGCAAAGGTGAGTAATTGTGAGTACTCATATGATCAACCAACAATTCCATGTTCTAAAATTTCTTTGCTCAATTTACATAATGTGGAATTGATTACTCATAAGGAAGTTCTTACTAGAATATCTCCTAATGATTCTTTGTGCTATATTATGTTTGATGATCCTAGAGAGCTATCTAGTGTGATTTATAAAGTTGTTGAAATTTCAAGTTCAAAATCACTAGTTAGTACCTATGTCTACACATATAAGTTCAATTTGATTGGAGATTATGGTGTAGATGACAAATTTTATGTTCACAGAATTTGCATTACATGTGATAAGCTTACAGAATTAAAATCGCTTATTATGGATAAACAATCTTTTATGCCATGTTATGATCACAATGAGATTAATTTTAACAATTGCACGTACTGTTTACAAAGATTTCATAAGTCTACTGGTTCGATCTTTAATATACAATCATATAAAAATAATCAGAGTAGCGCAGTTGAAGCATGGAAGCCGCTCAAAATCTTCTTTCCCATATCTAAACAACTAAATCTGATTTTGATCCTTAATAATCTGTCTATGTTCTTAGAAAAGTCGAGGACGACTTTCTTTTATGGGAGGGAGAATGATGTGAAAAATAATATTGCAATGCATACATCTTTTAGTCGCTGCTATATTCATCGGTTTGTGCGAAGTAGTGAGAATGCCACAACAATTGACTCTTACATATATCATGCGTATGTGTTGTTCTTTTGTTTACTACACCTTCAGATGTTCATGATGTGCTAAGCCAGAAGAAGTGTTGATGACAAATATATATACCATGCATACACGTTGTATTCTTTGTTTAGTACAATTTCAGGCTATCAAAAGCCGAGGACGGCTTTTCTTGAAGAAGGGGAGGATGATGCGGATACGCACGTGTCTTGTACTTTTCAGTTAAATATATTATTCAACTGGAAAGAGTTATTGAGCCGCATCAAACATTGCCAGGTGAACTCATTCCAAACTAAATATAATGTTATTATTCATAAGAATAAAATACTACCTCATGTCATTAAATGGTGCATTCTTAGGTTTGTCGAAGGCAAAGCAATAGAGACGCAAAAGGAAGAGGATGACCACATTAGGTGTCAAAGACATGAAGGAAGAAAGCTCATTCAGTGGAAGAGCAAAAGGGAGAAGCCCAAGGACATAAACTACAAGTTTTGGATAAGATTTTCAAGCCCAATTCGTACCTCCCACAAGGCCAATTGGATTCAAACTCGGATTCAATTCGAATTCGGTTCGGAACAGCCTGACAGGCACTTATTAAAAAGGTCATAACTTTCACAAACAGAGTCCGATTTGGGTGTTCTTGTACTCCTTGGAAAGATATTTTCAAGGGCTACGCAATGGATCTAGTCCCACCATCAAATTCATCATGGATCAAAAGTTATGGCCGAAACAATGTGACGGCTGTAAAATCTAGTTTCCTTTTTGTGAGAGTTCGTATCTAAAACCATATAGGGTTAAGTTGTACTAGGTTTGTGGACTCTATGGACGTTTCAAGGTCCTATATAAGCCATGTATTGGCAGCCTAAGGGCTCAGATCACCTTTGAGAATAATCAATCTATTAAACTTTGTTCGAGTTTATCATTGCTGCTGAAATTCCGTGAGGGAATTAGGAGTGTTCTTCAATCAAGATCGTTCAACCTTTCCGCTGGGAATTAGGTGCACGATAGATCTTCGCTTGGTGGTCGGCGAAATCGACGCGAGTGTGTTTTGGCGGATTAAATAGTGTTCGTCCCTTGCATTGGCATTGGAGGATAGCTACGATTCATCAAGACTCCCGCAAGTATCCATCCTACGTCGAGAAGATCGGGCGACCCCGTATCACACGGACCCCCGAGGTGCCGCGCGACCTCAGCATGCCGTGCGAGCCGCACGGACGGGTGGATGCGAGTATAGGAGCGAGGCGCTGGATCTCAACGTGGGGCCCGCGCTTCGCGCTTCTGCATGCTGATCAAGCAGGCGGCACAGGAGCTCGATGGCCGGCGCCTCCACAGCAGGGCCGAACAACCAAACGCTCCCGGTAAAGGCGCCCTGCGGACCCAGACCCTCAAGACGGGGAGGGCCCAGAGCTCCCCTGAGAGCCTGCCGCCCCGAGCTGGAGGAGCCGGCGCCCGCCCTCGAAGCAGCGTGGCTCCCTGCAGCACCACAAGCCAGCCCCCGTCCCCTCCTTTCCTCACCCCAAGCGTCCACTAGCTAGGGAGAGGAGATGGGGGAGTGAACAGGCGCCTGTACGGGGCAGCAAGACGGGACGAAGCCTCGCCGGCGCACCATAACAATCTACTCCTGAAGTTAGGAGCGGCCCGGATGAAGTACAAGTGAATTGCCCACTACCCCGCACCACCCGCGGCTCTTCGGCGTGCGGGTGGGGGGAAAACACATCGTGGTGGCGCATCCCCCAGCAGAGGCGGGATACCCGACCCCGCGACCGCCTAGGCGGCATCAGCCGCCTTCTGGAGCCCCCTACACTATTGAGCGAAGTTGGAACAAAATGAGTAGGGGGTGCGGCGTATGGAAGGCGAGTGCCGCTCCATTTGGCCACACGCCCCTTTTAAAGAGCACCAGGGGCAAGACCACGGGCAGTACGCCGAAGAGTCCCATCGACGCCCCAGGGGCACGTGGTGCGGCAAGGCTGCCCCATTCCACGCGTCCCTCCATCTTGTGGGGCCTGGAGCGAGGTATGACGGCCAAGAGACACCTCCATTGCAGCTGTACCGCACCATGTGCGGACCTCAGTCGATCCTGCCTCAGCTGTCCCATCGGCGCTCGAAAATATAGTGAAACAGCGCCACCCGTGGAGTCCTCCATTGACCACCAGGGACATGACCTACGAGGCTAGGCCCCAATCCCTCCATAGGTGTACCCTGCCCTGCCTAGCGCTCGCGCCACTACAACGACTAAGGCGCCAGCTCCACTGCTACCACTTCGGAGGGTAGGGGACGGAGCGCTCGCACCACTGCAATGACTAAGGCGCCAGCTCCGCTGCCACCACTTCGGAGGGTAGGGGACGGAGCGCTCGCACCACTGCAATGACTAAGGCGCCAGCTCCGCTGCCACCACTTCGGAGGGTAGGGGACGGAGCGCTCGCGCGTCTACATCGACTGAGGCCCCAGCTCCGCTGCCACCACTTCGGAGGGTAGGGGACGGAGCGCTCGCGCCACTGCAACGACTAAGGCGCCAGCTCCGCTGCCACCACTTCGGAGGGTATGAGACGGAGCACTCGCGCGTCTACATCGACTGAGGCCCCAGCTCCGCTGCCACCACTTCGGAGGGTAGGGGACGGAGCGCTCGCGCCACTACAACGACTAAGGCGCCAGCTCCGCGGCCACCACTTCGGAGGGTAGGGGACGGAGCGCTCGCATGTAACAGCAGCTACGCCCCACCTCCACCTCTACCCTAGGCGTCTGTCCCAACCAGCAAACTCCACCACGAAGAACAAGCAAAGCAAACACATCCATAAACAGCAGAAGGATGCATTTCCCAACTCGTATACCACAACGCTGCTATATTTTTACAAAACCTACCGGGCCGGCACTACTCGTCTGGATTCGCTGGGACGACCCTTCGCGCCGAAGTTTTGCCCGCCGACGATCGATTCGCCCAGAAGTCAAGGGAGTCTTCGGCCCGCCACCAGCGACGTAAGCGGCGCCGAGTTACAACGTCAGAAACCAGCAGCAGGTCCCCATCAAGCAGCTGCTCGCAGCAAAGTGGCAAGATCGACCAACAAACTAAAGCGGTTTGCAATTCATTCGCGGCATGGCGTACGTAAGGTTACAACACACACCAAGCGTACAAGAGCCCGGAGTCACACCTGCTTTGGGCCGTCGGTCCCACCATCGTCGCGCCGCGCAACTTCATCAAGCCACTCACCTAGGTTCCCCTCGCCATACATGTTCCGCCGCAGCTCCACCTTCGCCGCGGCCTCCCCGATATACTCCCAGATCCGCTCGTGAAAAACCGAATGGCGGGCCTAACGGCACGCACGGCGCCAGACATTACCCCGGCTCCAGTGGGCATCTCCAGCTGTGGGTCGCCCAATTCATCAACATGGCGGCAGCCCCGGTGCTGGAGAAGAGCGCATACCAGGCAGGCAGTCACGTAGGAGCAGTGGTTGCCAAAGGACGTCGTAGCCAGCTGAGCGAGATCGGCCGCTTCCGCAATCCGTCGGAGAGTTCGGGGAAGCTATTCGGGTCCGAAGGAGCGGGGCGGCACCTCGGCAACAAGATTCTCAAGGGCACCCTCCAGGGCCAGCATAGCCTCCCATGCCGTTGCCGAAGCGGCACCCAGCGCCTCATCCCGCTCCCTCAGGGCTGCAGCAAGGCGGCCGTTCTCTTCCTCCAGGGAGGCAACCTGCTGAAGCAGCCCGTCACGCTCCACCACCGCCGCCTGCGGCGTCGATGCCACACGCTCCGCGGCATATGAGACAGCCGCCGCGCGTTCTGCTTCCAGCAGCCGCACGTGGTCATCCTTAGCGGAGTGTGCCTCCTCAGATGCACGAAGGGCCCCTTCGGCAGCGCGCAGCCGGCCTTCCAAGGCCTCCCGTTCCCACACATGGGCCGCCTGCAGCGCCCGGCTGAGGGCGAAGGTCTACACAAGGAAGCAATCAACACACCTCCAAGAAGGCCATGGGCTGCTCGGGGTCAGGCACTTAACCTCAGTTGAGAGACCTCGAGCACCCCTTCAAGCAAGTCAGGCCCGCCGATCTACAAAGCGTCGCGATCTAAGCTCGCGGCCGCATCATCGACGGCCCCCCGCCATGCCACCAACACCCCTGCTCGGGGAACGAAGTCTGCTAGACATCGAGCGGCTTCCGCAGCAACAGCCTCACTGGCGCCAGACGCCCCCCCAACAAGCCACCTTTGGGCTCCGCAGGCCGCCCGTGCTCGGGAAACAACGTTGCTGTCAAGGCACATCAGGGTGAGCTCTATTAATACCTAGCAGGTCACAGTCAAGGAAGGTCTACCTTCAGCCCCGCCCGAATCCACTAGGACCTTCGCGTCCTCGCCCACCTCGCCAGCTGGGGGAACTTCGGTGTCGGAGCTCAGCTCCATCAAGCCCTCGCCGCTGGTAGCCGTAGACTCGATCGGGGCTGTGAGGGCACCGACGCACTCGGTCTCGGAGTCGGAGTCCCATAGGGCTCCGACCCGGCTCGCTACAACAAAACCCCCATCCGACCGAAGCGGCGACTGTGTGCGGGGTCGCTTTGCCTTCGGGTAGCGGGAAGGTGGTCCCGCATCGGAAACCGCCGCAGAAGGAGGTCCCACGTCCGCGAGCAATGGCTTCGCCCCAACATCATCTGCGAGCAATGGCTCCTCCCCAACATCCTCTGGGAGTAATGATTCTATCCCAACACTGGCTGGTGGTGACGCGACACTCACTATTACCTCCAACTCTGCATGCTCCACCGAACGGGAACCCGTCTCCGCTACAACCCCCTCCCCCGCGGCATTCTGTCGAGGTGGGCTGGGGACTGGAACAATGCGCGCTGGCACCCTAATACCCAAGGCCTCGCACACGCGGTTCAACCGCCCCAGACCCGCCTCCGCGGTCGCGGCCAGGCGCAGTGTGTGCTCCCTGGCCGTGTACGGCCCAAGGAACGTACTCACCACACGCTCCGCGTCCCCCAGCGAAATACCTGCGAAGGGCACCGGGGCACATTGTAAAAACAACAGCCTCGACGAGCACCACACGAAAACGAACTTCAACACAAATTACGCGGACCGGAGGGCCCCGGCAGCGAAGACACGGAGGGACGGACGTTGTCACGTCGAAGCCCCCCAGGAGCTAGGCGCCACTCTGTAGCAAGCGGTGCTACGCCATACATGATGTACTCCTCAGCGAGGTCGCGCATGTTGAAGTGGGCGGTGATTCCAACAAGTCTCCGTGCTACCCACTCATCATCAGCACCTAGGGGCCTACTGGGCATGGCGTTAACTGCCACCGGTCGCCCCGAGCACTCAAGGCCGCTACCGCTCGCCACGTGGTGATAAAACCACCGTTGTGTCCAATCTGACCCCCACTCGGCCCGACTCGACTCGTGGAAATATCTTACGCATCGCGGCGCGTGGCGAGATCGATGTTACCGAAGGCGGGCAGCGCCCCGTCCCCCTGATCCTCCGCCGCGCATCGGACATCATGAAGAAACGCGAGCAGTGATGCGTCGGCCAGCACGCCTCCGTACGCGCAGCCCAACTATGCACGGCAAGCCGGGCAATCACATTCGGCGTTACCTGCACCAGCTCAAGTCCAAAGGCCCGTAGGACGTCCCCGACAAGCCTGGCAGCCGGGATGCGCAACCCAGCCTCCAGGTAGGCGATGAACACGATCGCCTCCAAAATGCTGGGGTGCGGTTCGATCTCGTCGCCCGCGGGTAGCCGCACATCCCGGCGGTCCGACAACTTCCCCTCCCGAAGAAGGCCGTGGATCGTCTCTTCTGTCACCAGCGTCGAGCCCAGGACGTGGGAGTACCGCCCCCCTCCTCTCTCCGGCGCCGTCCACCACTCGCTCGCCGCCGTGGAACAGCGCCCCTCGAGGGTGTACCTCACCTCGAGCGGCGATGCCCGCTGGAAGACGGCGCCGTCGTCAGCCGCCCGCGTGCGCGCCCCGCGGTGTGCCGCCATTCTTCTGGAACTCCGGGATGGAGAAGGAAGTAAGGACGTCAAGAGATAAGAGATGGGGACGCGCGGTTGGGAGATAGAGGACAAGGCGATGAAAAGGCAAGTGGCCTAATGCAAAGGGTACTTAATACCCCTCTGCCCCCACACCATTGATAAGCATAACTGCTGAAAGGCGAACCGCCCACATCCCCACGATCGCTGCCGTACCAGCACACCCACTTGTGTGCACGGAGCCCAGTCAAGCGGCGGTCACACCAAGGGCTCCGATAGGGCACGGCGCGCCAATCGCGCCTCACCGCGTGTCTGCTCGGCAGTTTAGGCAGTATAACCGGCAGCATCTCTGCCTTCGCGGTGCAGTCTCGGCTCTGCCCCCGGCACCGACACGCACCCACGCGAGACCTCCCGCACGTCCAGAAGCGCAATCGCCAGAGGTCGACGCGTCGCCCACGCGTCCGGGGGCGCACCTAGAGGAAGCCGACGCAGCCCGGCCGCTCACATGTGTACGGCACCCCCACGGGGCTGCACATGCACGCATGGCTGCGCTGGCCAGGTCTCCACCCGCGCAGGCCACATGCGACACCGCCAATGGCCCGCCAACCCACCTTTCGTGAAGCCTTTGTCTCAGCGGAACGACTTCAACTCCGCCCTCGATGCCATTTTCGTCGCCACGGCGCAGCCACGCCTCCACAATGGCTCGGGACAACCCCGGAGCTTCCTGCACACTATACCTCTTCGATCTTACTACAACCGTTTTGCTATTCTAATGTGTCCCATGCCTTTCCACGGACGCCAGGTTGCAAAGAGCACCGACGCGGCAAGTCACTTGGTCGAAGCACACGCCGGTCACGGTATGGCCAACCGGCGGCCGACGAGGCGACACGGGAAAAATGCGCACGCGGCGCACTCACCAGGATGCGGGACAACACAGGACACGTCAGAGTCGACCCCCCGTGCCGCCACCGCACGTCCGTGGGCTAAAGAAGCACGACCGCCCCAACATGCACCGGTACCACACCCCCACAAAGATATTGCTCCAAGCTCAGAGGCGATCTTGTTCTCATAAATAGGCGCCGGAATCGACAAAGCCCTATTTATGAGAACAAGACCATCGCAGAGGATAGAACCACGGCGCGCAGGTCTGGGAAGCACAGTGCTTCACCACGGCCATATATATACACCAGCTTTCCCACCGGGAAACGCAACCGATGGGTGTCGAACCGGCGCAATCGCTCGCTCGGGCGCGCGCCGTTTCAACTTGCCACCCCCGCATATCCCTCCCGCAGCGACAAGATCCTCGCCTTCGTGAAGCAGCTCAGCCCCGCCTTCGGCGAGGTCTTCGCACCCTCGAAGCGGCTCAGCTCTGCACTCGGCAAGGTTTTCGACCCCGCACGACTGCTAGCATCCACCCGTGCCCTCGCGGAGCCACAATGCGCGCCACATGCGAAGTCACCTGCACCCAATATCATATGTCACAGGCCGCAGGGACGGAGGGGGCCAAAGGGCTCGGCGGCATGGCTTCGGCCTGTGAAGCCCTTCACCATGAGAGGCTCCTGTTGTAGGGGTGGCCCCCACCTAAACCTAGCTAGCCTGTTGAGAACTATGTAATAAGGAAGGCTTCGGTGTGAAGCCACGGGGGTAAAGACACTCCCTACGAGGGTACATGTATATATATATAACATCGAGTCTTGGGAAAGACCCAGGAGGTCATTTGTTTACCTAACTCTCCACCACCATACTCTCTTTCTGTTTGGTCTGTAGCCACAACAATAAGCATTAAAGGATTATTGATTGTCAGTTTTGAATTGTAATAAAAGATTTGAACTCTCTTATGATGTTTCTTTTCTTTATTTAATTGTTATAATTGTGGATGACTTAGAAGACTTAAACCATTCTGCTTTCATTATATTCTTAGTGTCATTCATTTGTTCCATTCATACTTGTTGCAATCTCTGTCTTGAACCACAATACAGGGGAGGTTCTGTCGAAATTTTATGCTTGGCGTAGTTAAATTACTAGTGTTTATTTCAAGTCGAGTAGCATTCTAGGTCATTGCTTGACTGGGGTGTTACACTAAATCTTGCAAAATTGCAGCATAAAATGTCAATCTTTGAATAAATATTACCCATGACTAAAAATATTGCTAAAACACAACTTTGCATCTAACATAATCAAATCATTCCTCCAGTAGTTAAATATGTGCATTCCTATTTATAACTCATGTCTTCCGTAAATCGCCATCAGCAATCTTCTTTAACAAGTTTGGGAATTTCTAACTTGCTCCTAACCATAATCGGACAAATAGCTAATTCCAAACTATAATTAAAATTTGGAAGAATACCTAAATACAAGTATCTGACAAATCACCCTCCCAGGCAATCTTTCTAAAGAAGCATAGTTTCTATTCTGCTCTTGGAACTTCTTTAATAAATATAAAATGTTATAAAGGAAGCTATAAAGAAAAAGATCAAGCCTTGTATCTTGAACCCTGCAGAAAGATCCTACGGGTAATCCTTTATTTAAGTTCTTCCTGTTTCATAACATTTTCCCTCACAGTGAAGCTATTCAATCAACTCCTTCCTATCAAATAAATCCATTCCAATCGCTCTCTCTCTACTCTCAATTTGTAAACCACATAAAATGAGTTCAATTAATTTAACTATGGTTTTGTCGCCATTTGGATTTATTTGGTTTTTCATTCTGTTGCCGCTTATTAGAAGGCTGCAGTCGGAAGACAACAAGACCAAGCGGATTCGGGCTACATTGAAGATTCAAGATTTTAATACAACTAACTAGTTAAGCACGCTTTGATTTAAAACAAGGCTGCGGTAAATAAGCAAGGTAAGTCATCACTTTGATCATATTGATCCCACATTTTACAAAAGTTATGTTCTTTCAAATTATCAAAATGCATGCTTACTTGTTATGTAAATTTATGTCAAAGTAAGGTAGATGGTACCCTGTTATGCTATCAGTATTATTAATAGGACATCCTTTACCATCTGATTCAACTAATCCTTGTCGTCCTAGATAGTAATGCTATTAGCAATAGCTAAGTCTACCAAATGAGTCTAAAGCTAGGGCATTCAATTATCCGGCTCATCATTACTTCAAACAATCAAATTGATTTTGGGCAGTCATTGGATGTAGATGACTGATAATTTGGTACAGTTTATCTTATGCTTCTCAAAACCCTAAAAAATTGCTTACCTGTTTGGGCGGATGGTAAGAGTGGTTGGTGTGGATGTAGCACGAGAATTTGTGGTTGTGGTAAGTACCGCTTGAAAAAATTAAGGACTTAATCTTGTGTTGACCTCTCCATGTAAAACAATACAAACCACAAGCTGGCAAAGTATAGGCATGACTGAATAATTTGTACTCGCCAGTAAAGGAATGCACTTCGGAGGAAAGCACGATTTTCCTCGCTGGATGCAAAGAGTCTTGGAGGTGGTCGTGTCGCTAGATCGAAGCGGGCACAAGAGGGGGTTGCGAGTGCAGTCCTTTACTAGATACATTGTAAAGGTCATGTGATAATCCGGTTGATCTACATGTCTAAGGAAACATGTGAAATATAACAATTGGGTTATCTCTTGTGGGTAAAGGTGTGCAACTCTGCAGAGTCTAAACTATTTGAATAGCCATGCTCACGGTCAAGAGCGGACATGGGAACATCCTCGAGTTAGTTCTATTTCAAAAACCTTTTGCTGGTGGGAACAAAACTAAGCGGAGGGAAGTACTTCACTTTGTTGGATCTTTCCTGGAGGGATGTACTCCAGCGATAATTAGGGTGGATATAGTCCATTAATCAAAATTAGCATTGGTGGAGATAACCATGTACTGTAACAGGTGGAGGTAACCTGCGCTACTATTAATATTGCACACTCTTTACAACTTGCATTTTGGTTAAAATTGCTAAGTTACAGGACTTTTATTTATGATATTTGGAAATGCTACTTTAGCAATTAAAATTACCTCAAGCCTCCTTTCATAGCTTTGCATATAATAGTTATTAGTGTTGCATTCTGTGTGGTGGCTTGTTGAGTACAATTTGTGCTCATTGTTGCTTAATTACCCTCCAATCAGTCAGGAAATAGAAGAAAAGGGCTCTGCAATACTTCAAGGAAAGGTCGACAGAGCTGGTATCCATAAAGGTCAAGAACTAGGTCACGAAACCCCAGTTGGCTGCCTGTGGGTAAGTCCTGAGGGTCCCACTTGTATGAAGATTTTCCACTGCTACTCTCTCTCTTTCTTCGGCCTGGTCGGCCTATGTAAGTTATTATTGTATGTTTTACGCTTCCATTTAATATGCTTTTTGGTATCCAGTGTTGTATCTGTGAGCACTAGCTACTGATCTAGGGAATAGTGCAGAAATTACAAAGGAATTTGGAATGAATAATTCCGGTTCCGACAAGTGTTTGCATGTGTGCAAGATTTTAAGCTTCTCCAAAATAGTGCCACTTAATGGCCGTAAAGAGGATTCTAAGATATTTAAAATATTCCTCTAGTGTAGGCTTATGATTCTCCAAAAGTGCTAAATTTGATTTAATTGCATATTCGAATTCTGATTATGCGGGTTGCAAAGTGGATAGAAAAAGCATCTTGGGTAGTTGTCAACTTCTAGGAAGGTCCTTAGTATAATGGTCTTCCAAGAAACAAAATTTCATAGCACTTTCAACTGCTGAAGCCGAATATGTTTTCGCGGGTAATTGTTGTGCCCAATTGCTATGGATGAGGCAAATCTTAATGGATTATAGAATTAAATTTGAGAAAAGGCCTCTTTTGTGTGCCAATGAAGGTGCAGTGAAAATAGCTAATAACCCCGTCCAACACTCAAGAACCAAGCACATAGATATCCGTCACCATTTCCTAAGAGATCATGTAAGTAAAGGGAATATTGAAATTTGCCACATTCAAACCGAAGACCAATTAGCTGATATTTTCACCAATCCTTTAGATGAAAGCCGGTTCTGAAAATTGAGAAATGAATTAAATGTTTTAGATTACTCAAATATAGTTTGAACACTTGTTGCATGCTTTTGTGTTCTTTTGGTGTTGTTTGAGGATTTTTCGAGGAATTTTTCAAAAATTTTGCCAAAACTCTTATGTTCATAAAAACTATGTCTTTAGGCCTCTCTTAGATTCATTAATGCATAATGATTCTGAATGATTCTTATTTGAGTGCAAAACTAGGGATCATTTGGATAAATTCTCAAATCCAGTTCAAAATCTGAAAGTTCCAGGAAAATCAAAACTATCGCAATACATTTTGTGGTACTACCGACATTGAAACAGCGGTACCACCGATGTGCGGAACAATCGGTGTGTTAACTGCGGAACTACCGTTTTTTTCATGAAATGCGCAGTAACTCACAGGATTCACTCCCTTATTCCTTCCACTCAACCCTCTTCTCTCTCCTCACATTCCTTTGGAACTGTACACCTCTCCCTCTCTCTCTCACCCCCAAGAACACCCCACTTTTGCTCCTCCCAATCTCCAAATCCCTTAGAGATTTCTTCGTTCTTGGGCGATTTTCTGCATCCCAAGGGTTCAACTCCTTCAATCCTTAAGGTATTTCGGATCAAACATTGCTTTTTATCTCATCTCTATGAACTCTAGGTCCAAATTAGGTTAGATTTGAAATGTGGACAATGTAATGCTATTTTCTCAGGCAAATGATCATTTTATTAATGAATTCAATCCAAGAAAAACATCACTTAAAATCATAGCATTAATTGCTCTAGAAAATTCTAGGGAAATCGGAACTACCGTTCGACGAACGCGATACTACCGTAGTTTGTACACTGGTACTACTGTAGTCCGGTACTACCGTAGTTTGAATGGCGAAACTATCGATTTTCCTGAAAAATCAGCATTCTATTTTCATTCAATTCCAACCTAATTTCCTAAATTCATATCATATCCATGACTTCTTCATTCACACTCTTGAAGATGCCACGAAAGACAAGGAACACCACAAAGAAGTACTATGCTCGGGGCAGTAGTTCGGGATCATCTTAGTAGGGATCCCACGCTCCTAAATCCCCATCAGTTGAGACGGCTCAAAAGAGCCGAGATGATAGAGGAAAGGGGACTGCGAGTGACTCTAAGACCGAGACAGAGCGGTGGAGCAGTGCTTCAGGCAGACCGGTCCATGATTCATCCGACGAAGCGATGCCAGAGGCTGAGGATGAACAAGTGGATATCAAGAACATGTCCAGTGATGACTACGCCATCTTAAGGTATCGCAGTCAATTTGTGCTTCCAAGGAATTGTCAGAATCGAAGATTCCACACAAAATTTCAGGAGCAAGTCTATAAGGAAGTCTATGGTCCCAACAAGAAGTTTAAAGATCATAAATACGTTGACTGGGACCACTTGGGAGGGATTGACAAGTATGAGGGAGCTTATTGTCTTTTTTAGAGAGCAAGCATTCATCACATTGCAGCTCTCAAGTCAGACTACAATGAGGAGGTGATCAGGCAGTTTTATACCACTCTCTACATTTCTCCACATTTTGATCATATTTCTTGGATGACGGGGCATTAGTACGTGGACTCGAACAAACTAGAATTTGAGGATGCTCTAAACACACACTCCAGTGCATATGAAAAAATTTATGACAAAACAGCGCTTCAGCTTGCCCAGTGCACTGAGTTTTATGATCAGAATGAGAGATATGTGGTAGGTAAGCTCCCAGGACTCATTCCTATTCCAAGCTTGGTGAATAGAATTCTCAACCATACCATCCTCCCCAAGAACGGAAATTTCGATGCTATTCATGGGCATGCTTGGAATGTAATTGACTATGTAATGACTGGAACAAAATTTGATGTAGTTGATCTCATAATAAGGAAAATGGCAGCGACAAAAAATGATAGGGTTAGAAGGATTAATTATGCTCCATATATCATGGCCCTGATCATTAAGAAAACTGGATTCCGAGGAGGGCTAGGTGGAGTTCATAAGCCCTACAAGCCCAGGGAAGGACCTTCAATTCCCAGGATTTTGCGCCCAGAGCGCAATCAGGAGGGACTGCAGTCGAGCAACAGGGCGAGGATAAGGTGTCACTCCCCCAAGTCTACTTAGCCATTCTGCATCTCGAGGGTAACATGTATACCCTGACGGACAGTGTTTCCTCCCTGACGACTCCTATCTCCTCTCTTGGAGACCGCATGACCGCCCTCGAGAGTGCAGTCGCTCCAGTCCAGTATAGCGTCGTCGCCGCCGTGCCCCTTCTCAAGGACCATAGAATTAAGACCTTTTTGGTATCTTGATGCCAAAGGGGGAGAAGTAGAGCTTAAGGGGAGAAGATGAAGAATGGGGGAGAAGATGAAGTTTCAAGATTTGCAAGATTTGCTTTCAAAATTTAAAATTATTAGTATGTAATGTTATGGTGTAATGAACCATGTGATGTTTATTGTCTATGTTATATGTGATGTAATGAACTCTATGTGATGTCGTTTTATGGTTTAAGTTTCATGCTATGCAATTATTGAACTCTTTTATGATTATCAATGCAATATTGAACCTCAAGTGCAATCTTCTTTTGCAAGTTATCTACTCTCTTAAAGTTCATTCTTTAAAAGTCCGCAAAAGGTTATTGTTCATATGTGCTAGTTGTATCTCGTTTCCTCTATGCACATATTAAGGGGAAGTTTTCCAAAACTAACTTTAAAAAGGAAATGAATTTCTTAACTTCTTTTGAGAAAATGTCAAATTTCAATTGCTCATTTAAAGTCACAAAAGAATATGCAACTCGTCTTCAAACGAAGTGGTATATTCAAAATTATTCTTTCTTTCACTTAAAATATGGGTATTGTCATCAATTACCAAAAGGGGAGATTAAAAGCATCCAGGCCCCTAAAAATAGTTTTGATAATTAATGATGATTTGTTAATATGGGACTAATATGTTTGTTGAGGATTGCATAGGTTAAGTCTCAAGTGTGCACGCATGTCAAAAGCAAGTTGCATGCTAAAGGATGAAAAGAAAATAAGAAGGCTCAAAAACAAAGGTATAAATAGTATATAATCTCTTTTTCGTATTTTGCCGGTCTTGGGAGAAAGGTTGAAAGACCGGATTATAGGATAGCCGTCGTACTATTAAGAGGGATCATAGAAAGTAACTTGATATTCTTGTGCCATTTGGATCAATCTAGGATCATACATGCACATAAAATTAAGTTTGAAAACTAACTATGCTCATTCAGAAAAATTAAAAGTACCGACGTTAAAACTGCAAAACTGCCGGAATCTGGTAGTACTGACATGTAAACTGCGGAACTACCAAACCACGGTAGTACTGGATATTTTCAGCAGTACATTTATTTCCAGAGAGCTCACTGAAATCGGTAGTACCGAAGAATACACAGCGGAACTACCGCAGTGCGGCAGTACCGCATCAGGAATCAGAACTCCTGATATTCGAAAGTATCAAATATTTTTGGCGGTACATTTTTTCTAGAGAACAACCCCGTTGAGACTTAAGGTTGCCGAAATCGGAAGTACCGGGAAGTACACGGCGGAACTACCATGGTACGGTAGTACCGCACCGACACAGCAGAACTACTGTACTTACAAAGACGGTTGTACCGCACCAACTTTCAACGGCTAGTTCTGACATTCTGACAGAGCTGTTACTGTGTGCTACAGTACATTACGGTAGTACCACACTTTGCACGTTGGTAGTTCCAATTTTCCTGATTTTTCAGAATTAATTCTTGTAATGGCTAGTTTTGGTTGGTGAGGGTATAAATATCCTCCACCAGCTCAAGGACATGTTGTTGAAGTTGCATTAAACATTTTTGAGCTTTGAGCATTCACTTTTCACCTCTCTTCTTCAAGTGAATTCAATTTGAGGTGTTTTAGCCAAAATCAAGTGTATAATCTTTTAGATTTTTGCTTGGCACTTGATTGCTGTCAAGTAAAGCGTGATCTTTTACTCTTGGTGCTTGCTAGCACCTAGATGGCCTGGTGGTTGATTGCAAGGTGATCTCTTCAAGAAGCTTGTGAAGAGGTCCGAGCAAATTTTGAGTGGTTCGGTGCTCACTCTCTCTGGAGAGGAGCAAGAGCAACCAATAGTGGATTGAGGAGCTGAGGCTTAATTCGTGGAGTCGGTCTAAGAGTGCTTGAGCTTTCCTCAACGTGAACTAGTGAAGACCGGCAAGTCTTCGACACCACAGGAAAAACTTCTTGTGTCTAGTTGTGGTTATTTCTTGATCAACTCTTTTGTATTTACATTCATGGCCTTGCAATTTTCTATATTGTTGCATTCTCTTGTGCTAGAGGTTTAATTGCTAACATTAGCTCTTATGGTGCCTTAGGATTACTAAAATTGAGTAGATTAAAATTAATTAGCATTCTTGCCTTGTGATCACTTGTCATATTTTGTTTATATGGGCTAGATTTTTTTAGAACCTCATATTCACCCCCCTCTAGTCGGTCATCCTTGATCCTACAGAGAGTCACTTGTGTCATGCGGTATTTTCTTGTTGTTCTGTTGGTAGTAGTTGTGGTTTTGGGTATGATTAAGGTTACAATGTGGATGATGAGAATTAATTGATAATGCTTTATCACTATATCACGAGACGTTAATATTATACTTAATCATCCATAGTTTAATTAACTTGTTAAACAGTTTGTTTGCTGAAATTTCATCCGACCTCGGTACTTTCTTTCCTAGGTGATCCTTGAACATGCTTGGAAAGGGTAGAGTAGCACATCACCATTACACAAACCTTCATGAGTTTTGCTGTAATACGTTAGAGGATTTTTTTTAAATCGATTCTTTCTCCCAGTTGTTGAGTACTGTAACTTAATGATGCTAGATCGTGGTTGGATTTAGTAACATTACAGCAATCAAAGGTACGTTGGTAAAGGATGTTTGTATGCTGTTATATGTTCTTATGCTGTTTTACTATCTCCTATTATTTGTTATGTTCTCATGTTTTTGCGTAGTCCCATTTTCTGGGGATGGTCCGTCGGATTTCCTTTGTAATCAAGCTGATCGAAGTGTAATTTGGTAGCATCCCGAGGAAATGTGATTCCTAGGGTGTTACATTGTGATATTAGTTTTTTCGCATAAAAGAGATCATTTTTTTATCTTCTTGGCTTAGTTCAAAAACAAAGAGTTAACACTAACTCATGCTTCAATAAAGAACTAGCATAGATCAATCTAAAGTTCGATTTTGATTCAAGTTACAAGAGGATCACTAGAGCAAAACTAATTACAAGATCAAACAAGATATAATTTAATTCAAGTTTACTATATTTAATAAAGTTAGCATGGCAAAAACTAAGCTATACATAGGTGGAAATGATAAATAAAGCAAACCAGCACTAGACATGGCAAGATGTAAAGTAAGATATCATGTCACACAAGGATAATAGTCAAAGCTTCATGTATTTATATTACAATGCAACTTGCTGAATTTAAAATGCAATATGATGCAATAAAGATGCCAGCTCCCTACCAGCAAGTGAGTCAATTTCAGAAACATTTTGGTTCAAGTTAAGTTATGTCAATATAAAGCACAAGAAAATCTTAAATGAACTCCCCTTAATCAAAACAATATGCAAGAGAGAAGAGACTAGCTGTCATCCACCCCATATGACTCTATGATTATTAGTTGATCATCTAAACACAAATGGAGTAAACATATTCCCTGTCTACCCTAGGGCCCCAAACCCTGCTAGACCTCAAGGAAGTGAGTGAACTCAACCTAATGAGAAGAGAATAAACTAATAAGCAACATCCTAAGATCATAAGATAAGAGAAAGAAATTTATACATCATAGTATGATAACAATTCTAGTCTATGCTAGGAAAACTAACCCAAAATCTGTAACATCCTGATTTTTGGGGATTTTTAAAACTTTGAATTTAAAAATAAATTTCTGGAATTTTCCTAAATTTAAAATCAAGATTAAAAGAATTTTTAGAAATTTAAAAGAATTTAATATGATTAAATTATACTTCAACATTAGCTGAAAATAGTTTATTTGAGTTCCTTGTGTCACAAGAAATTTTCTAGAATTTTCTAGAATTAAATTAAGCTTTAAATGAATTTTAGAATTTTAAAATAGTTTAATCTGAGTAAAATAAACATTAACATAACTGAAAAATATTTTATTTGGGTTCTCCAGGTCTCAAGGAATTTTCTGGTATTTTTGGTGAATTTTGGGGATTTATTTGCTATTTTCTAGAGCCTTTAGAAGTTTATTCGGATTTCTGGGAAAAAGAAAAAGAAAAATAAAAATCCCGGGGCGCTCCCAGCCGCCCGATCCTCTCCCCTCCCACGCGTCGGCCATCCCTCCCGGCCACGCGTCACCTTTTCCTTGGCCCGGCCTGCTCCCGCGCCCCGCCTCTCCCTCGGCCGCCGGATACCCTCCCCGCGCCACCTGTCGCCCATCCGAGCCTCCTTGCCCGCTCCCGCTCTTTCCCGCCCGCGCCGTCCAATCCGCCACGCACTCGCATCCGGCCATCCAGCCCGCGCCCACGACCCCGCTCCCCACTGCCACGCGGCGGCATTAGCCCAGCCCACCCGCACGTGCGCCTCTCCGCGCCTCACGCCTGCCAGGTGTTGGCCATCCGCGCCTGCTCCCTGCGACGCGCGTCGCGGTCCCGTGCGTTCCCGCCCGGACTCGTCGCGAGCCGTCCGATCCCACCCGCGAGCCACGCGTCGCGCTGCTAGTGCGCGCCCGCGCGATAACCCTAACCCTCGCTCGTGCCCCGCCATCTGATCTCCCCCACGCGTAATCCGGACCGTCCAAACCTTGTGCCGTTGCCGCCCCGCGCCGTAACCGATTCGAGCTCCCCGGTTCGTGTGATAAAACCCGTCACCTCACCTCGGTTCACGTGCACGCTTCGCCGAACCCTCGCGCCGCCGCCTTCGCTCGCCCTCGCGCCCGCGCCATCGTCGGAGCCCTCCGTCGTCGCCCAGAGTGTCTTCACCGCCGCCGGAGCCATCGCCGCTCTTCCCGCTGCCGTCCCCGTCGCCGGTGAGTCGCCCCGCGTCGCCAGACCCGCGCCGCGCACTAGCCCGCGCGCCCGCGTCGCCTCGTACCATGCACCCGCCACGCATCGACGATCGGCCCCGCCGCCGCACTTGGCCACTTCATCCCCGCCACCCATCCAGATTTGAGCCAAGGGCCCAGATCGTGCCACGCGCCCGCCTCCGCGCCGTCGGATCCAACCGCACGCGCCCGCTCCCGCGCCGCACCATGACGCTTCGCGAGTCGCGCCGCCACGCGTCGCCCATCGCTCGCTTTCCGCCCCCGCGCCATCGCATCCCCACCGTCCGCCCGGAACGGAGCCGTGAAGCACCAGCTCGCGCCACGCGTCGCGACCGCGACCGTCCGATCTCACCGCCGCGCCCGAGCCCGCCAGCTCAGCCCTGCCACGTGGCAGCACCAGCGCATGCCACGTCAGCCCTAGTCCACGTCAGCCGCCACATGGCATGCCACGTCAGCGCCACGTCAGCAAAAACGTGCCTCCCGAGCCACGTGGCAGCCACGTCAGCCCTAGCCACATGTCGGCATATGCCCTCGCCACGTCAGCACGCCTCGCCGCGTCAGCCTCTCTCTCCCGCGTGCACTGTTTCATGCGCCGGGTCTACGGTGGACTCGGTATTCCGTGCGCCCGGTCTACGGAACAGTAGCTTTTCCGATTTTCTCTGATTTAATTTAGGGTTAATCTTCCGAGAGCCTGTTCTCCTCCGTCCTAGCTCCGATTGACCCCGTTCTTTTTTCTAAATTCATCTAAAATCGAGCTCTAGCTTTTGGTTCTGGTTTCATGAATTTTGGAGTTTATTTGCTTGTCATTTTATGTGATTCTTTGGTTTCAGTCGTTTTCTCTCTCGCTAGATTCGGATTCCGGAGGAGCAGGTTTCGCGCCCGAAGACCAGGAGTACCTCGCTAAGCATAACCAAGGCAAGTCATGTCCTTTGATCATGTTGAACCCAGTTTATAATCTATTATTTAATTAATTTGTTTTAAATTACATTGCATCGCTATTTTTATTCAAACCCTTGTATTGGTAGCTATCGTCCCAATTGAGTTTATCCCTCCTTGATAATTTGGAATGCTATGATACCGTTGTCACCCTAGGTTGGGAAACATACTAGTGATGCTAGATTATTGTCACATGGGTTGGTACGATAGATTGCTTAGCTTTGCTTATAGCTCCGATTGGGTTTATCATCACATGTGATTTATCAATTTGACTTAATGAGATATGGAACTGTGGTTGGTGCCACGTATATTAAAATTTGTGCCATGACGTTGGTGCGTCATTGGCGGTGATTAAACAAACTGGTTTTGCACTCGGGCGAGTGATCGTGCAGTAAATGGGGGAAGTGTTGGTGTATTTCAAGGGATGTGGTAGTCTCGCCGGGGGATTGTTAAGGACTTCACTTTGTGCGCCATTGATCTGAGCTTTACCGTGCAAACCACATGTCTGGTATTGGACGGACTTGGCTGACTAATTTGGGAGGTTTCAACTTTAATCTTGCCATTGAGATGAACATGGTTGCTGATTTCCATGTGGCGCAAGGGGGGTGTGATGCGAAACCCTAGCGGGCGGATTAAGTTGTAACTGAACTTTGTAAAGGCCTTGTTGTGATTACCTTAAGCCTAGGCTAATCACATCGTGTGGGTACAGTTGTGATACCTCTGCAGAGTGTAAAACTATTCGAATAGCCGCGTCCTCGGTCATGGACAATGCTCGGTGATTTCACACGAGGGGTAGTTATTTCTGAAAACTTGTGAGTGGAAGTGGATAGATGTTCACTGTTGGTTTAGTTTATGGATGGGAGGTCCATAAGCGGTTGGTTTAGCTTATGGATAGGAGGTCCATAAGTGGTTAGTCTAGCTTGTGGATGGGAGGTCCGCAAGTGGTTATTTCAATTCCTTTGATTATGTATTTATTATTGTTTTACTTAAAGTTCGCCTTCAATCTATTTATTGTATTTCAACTGTCATTTATGCAAATTAACCTTTCAGCCTTCCTTTGGTAAGCCTTGCATACTATATTGCATTCATTTGTTACAAACGACTTGCTGAGTACCAATGTACTCACGGCTTTATGCCCAATGTTGCTCAGTTGAGGAAGAGGAGTTTCACCAGCAGGAGGTTCCAGAAGGAGAGTACTTCGACGACTTCGCGGTTTAGGCTTCGTTCTCCACTCGATACCTGTGGGCTTGTCGATTGGCTACTATGCTTTAATTTGGATTTCCGCTGCCATTTTTGTTAAGCCTTCGGGCTAGTTTATTGTAAGCTTGACCATAAGGTCGTACCTTGAGATTTATCGATATTTGAGCTTTCCTTTATTTTACCATGTTTATGGTTGTGATGACATCTATGTTTAACTGTGTGCACTAGCGTGATCCTGGGACTAGTACAGAATACACAGAGAGTCCGGATTTGCATATTCGGGTCTCGACAAAATCACACATAAGCACGGTGCAGAAAGAAGCAAATGATACAGAAAGTACATGATGCTCCTCCTCAGATTATGCCATAAGGACAAACCATCCCCAGCTTTCTCCACAAAGCTATGAACCTCGAGCTATCTAAAGGCTTGGTGAAAATATCAGTTAACTGGTAGTCACTCTCAATAAACTGAAGTACTATGTCACCCTTCTCCATATGGTATCTAAGGAAATGATATCGAATATCTATGTGTTTGTTCCTAGAATGCTGCACTGGGTTCTTACAATGTTAATAGCAGAAGTGTTATCACAAAAAGTGAAACACTATCTAAGGCTAACCCAAAGTCCCGCAAGGTCAAAACAATCCAAAGCATTTGACTACAGTAACTAGCGGTTGCAACATACTCGGCCTCTATGGTAGACTGTGCAATACTAGACTACTTCTTAGATGACTATGAAACAAAAGAAGTACCAATGAATTACTAAGTACCAGAAGTGCTCTTTCTCTCTATTCTACAACCAGCAAAGTTTGTATCAGAGTAGACTCTAAGGGAAAGACAGAAAGCAGAAGAGTATCAGATACCATAGTCTAGAGTAGCTCGAAGGTATCTAAAAATGCACTTAACCGCCTGTCAGTGAGAGGTGCGAGGAGAAGCCTGAAATCGAGTGCACAGACACACGACAGAGTGTATGTCTGGCCTCGAAGTAGTGAGCCAATTATGCTACGGTACTCCTTCTGATCTACAGGCTCGCCATCCTCATCAAGATCAAGTGTGGTCGAGCTCGCCATCGAAATCGACACCGACTTACCATCACATATGTTAAAGTGTCTCAAGAAGTCTCGAGTGTACTTGTCTTGATGCAAGAAGGTACCCTCCCAAGTATACTTGATTTGAAAGCCTAGGGAGAAGCTCAACTCATCTATCATGCTCATCTCAAACTCTATACTCATGACATCAGAAAACTAGAAAACAAGAGCATGAGAAGAGCCACCAAAGATAATATCGTCCACATATATCTGGACGACTAGAAAGTCATTACTACGCCTACAAATGAACAAGATCTTATCTACTTTACTCATCTCAAATCTATGACTCAAAAGATAGGGTTAAGCCTCTCATACCAAGCTTTAGGGGCTTACTTAAGTCCATAAAAGGCTTTTAAAAGCTTGAAGACATAGTTTAAGTATTTGGGGTTCTCGAAACCTGGAGGCTGTCTAACATAAATCTCTTCCTCAATATATCCATTGTGGAAGGAACTTTTAACATCCATCTGGTATAACTTGAAGCCCTTAGACGCTACAAATGTAAGCAAAATTCTAATTGCTTATAACCAAGCAACAAGAGTGAAGGTCTTATCAAAGTCTAAATCCTCAACACGGGGAAAACCCTAAGTTACCAGTCTAGCTTTGTTCTGAATGACTACCCCATCCTCAGTCTACTTGTTTTTAAAAACCCACTTGGTTCCTATGACATTATGACCACTTGGGGGCTCAACAAGCGACTAGACCTTACTCCTCTCAAATTCTCTAACTCCATGCATGATATTAACCTAAGACTCATTAGACAGAGCATGACCAATATTTTTAGGCTCAAATATGGCGACTAAGGCAGAGTGCAGACATAAATGAGATAAGACAGATTTTAAGCGCATGACAAGCTCAAAGAGATCACATATGATTTGCTCAGAATGATGATGATGCTGAATATGTCGGCAATGTCCTGAATATGATGAAGAAGTGGCCTCTATCTAATGAGCTATGGAGGTAGGAGCAGATCCACAAGCACCAGAAGAGTTAGAAGGTAAGGGCTAATCTCCCTAAGACGTACTGCTAGAAACAGGCACCATAGGGATAGATAGGACTAGATTAGATAAAGAAGCTTCATCTCCATCATCCTCATTATCTACAAAGATGATCTCGAACTACATAACTGGATATGAGATATCGGGCCTAGTATCAGGATTTGCCTCATCGAAAGTAGCCTCATAGGTCTCTATTATCATACTAATCTCGCAGTTTTAGACTCTATAGCCCTGCAAAGAAGTCAAGTAACCTAGAAAGATACCATCAAATGAGTGAGACTCAAACTTATCCAGGTTTCCATACTTCAGAATAAAGCACTTGCAACTGAAAACACAAAAATACGAGACATTGGGTTTTCGTCCATACCTTAACTCATAAGAAGTGTGACGCAAGTGTGACCTAAGAAAAACTCTATTCAAAACATAGCAAGCGGTGGCTATAGCCTCAGTTTAAAACTTTCTAGGTATACCATACTCATCTAACATCATCCTAGCCATCTTGACCAAGGTACGTTTCTTCCTCTCCACAATGTCATTTTGCTGAGGGGCGTATGGAGAAGAGAATTGATGCTCTTCACCTGTCTCATCAAAGAACCTCTCTAAGTAGTAGTACTTGAACTTCGTGTCATTGTTACTATGAATCGCTTGTATGGTACTAGGGAGCTCAACAGACAACTTACTGAACAAACCCCAAAAATGACTAAAAGTCTCCTTCGCGGCTAAGAAAAACACCCAAGAGAACCCCGAGAAGTCATCAACCACAGCAAGAACATACCACTTTTCATCAGCCAACTACACTTTAGTTGGACCAACAATGTCCATATGAAGAAGCTATCCTGGTGCGTTGGTCATTATCACAGTGACCGAAGGATGAAAAGTAGCAACCATCTTGCCATGTTGGCAAGGAGCACAAACTAAGTCTTTGACCATCTTGAGCTCAGACAGACCACGAATGAGGTCATGGTCGCTAACTTGGGCTAAGTGATCAAAGCTAATGTGACCAAGTCTCTTATACCAAAAGGAAAGATCACGAGACTCGAAAGCAACTAAGCACTAGAGAGAATCACCAGAAGACTCAATAAAATCAGCATGAAAGATCCTCCCAAATCTAGAAATCCTACAAACTAGACTTCCTGAAGAATCAAGAATTTTACAAGCATTTTTCTTAAACCATACCATAAAGGCATCGAAACCATACTTCCTGAAGCATCGATAAGTTGAGAAATAGATCGCAAATTATATCGTAACTTACTCACTAAGGCAACATCCTTAAGAATGAAAGAATTATTAATGCACATAGTATCTTTAGCGATGACTCGACCTGACGAAGCATCTCTAAAAGTGACCATTTTATCACCTGGAGCTTGGATTAGGGAAGAGAACCAACAAGAATATCTAGTTTTGTGATGAGAACAACCAAAGTGAACAAGCCAAACATCTCCCTTCCCAGCCCGATGAACTTAAATCAGTTAGAAGCAAATATCGGTGGATTAGTACTAGGGTAAATAAGAATAGATCTAAGAACCCAGTACTGAGTCACACAATGAGTAGAAGATCTAGTCAAAGAAATAGAAGACTGACCTCTAGCTACATTATGCAACTCACCCCTCACAAAATCAGAAGGTCTAGAAACATAACCCAAACCCCTGCCTGGTGTATACTTATCACACTGTGGATAGCTACCTCGACAGAGAAAATGAGGTCTATCCTTAGGATGGTGAAAATCCTGACCAAAAGCAACTCGAGGACCAAAACCAGAAGAAATCTGAAAACCAATGTAACACCCCAGGAACCACATTACCCTAGAATGCTACTAAAACTACACCACGACTAGCTAGGATACAAGAAAATCCGGTAGCAACTCTCCAGAAAAATAAAAACTACGCGGAAGCATGATGACAAACAAAAGAGTTATAAAGAACAACAGTTTAATAACGTAAATATCCCACAACATAAAAAATTAACCTAGCTTAGATTATTCCAACTTCCAAAATCAACCATGACATAACATTATTGAATTATATTGCCAACAATGAGGATAAAAAATGATTAAAGATTATCTATCTTATTACAGCAAACTCATGAAGAATTGTGCATAGTGACATGTTGCTCTATCTCTTCCCATATATGCTCAAGGATCACCTAGAGGGAGGAAAAGAAAGGGTGAGATAAAATCTCAGTAAGCAAACTGTTTAACAAGCTAATTAAACCATAGATGATTAAGTATCAATTAACAACTTGAGGTATAATGGTATAACATTTTCAATTAAATCTCAATAGCCTCATTCATACCCACAACCACAACTACTACCAACAACAGTAAAGCATTAGCAATTAATCCTCATTTGCCCAATTCATAACCACAACCACCACCATCACCACAAACAATAAGCACAAGGAATCCATTTCATGCCACATATGACTCTCGCGAGCCATTACCACATAGATTCTTAGATTAGGAATGATCTACATAAAATGCATATGTATGCAAATGATCCACAATACTCTTACCTGGCAATCTAAGAGTATACATTGTACTACGACAATATACGATGCTATATCGGTATGGTCGCAGCTAGGTGCAGCGACATATCCACGATGCAAATGATATGCTATGATATGACCACAATGATTCATTAAAAATATAACCACATAGACAACCATGAGTAAATTAAAGCATGTAGCACAGCAAGGCACCTCAAATTAATATCCAACATTCAGCAAATTTAGTGGAGGTAGTAAAATTAACATGCTAAACTGTAGCAACAACCGATATGTTTACTTACCTCTACTGAAGGGGCGAATGGCTCAAGCACAATCAGGAGCGAAGCAACCTATTCATAAATCACCACTCAGCACAAAAATACAACATATCATAAAAGTAAAGTGCTACTATGCCCAAAACCCGACAACTCCTCTCTCAAACCGCCGTTCCCACGCTCAGTCTACTGCAGCAGCTCTGCTTATCTTTTTTATATCTTTTTGTCCACTGATCAAACCATAGCAACAAATAGTATTTTTAAAATGTAGAGAACGAGAGCTACAACTTTTATGAAGATACCATAATTTTATGCTGTCATTTTAAGGGTGTAATTCACATTGGAAAACAGAGGACAACATCTGCAGTTGAGTTCTGACTAGCGAATTTATACAATCCACCACTAACAGTACACTGCTCAAAAAATTACAAAATTCTACCAGCACATGTATTACTATATTATCTACAACTTTCATTATTATGATGAAATTCATAAAAATCATTAGCACAACTGAAACTGCCCACAAACTGAGACTGCACTCTGCATCCCTCTCTACTATATAGTCAACTTTCAACCTCTAATGCGCCCAAACGACTTGACCAAAAATTCTAAAAATAATATAGGAACTAGATCTCTGCGTTCTCTACAACTTTCGTGTTTATGGGTTCCTCGGGAAAAATCATCTTGACCGCCTAAACTACTCGAACAGACACACTACCCAATCAGCCTACGCGCAGAACACCGATTAAACGCAAATTGTCGGATTTCTCTGGATGAGCACCCTCTAATGATGAACCAAAACCCTATGAACACTCTAAAATAGAGAGGAGTAGAGGGGAAATCCCTACCTAGGTTACCCACGAGAGACACCTTTTTCCCTCCTTCTTCCTCTTTCCTTCCTTCCTTCCTCCCTTTCTTCCCTTCTCTTCTCTAATTTCTTTTTCGGTAGTGTAGCAGGGAGATGAAGCAAATGGGGGAGGAGGCGCAGGGGGGGAGACGGCTGCTGGCTTAGCGGGGTGCGGCTAGCAGGAGATTTTAGGGGGGGCGGCTGGGCCCCTTTGGGCTGGCTGGTCCAAAGTGGCTAAACCCCCTCCAGGCAACCCATAATGTGTTTTCTTTAATTAATAAATTATTTTTTCTTCCTTTTGATAAATTCTGTAGCTCTCTCCCACCTCTCGCGATTCACCCAAAAAAAGGATTCCACGAATCCACTAAATATTTTTAGAAATGCCGAAACAACGTTTAAGGCATTACAACCAAGTCCTCGACGTCGCCAAAAATCAAGAAAGTGCTGAGAGCCAACTATAACTCTAGATCTCACGTCGGTCTTTGGATCACTCAGAGTCTGAGGCTGATCCTGAATACCCCTAAGAGCATGAACACGATCATGATGTGCGATTTTGGCATGCCTAGAGCAGAACTCGACTAAGTGTCCATCCTTCTGACAGAAGGTGCAATGATACTTCATTTTCTGAAAGGTCAAAGCAGCAGAAGGCACAACCTTACTATTAGAGATCCCCTAGACAAAGCCTGTAGACTTAAACACTATCTTCTTAGACCTAGGCATAACCTCAATCACACCTCCTACTATAGCTTTAATAACTGCAGGTAGATGTTTTCTCACATCCTCTAAAAAAATTATATCCTAGACCTAGATTGAACTTGCAAATCTTAGAGATAAGATTAGACTTTTTCTTGCCTCCAACAAATATTTCAAGAGTGTTCATGCGGTACTCAAACTACTAAAAAAAGAAAGCATAGGAAGAACATGGGGAAGAAGAAGGTGAAGAACCGGAAGGTGAAGATCAAATAGCACATGTATATCTCTCCTTATGCACAGCCACTTCATGTTTGAGGGCTTCGCAAAATACACATGGGACAGTCCTAACTCTAGCCATTTGGGCCTCATATCCTTTTTCTAAAGGTCTCTTGCATATCCTTTATTTTCTCCTTTGCTTCAGCATAGAATAAGCAAGTAGATTGTGGCTCCTTTAGTAGGTTCTTCGTTAGCTTCACATATTTTTTCATCTAAATCAATCAATTCAGATTTTTTTTATTACAATTATTGTGTGATGAGCTAACAGGTGCTTTAAAAACATATTGAGCTATTTTATTATTATGATCACATATATCCTAAAATTACTTAGATATGAACTCAAGTTTAGTAGTTAATTTAAGACAGTTGGCACAAGAAGCAACAAGCTCAATCAAAGCAGCATGAATTTAAGTAATTTTATGATCTATCTTCTTTAAATTATTCTTCAAGTTAACATAGCTATCATAAGTTTCAGGTAGATCAAGGAGAAAGGTATACAGATCTCTACAAGTATTGTCCTTATCCTCACATAAGGTGTAGACTCTTATGGTTCTCCATAACAAGAATAAGACTGAATAAGAGTAACTCTAGCCATCTGTAACTCAGCTAACAGACTAATATTCTCTATCTTAAGTAAGTTAAGCTCAGAGAACACACTATTCTGTGAGGTCCTTAGTATCTTCATATCTTCAAGTAAGGAAGAACAAACATCACAATCGTCAAGGTAGAAAACCGATCTAAGTGAAGCAAATTCCTGTGACAAGCTCTCTACCTCCTTCTCTAACTCACTACACCTATCCCTAAACCTAGCATAGAATTTTTCTAGCTTCAGAAAAGTATCATCGAGCTAGTCATAGCAGGGGCCTACCTCATCGGAGTCGCCGTAGAGATTTTGCGCTGTCTGCTGAGAACCACTATCACCAGTTCACCATCTCTTCTCTCCCAATGCTTTTATAGGATTGTTTTTCAGAATCATGGTTTTCTCACCATGCTTTATTTTTAGCTTTTGCTGAATCTATAGTACAAACTGGGAATGCCTGGTGTATTTTGGGATAATAATTCGCTACTACAGAATGAATATTCTATCGGTTGCTTAGTTTGAAGCTAAAACCCTTTTTTTGTGTCACAAAATAGTGAGAATGCAGTGAGTTTCCTCAATTGTCTTTGTACAAAATAGTTAGAATAACACAAAACGCTGTGTAAAATTCATATTCGTCTTATACTTGTTTTAGGAACCCACAATGTTAAGGTTTTTCTGAATTATCTTTGTACATGCCTTGTTCTGAGAGCCGTTATTTGATATTCTTTGCTCACATTTCTGCCCATAACCATTAGCACATCTCGGCATAAATCTGTTTTTTTTGTGCCGTAATTTACATCTGGATCTCCTACTTTAATGATTTTGGCTAAGCAAAAAATTTATTGTTTACTCTGCGTTGCAAACTGTTAAACTATGATCTACACATTCATTTATAAAAAAGTTTCAAAAGCGTGAAAAACTATTAAAATAGGATTGTCAACCCCATCGCAATGCAAGTTCCATCAGGAAATTCAAGTCTTTGCTACTATTTTGTATTCACTCTTATGGAAAACTGCAACATGTTGCTTCCAAGTTAAATATGAATTTGGTTAAGAAGTGACTGTCATGTTTTGCTCCTGTGAGAATTGTAGTGTAACACAAAGTCAAAAGAAAGTTTCGTGCTTAAAGAAGGTAACGCAACTACTTGCATATTACACCTTAGTCATTCAGTTTTCAGTGTTCTCAAGGTAATTTTGGTTGATTCTTGAATGTCAGAACCAAGGATAGACTACTGGTGACGAAGAGCAAGTTTGGAAGTTTCAGTTATTTTTTCTATCTTTGGTGGTTTCTTGAATACATTGGCAGCAGCGGAACTTTAGTGCTTGAAAGGTGATTGACACTTGTAGAGACAATTTCTGAAAACATGTAATTATCTCTTGAAGTTATTTACTTCTACCATACTATGACAAGTTATGATTTTTTCAAACCTTTCTTTAAGAAATTGCTTATATATATATATATATATATATATATATATATATATATATATATATATATATATATATATATATATATATATATATATATATATATATATATATACATCTGTATTATAAGCCTTGTGTTGCGTGATGGCAACTGGTTAGTGATGAGATGCATTGGGTGATATATGGGTCTCATGGAGTAATCCTTAGGAAGTGTTTGATTTAAATAGAATATTTGTCTTGAAGCCAAATAATTTATTGATGTTAAGAATTGAGTGTATGTTAATTGTGGAATAGTAGGGTTTTCACCTGAGGTTTCCCTATCTTATACGGAAAGTTTGTTGTAGGATCTTGAAAGCTGAATCTGGGCTTCACCTTTTGTTATGCTAGAACCTTGGAGGCCCAGTGTCTCTGTGTAGGAATAGTGGAACAGAGTGGATACAAAATAGAGTGATGATTGTGGATAGCATCCTCGAGGTGCTACTAATGATTATGTGTGGGTGTGACAAGAATTTCGGTTCGTTATCCTTAAGGGATTGATGCTCATTAGGAATTATTTCTCAACATAATTACGTTGGTCGAGGTCTTAGCTAGAGTATGTTTTTTGGGAGCAGTCTCTCGACAAGAGTGTAGATGATGTACTCAGTTTGGGCTTATTGTTGAGGTAGCCAACTTGAGTTAAATGAGAGGGTGTGTTGGGTGATGAGTTGGAAATACTTTGTTTAAGAAATTTAAAATTTTGAAAGGGAATAGATTGGGAAATTAATGGTATCTCGAGTAGTAAAATGCTCGCCTAATTCTTGTTATGCTGTGTGTTTTGGCAGAGGTCATCTGCAAATTGAGTTATTTATTGTTGAGGCGTAGTCTTTTCCAGTTGGGAAAAGAAAATGATTGTTTTGGATTTTCGAGTGATTTTCACTCTTGGCTTATGTGGTGTGGTTTCTCCAATTGTCTACTTGGAGAGTGAAAAATATTTTGTGGTGAATCCTTTGAATTAGATCGTGACCCTTTGAAGGAAAGCTGGTTGCTGGTATGTTGCTTGAGAATCTGTAAAAGATAATATTTGTGCTTTGAGTAGAATGATGTGAGTGGAATTTACGGTCAAATTCTTTTGAAGGGGTAAAATGTATTATCCCGATTATATTTAATAAGAGGTTTAATAGTTGTGGCGGGGAATTCTGGTGAGAATGGCAGGACCTGTTGGCCGCTCAGAGCCGACCGAAGGGCTGCGGGTGCTCGGCGTCGATCAACGTGTATTGTGGACTCGTCGGAGCTAGCCACCAGGTATGTGAAGGCCCTCTGGATGAATCTGTCCGAGCGGGAGGTGACGTCGAAGCTTGAAGTTCAAATGTAGAAGAAGAATCCGAGTTCTTCGAGGCGGGTGAGAACCTGTAGTTGTTGTTCCCTTGGGATATTCTATCCTTTGGATCCTCTATCCTTTGGTTGTTCTTTCCTTGACTGTTCTTTTGTCTCGTGGGTTGAGGAGTTAGATTCGAGGACGAATCCTTTTTAGGTGGGGAGAATGTAATATCCTCAACGTCGTTTCGGCGTCGTTTTTTAAATTAATCGCGGAGTCGCCCGGATTTTCAGTAAATCGCAGGAGGTGAAAATAAATTCTTTGAAATAGTCTAAAATAATAAAAAGAGAATTAAAATAATTAATTTAGAGATTTGGACTGTCCGGAGGGGTGGGCCAGCCAGCCCAAACGGGGGCCCGTACCCCTTCCCAAACCCTAGCATCCCCTCTATAAACCCCTTGGGAGCCCTCCCTCCCCCTTTTCCCACCCCAAGCCGCCACCCCCGCTCTCCTTGCGCCCTCTCCCTCCCCTTTGGTGCTGCCCTTGTGCAAGGAGAAGAGGAAGGAGAAGAAGGAGGAGAGGAAGGGAAGGAGAAGAAGAGGAAGAAGAGGGGTGATCCCAAATCCCTAGTTAATTCTCCGTCATCCTAATTCCTCTGATTTCTGCTATTTTAGGGTTCTTAGCCCAAGATTTTTGGTGGAGATTAGGATTTTGAACCCCCGATTAGAGAATCTCTGCTGTCTGCCTGTAGATTGATTCGCACAGTGTTGCTGTTCATGCTGTTTAGACCCCAAAGAAGTTTTTTCCCAAGGGTCTCCCCAAAAGGAAAAACGTAGAGGACGACGTTACGCTTCTACTGTATTTTTTTCAGAATTTTTGTCTGCGTAATTTAGTCGTACCAGGGTCTGGAATCTCACTGTCCGTTAGAGTTACAGACAGGGACAGACCCCTGTTCATATGAGAATTAGGGGTAGAAGATGATTTTTAAATTTTTGGTCATAATTGAGAAAAAGGTAGGGAATTCAGTAATCTAGCTGCTGCAAAAGAACTAGAATTGTTAGAGCCTTGATCTATTTTGGGGATGCGTTAACAGTTGGCTGTCCAGACTTTCAGAACAGAGGATGTCTTCTGTTTTGTGCATTAGATATCACCTTGTTAATGACATGATAAAAATAAATGATCTACGTGAAAAGTGCAGCTAATCAAGTGAGGAAACCAGAAATATATCATTCTCTTTAAAAGGATTAGTAACCTTAAAGATACAAAAAAAATTAAGCATGGCTGCTGCAGCGGACCGAGGATAGAACCGTTGAGCGGAGAGTGTTGATGTGGGATTTCGGGTCTAAGCAACGCCTTTACTTCTTAAGTCATGTTTTTCATTGCTGTGGAATTGTGCTGAGAAGTACTCTTGAACAGGTGGTTTTGCTCCTGATTGCATGTGATTGCTTCGCTCCAACGGTAGAGGCAAGTAAACGTAGCGGTTGTGCTATAGTTTAACTCGTTAATCACTCTACCTACACATTAAGTATTTCTCTTAATTTGTGTTGCCATGCCATTATTACATGCCTTCTTAATGTGGTTCATGCGGAAGTACTTTAAGAATTCAATAGTTATGATCTTGATGGTTAATAGTGGGTATATGGAATTGTTCTTGATGAAACAAGTGTAATTGCACTCACGACCGGCATCACCGCCCACTGGTTCACCGGCGACCATCGGGTCCTGCGCCTCCCCCTCCGGTCGGCCGAGCCACGTCAGCCCATCGGGCCGAGTTGGCAGCTGCGTAGCAGCCGGTGGCGGCCAGACCTACGCCACGCCTCGGCCATGCGCACCTCACCCTACCACGTCAGCATCCGACCGTGCACATGCCACGTCAGCCGACCGGCCCCACCTGTCAGCCTCTCAATTAAATAAAAAATCTTAGGGCTGACGTCATGCTGACGCAATAAACCTGAGTTTCCATTTAAAAATAATTCAGCCAAAATTTAATAATGCTACTGACGTCATAATTCTATTTTTCTTTAGAAAATTAATTCGGTTTAATTACCTGCTGACGTCATAATTGCTTTTCAGTATAAAAATGTATCCAGAAATTGGGTATTTTTCTTTTAATTGTATTAAAACTTTTGAAGGCCATAACTTCTTCATTTTAACTCCAAATTGACCCATTCAAATTTTTAAATTTTTCTAAAATCATGAACTACCCATTTCTGGGCTCCTTTTGAATTTTAATTGAATTTGTTTTATATATTATTTAGTAATCCCAACATTTAAAATTCAAATTATAATTCCCAGTTCATTTTTAACCTCAATTTAAAAATATTATTCTATTTTTTCTCTGAGTCCAAATATTATTCTGGCATTTCTCTCTTTCAAAACAAAATAAAAAGTAGACTTCCCCCTAGGCCAAAATCTTCTTTTGTTTAAGCTCGCTCAGTTAAAAATTCTCACCTCATCCAGTGCCTTAGATCCTTGCCATTTTCAGGTATTGGACTATTCTCTTTTCACCTAATATTTATTCTTTCCTCCTTCGCTATTCCTCTCCACATATCCGATAAACAAACAGCCTGTTTTCAGTTAAAGCCCCCATGAACAATGCATGCATGCAAGAAAAATCTTTTCCCTCTTACCAAATTAATTGGCATGCAGAAATAACACCTTTAGTCATTGCCAAGCATCAATTCCATTCAGTTTTTATCCATTAAAATTTCAGTTTTTTGCATGCAAAGTTGAAACCGATATTTCATTTATTTCAGCCATTACTCCGGCATTCAATTCCGGTCATCCCCTTGCTCCTCTCCACCTATAAATTGAACCCCAACCCCCTCACCTCATTCCCCACTTATTTGCATTCTAGAAAACCAGAAAACCCAGCCAAGAAGAAGTTTTGGAAGACTATTCCTTCGGTTGGCTTGTTCCAACAATTTTCAATTCAACCGATCTTCCGATGACTCGTTCTCCGTCGTCCGAACTCCGAATCTGGTGATTCAAATTCCTAAATTCATCTAAATTCATATTATATCTCCCAGTATTTATTTCATAATTTTTTGATTTCATTTGAATTTTATTTGAGTTTAGTTTCTTCTGGCTTTTCGCATGTAGACTACAACTCCGGAGAATCTAACCTCGATGAACCTCAGCAAACTTCCAAGCAAGGCAAGTCACACCTTTGACCATGTTGACCCTACTATTTTAGAATTATTTATATTACTTTACTGTATATGCATACATACTTTATTCAAACATAATTTAAAATTGATTTAAATTTTAGTTATGCCTATGTTCCTTGATTATATCCAAGTTGAATCTCAAATTCATATACCTTGTCACCCTAGCTGAAAACTAGTTGGTACCATAGTATTGACTAGAAAAATTTATGGAATTGCTTAGCATGGCTTAGTATAATTTTTGGTGGGATCAACTATTTCACATGAAATAACAGTTCTTTTAAATGAATCCTTGACTTCGGTGAGTCAAGGATAGGGCTTTATTTTTAAATTCTTGACTTCGGTGAGTCGAGGATAGTTTATAAAATGGTTTAAAAACAAAACTTGAAAATTATGGTTTAAAAAATTAGTTTTACGGATAAAAAAATGATGGTTTGGAAAATGGTCCGGGTGGGATGCCCGTGGTTAGGTTAGTGTTTGGTCGGAGCCTGCACTAACGATATGAATCCATAGGGGATTTTAAAAAGCGTATGGATGCATGGAATCTATGTGAGATCTTTTGGAAAAGATGGACCAGGTGTGATACCTGTGAATAGGTTGGTGTTTGGTCGGAGCCTGCACTAACGATATGAATCCATAGGAGATTTTAAAAATCGTATGGATGGATGGAATCTATGTGAAATCTTTTGAAAAGATGGACCAGGTGGGATACCTGTGAATAGGTTAGTGTTTGGTCGGAGCCTGCACTAATGATATTATTTTGTTAAATTATTATTTCTATATAGTGTATCAAATTCAGCTTTTGAATCTACTTACAGTATTTACTTCAATTTCGCTTTATGCTCAATTAACCTTACTATTCCTTCCATTGTCAACCCTTATGCATGCATGAACTCTGTTAAACCTCTTGGTGTAGTTTGTGGAGTACTTTATGTACTCATGTTGCTTCATTCACTATTTTTAGAGAAGGACTTCTTCAACTTTGGTGAGAATAACGACGAGTAGGCCACGTCTTACAGTCATTCGCCTGTGGGTAGTCTTTTTCCGCTGCTTATATTTAATTTTGGTTTATGAACCATTGATGTAAACTTTGGCCATCAGGCCCATATTTAGTTAATGAATAAATGTCATTATGCATGATATGAATCTTTGTTATCCACTCTGTGCACTAGCTTGATCCTGGACTAGTGCGATTTACACAGAGGATCTAGGAGTCGCTCCGGGGTCCGACAAGTATGATCAAGCCCATTTTACGGTCTTGCAACACATGACTGAAATGGCCCCTTATGTCGACCAGCACTAGGATGTGCTTAGACAACAGAATCTGGAGTGGCTGGATGTTTGGATCATGAGACAACACAATAGTCAGTTCAACCAATGGTTGAAGGAGCAAATCGCTAAGAGCTCATCAAGTGAGATACTTACATGGTTGGCAAAAGGGCCAATATTTACAGTTGTGACATGGCAAGGATATGACATAAATGAGTACACATTCTATACACAGATTCAGAATGTAAAGAGCACTAACCAGAACAGCGGTGTCCGTATAGATGCGTTCAGTATCGATGGGTTGAGAAACTCGTACTATGGGTTCATAGAAGAGATTTAGGAGCTCGACTACGTGGTTTTTAAGATCCCCTTATTTCGCTGTTGTTCGGTGTATCTCCCACAGGTGAAGGTTGACAAGTACGATGTCACTACCGTGGACCTCCAATGTGTCGGATACAAAGATGAACCATTCGTACTCGCTAACCAAGTTATTCAAGTTTTCTATGTAACCGACCCGGCAAATAAGAAGTGCCATGTAGTTCTTCATGGAAAAAGGAGAATTGTTTGACGAGTTACCTCCATTTGAAAATGGCATAAGGGTCGACGACGAACAACGTGACGAAACTAGTTACATACGCATTGATCATCATGAATAGCTAATTTTTAAAGAAAATAAGTAAGTGGAATGAGAATATGCGATATATATGTGGGCATTTGTATTTATGTATATAACAATGCATGTATGTGATGTATATGTGAATTGGCATTTATGTATATAACAATGCATTTGTGCGATGTATTTGTGAATTTGTATTTATATATAAGTGAAAATGTGTGATATATAGGTGAATTTTGAGAATGAGTCATACAAATGTATCTCTATGTTCATTGGGCTGTTGTAAAGAAATATACTGGGTTGTTGTAAAGAAATAACTACAGTTGGGCAAAGACTTATTGAATGCTGGTTGGTGTAGTTATATTAATAACTACAGCCGGGCAAAGGCTTATTACAAATAGTTGTAAGTTTAGAACCGTTTGTGATTATTATCACAGATGGTTCTAAACTGAGAACCATCTGTAATAAGCCTTTCTATATAACCCCCAGGTAGGGTTTTGCGCGTACACTGCAGTTACACCAACCAAGCACATAGTTAGTCGCTCTCCCGATCGAGCTCGTCGCCACCGTCGTCCCCTGAGCCTGTCGCCGGCCGCCTCCGGTCCTCGAGCCTGAGCCCGTCGCCGCCGCTTTTGGTCCCCGAGCCCGAGCTCGACGCCACCTTCCCCGAGCCCAACGACCTCCTCTACCCCTTAGCTCGGCGGCCTCCTCCACCCCCTAGCCCGGCCCCCTCCTCCACCAAAGGTAAACTTTTCCTCCACCAAAGTTGCTAATGAACATATAAATGTATATGTATACATTGTGGATATGTATATGTACAGTTTCTTATATGCAAGGGGGCAAATGATTCTCATTAGTTCCTTTTCAGTCTGAATGTATTGCACAAGTACATGGACACACAAGAAAGCAAAGCCATTTAGTTTGTAAAAAAGCACATTATTGTGTAGCATTTTGACATGTATCATAATAGATATGGAAGTAGTATCTTAGGGCATAGATCACAGTTGTTGTTTGCAAAACCTTATATTTTTTTTTGCAACAGTAGTATTTTTACAGACAGGAGTATTGAGGCATTACTATCATAATAGCATAGATCACAGTAGTATCTTACTACCAAATACAAGGAAGCCAAGCCAACATTGCACTCATTCCTTTACCTCATGTATACATTGTGAATATGTATATGTATATGTATACATTGTGAATATGTATATGTATACTTGTGAATATATATGTGTATGTATGCTGCTAATGAACATATTAATATATATGTATACATTGTGAATATATATGTATATTTACAAATGAATATATAAATGTATATTGTTACATATATTGTTATGTATGTGTATATGTATATATATGTTGCCAATGAACATATATATGTATATGTATACTTGAATGTATGTGCTTATACCGTACTATTTACATATATGCTACATTATGCTTACTTTTCATATATGAGAAGGCCAACATGTCATCCGCGCATTCTTCAACATCATCGCCGGATGCGTCCGCTCCAATATCAACACGCAAAGGAAGAGGACTATCAAAAAAAATCTGAGGGCTGATTTACCATCACAGAGGTCGATAGATCTGGGATCCCTCTCCTTCCTCGCCGAGCAGCGTCCGCATTTTGAAGAACGATCAGAATAGTTGCACGACAACGAATTGAGATCACATTCGATTCGTGGAAGGCCGTGAGTGAGACTCAGAAACGTGAGCTATTGACCGAGATATTTGCTTCGTTCGAGATCCTAGAAGAACACCAGAAGAACTTCAAGAGCGTGCTTGTCAAGGAGTATGTGGAGAAGGATCTAATGCTCTTTCACAAGTACCCATTCCTGGAACCACAATGAGAAGAGTTCAAGGCGATGAAGACGACCGAAGCTTTCACAAGGCCCTCCAGGAAAAAACACACACCTCCACAGACTCGGCACAGCTGGGTATGCGGGTAAAATCCAGCAGTGGAGGCAAGAGGACGAACAGGCAATCCTGCGGGACACCGCCCCGCCATTTGCCACGATTGCAGATGAACGCACTCGAAATTGGATTAGAGCGAGGTCATCTACCACGTCGTCAGAGGACATCTCCTTCTGGAACCCTACAGACCAGGGAGTGTCCCACCATGTGGTAAGATATCGAACTACGTAGCTTGTAATTACTCCATAGCTTCCCTGAAAACTAAATGACATGTCGGGCTCTTGAAGGATACACTGAATGTCCAATCTTCCAAGGGATTATTCTAGTCAACTAGGGAGAGAAAGATATACTCTCCGTAGCATTGGGAAACAAGGAGCACCCGGGTCGTACGAGAGGCGTTGGTTTTTATGTTCCTTGGAAATAAGGTTTCTCAGATAACTCCGAATTGTATCGGAGTAGGAAGAGAAACAAAGTCGAGCATGACGCACGGCTTCGAGAGGAGATCAAGACATCTCTTAGAGAGGAGCTTTCTGATTACGTCAAAGATGAGGTTAGAAGATGTACAGAAGAAAATCAGCAGGCCGCCGCTGTCGCTCTTGTGCTAGCCAGCCCCCCAACCGTCGGAGTAGCTGCACGTCCAATCCTACGACAGAAAGCAAGGGGAGATTTCCTGTGGTTGACATCCAAGATGCTACGAAGTGCAAGCTCCAAGTGAGATATGCTTCTGTTGTGTTGTGCGCTACTTGGGGCCTGGCATATCCATCCGGTCACGGGGCCATGGTGCACAGTGCACCTTTAGCGCCAGGTTTCAGAAAAGTGAATGTGGATGGTGTGCATGCCAATTTCGAGATCATCCCACTACCGAAGCCCCCTAACGATGAGCTCGAGACTCTAGAGCAAGCCATTGAAATCTTCATCCAGTGGCCCAAAAGAGACATCTACCTAGAGGCTTCTTCACCGGTGACAGGTCCACAAGGGCAATCCGAACCACAGCTACTTGCACTGGTACCATCTCCACAAGGCCTATCTCCACCACCGCTACCTGCACCAGTGATGAGTCCACGGGAGCTATTCCCGGTGCAACAACTTCCACTAGTGCTACCTTTACTGTCGACATACAGTCGAGGCAGCAAGGGCAAAGCAAATAAGACCGATGATGATATCCTGTACCTGCCATTGGCCCCCAAATTCGTGCTTGACGAGCTGCTGATCGACCCGGTAAAGCACCTCCCAACCCTACCAGTTAGTTGCAAGCAATTACACACTTGGTATATGGAACAATCCAATAAGCCAGAGGAGAACGGCACTCAGGTATCACTGTCAAATTCGGACCGGATCATTTACAGCACAACATTCAAGATTGTGTCTTCGTGGTGACCTTTGAGGATTTATTTGATCTTTACACGCTCAACGCTCTCGACGCCTCACTCATTCGATGCTGGACGCCTCACTTAGTGCCATCCAAGTACTTATGCAGCCTGACAAGTCGTTGATTATGGACTGTTCCTTTCGCGAGACCTTGATTCCAGAGTGATAGAGTAATAAAAAATGCAATTTTACCATCTAAGTGCAAATGCAATGTAGATCTTTTGTAATTATGTATTTGTTAATAGATATTTTATTTTATTTCAATTAATTGATTTACAAAATGGATGTTTTATGTTTGTGAAATGAATTGCGATATGAATTGGATGTTTTATGTTTGTGAAATGAATTGAGATGTGAATTGGATATTTTTTATTTGCGAAATGAATTGAGATGTGAATTGTATGTATACATGTACATGATCATCTGCTTGTTTCAGAGGGCATGGCTAGCATTTACTGAGGCAAGCCAATAAACAGAAATAGATTTAGAGGTAGAATAGAATATCACAGACGGTTTGTAACTAAAAACCATTTGTGATAGCTATAATCACATTGGTTAGAAGTAAACCTAGTGATCAACTCCTAGGTTAGAAGTAAACCGACTTAATTTGCTCATAGCAAATGAAATATCAGGTCGTGTGGCACCAGCTAAATACATGAGTGACCCAATAATTTGTGAATATCTTAATTATCTTGCCCTAACCCTTGGTTCTTTTGAAGCTTAATGCTCGCATCATAGAGTATTGGAGAAACTTTATAATTTTCAAAGCCGAATCGGCTCAATATTTTCTCAGCATAATGGGATTGATTCAAAGTGATTCTATCCACATTCTTTATCAATTTAATATTTAGAATGATATCTACCTCTCCTAAGTTTTTCATATCAAAACATCGAGATAGGAAAGATTTGACCTCGTCAATTACGGCAGTATTTGTTCTAAATATAAGTATGTCATCTACATACAAACACAATATCACTCCTTGACCTCCACCATAGCGGTAATATACATATTTATCAGTTTCATTCATAATAAAGCCAGTGGTTGTCAAAGTCTTATCAAACTTTTCGTACCATTGTTTAGGTGCTTACTTTAAACCATACAAGAATTTTAATAATCTATATACCTTATTTTCCAGTCCAGAAATCACAAAACCATTCGGTTGATCCATATAGATTTCTTCCTCCAACTCTCCATTAAGGAAAGCTGTCTTCATGTCCATTTGATGAACATGCAGACCATAAGAAGATGCTAACGCAAGAAGTACTCTGGTGGTGGTTAATCTAGCGACAGGAGAATAGGTATCAAAAAAATCTTCTCCCTTTTTCTAGGTGTAACATTTGGCTACAAGTCTTGCTTTATACTTCTCAATAGTACAATCAGATCTTAGTTTCTTTTTAAAGACCCACTTACATCCTACAGGTTTGCACGCAATAGGAATATCGGTGATCTCCCAAGTCTCATTAGCCATGATAGAGTCCATCTCGCTACGGACTGCCTCTTTCCAATACTCAGCATCAGAAGATGCATAAGCTTCCGAAAGAGTCTTTACCACATCATCCATGAGGTATACAATAAAGTCATCACCAAAGGTTTTCTTAATCATTTGTCTCTTGCTCCCTTGAGGAGCTTCTGGGACTAGATTATTGTCCTCCTCAGGGAAATCATAAATTGGTGCATAAATGGTGGAATGTTCAGAAGTTTGATTATTCTTATTTTCGATATTATCAATTTGAACATTCTCAGTTCGTGTTGAAGTACTACATACTGTTCTCATAGGAAAAATATTCTAAAAAATGAAGCATCTCTAGACTCTATTATTGTGTTAGCAATTATTTCAGGAGTTTCTAATTTAACTACTAAAAATCTATAGGTGTAACACCCCAGGACCTTACCCTGGAATGCCACTAAACCACTCTACAGCTAGCCAAAATTTCAAGATAATTTATTCCGGCAATAATTTCTATACATGAAGCAATAAGCGGAAGCATAAACAACTAAGAGAACAAAGATATCGGTATCAAGTTCAATAATTGAAGCAACCTCTAGCAGATTAATCAACGAATTGTTCACAAGTTCATCATTCTTAAATAAAATAATCATCCACGAATTTGCTAAGCATTTGGCTAGAATTCCATCGACTTTATTACAGCATGAATTGATGAACCAAGTGCATTATTGTGGTGCTGCTCTGCCCATCCCATGAATGCTCAAGAATCACCTGTAGGGGGGAAACGAGGGTGAGATAAAAATCTCAGCAAGCAAACTGTTTAACAGGTTATTCAGACTACAAACAAATATACAACATCATTAAAGTATCTACATGTCCACATCCACAATGTGCATCCACATTCATTATTAGGCTAATTAAACTATAATGATATTAAGCATCAATATCCATTTTCCATAATGACTACAATTATAGCCTCAACCATATCTACTACCAACAATGATAAAATATTAGCAAATAAATCTTGATTAACTACTTCATATCATCCACCACTACCACTACCAATGTTAATAAAGCATTAACATATTTTACCTCACTAACTTTATTATTCCTCGCAACCACAACTGCTATCCCAAGAGAAAAGAAAATCATGCCACAATCACAACACCTACCGTACCACAAGGGATGAACCCGAATCCACGACCACAGCCACTTTCCTCATACCACAAGTGACTCTCAAGAGCCAATTCCACATTACAACTATGAAGTTGCAGTTGTTTATAAAATAACTTCACCACAAGATATTGCATAAGTATGCAAATGATCTTTCCACAATGCAATGCATATGCATGCTATGCTCCACTGCACCTTTACCCAACAAGGTAAAAGTGTGCATCATGCTACGGCAATGCAAGATACTGTACCGGTACGGTCGCGGCTATAAGCGGCGACATCCACAATGCAATGTCATGATATGTTATGAATGATATGATAATCATAAACCACAAGGATTTAACCACGAAGGTCAATCACATAACCCACATTCGGTTCACCAAGATCATAATCAATCGATCCATAGTGAATCCTGCCACATAGACCACAATATATATTCATCAAGATTGCTACCACCACAACCACAAGTATTCACTAAGAATACTACCACTAAAGCCACAATTATACCAACTTTAAGGGCATCAATATGAACCTCATGAATTTAACAACAAGGAAATATCATCATATCCACCATGTATTTGCTTTCGTATATCACAATTCGCTCATTAAGCAAATTACCACAATACTACCAAAACTCATCCAAACATAGCAATTGATTCATATCTTGCTATCACATTCTTACTTAGAAATCATGTAACCATGACATATCATTTAACATTACGAAAAATCATGCATATTGGAAGTAGTAAGAATAACGGGTTAAACAGTAGCACATCCGCTACGTTTACTTGCCTCTACCAGCGAAGTGACGAAATCACGCGCGTTCAGAAGCAAAATCGCATGTCCAAAAAGGTACCTCTCAGCACAATACACAGCAATACAATCATAACTCTCAAAGAAAAGTGTCGCCAAAACCCTAAACCCCATAACATCCTTCCCCGCGTAACGGTTCTACGATATTCTCACTGCAGCGGCGCTGCTTAACATTTTCCTATCTTTAAAAATATAAAACTAATCACAGCAAAAGATATATATATGGATTCCTCACTTAAATACCTACACTTTTTATGTACATCACATATTTTTATTTTGTTCTTATCAAGGTGTATCTCATTGCCCAAAACAGAGATCATCCTCTGTTCTGACAGTCAGAACAGTCAGGTTCAAACGCCTCCCAACAACAGAGTAAGGCTATAGAAATTATGATTTTTATACAGAAGCTAGCTTATCAAATTCTCCAAAACTTTCTCAATGGTGACCAAAATTACAAAATTCATATACTACCCCTAATTCCCATCTGAACAGTAGTCTGTTCCTGACAGCTCCCCTGACGGATAGCGAGATTCCAGACCCTGGTACGCCTAAATTACGTGGCCAAAAAATCTGAAAACAATACATGAGATTTGTATCGTCGTCCTCTACATTTTTTCGTTTGGGAAGACCCTCGGGAAAAATCATCTTAGGGGTCTAAACTGCACGAACAGTAACGTCTCATGATTTGATCTACAGACAGCCAACCGAGATTCTCTAATCGGGGTTTTCTAAAATGCTAATCCCTTCAAATCTGGGGCTAAGAACCCTAAATTCAGTATAAAACAGAGAGATTGGGGTGAGGAAGAATTACCTAGGGGATTGGGATCACCCTCTTCTTTCTCTCCTTCTCCTTCCCTTCTCCTCCTTCTCCTTCCCTTCTCCTCCTTTTCCTTGCACAGGGACAGCACCTGGTTTTGGGGGGCGCAAGGGGCAGGAGGGGTGGCGGCTTGGGGGGAGGAAGGGGGAAGGGTGCGGCCACAAAGGGCTAGGGTTAAGTGGAGGGGGGTGCGGCCACCCCTTGGGCCCCCTGGCCCAAGGTGGCAGGCCCACCCTCTCTAAACTATATTTTTATATTAAATTATATTTCCATCTCTTTCTCAATTTATTGCTAGCTCAAAACTATTATTTTTCTCTTCCCGCGTTTTACCAAAATGCCGGGCGTCTCCGCGATTATTTTAAAACTTACGCCAAATCGACGTTCAGGGCATTACATTCTCCCCACCTTAAAAAGGATTCATCCTCGAATCTAACTCCTTACCCCACAATGTAAAAGAACAATCAAAGGGTAGAGCATCCCAAGGGAACAACACCTACGGGTACTCTTCTGCCTCTAAGAGCTCGGGCTCTTCTTGTGCATCCGGTCTTGAAGCTTCCACGTCGCCTCCCGCTCGGACTGATTCGTCCAGAGGGCCTTCACATTCTTGATGGCCCTCTTCCTCACGGCCAGTTCTGGCGAGCCCACGATTCACGTTGGTCTAAACCGAACATCCACATAACTCTTAGGCCAGCTCTGAGCGGCCAACGGGTCTTACCATTTTCGCAAAATTTTTCTGCGACAACTATTAAACCACTTTCTAATACCGTCCTCCTTCTTAGAACATTTTTCTCTATTTATCATAATCGAGATAATACATTGTACCCCCTTTAAAAGAATTTGATCACAGATTCCACTCACATAATTCTACTAGAAGCATAATGATATCTTTATAGATTCTCAAGCAACATACCAGCAACCAGCTTTCCTTCAAAGGACCATGATCTAATTCAAAGGATTCACCACAAAATATTTTTCACTCTCCAAGTAGACAATTGGAGAAACCACACCACATAAGCTAAGAGTGAAAATCACTCGAAAGTCCAAAATAATCATTTTCTTTTCCCAACTGGAAAAGACTACGCCTCAACAATAAACAACTCAATTTGCAGATGACTTCTGCCAAAACACACAGCATAAACAAAAATCAAGCGTGCATTTTACTACTCGAGATACCAGTAATTTTCCAATCTATTCCCTTTCAAAATTTTAACTTTCTTGAACAGAGTATTTCCAACTCATCGCCCAACACACCCTCTCATTTAACTCAAATTGGCTACCTCAACAATAAGCCCAAACTGAGTACATCATCTACACTCTTGTAGAGAGACTCACTGCTCCCAAAAAACATACTCCAGCTAAGACCTCAACCAACGGAATTATGTTGAGAAATAATTCCTAATGAGCCTCAATCCCTTAAGGATAACGACCCGAAATTCTTGTCACACCCACACATAATCATTAGTAGCACCTCGAGGATGCTATCCACAATCATCACTCTATTTGGTATCCACTCTGTTCCACAATTCCCACACGGAGACACTAGGTCTCTAAGGTTCTACCATAACAAAAGGTAAAGCTCCGACTCAACCTTCAAGACTTCTACAACAACTTCCCGTATAAAGATAGGGAAATCCTCGGATGAAAACCCTACTATTCCACAATTTACACACCCTCAATTGTTAACATGAACAAATCATTCGGCTCCAAGACAAACCTTCTATTTAAAACAAATCCTTCCCTTTTAAATCCTTCCCAAGGATTATTTCACAAGAATAATATATCATCCAATATACCAAAAAAACATCTTGATATTTAAGACTTTTCACAAAAACATCTACTAGACCACCACTATCCAGTTGCCATCACGCAACAAAGAAAACTTCGCAACTCAAATCGGTTACCTTTTTCTTAGAAGAAGAGATAAGAAGAAATAAATTCCAGCATACAGAAAATCGCTATCATTCACAGTAGCCAAAAGACAAAGAGAAAGTAGTTGGCAATGAGGTTGGAAAACACAAGATGAGATCATTTGTACCTCAAATACTTCTAGTACAACTTTTTCTTTCAATAAGAAATAATTTTTCTTTGATAACAGCATCCTGCCAATTCCAACAAAGGATGCTTAAAGACCACAACACAAGGTTCAGATAAAACCAATAAAAGCATTCCTCACACCACTTTGCTCAAAAATAATTTTCGGCTACCACATAAGTCTTAAGGTCCAAAAAGAAGACCCAACCGCAAAACTCAAATCCTTAAATTCAATTGGTAACATGAAACTAACAAATTTCTTCATTTGTAAAGCATTCAACACCATAAGCGCAATTATATGCTATAAATTGTATTAACAATAAGATAAAATATTCTTTGCTAGAATAATCATATCCTCTTACTTTTTCATATTTTCCAAAAGGAACACCATAAATCACTTCATGTTCTTATTATCTAGATAAGGTTCCAACTACTTAATCTAGGAAAAACCTAGTGCATAAGCTACCATATTAAAACAAAAATCTTTAACAAGATGATATTAGAATATGACATCCTCGCAAACATGCTAGTATAAAACTCTTATTAGATTTCATACATTTAACTTCTTAATGATGCTCAACTCTAATTTAGAAAGAATTAGGTGCACTCTAGCTGTTACTGTCAATAACTGATTATTATTTTTTCATCATTGTATCATTAATGATCCTATCTCTATTTTGCAATCGCAAACAATTATGAGCACAGATTCAATATTCCACATAATGTTCAGAAATTAGAATAAAATAAATTTAAACCTCAATAATACCAGCTTAACAAGATAAGATTCCATAAGTCAATACATCAGTCTTCATCTATTTCTTTATGCATGTTTCAATATTTTAGCATGGCAAAAGTTACATGAATTTAGCAGTTATACATGCTCATCAGATAAGTAAAGAGAGGACATATTAAAGATTAATATTACTAAATCAATATTCCAACACCTCTTTACTTAACCATACTGAATGATCAGATCAATTACTTAAAAACGAATATCCAATTTACATAACAAGTTGGAAATTTAAACAATCACAATAATCAAACCAATCCTATTTTCTTTCATATTCCTCAATAACTGCATAAGTTCTAAACATGCATAGACAAATTCTTAGCCACAATTCTTCAAAAAACTATAACAGGACAATATCATATTAATCAACCTCACTTCTAAGGATATTGGTAGAAATTAATTATGTACCACGCTAGCATCTCAACTTGATAATTCACAACTTATCAATTACTTGCATAATTGCCACCTTCTACTCAGACACAACAAAACATCACAAAGGGTTTTTAACACTTTCTTTTAGAAAAGAGAGGATTCAAACTTCAATACCCAAAATAACTCAAAAGAAATGCATAGAGCCAAGACTTCCATAAGTTAACGAACTTCCAACATTAAACTTTGATTTCTTTTCAAAATGTCAACGAATTAGTGAGTCACATTTTCTAGTAAGAAAGATGGGACAACATGAAAAAAACCAATCTCGTCAATTAACAGCGCTCATGAGCAGCAAAAGCAACTCCTCAATCAGAAGAAACAATATTTTGTCTCAAGAACAATCAGAGGCCCATTAGCACCCAACAATTGCATTGAACCGCTAACCCGAGAGAAAACTCATTAACTGCAATAGGCCAAGAATTGGCAAAATCAATTCCAAGGGAATAACACCTTTTCTAAGAAACTCACCCTCGACATCTGCAACTAAGTTACCTGAGGTAACTACACAACTATCCCCATACCACGAACGGTGGTATAAATTATCAATGCCCAAGGCAACAGCTACAACCTCTATCTCTTATCAAAAGCTATCCTCACTCATAGCAGTCATAGAAGCAAACCATAATCATGCAAGATCATATCATAACATAAATCATCAATAAAACATGTCAAAAGCATAAATGCAATGCTTGACCCATCCCATCCTACTGTGCACCATTGTGTCAATTTAATAATTTAATTACCACGGACCTAACGCCTGTTCTGATGCTAACTGTAACACCCCAGGACCCACTTTACCCTGGAATGCCACTAAACCACTCTACAGTTAGCCAAAATTTCAAGATAATTTATTCCGGCAATAATTTCTATACATGAAGCAATAAGCGGAAGCATAAACAACGAAGAGAACAAAGATATCGGTATCAAGTTCAATAATTGAAGCAACCTCTAGCAGATTAATCAACGAATTGTTCACAAGTTCATCATTCTTAAATAAAATAATCATCCACGAATTTGCTAAGTATTTCGCTAGAATTCCATCGACTTTATTACAGCATGAATTGATGAACCAAGTGCATTATTGTGGTGCCGCTGTACCCATCCCATGAATGCTCAAGAATCACCTGTAGGTGGGAAACAAGGGTGAGATAAAAATCTCAGCAAGCAAACTATTTAATAGGCTATTCAGACTACAAACAAATATACAACATCATTAAAGTATCCACATGTCCATATCCACAATGTGCATCCACATTCATTATCAAGCTAATTAAACTATAATGATATTAAGCATCAATATCCAATTTCCATAATGACCACAATTATAGCCTCAACCATATCTACTACCAACAATGATAAAATATTAGCAAATAAATCTTGATTAACTACTTCATATCATCCACCACTACCACTACCAACGATAATAAAGCATTAACTTGTTTTACCTCACTAACTTTATTATTTCACGCATTCACAACTGCTATCAACAATTACCACAAGAGAAAAGAATCTCATACCACAAACACAACCCCTACCATACCACAAGGGATGAACCCCTTTCCACGACCACAACCACATTCCTCATACCACAAGTGGCCCTCATGAGCCAATTCCACCATACAACTATGAAATTGTAGTTGTTTGTAAAATAACTTCTCCGCAATATATGGCATAAGTATGCAAATGATCTTTCCACAAATGTAATACATATGCATGCTATGCTCCATTGCACCTTTACCCAACAAGGTAAAAGTGTGCATCGTGCTACGGCAATGCACGATGCTGTACCGGTACGATCGCAGCTATAAGCGGCGACATCCACAATGCAATGTCATGACATGTTGTGAATGATATGATAATAATAAACCACAAGAATTTAACCACGAAGGTCAACCACATAACCAACATTCGGTTCACCAAGATCAAAATCAATCGATCTATAGTGAGTCCTACCACATAGACTACAATATATTCATCAAGATTGCTACCACCACAACCACAAGTATTCACTAAGAATACTACCATCAAGACCACAAAAATACCAACTTCAAGGGCATCAATATGATACTCATAAATTTAACAACGAGGAAATATCTTCATATCCACCATGCATTTACTTTCATATACCACAATTAGCTCATTACGCAAATTACCACAATACTACCAAAACTCATCCAAATATGGCAATTGATTAATATCTTGCTACCACATTTTTACTCAGAAAACATGTAATCATGGCATATCATTTATCATTACGAAATATCATGCATATTGCAAGTAGTAAGAATAACAGGTTAAACGGTAGCACATCCGCTACGTTTACTTGCCTCTACCGGCGAAGCGACGAAATCACGCGCGTTCAGAAGCAAAACCGCCTGTCCAAAAAGGTACCTCTCAGCACACATTACAACAATGAAAATGTGACTCTCGAAGACAAGATATCGCTAAGCCCCAAAATCCCACAACATCCTTCCCCGCGTAACGGTTCTACAATCTTCCCATTGCAGCGGCGCTGCTTAACATTTTCCTATCTTTAAAAATATAAAACTAATCACAGCAAAAGATATATATCTGGATTCCTCACTTAAATACCTACATATTTCATGTAGATCATATATTTTTATCTTGTCATTAACAAGGTGATATCTAATGCACAAAACAGAGGACGTCCTCTGTTCTGAAAGTCTGGATAGCCGACTTGTAACGCGTCCCCAGAATAGATCAAGTCTCTAAAAATTCTGGTTCTTTACAGCAGCTAGATTACTGAATTTCCTACATTTTTCTCAATTATAACCAAAAATTTAAAAATCATCTTCTACCCCTAATTCCATCTGAATAGTGGTCTGTCCCTGTCTGTACCCTGACAGACAGCGAGATTCCAGACCCTGGTACATCTAAATTACGCAGCCAACAAATATGAAACAGATACAGTAGATGCGTATCGTCATCCTCTACGTTTTTCCTTTTGGGGAGACCCTCGGGAAAAATCGTCTTAGGGGTCTAAACCGCACGAATAGTAACACCACGCGATTGGATCTACAGACAGTCAACCGGGATTCTCTAATCGGGAGTTTCTAAAATGTTAATCCCCACAAAACTTGGACCAAGAACCCTAAATTCAGTAGAAAACAGAGGGATTGGGGTGAGGGAGAGTTACCTAGGGGAATTCCTCAAGATTACTCTTCTTCTTCTTCTTTTCTCCTCTTTTCTTCTCTCCTTCTCCCTTCTCTTCCTCCCTTTCTTCCCTTCTTCATTTTCTTCCTTTCTTTTTAGCCATGGCAGCCTTGGGGAGAGAGAGAGGGCAGGGAGGATGTCCAAGAAGGGGTGGGGGTGGCCAAGGGGGTGGGAAGGGGCTTGGCTAGGGTTTGGGGAAAGAAAAAGGGGTAGCTTGGGCCCCCTTTGGGCTGGTTGGCCCAAATTAGCTAGACCCTCCTCTAGGAAGCCCAAATTCTATATTTTTTTAATGAATTAAATTCATTCTTTTATTTTGGACAATTTCCCAAATTAATTTCCGCCTCCTGCGATTCACCGAAAAAACGGAAAACTCCCCATTTTTTTAAAAACCTACGCCGAATCGACGATCAGGATATTACATACTCCCTCGGTTTCTTTCCGATGTCATTATAGGATTTTTCGCTACAACCAAACCATATATACAAATGATCATATTACCCTTCTTCATTAGCTCACTTATTGCTCTTGAATGGTGTATGTTAGTCTACTCCCTGGTAGTACATGGTATTGGGAATAATGAATGGGAGGAGTATGCAAAAAAAAATATGCTAAAATGTTACCACGAAAATGTGGAGTGACATGTATTTTGAAACAAATTTGAAGCAAGAGTGACATGTATTTGAGAACGGAAGGAGTAGCATGTAAGAGGAAGCACTGCAGCAAGCAAACCAAACTTTCAGTTTGTTATTCTTGGTCGATTCTCATAATTTGGAGCTAGAAAAACGTCGGCATCATATCCTCCTCGTGAGAGACACAGCAAGGAAATCCCCGGGTTTACAGGGATACTCGTCCTGCGGGATGGTTTTCATGCGCCGCTCTGCAATCTTCACGAACTCATCCATAACCTGTGTCGACGATCCAAAATGTTGCAGTATCATTGGCTCCATTACAGCTCTAATGGAGCATGCTCTCGTATTTGGAGTAGCACCTCTTCCCACAGCGATTGAAGGCCCGTGGACAGCCATATTGTCAATTGAAAAGGAGCCCTCAGCTTCTATGATGTCCCTTAGCTCCTTTTCAGAAGGGACATAAACTGGTAAGTAGAAGGAATCAACTTTCTCTCTGTCGATCAAACCCTGTTGGTTACAGCAAAATCCGATACTCAGGATGTTAAATTCACAAAGATAGATTAACATTCAAGAAGTGTTGTACCCATGTCGTGTAAATGGCATACCGTTGATGCCATTTCGTGTAGAACACGAGCTATAAATTCCAGCTGCTGAAGGGACTTGAAGGCAGCATCGTCAGAACGCCGTCCAAGCATGGAGAAGACCATCCGGCCTCCGGGAACCAGTTCTTGAGCTCTCAGCCCCAACAACCGCGTGAAGTCCTTCTCAAACTGTTGAAAGTAAGCCTCGAGGACTATGGCGCGCCTTGCTTGCCACACCGCCTCGTCGCCGTCGTACACCGGGATGCTGTTCCTTACCAGATCTTCAGGTGCCTGTCGTTAATTAATCACTAGGAATTGCAGTACAATTGAGAGAAACATGTAGTGTTGATGAAATAGCCTGAAAACGGTAGCCAACCTTGGACAGCCAATGCAGGCTGGCTGTCGAGCAAACGAGATGCAGGCTGCATTTGCTGAAGAGCCTCCCGTAAAATGAGCCCGGTACGATGCTGGCTAAGGCCGTACCAGAGCTTTCTTGGCTTTGCCTGTACGCGGCGAGCGTCTTCACCACCAAATTGAAGTCGTTGTTTGGGAGGTCGTTGAGGTGTATGCAGAGCTCCGGCGGCTGCTGTTGCTCTTGCAGGCAGTGACGGTGGACGGCGTCGATGGCCGTCGACGTGAGCGCAAGCGCGTTCGGGCCGGAGGAGCAGCCCAAGTCAGCGATCCTGATGCTGCCGGGGAGAGGAGTGACACCGCGCAGTAAGCTTGAGATGGCCTCTTCTATCATCGGCTTCATGTTCGTTTGCTCGGAGCTCTGCGTGCGTGCAAAATCGAGCTTCTTAAGATTTATCTGAGTTTCGCCTAACCTCGATTTAGTATTACAGAGTCTATTGCTCTATTTTCTCTCTTAGAAAAGGGAAGTAGCCCAAAATGGCTTAATCTGTGTTTTCCAAAGGAATCGACCTCAGTGTTAAACGCTACCGTTTCCCTTAGAACTTAATTTTTTTTTGAAAATTTAGTTTTTTTTTGGTGAAAAGGTCATGAAAAATGATAGACATGAACTAGATATTGAATAGAGATGAAAACGTAGATGAAAACTCTATGAACACCCAACTGAAGGCGATTAAGTTGGAAATTAAGAGAGCAAGCTCAACAGGGTAAATACGAGGGGCATGCCGTTCGATAGATACCTGAAGAACGGAGTTGCGAGCATAGCTTGTCCGTCCATCTCCTGAAACCATGTGCACCGTTTGCGTGGAGGCCATGGCTTTCTGGCAACTCTCCTGTCTGCTAATCAGCACCTGCCAAGAGCAAGCCAGCCTGAAGGCCCGTCCTACATATTATCAACACGCTACCAGAACTATTGACACTGTTAATTTTAGTCATGTCACGTGGCGACGACTACTTGACTAGTTTTGTCAAGTAGTCTTATCAGAATGGTTATCTCCAGTCTTCCTCCTACGGCGTGAAGCTCATGCTAGTAGTCTTATCACGTGAGATTGTGAGAATGGTCAAGGTGTTTGAACGACGGCAGGAGCAGACTTCGGGGGTGATCGGATTGGTTTTTTTCGGCTTTAGCTTCTAGCTTTAGTTTTTTTTCACTATTCACTACACTATCCACTAACTTAGCTACAGTAAAAAAAATCAGCTACAGTGAAATTTCAGTCAAAAGTCAAAAGCCATGGTTAAAACAATCACCCCCTTCGCCTTTTCTCGGGAGTTCCGTCTTGCCTGTGAACTCGATGCCGGGCAGCACCCGGCGTAAGCGTGGAGGCTGCCCTGAAGGCTAATGCCTACGCAACTGCAGGGGAGGTGCCTCAAATTAAGCTTAACAACTCCCAACTGGCATACTGGGAATTTTAGCACACAGCTAAATCCCTATTCCAAATGGTTTTAGCTGATTTATAATTTCTTAATTTCGTTTTTTTAGTTTTTTCTTTTATTCTTTTGTATTGTCCATGATAATATATTACTTTATTTATTTATTTTAAAAAAATTTTACTTTGAAAAAGATAACAGTAACTGTATTTTAAGCCAGTACAGTACAAATAGAAAAAAGCAAGAAGCTAACAATCAGAAGCCACATTAAGGAGGGCCTAATTCCTGGCACTCATTTTACTAGAGTTTTTAACTCCCAACCCTGCATTTGTTGAGGTAATACAAAAGTTACACGCATTATCGTGACTAACCCTCGCTTGTGAGATATTCTTCGGAATCTATTTTGCACAAAAAAAACCCAGATAGCATACAAATCCGGCTCGCCGACCTGCGGCCATACCCACTCACCGGTTAATAGTCAATTCTGATTACTGATCTTCTTTCGTAAAAGCAACTCCAGCAGTAGCTCTCAAAATAGGGCCCCTACTTTTCATTTGAGGGCTCCCCCTACTTTTGAGGGTCCTGTTTTCTAGACTGCACTCCAGCAGGAGCCTTTAAAACAGAGCTCCTACTTCTCAATTCTCTCTATTTCCTCACACACTATATGCATATGTATGGGATAAAAGCACAATACACAATAAAATATTTATGATTTCACAATGAGGGACAATATGTAAATTTATGAATTCAAATACGAATATTCAAATTTAAATTCAAATTTATCCGAATTTAAATTTATGAATTCAAATTCGAATATTCAAATTTGTTTCGAATTTAAATTTATTAATTCAAATATGAATATTCAAATTTAAATTCAAATTTATTCCGAATGAGGGACATATTTATTCAAATAAGAATAAATCTGAGTTTGAGAGCTCAAGTAGAGACCCCCTAGAAATGAGGGCTTGGAGGCCTTATTTGAGAGGCCTCTATTTTTGAGGCTCAAGTAGGGGCTCTGCTGGAGTTCAGTTTTTTACTTTAGCTCTCAAATCTGAGTTTAGGGGCTCAAGTAGGGGCCCTGCTGAAGTTGCTCTAACAAGGTTAATTAGATCTACATCTGCTTTCTTATAGGATGTCGATCAAATTTTTTTCTTTGCGATTAGAGGATGTCATGCAACTACACATGAACATTCGAACGTGATTTTACCCGTCCATCATCTGGTTATATACAACATTATTACTCGAGATAGGATAGGATCATGGTAATATTGCAAAACGTTTTTGTCCTTGCTAGTTGGATGACTATTTAATAGTAATATTGCAAAACTTTTTTGTCCTTGATAGTTGGATGACTATTTAATAGTGTACCTAAGGTATTATGAGGTTGTTCCATGTGGATTTGATATATCTTGAAATACTTTAAAGGTTAGGATTGTCCACACTAATCCAGTAAAATTATTTAATTTTGTGTATCTAACAACAAAACTAATCTACTCTTTTCGTATTCTAGTATTTTTTGGACATTGCTAGCACTCAGACATACGAAGAGAGCATTCCTATCGTATGCTCCAATGCAAACATTTAGACAATAGGTGCAACAATTTAAATCAATGTATTGGACCGGAAAGGCATCAGAGGGAGGTGGGTGAATGGTGCCGATTAAAAATTTTCTCAAGTATTCTGGATTCTTTTATCAAGTAACTACAGAGTTCCCGAGAATCAAATCCAAGACCAAAAGCACAAAGTAAAACCTCAAGAACATGAAATCTTGAAGAACTCAGCCCCTAGAGGTCTGACCGCCAACCAAGGGCAGTTTGACCTCTCCTTGGTAGTTTGATTGCTAATCATGGAGCGGTTTGGTCTCTATTCGGGTGGTCTGACCATTATAAATAGTAATATCAGGTAAATAAATAGTAAAATCAGCATGGTTGTGAGATTTCAATCCATGTAATTTTTGATTGGATGATCCAAAAGTCATGAAACTTTGTACATATCTTGCTTAAGGTGTTAGAAACCTATTCCATCTATGGATTCCAAAAATCCATGTCAAAGTTCTGACCTTTTTGAGATTTACGCAAGGATGCACCAAAATGACTTAGAACCAAAATCGGTGATAAAGACTTGCTCATGGGGAGAGAATAGCCAAGATGGCATTAAATATGTTCTCATATGTTACAGCAAGTAAGAATACTAAAGAAATCACTCTAAAAACCCTAAGATAAAGAAATCACTTGGAAGATCAAAAATATGCAAAAACTGAGTTTTTTTAATGAATTTGCAACCAAATTACCTATATGGGTGGAGGATAATTTCCAGACATTCTCTCCATCTCTTATACGTTCTTAGTACAATAAGATCAAGAAAAGAGGAGGAGAGGAGAAATCAACCAAAATAAGAGTAAATCAATCAAATAGAGAGATAGCCATGGACAATATCAAATATTGATTCTATTGCTACTTAAGGAGGAAAGTTGTAGATAATGTTGTAATATAGCTTTTGGTAAAATCTTATATTTGTTTTGAAGCAGTGTACTGTCGGAGGTGGTTTGTAGAAGTTCACTGGTCAGAACTCAAAGGCAGTTTCTGTCCTCTATTTTACATCACTAATATGCACTTTTAACAACAAAATAAAATTATGGTGTCTTCGCAAAAATTGTAGCTTTTGTTTTGTATATTTCAAAAATGCTATTTGTTTCTATGGTCTATCAAGTGGATAAAAAAGATACGAAAAAGATAAGCCATTCTGCTACAGTGAACTGAGTGTCAAAACGGCAGTTTGAGAGGGAGTTGTCGGGTTTTGGGTGTAGTGTCACTTTATTGTGTCAGTTGTGAATGTTATATTGAGTTTTAGTGTTGAGTGGTGACTTGTGAATAGGTGGCTTCGCTCCTGACCATGCTTGAGCCATTCGCCCCTTCGGTAGAGGCAAGTAAATACAGTGGTTATTGCTATAGTTTAACTTGTTAAATTTACTACTTTCACTGTAATTGTTGATGTTTGGTAATTAATCCACATTTAAATTAAGATGCCCTACTGAGCTATATGCTTTATTTTACACATTGTTGTCTATGTGGTTATATTCTTAATGAATTAATTGTGGCCATATCATTCATATCATTTGCATTGAAGCTTTGTTGCCGCATCTAACCGCGACCGTATAAGTACAACATCGTACATTTTCGTAGTACGATGTACACTCTTATGTTGCCAGGTAAGAGTTCAGTGGATCATTTGCATACATGTAAATTCATGAGGATAATCCTTGTTCTGCAATCTTAAGAGTTATTGGCTCGTGAGAGTCACTTGTGGCACGGGGTATTTTCTTGTGGTCGCTGTTGGTAGTAATTGTGGTTTTGGGTATGAATGAGGCTACAGTGTGGATGATGAGAATTAATTGATAATGCTTTTATCATTGTACCACGAGATGTTAATATGATACTTAATCATCTGTAGTTTAATTAACTTGTTAAACAATTTGCTTACTGAGATTTCATCTCACCCCTGTACTTTCTCTCCCAGGTGATCCTTAAGCATGCTTGGAAAGGGTAGAGCAGCATAGCACTATTACACAAACCTTCATGAGTTTTGCTGTAATAAGTTAGAGGATTTTTTTAAATAGATTCTTTCTCCCAATCGTTGAGCACTATAACTTAATGATGCTAGATCATGGTTGGCTTTAGAAACATTTGAGCAATCAAAGCTAGGTTGGTAGAGGATGTTTGTATGCAGTTATATGTTTTTATGCTATTTTACTATCTCCTATTATTTGTTATTTTGTCATGCTTCCGCGTAGTCCCATTTCTTGGTAGGTGCTACCGAATTTCCTTTGTAATCCAGCTGGTCGAGGTGTAGTTTGGTAGCATCTCGGAGTAATATGGTTCCGGGGGTGTTGCAGTTGGTATCAGAGCGGGCATTAGATCTGTGGTAATTGAATTATTAAATTGACACATTGGTGCACAGTAGAATGGGATAGGTCAAGCATTGTATTTATGCTTTCGATATGCTATATTGATGATTTATGTTATGATATGATCTTGTATGCTTATGATTTGATTCTATGACTAGTACGATTGATGATAGTCGATGATAAGAGATAGAGATTGTAGTTGTTGCCTTAGGCATTACTAGGTTATATCACCGTTCATAGTATAGGGATAGTGATGCGGTTACCTCGGGTAACTTAGTTACAGATGTTGTCGGTAAGTTTCTTTAGAATAGTTGTTCTCTTCATTGAGTTGAATTTGGTCAATTCTTGTCCTGTTTTGGTTGATAATTTTTTTCTTGGGTTAGTGGTTCATTGCACTTGATGGGTTTCACTAGGTGTCTAATTGTTCTTTGAGTCAATTATTTTTTCAATTGTTGATTTGCTTTTGCTACTCGTGAACGTTGTTAATTGGCAAGATTGATATTTCCATAGTTGTTCCATCTTTCTTACTAGAAAACATGACTCATTTATTTATTTGATATTTAGAAAAAAAATCAAAGTTTTATGTTGCAAATTCGTTCACATGTGAAAGCCTTGGCTCTATGTATTTCTTTTGGATTATTCGATTGTTGAAATTTAATTCTTCTCTTTTCTGAAAGAAAGAGTTAAAACCCTTTTTGTGGTGTTTTACTATAGGAGGTGGTAACTATATAAATTAATTGATAAAGTATGAATTATCAAGTTGAGACATTAGCGTGGTACATAATTAATTTTAACTAGCATCCTTGGAAGTGTAGTTGATTAATTTGATGTTGTCTTATAGTAGTTTCTTGAAGAATTATGATTAAGAATTTGTCTATACATGTTTGGAACTCATGGACTTATTAAGGAGTGTGAAACACAAAAAAAGAGAATTGGTTTGATTATTATGATTGTTTAACTTTCTAACTTATTGGATAAATTGGAATATTTGGTCTTAAGTAATTAATTTGACCGTTCAGGATGGTTAAGTAAGGAGGTGTTGGAATATTACCTTAGTAATATTAACCTTTCATATGTTTTCTATTTAGATACTTGATGAACATGTACAACTACTAGATTCAACTACCTTTTGCCATACTAAATTGTTGAAACATGTATAAAGAAATGGATGAAGGTTGATGTATTGACTTATGAGACCTTGTCTTATAGAGCTTATATTATTGAAGTTTAAAGATGTTTTGTTCTAACTTCTGAACATAAGGTAGAATATTGAATCTATGTTCATAATTGTTTTTATGATTGCAAACAGAGGTATGATCATGAATGCTTCTGTGACAAAATAATAATCAATTATTAACGGTAATGGCTAGAGTTCAATCAGTGTGTGCTAAATTAGTGTTGAGCATCAGTAAGAGTTAAATGTACGAAATATGATAAGTGATTTATAATAGTGTTTTTTTGTGAGATTGTCAAATTCTAGTATCATCTTGTTAAAAGAGTTTTGTTTCAATATTGTGGCTTGTGTACTTGGCTTTTCCTAGATCAAGTAGGTGCAATCTTATTAGATAATAGGAGCATGATGAAATGATTTATTGTGTTTCTTTTCAAAAAATTTATGAAGAAATGAGAGGATATGATGATTGTTGCTAAGAGTGTATTATTTTGTTATTAGTACGATTGTCAGTATGTGGATGTGATGATACTGTTGAATGTTCTATAAATAAAAAAAATTGACAGTTTTCGTGATATTAATTAAACTAAAGTTTTTTAGATTTGCGTTCGGGATCTTTTGGATCTCATGACTTATGTGGTAACTGAAATTGTTTTGAGCAAAGTGACATGTTGAAAGGTTTTATTAGTTCTTAAGTGATTCATGTGTTGTGGTCTTCAAATCTTTTCTTGTTGGAATTGGCAAGGTGATGCTGTAGTCAAAGAAAGTTGATTCTTTGTTAAACGAAATAGTGTAGTAGAAGTATTTGAGGTTGCAGTCAAGTTGTTCAACTTACAGAAGTGTGCTTAACCTTTTTGTTTTCGCCGTATAAGAGTTTCTCAAGTTTAAATAGCAATGTTTATTCTTATTGGTGGAGATTTGATATTTTCTTTTGAGGTGCATGTGCCCTCAACTGTGATCTCATCTTTTGTTTTCCAAGATCATTGCTATTTTTCCTTGGTCTTGTGTCTACTGTGAATGGTAACGTTTTCCTGTGTGCTAAAAGTTATTTCTAATTGCCTCTTTTTCTAAGAAAGGGTTAACCAATTTGTGTTGCAAAGTCTTTTAGAATGTGTAATGGCAACTGGATAGTGGTAGTCTAGTAGATGATTTTGTGAAACTTTTAGTGTCAAGATATTTGAGATATATTCAATGATATATTAATTTCTTAGAATAATTCTTGGAAAGAATTTGATTTAAATAGAATATTTGTCTTTGGAGCCAATTGATTACGTTGTTGCAACTATTAGAACCTATAGAGATATGTGGTCCAAGATCTTTTGTTTATTTTGATGGAACATTAGAATTATCAAAAGTATGGGAATCTTGATCAATGTATTATAATATCGTGATTGGGTACTTTGCAAGGTTGTGTAGGAGAATTATGGTGGTCCAGTTTAATGAGAGTAGAATTGTTAGGACAATTATTGGGATATTAGGGATTGTTCAGTCATTGTCGGGTATGCCTTGGCTTCAGTGAGTAACCCTATGAGAGTTAGAATCTTTCTAAAGATTTTGGTCGAGCAAATATTTACATGTTGCTATTAAGGATTGAATATGTTTGGATTGTGGGAATTTTATGGATTGAATCTGAGAATTTCCCTATCTTTTATACGAGAAGTTCGTTGTAGGAGTCTTGAAGGTTGAATTTGGGCTTTGCATTTTTTTTATGCTAGAACCTTGAAGGCCCAATTATGTTGTGTAGAAATGGTGGAACAAAAGTGTGTCCCAAATAGTGTGATGATCGTGGATAGCATCCTTTGGGTGTAGTAAGTGAGTGTGTGTGTGTGATGTGAATTCTAAGTTGATTATCCTTAAGGGATTGAGGTGCATTAGGAATTATCTATAAGAGTAATTCCGTTGGTCGACGACTCGACTTATGTGGTGTTTTTTTTCTCCAACTGTCTACTTGAAAAGTGGAAAAATTTTCATGATAAATCTTTTGATTCTAGCTTAGAGTCTTTTAAAGGGAAGTTAGTTATGAGTGGGTTGCATTGAGAATTCTTTATTTTTCAGTTAGATTCCATTTATAAAAGATTTTGGTTATTCTTCAAGTAGAATGATGGGAGTAGAATTCGGGGTCATATTCTTTTAAGGGGGTAGAATATAATATCCTGATTATATTTAACAAAGGAAAGTGCTTTAGAAAGAAGGATGGATTTAGAAAATGGTTTTAACAATTGTTTTGGGGGATTTTGTGAAAATGATAGAACCTAGGCCGTGGGCTTTCGGCCCATGGTGTCTGGCCCAAGTGGGCAGCTGGCCACATTAAAGGAGGCAGCCAACCCTAATTTTTCCTATCCCATGCACTACCCCCCTTCTTCCCCCATTCTAGTCGGAACACTCTCCACTCCTCCCCCTATCCAGCGCCCTCCCCTCTTGTGTTGTCTTCATTGAGTCATTCATCGGAGCATCAAACATCATCCGATCAGGCTCAAACTTGGTCAGTTTGTTCTTGACTTGTTGCTCTTCAATTTATATGGTTGGATTAAGGATTAGTTGAGAGGAGAACCTGTTTTGAGAGGGGGTTTTTAGCCTGGACTAGTGCAGTTTTAGCACAAAGCAGTTTTGGTAGATTATCTGTTTGAGTGGTGAAACGATCACGGATTGGGCTGAAATTTTTAGAGTTTGTATTTAACTCATGTGACTACATTTCTACCAATTTTCATGCAATACTTTGTTGTTTGTGAGATCTGAGTTAATAACTAAAGGGGATAGAACTGTAGTTTCGAGTAGTAGATCAATTTTCTGCTGATCGTATTGTGCTGTAGTTTTTTGCTTCTGTAAATGCAAAATTTTGGTTTGTCACTTCTGGAGAATTGTAGATCTCTGTTTGTTCTTTCTGTAAAGTACTCGATCATAATTCTGGACAAGTGGATTGGGCAAAAAGAGATTGGACATCTGTTGTGTAGCAGAATTGGATTCAGGATTCAGTTTCTGTTCGTGGGCAGGTTAAGAGGCTCTATTGATTTTTATGAATTTTCTTACAATAACAAAAGTTGTCAATAATGTTGTAATATAGCTGTCGGTGGTGGTCTGTAGAAGTTCTCTAGTTAGAACTCAGAGGCAGTTTTTGTCCTCTGTTTTCCCGCGAATTACGCCTTTTAATGACAGAATAAAATTATGTTGTCTTCACAAAAGTTGTAGCTTTTATTCTACATATTTTCAAAAATACTATTTGTTTCTGTGGTCTATCAAGTAGATAAAAAGATACAAAAAAGATAAGCAACGCTCCTGTAGTGAACTGAGCGTTAGAACAACAGTTTGAGAGGGAGTTATCGGGTTTCAGGCATAATGGCTTTTACCTTTCAGTTGTGAATGTTGTATTGAGTTTTAGTGCTAAGTGATGACTTGTGAACAGGAGGCTTCACTCCTGACTGTGCTTGAGCCTTTCGCCCCTTCGATAGAGGCAAGTAAACATAGTGGTTACTGCTATAGTTGAACTTGTTAAATTTACTATCTTCACTGTAATTGTTGATGTTTGGTAATTAATCCACCTTTAAATTAAGATGTCCTACTGAGCTGTATGCTTTATTTTACACATTGTTGTTTGTGTGGTTATATTCCTAATGAATCAATTGTGACCATATCATGCATGTCATAGCATGCCATTTGCATTGAAGCTTTGTCATCGCATCTAGTCGTGACCGTACCGATACATCATCGTATATTACAGTAGTACGATGCACACTCTTATATTGCCAGGTAAGAGTTCAGTGGATCATTTGCATATATATGCATTTCATGAGGATAATCCTTGTTCTTAAATCTTAAGACGTATTGGCTCGTGAGAGTCACTTGTGGCACGGGATATTTTCTTGTGGTTGCTATTGGTAGTAGTTGTGGTTTTGGGTATGAATGAGGCTACAGTGTGGATGATTAGAATTAATTGATAATGCTTTATTACTGTACCAAGAGATGTTAATATGATGCTTAATCATCTGTAGTTTAATTAATTTGTTAAACAGTTTGTTTGCTGAGATTTTATCCCGCTCCGATACTTTCTCTCCCAAGTGATCCTTGAGCATGCTTGGAAAGGGTAGAGTAGCACATCACCATTACACAAACCTTCATGAGTTTTGCTATAATAAGTTAGAGGATTTTTTAAATCGATTCTTTCTTTCAATCGTTGAACACTATAACTTAATGATGCTAGATCGTGGTTGGCTTTAGTAACATTTGAGCAATCGAAGCTAGGTTAGTAAAGGATGTTTGTTTGTAGTTATATGTTCTTATGCTGTTTTACTGTCTCCTATTATTTATTATGTTGTCATGTTTCCGCGTAGTCCTATTTTCTGGGGAGGTCCTACCGGATTTCCTTTGTAATCAAGCTGATCGAAGTGTAGTTTGGTAGCATCCTGAGGTAATGTGGTTCCTAGGGTGTTACATTGTGAGATTAGTTTTTTTTGCATAAAAGGGATCATATTTTTATTTTCTTAGGTTAGTTCAACAACAAAGGGCTAACATTAATTAATGCTTCAATAAAGAACTAGCATTGCTTAATCTAAAGTTCAATTTTGATTGAAGTTACAAGAGGATCGCTAGAGCAAAACTAGTTATAAGATCCAACAAGGCATGATTTAATTCAAGTTTATCACATTTAATAAACTTAGTATGGCAAAAGCTAAGCTATACATAGGAGGAAATAATAAATCAAGCAAACCTGCACTAGACATGGCTAGATGTAAAGCAAGATATCGTGTTATACAAGGATAACAGTCCAAGCTCCATTTATTTATATTATAATGCAACTTGCTGAATTTAAAATATAATATGATGCAATAAAGATCCCAACTCCCTACCAGCAAGTGAGTCAATTTCAGAAACATTTTATTTCAAGTTGAATTATGTCAATATAAAACTCAAGAAAATCTTAAATGAACTCCCCTTAAACCAAAACAATATGCAAGAGAGAAGTGACTCGCTATTATCTATCCCATATGACTCTAAGACTATTAGCTAATCATCTAAATACAATGGAGTAAACACGTTCCCTGTCTATCCTAGGGCCCCAATCCCTGTAGACCTAAATGAAGTGAGTGCACTAAACCTAGTGAGAAGAGAAGAAACTAATAAGTAGCATCCTAAGATCATAAGACGAGAGGAAGAAATCTATACAACATAGTATGATACCAATTCTAGTCTATGCTAAGAAGACTAACCCAAAATCACACATAAGCATGGTGCATAAAGAAGTAAATGATACAGAAAGTACATGATGCTTCTCCTCAGATTATGCCATAAGGACAAACCACCCCCAGCTTTCTCAACAAAGCTATGAACCTCGAGATATCTAAAGGCTTGGTGAATATCAGTTAACTAGTGGTCACTCTCAATAAACTAAAGTACTATGCCACCTTCTCCGTCTGGTCTTTAAGGAAATGATACCGAATAACTAGTGCTGCACTGGGTTCTTAACAATGTTAATGGCTGAAATGTTATCACAAAAAAGTGAAACACTATCTAAGGCTAACCCAAGGTCCCGCAAGGTCGAAACAATCTAAAGCATCTGACTACAGTAACTAGTGACTGCAACATACTCAGCCTCTACGATAGACTGTGCAACACTGGACTACTTCCTAGATGACTATGAAACAAGAGAAGTACCAATGAATTTCAAGTACCAGATGTGCTCTTTCTATTTATTCTACAGCCAACAAAGTCTACATCAGAGTAGGCTCCAAGGGAAAGATAGAAGCAGAAGAGTACCAAATACCATAGTCTAGAGTAGCTCAAAGGTATAAGAAAATGCGCTTCACCGTCTGTCAGTGAGAGGTGCGAGGAGAAGCCTGAAATTGAGCGCACAGACACACGACAGAGTGTATGTCTGGCCTCGAAATAGTGAGGTATAGGAGAGAGCCAATCATGCTAGGTACTCCTTCTGATCTAGAGGCTTACCATCCTCATCAGGATCAAGTGTGGTCAAGGTCACCATCAGAGTCAACATCAGCTTGCCATCACACATGTTAAAGTGTCTCAAGGAGTCTCAAGTGTACTTGTCTTGATGCATAAAGGTACCCTCCTGAGTCTGCTTGATTTGAAAGCCTAGGAAGAAGCTCAACTCGTCAATCATACTCATCTCAAACTCTGTGCTAATGACATCAGAAAACTGGTAAATAAGGGCATGAGAAGAGCCACCAATGATAATATCATCCACATATATCTGGACGAATAGAAAGTCATTACTATGCTTACGAATAAACAAGGTCTTATCTACCATACCCATCTCAAACCTATGACTCAAAATACAGGATTAAGCCTCTCATACCAAACTTTAGGAGCTTGCTTAAGTCTATAAAAGGCTTTTAAAAGCTTGAAGACATAGTTTAGGCATTTGGGGTTCTCGAAATCTGGACGCTATCTAACATAAATCTCTTCCTCAATATACCTATTATGGAAAGCACTCTTAACATCCATCTGGTACAACTTGAATCCCTTAGACACTACAAATGCAAATAAATCCTGATGGCCTCTAGCCTAGCAACAGGGGTGAAGGTCTCCTCAAAGTCTAAATCCTTAACCTATGGAAAACCCTAAGTTACCAGTCTAGCTTTGTTTTGAATGACTATCACATCCTCAATCTATTTGTTTTTAAAAACTCACTTGATTCCTATGACATTATGATCACTCGGGGCCTCAACAACCAACCAGACCTTATTCTTCTCAAATTCTCTAACTCCTCATGCATGGCATTAACCTAAGACTCATTAAACAGAGCATAACCAACATTTTTAGGCTCAAATGTGGTGACTAAGGCAAGTGCAGACATAAATGAGATAAACCAGATTTTATGCGTATGACATGCTCAAAGAGATCACCTATGATTTGCTCAGAATGATGATGAGGCTGAATATATTGGCAAAGTCCTGAATGTGATGAAGAAGTAGCCTCTACCTCATGAGCTGTGGAGGTAGGAGTAGAGCTACAAGCACCAGAAGAGTTAGAAGGTAAGGGATGATCTCCCTAAGACGCATTGGTAGAAGCAAGCACCTTAGGGATAAATAGGACTAAATTAGGTAAAGAAGCTTCATCTCTATCATCCTCATCATCTACAAAGATGGTCTCGGACTACATAACTGGACCTGAGATATCAGGCCTAGTATCAGGACTAACTTCATCGAAAGTAACCCCACAGGTCTCTATTATTCTACTCATCTTGCAGTTTCAGACCCTATAACCCTGCGAAGAAGTCAAGTAACCTAGAAAGATACCATCAGATGAGTGAGACTCAAACTTATCTAGGTTTCTAGACTTCAGAATAAAACACTTGCAACTGAAAACACAAAAATGTGAGACATTGGGTTTTCGCCCATACCTTAAATCATAAGTGTGATGCAAGTGTGCCCTAAGAAAAACTCTATTCGAAACATGGCAAGCGGTGGCTATAGCCTTTGCTCAAAACTTTCTAGGTGTACCATACTTATCTAGCATCATCTTGGCCATCTTCACCAAGGTACGTTTCTTCCTCTCCACAACACCATTTTGTTGAGGGGCATATAGAGAAGAGAATTGATGCCCTTCACCTGTCTCATCACAAAACCTCTTAAAGTAGGAATTCTTGAACTCCGTGACATTGTTACTATGATTCGCTTGTAAGGCACTAGGGAGCCCAATAGACAACTTACTGAACATACCTCAAAAATGACTAAAAGTCTCCTTCGTGGCTAAGAAAAATATCCAAGAGAATCTCAAGAAATCATCAATCACAACAAGAATGTACCACTTTTCATTAGCTGACTACACTCTGGACCAACAGTGTCCATATGAAGAAGCTGTCCTGGTGTGTTGATCATTGTCACAGTGACCGGAGGATGAAAAGTAGTAACCATCTTGCCATGCTGGCAAGGAGCACAAACTAAGTCTTTGACCATCTTGAGCTCAGGTAGACCACGAATGAGGTCATGGCAGCTAACTCGGGTTAAGTGATCAAAGCCAATGTGATCAAGTCTCTTATGCCAAAAGGAAAGATCACGGGATTTGAAAGCAACTAAGCACGAGAGAGAATCACTAGAAGACTCAATAAAATCAACATGAAAGATTCTCCCAAACCTAGAAATTCTACAAACTAGATTTCCTGAAGAATCAAGAATTTTACAAGTATTTTTCTTAAATCTTACCACGAAATCATCATTGGTAAGTTGAGAAATCACTACTACAAAATAGGCTATACTGGACGGGTAAATCACAGACGGTTCATACGGAACCGTCTGTGCTTAACTATCACAGACGGTTCATACTACCACCCGGCTGTGATACTGTCACAGACGGTTATTAACATGACCCGTCTGTGATAATTGAGACATCACAGATGGTTCGTGTTAATAACCGTCTGTGAAAGTTCACAGACGGTTTGTTACATGAACTGTCTGTGATATCTCAATTATCACAGACGGTTCGTGTATCAAACCGTCTTTAATATTAGTTGTCACAGACGATTCGTGTTAATAACCGTCCATGATAAATTGCACTATTAATACTTGGACGTACGGTGTCGACACAGATCTGTCTTCATTGCGCTGCATCGGTGGAGCAAGGCAGCCGACTTTAGGGAGTTCGGGGGTGAAAATATATCCGTCTTCTTAGTGATCTAATCAGAGGTTAGTACTCAATTACTTTTAATTATGCTTATATACATGTTTTTGTAATGGAAGACCAGAGATGATAACTTATATGCTATGTAGTAGCGGTAATAATCATTTTTGGCAACCATTTGTTACTTGTGTAGCTAGCGTAGATGGATCGAAGCTGGATGTACATTGAGAACCGTGTGAGTAAAGAGTACATTATTGGTGTGTCTGTTTTTAGAAGAGCGGCTGAGCTGGATATGTTAAAGAAGGGGATAAAATATATGTACTTTCCATGTATTGATTGTGATAATCTGAAGATGTTTAGCAACTCAGCGCAGATCGAAGCTCACTTGATTCGAAGGGGTTTCAGAAAAGGGTACAAATGTTGGACCAGTCACAGTGAAGAGGAGTGTACACAAGAAGCTGGTAGTTATGACATAGTCGAGGGGGACAACGATATGCTAGTTGTGGACTGTGCTTTTGATCATGAAGCCGCGGATGGATCGCAGGATGATAATCTGGATCAGATGTGACGTGATGTAGAAGGGAACTATAGTGAGAGAGAGTTTGGTAAATTCGAGGGCTTGATGAAGGACTCGGAGAAACCTTTGTTCTCGGGATGCAAGCCGCAATACACGAGGTTGTCATCAGTTCTAGAACTACTGAAATTGAAGGCAAGCAATAGTTGGTCCGACAAGAGTTTCACGGCATTGTTAGGTCTCCTAGCGGACATGCTTCCAAAGGGAAATATGTTGCCGAGAACCACCTACCAAGCCAAGAAGATTCTTTGTCCATTAGGAATGGAAGTAGAAAGAATACATGCATGTCCGAATGATTGTATCCTGTACCGTAAAGAGTATGCTAGCTTAAATATTTGTCTGGTGTGCAAAGCATCCCGATACAAGCGTAAAAATGACTATGATGATGGAAAGGGCATCGAGGTGAAGCAAAGACCTCCTGCTAAGTTGTTGTGGTATCTTCCTGTAATCCCCCGTTTAAAGCGTTTATTTGCAAACCGCAAGGATGCAAGATTGATGCGTTGGCACTTGGAGCAGCGTAAGAAAGACGGAATGATAAGACATGTTGCTGATTTTGTCCAATGGAGAAACATCGATAGGATGTTTGCAGATTTCGGTGTGGAACCGAGAAATATAAGATTTGGGTTGATTATAGATGGAATGAATCCTTTTGGTAACATGAGCAGCCGACATAGCATCTGGCCCGTGACTCTATGCATGTGCAACCTTCATCCTTGGCTGTGTATGAAGTGGAAGTATATTTTGATGCCACTACTTATCCAAGGGTTGAAGCAACTTGGCAACGATATTGATGTGTTCCTAGTACCATTGGTAGAAGATCTTGCAATACTGTGGAAGGGGTACATGTATGGGATGCAGATAAACGAGAGAACTTTACTCTACACGCTATGTTGTTCTGCATCATTAATGATTTTTCCGCTCTTGGTAACCTGTCAGGGTTGAGTACAAAAGGAGCCAAAGCGTGTCTGCACTGCTTAGATTATACGGAGAGTGTGTGGTTGAACAACTCGCGTAAAACTGTGTACATACGTTACCGTAGGTTCCTTTCAAGGTATCACCCATACCGCAAGATGAAGAAATAATTTGATGGAAAAAAAGAAGATGACTCAGTACCAAGACCTTTTAGCGGGAAAGAGGTGTATGATATGGTCAAGGATATAAACGTTGTGCTTGAAAAGGGGCGTAAATTGAGGAAGAACATGTGGAAAAAAAGATCAATATTTTGGAACTTGCCTTATTAAGAGCACTTAGAAGTTCGAAATTGCATCGATGTCATGCATGTAGAGAAGAATGTATGTGACAGTTTGATTGATCTCTTACTGAACATTCCTGATAAAACTAACGATGGTGTTAACGCAAGGCATGACTTGGTCGCTATGAATATTAGGACCGAGTTAGCACCGATAGAGACCGATAAAAGCCGGACATACCTTCCTCCAGCTTGCCACACTCTGTCTAAGTCTGAGAGAACTGAACTATGCCAGTCCTTACATGGTGTGAAAGTTCCATCCGGTCACTCCACCAGCACGAAGAAACTTGTTTCCATGGAACATTTGAAATTAATTGGCATGAAGTCCCACGACTGTCATGTGCTAATGACACAAATGCTACCTGTTGCAATTAGAAGTATTTTGCCGAACAAGGTTCGAGTGACAATCATAAGGTTATGTTATTTCTTTAACGCAATTGCTCAGAAGGTCATTGATTCCGATGGACTAAATGCTCTGCAAACCGAGGTGGTGACAACTCTATGTCATCTAGAGATGTATTTTCCTCCATCATTTTTTGATATCATGGTCCATCTCATTGTCCACCTTGTGAAAGATATAAAAATATGCGGCCCCGTGTTTCTACATCATATGTACCTTTTCGAGAGGTATATGGGAATTCTTAAGTCCTATGTACGCAATCGATCTTGACCAAAGGGTAGCATCATCGAAGCTTATACAACAGAAGAGGTCATTGAATTCTGCATCGGCTACATAGCTCAGGTCGATCTGATAGGTGTACCTGTATCTCGTCACGAGGGAAGGCTAGAGGGTATCGGGACTATCGGAAGGAAAGCAATAACTCCAGATTAAAATACGTATGCTCAAACCCATTTCATGGTTTTACAACACATGACTGAAGTGACCCCATATATTGAAGAGCACAAGGACATGCTACATCAAGAGAATGCAGGCCAGTCAGAAGTTTGGATCACGAGACAACACAACCGTCAGTTCAACGAATGGTTGAAGGCGCAATTGACTAAGAGGTCGTCAAGTGAAACACCACAATGGTTGGCAAAAGGGCCAAAATTTACAATTGTGACATGGCAAGGATATGACAGTAATGGCTACACATTTTATATAATAGATCAGGATAAAAAGAGCACAGTGCAGAACTCAGGTGTCCGCATAGATGCCTATGATGCGTACGTCAGTACCGCTGGCCCAAGCTCGTACTACGGGCTTATAGAGGAGATTTGGGAGCTTGACTACGTAATTTTCAAGATTCTTCTATTTCGGTGCCGTTGGGTCCATCTCCCACAGGGTGTAAAAGTCGACAAGTACGATGTCACTACCGTGGACATCGAATGTGTAGGATACAAAGACGAATTTTTTTAGTATATGTTGTACTTGTTAGCTACAAGGTCTATTTGGAAGGCTCATAGCTTACTGCAGTTAATTTTTTTTCTTAGAAGAGTGATGGCGTCCTCACAGTCTTCGTCGTCGTCATCTAGGTCTCACGCTCCCAATATTGGGAAAACTAAGCGTGGCCGAGGAATATCGAAAAGGCCAGATGGCCGAATGACCATCACGGTGGTCTCTTCGGATGGGGTCCCCATCCCCATAGCAAGCTGGAGAGAGTTGTCAATGGATTACAAAAATCAGCTATGGGAGGAAGTTACAAATTTGTTCGAGATCCCAGCAGAAGTACAGGGACTAGTGCGACGGCACGCGCTCCTCGCAATGGGAAAAGCATGGAAGAATTTTAAGAGCACTCTTGTGACGCGGTACGTGGCTAAGGATCTCACGCCCTTCACGAAGTATCCTTTCGTGTCGCCGGAAACATGGGAGGCCTTTGTGTAGATGAAGACAACGACCGAATTTGAACAACAAAGTGCAACACACAAGGCTATCCAATCACAAAACACTCACCCTCACAGACTCGGCACCGCTGGGTACGCGGGTAAAATCCCGCAGTGGAGGATGCAGGACGAGGTCGCACTCCGATCAGAGGCCTCCCCACCATTTGCCGGGATCGCAAACGAGCGCGCTCGAAACTGGTTAAGAGCGATGTCATCAACCACATCTTCGGGTGTCTCTTTCAAAAACCCCGCAGATGAGAAAGTGTCTCAACGCCTGGTAAGATATGTTGAACTACATAGTTATTAACACCTCTTGAACTTCATGGGTTCAAAAATAACATGATTAATTGCCTCTTGTAGCAATCATTGACTACCGAATCTTCTCATGAATCCTTTCAAGAATAAAGGGAGAGAGATTTACTATCACAGGCCTTGGGAAATAAGGAGCACTCAGGTCGCACATGAGGCTTGGGGGTTTACGTATCTTGGAAGCATGGATTTCCAGATTACTCCGAGACATATAGGAGTAGGAAGATATCCAAGGCGTACCGCAACGACCAAATAAACAGGAGCTTCATGCTCAACTTCAGGAACAACTATCTGCCTCACTTCAAGAGCAGACTACCTCACTTCGAGGAGAGATAGATTCATTGAGGGAAGAACTGAGACAAGTCTGCAACCAATCGCAACCCACCCCTACTACTGCGGTACGCAGTCCCCCTCAACGTCGCAGTAGCTGCGCGTCCACACCAATTGCTGAACATAGCGACGTCCACTTACCTATCGATGACATTCAGGTAATGCACCTCTTTAGAATGCTGCATAGATCTCTCTGGTGGACGCCTTAACTCATCTTGTGTCGTCATGAAGGGGCCCATGCCTTGCATCCTCAGAGTCAGGCTTGTTGGCTCTATTCCCGTTGACGCTGGGTGGGGGATGGCGTATCCATTGCTGTCAAGTACGCTGGTGCACGGTGTACAAGTAGAGACCGATTTCATAAAGGTCCAAGTGGACATGATTAATGATATTTTTAGACCGTCCCTCTTGAGAAGCCCCCAAACGAAGAGATTAAGACATTAGGGGATGCTGTCCACACATTCATTCAGTGGCCCAAGAGGGACATTGCCCTCGACTTGTCCGTGCCACGATCTCCACATCCAATGTCCCAAGAGGGACATCGCCCTGGACCTGTCACATCGGCTCCAGTGGCTCCACCTCCAGCTCCGGTTCAGAAGCCTGTTGCATCGGCTCCCGCCGAGACGCCACCGAGACCGTCTCGTAAGTGAGGCTCTAAGACTCAAGGGGAGAAAAATAAGGCTCCCGTGACATGGAAGTTCACTCTAGGAGTGTCGTTGGTCTCTGAGTCACAATTACCCGGACTTGGCATGATTTGCAATACATTGCATACCTGGTACATGCAGAAGTCCAACATGAAGCCAATCCGGTAGAGTGCATTCACTCTGAAATATACGGAGCAACATTTCCTCCATGACACAGGCTACATTGTTGTGACATTCGAAGACTTATTTTTACTATTCAATCTCGACGAACTCGATGCCTCGTTTCTACGCTGCTGGACACTGTAAGATTACAATGAAGTTCTACATTCATGTTATACCGATAAATATCCTTACTCTTTCCTTATGTATAGATCCATGATCCAACAAGTCCGACGATCGCGACAACCGGTGGGTTTCCTCGACCCTCACTTGGTCTCCGATCCAGTTATCAAAGATAATGAATCCTTCGTGCAAGATTACATAACGAAGGGATTGGTTGCTCACATCGACAAGAAGTACGTCATGTTTCCTTTCAACCAAGGGTAAGTGCTTCACTAGTTGCCACACATGTTTTATTTGTACTTTACATGCAGCATGAACTTAGGATTAATCACTATGGTGTGTACATGATTAGGCAACACTGGATTTTGATTGTGATTATACCAAAGTGGAGCAAGGTAATATACCTTGATTCCCTACTTAGGAGGAACCATGACTTCAGTCGTGTGCAAGAAGTACTTAATAAGTAAACTCATTTCTTCCATACATAACTCTATTGTAATATTTCCTTCGTTTGCAACGGCCGATGCTAACTTTTTTGAATCACGTAGGTCGTTTGCCGCTTATGTTGCCCACGGAGGAAGACACGTATCTACTAACACGCTGCGACACAACACGCAATTTTCGGTACCCACTACAAAACAACAATCCTACATCACACTTTGTTATACTGCCTCTAGAATTGACAATACCTATGTACGTAATGCTATTTTTGAAGTGCCACCGGCAACTACAGGGCAACGTATGTGGATTCTACGTTTGCCGCCATGTGAAGGAAATCATGGATAGTAAGATCAATGATCTAGAGGTTTGTCATGTCCTTGCAATAATTACTATTATTTGATTATATATGTATATATATACACACACACATGCTAATTAATGACTTATTGCTTCTAGTGACAGCGGGTGGACTTCGACGTAAGTACATATGATCTTGACCAACTCGTCGAAATTCGTGCAACACTCTCCGGGTTCTTACTAGGACAGTGTATAAACAAGGCTGGAGAGTTCTACCCCGGCAATGGTGATAATTAGATGTTGAAACATTGCATGCAATTGTACAAATCACTCAGTTGTGTGCTTAATCAAACAATTCATTTGTCAGAACAGTGTAACGATTTTCATTCTATATTTGTATGTGATCTGTTGGCCGTTTGTTACATTTGTAATTCACTTTGAGTTGCAATTAACTTATCTGTGTAACTTTGAGTTGCAATGTATGTGATTCATTTGTCAGATCTGTGTAATCTGCAATGTATGTGATTCTATATATGTTGTAATCTTGTTGCCTGCTTTCAGAGGGCATAGCTAGCATATCCTGAGGCTAGCCAAAAAATGGCAAATAAAACTACTGTTGCAATTGCTATCACAGACGGTTCGTTGTTGAAAACCGTCTGTGATAGTCTACTTTCATAGACGGTTAAAAACAACAACCGTCTGTGATACACACAATATCACAGACGGTTCTTGTTTCTAACCATCTGTGATACACACAATATCATAGACGGTTTGTGACACATCTGTTTGTGACACAATAACCGTCTGTTTGCAAAAATCGTCTGTAATATAAGTTATCACAGACGGCTTGAGAGACGTCTGTGATAACCACCTATTATGACTGATACATAAAAACAGACGGTTCGAAAATTGTCTGTGATGACGGTTCCGAACCGCCTGTGATAGGCCTGTCTGTAGTAGTGAATAGATAGCAAATTATATCGTAACTTACTCACTAAGGCAACATCCTTAAGAATGAAAGAATTATTAATGCATATAGTACCTTTAGCGATGACTCGACCTGGCGAAGCATCTCTAAAAGTGATCGTCTTATCACCTGGAGCTCGGATTAGAGAAGAGAATCAACGAGAATCTCTAGTTCTGTGATGAGAACAATTGAAGTCAACAAGCCAAACATCTTCTTTTCCCAGCCCGATGAACCTGAATCAGTGAGAAGCAGATATTGGTGGCTCAGTACTAGGATAAATAAGAATAGATCTAGGAACCCAGTACTGAGTCACACAACAAGTAGAAGATCTAGTCAAGGAAATAGAAGACTGACCTCTAGCTACACTACACAACTCACCCCTCACAAAATCAGAAGGTCTAGAAACATAACCCAAACATCTGCCTGGTGTATACTTATCACACTGCGGATAGCTACCTCGACAGAGAAAATGAGGTCTGTCCTTAGGATGGTGAAAATCCTGACTACAAGCAACTTGAAGACCAAAACCAGAAGAAGCCTGAAAACTAAGTCCTCGACGCTACCAAAAATCAAGAAAGTGCTGAGAGCCAACTATAACTCTAGATCTCATGTCGGTCTGTGGAGCACTCAGAGTCTGAGGCTGATCCTGAATACCCCTAAGTGCATGAACACGATCATGATGTGCAATATTGGCATGCCTAAAGCAAAACTTGACTAAGTGTCCATCTTTCTGACAAAGGGTGCAATTATACTTCACCTTCTGAAAGGTCAAAGTAGTAGGAGGCACAACCTTACTATCAGAGATCCCCTAAACAAAGCCTGTAGACTTGAACACCATCTTCTTAGACCTAGGCACAACCTCAATCACACTTCCTACTACAACTTTAACAACTTCAGGTATATGTTTTCTCACGTCCTCTAGAAAATTATATCCTAGACCTAAATTGAACTTGCAAATCTTAGATTTGTGCAGGATAAGATTGAACTTTATCTTGTCTCCAACAAATCTTTCAAGAGTGTTCATGAGGTACTCAAACTCCTGCAAATGGAAAGCATAGGAAGAACATAGGGAAGAAGAAGAAGAAGAACTGGAAGGAGAAGATCGAATAGCACATGTATATCTCTCCTTATGCATGACCATATCAAGTTTGAGGGCTTCGTAAAACACACATGGGATAGTCCTAACTCTAGCAATTTGGGCGTCATATCCTTTTTATAAAGGTCTCTTGCACATCCTGTATTTTCTCCTCTGCTTTAGCACAGAACAAACAAGTAGATTGTGGCTCCTCTAGTAGGTCTTTAGTTAGCTTCACATATTTTTTATTCAAATCAATCAATTTAGATTTTTATTTTTTATAATTATTGCATGGTGAGCTAACAAGTGCCTTAGAAGCATATTGAGCTATTTTATTATTATAATCACACATGTCCTGAAATTAGTTAGATATGAACTCAAGTTCAACAGTTATTTTAGGACAGTTGGCACAAGAAACAACAGGCTTAATTAAAGTAGTATGCATTTAAGTAAATTTTTGATCTGCCTTCTTTAAATTATTCTTCAAGTTAACATAGCTATCACAAGTTTCAGGTAGATCAAGGAGAAAGGTATACATATCTCTAAAAGCATTGTCCTTATCTTCACATAAGGTACAGACTATAATCTCAACAGAATCAGACTGAATAGGAGTAACTCTAGCCATCTCTAACTCAGCTAACAGACTAACATTCTCCATCTTAAGAAAGTCAAGCTCAAAAACCACACTATTATGTGAGGTCCTTAGTTTCTCCATATCTCCAAGTACGAAAGAACAAACATCACAATCGTCATGGGAGGAAACCGATCTAAGTGAGGCAAGCTCCTGTGACAAGCTCTCTACTTCCTTCTCTAACTCACTACACCTAGCCCTAAACCTAGCACAGAATTTTTCTAGCTTCAGAAAAGTATCATCGAGCTGGACGTAGGAGAGGCCTACCTCATCAGAGTCGCTATAGAGATCATCATTGTTGATGCCGTTCTTGTTAGCCATAAAGCACATCCTGGTGAAATCATCGGTGTCCTTAGTGTTCTTCTGTGGATCATCCTCGTCGTTGTCGTCGCTCCAGCCTTCCATATTGCTGAAGTCGAAGTTATCGAAGGTGGTAAGGATGCGGTGGAAGAGCTTCTTCACCTTGCCAAGATTGCAGCACTTCTTCTCTTTGCCTTGATCCCAAGCTGGTAGCTTCTTGTGATGGTTCTTTTTGGTATGGTCATTCTTGCTTGCACTACTGTAGTCGAACTTGCCCTTCTCCAGCTTGGGGCAGTTCGGTCGAATATGGTTGGGGCCACTACACTCGAAGTAGATCATTGGACATCCTCTCTTTCTCTCTCTAACCCTGTTGTATGTATGTGAGAATTGTTTTAGCCAAGAGGGCTAAGTCACTCTCTACAAATTAATCAAACTGGTCATCACTCATCCACACAAAGTAGCCAAAGAAAATTAGAGACACCATTAGAAAATCGTCAAGAAGCTGATGTGGGATCAGTGACTAAGAACATCAACTGTGACTTCATTTTGTGAGAGACGATGTCGATCTTATGAGTCTTGAGGTGAGAGTATAACACGTTAAGACTCAAGGTCGATAGATTAGTCATGTCCTTGATGGTGGTCACTTTCATTTTCCAAACTGGGTATGTGAGACCAATAGGTCAGACATTTCTCAATATCTTATGAAATATGCCAAAGTATTCATCCAAGAATTCAATAGCAAGCATCTCAAATTTGTTATACTTCCTCTTGTACTGGTCTTGACGAACATTCTTAATCTAGGTGGTGCCCTCATGGTATGCATCGAGGGTCTCCCAGATGTTGTATGTCGACGAAACATGAGAGGTAGATCAAACTCATTCATGCTAAGTGTCGAACCTGGATTTTGCAATCCAGAATCCTCTGTGATTCCACCACACTATTCTCTAGATCAATAGATAGTGCTTATAGATACATTATTGAACATCAAAGTACATATCATGCGAAAGTGTAAATATATTATTAGACATACTCATGGGCCAATCAGACCGAAATCAATAAAATGCAGTAGCAGAAACAAGAACTTCACACAAGTGGAACCCTCAAGTCATGCCCACAGGCAGCCAACTGGGGTTTGTGACTGAGTTCTTGGCCTCTTCATCTCCAACACCATCATGACTTAGTGCATTGCTGAAACACAGTGATTCAACTCCTAATTCTGGATTAGTTGAGTGAGCGAGGGTGAGCTGAAACCATCGTGCTCCTCGAGCCAATACACAGTATGCAAATAAATAACATACATGGCTTGCCAAGAGAAGGCTTGGGCTGTTTTATTTGCCATAAATTGCTTTTAAGGATACTATACATATAAATTCCTTGAGACCTAGTAGATTTAACTAAAACAGACTTTGTAAATGTGTGAAAGAATGCAATAATACTAGCGATCTAGATTTCATCCACCATTACATGGTTTCTGCACCCCATCATAATCTTTTGGCATTATATCTACCTAACTTTATTACTGGGGTGACACTTAGGGCAACACAAATCAAGGCTTTTCACGGCCCATCACTTTTCCAATCCCACCCATAGAGTTTTTGTAATAGAACTATCTCAAGTTAAGTTCCAATTCCCACCCATGACCGTGGGTATGGCTGTTCAAACAATTTTGACTCTGCAGATTTTGTACACTTTACCACAAGAGACAATATGCTTGTTGGTCCACATGATTTCTTAGTCATGCAGTTGAGTAGATCATCATAATAACTTTTCAAAATATATGGCTCCTTTTGCCATCTAACCCTACGGGCTTCTCCCACTTGCGATAGGTCCCATACGTTGCTCGGGATATTTACCACAATGACTCGCACAGCGAGACTCCACTCTCCCCAATGTTTAGTGCAGCTGGCAAACTTCACCCTACCATTGGTGTCCCTTTAAGTCCCCCCTTGCCCTTGCAATATGCCACTTCTTTCCACTACCTGTGAGATAGGTCCGGGGGTTAATACAAATAAGTTATGCATATTCAAATTTCTCTATTTCAACTTAATCCAAATATTATAAAGAGACAGAGATATCTCTCACTAATAGGTGGGCCTGGTCAAGTTCGGACCAATCCAATTACCTAGGAAGTTTCAGACTGTCCGAACGGCCGGGCGTTTGAGCCGTCTAATTAGCGATGGACCACTTGGATTGACCAAGAAGGTTCATACCGATCCAACTGAAGGAGTGCGTTTGAGCCGTCCGATTGGTTGGGCAAACGTTCGGACTGCCCGATTGACTGAGTGAATGTTTGGCCCTCCTGACCAGCCGTTCGATCGTCCAAAGGACTTTCGGACTGTTCAATTAGTCGATGAAGGTTCAGACTGTCCGAATGGCGGGGGCGTGTGAGCCGTTCAATCAACGATGGACCGTCCGATAGACCAAGAAGGTTTGGACTGTCCGAACGGTGGGGGCGTGTGAGCCATTTGATCAGTGATGGACCATCTGATCAACTAAGAAGGTTTGGACCATCAAATAGCTATCTTCATTGACACAGGCTCCCACCCCTTTTGGCTAGCAACGACAGGGCTCGCCGCCGGTGGTAGAGGTGGCAGTCGGACATGAACAATTGCAAAATGGTTTGCTCACGCTCGCGCACATCCGCAGCTAGAGCCTCACCAACCAATTTGGCTAGGGCGGTGGCTGGCGGTGACTGTAGGCAGTGGCGGAACAGGGAAGGGGCAGCTACAACAAAAGCTTTAAATTTTTCTCATTTTTTATAGTTCCCAAAGTTGGGATGTTACAAAACCTACCCCCCTTAAAATGAATCTCGACCCCAAGATTCCGATAGAATAGAAGGAAAGGAGGTAGGGCCTAAATTGGCTAGCAGTAGGTTTTAGGGTTTTTGCTTGACATGTCATCCTTTAGCTTGCAGAGATGGAAGACAGAGAATCTACACATCAAGGGTTAACACTTCGAGAAGACAAAAGAGAAGGGATAAAGATCTTGATCATCTGGGTAGGTTGTAGGCTTCTAGATGCTTGCTCCTTCACATCTTCATAGAATAGAATGGCTATATCGTTTGCTAGTCTCATAATGGTAAAGAATCTCCTATCGATAGGTTGATAGTGATGGCCTTGGGATTGTTGGTATGGCGATAGGTGTATATCTATATGGTGGTCTTTTGGCCCTTATTGGAATCTCAATTCCTATTCTTCAACTTGCTACACTTGGTGGTTTAAGTTCTCGATCATCTGAAATCATTGCCACCTTAAGTCATTTGGCTTTGTAGCTTTTCTTGTACTAGTTTGATTAGTTCTAATACAAGTGATTGCATCTTCAAAAGTAATTATACATTGTAGCACTTCCAAAAGTAACTATACATCACAGTGGTTTTTCAACATCTTTGGGGATTCTTGCTACCCTCCTTAAATTAAATGATGATCGTCATTATTTGTCCTTTCTAGTTTTGGGCATGACGAGTCCGATGGCGACTTGAAGGCTCATCCGTTGTGGGCAGCAATAGGATCATGGAGCATTCCTTGGGGTAATGGTCTTGTCCTTTGCAAAGAAAACAGGTGACTTGCTCATGGGGCATTCCCCAGGTTGGTGATCTTTATCGCAGTTGGGACAGTTTGCGGAACATTGGTTTTCCTACATGCTATTAGGTTCATAAGGCAGTCTTCTGGGTAATGGTGTTTCTTGCAGTAGGAGCAGTAGGGAACTGGGCACTCATAGCAATAGTGTCTGATTTGCTCGCATGTGAAGCATGCTCCTCATGTAATTTGCCATATTGGAGGACATAATTGTGCAACATGTCCTATTTTACCGCACTTGAAACATGTAGCACTTAGCAAAGCTTCCCGGTTTGGTAGAAGAACTTTGGTGGACATAGCTTGTTCCTTGTTGGTGCTCTTGAGATTGACAAGTTCTTCCTTGCTAAGGCTAAAGTTGGTGGCGATGGCATCCTTCGCTTGTTTTTCTAGATTCCTTTGGGGACATCTGTTCACATAGTGTCTGATGTTGTCGCGATGGAAACATTGAAAGCATTTGGTTTGCTTGCCTTGCCCCTTCTGAGGGCACCTATGGGTATAGTGTCTGATATTTCTGCAACAGAATCAAATAATATCTTTTTGAGGTTTGCTTGGTGTAGTGCTACTATTATTTCCCTTGTGATTGCTTTTTTTTGACATTCTATGTGGAGTGGGGTTAGGTGATAGCTTGTATGGATGGCTAGGGTTATGGTGAGCATCAACTATTAGTCTCCTTTTCTTACTTTTGCCAGTGGTAGTCATCTTGTTTTTAGCTATCAAATCTGATTAGCAAGAATTTGATCTATGAGTCCTTCGAGTAAGTATGGTGAAAATAATGACAAAAAAGTGGTTCAAATCTTGAGTCTTGGTGCGTGTTGAGGCTTCTAGTCGTCGTCCTCTTGGTGATGTTGTTCTCTTCGAATATCAGGGGGTTGAGAGGTCTTCAGCTATTCTTGATTGCCTTGGCTTGGCTATCCATCACTTTGCTTCTGTAGATTTATTTGGGGGGTTTTTAGCAAAGGGCGAGAGGGAATATCATGAGATACGAGAAAGATTCGTGGGAATAAGGTAATATAAACCCATCTAAATTTAAAAGAACACACCCGGGAAGTTGGGGTGGCACTCAAATCACACAATTTTTCAAAAATAAGCTTTTCCCATGACTGCGAAATGTAGTGCCTGAGGGCAAGAAGGCAGTGCACAGGGCCCAAGTGAAATCTTGTGATAGTACAACGTCTATTCGGGGAGCACACATAAGAGGGCTTAGGGTTCAACATACATAGTCTATTTAAGACGAGATCATCTTATCTTCATGAACTTCTTCGGTGTTCCTAACCTTAGGCTTTGGAGTAAGGGTAAGGAAGAGGTCATTAATTTCCTTTTGAAATCCCAGCATGAAGAGGAGAGTATTCAGCTAGGACTTGACTGATGTCAATACTCACTCTCGTAGTAACTTTTTTTTTTGTAAATTAGACTTTGTGGCAAAAATGGATTTTTCAATATTAGTTTTGAAACACAAAACTTTTAAATATCCATTTTTGAAAAGGAATTTTTCTTTTTATCTAAATACTTTCTAAGGTATTCTAACATCTCTCAATATCCAATTGTCAATTGATGGACTAAATTCACCTCTTCATTATTTTATACATAGGCTTAGAATCCAATGGCCTTGATAATTTGACTTCCACTTCGTGCCATTTAGAACTATGATATTTTCCTTCATCACTTAGTGATGGAATTACTGCTGTCTAAAACTTCAAACAGCGAGTGTCATCATTTATTTGATCCACCGATCATATAGCTTTTATTGTATTATACATAATTTCATTAAGCAAATTATGGTTACCTAAGTTTTATATGAACCTCAATTTCCACCATATATTTCTGAATCCAATCCTAGATCTGCTATTTGTCAACTTACTTAGTTATAAATTCTAATGATCATACAACATTCTTACTTTTAAATCCACTAATATCATTTGTATCACGACTTCCCAATATTCCGATCCTCTCAACATTGTTCAAGGCCATAATTTGTTCCTCTAGTAATCAACCTTCCTATCTACAGTCTTCTCCCAAACTAATTATTGTCGTAAGCATCCACCAGGATTAATGTTATTAATCAAGTCTATAATTCAATGGTTATTATCACTTCTCACAATATCTCAAAAATTCTATTAACCCTTCAAATAATTGACTATATTATTATTATTCCATCACGAGAAACATCCACCAAGAACTATGCTATATATTGAGGCTATAAATCGATAATTGTTGTTGTACTCCCTATTTCTCTAAAATTCAATTGGTCCACTTATGTAGCCAACCCAATCATTTAAACTTGACCAATTTTTATTCATCCAGAAATTTACACTATTGTTTCTGATGAGGACATCACTTCTACTGATATGAACACTCCTCTTACTGCTTCCATAAATGATGGGCAAGGTCCAATTACTCGGGCACGTGCTCGTCAACTCAACTATCAGGTAAACTCGTTTTTAGGAGTCAATAATATTTTCGCTGAGAATTCGATACTTCTTAAGACTTGTGATTTTCTTGTTCTTAGGAACCATGGAGAAGAATCATGCGAGCTCAAGTGTAGAAGTGGCACCGTCAAGCGCAATCCAACTCATATTCGCGAGTTCGACTCAGATTCGGATTGCTTGACAGCGCCTACTTCAAATGGTCATAATTTTTGATCCAGAAGGTTTCTCGAGGCCTGTGAGTAGTCGTTGGAAAGATCTTGGAGTCTACGTTCAGATGAATCTGGTCTCACCACGAAATTCCATCCGAGCCAATCAAAAACTGCAAAACAAATTATGTCACTTTTCCAGTCTGGGTCAAAGTGGGCCATGTAATCACACTTAGACTATTTGGGCTGGCACTATTTATGGACATACTATTCACATGAACAGTATTCATAAATAGTACCGCACCCCCTTTTGTTATATAAGTGCGGCCTCCCCCCACCCCTATTTATGGAGGACGCACCCCTTTAGTTTTCCTTGAGTTTTTCTTAAGAGTTTATTCTGTTTAGCAATCTCACCGCACGTTCGGTTGAAGAACCTCAACTTGTGAACTTAATCTTTATTCGCAATACAATTTTAGATTGCATCTTTTACTCTCTTGCTTATGTTCTCAATTCGCTTGCAGGAGATAGCCTTCTTGGCGAGGTCAACTGCGTTCGGCACAGTTGATAACCATCAGAGCAGTGGTGTAGTGATTGCGAGGGGATCGATCTATTTTGGTCGGAGCCTTTGGATCATCAACGTCGAGTTCTCCACAATTGACTTATCAGTACCTCTCGGAAGATCGGGCCATCATCACATTAGGTGGTATCAGAGCCAGGTTGCCCATGAGGTAATTCATCCCTTTTAGAATTAGTTTATGTTCATCATATCGTCCTAAAAACTCCAGAAAACTAGCCCAAAAGAAAAATTGTTTGAAGTGTTTTTCCGCTGTCCCAACACCCTTTTGAGCCATTGCAATCTTTCTTTTCAGTTTTTGCTCGTTGAAATTTTGGTTACATTATCGTGTCAAGTTGCTAATTGCTAGTTTAGTCAGAGTCGAACTCGCCTTCGTCTAGTTGCATTTCGTGTCCTTTTGCGTTGCTTAATCGTTGATATTTCACACCTTTGAAAAATCCGCTAGTTGATCTTTCAATTAGCATCAAAAGAGAGAGAGAGAGAGAAAGTAGATTCAATTTACTTTTTGAACTCTTATTCTGGCTGTCCACGAAAAGATCTTTTACGCATCTTCAAAATTTATCAGATCCAAACACACCTGGGTTTCCTTTTCCTTGTTTATTTCGGCCGCAAGAATCCCTAAACTTCCACGAAGTTGTGCGCCGCAAAGAATCCTAGACGGACACGTTCGGCCCGTCCGGAGTTTCCTGATGAACTTTCAGACCGTCCGATCTAGATTGGCTAATAAAAATCATCTTGAGTCCGTTTGGACCAACCGAAGTCCCCGCCGCACATCCGTACCGACCGATTCTAATCGGACCGTCCGAAGGCACGCGAGACGTTCGGACCGTCCGAGCGCTCGCCACAGCCAAGCCGCCCGATTCCGATCGGACCATCCGAAGCCGTGTGAGACATTCGGACTGTCCGACGCGCTCGCCCCAGCCGCACCTTTTGATTTCGATCGGACCGTCCGAAGCCGTGTGAGACGTTCGGACCGTCCAACGCGCTCGCCCCAGCCGCACCTTTTGATTTCGATCGAACCATCTGAGGCGGGTGGTGACGTTCAGACCATCCGAAAGCTTGTTGATTTAAACTTTTGTGCGTCTATTGAAAGCTTCACTTAAATCCTTTTGACCCTTGAGACTAATCTTTGATAATTGCATCTGGGCTGCTCCAAAATAATTTTTTATCGATTGAAAATTTATTTTAGAGACATACATCACCCATTCGGCTCATAAAAAAAAGAGAGAGAGTTTGTGACTCAAATACCTCATTAGACTCGGAATAAAAAGTTGAATCTTTTGAGTCACTAGCAGGGTTTTAAAAAAATAAAAGAAAAAGAGAGAACCGACCTTGGGTGAGTGTTCTATGATATAAATCCAGTTGGAGTATTTAATTTCTTTGAGCAATCTGGTACCCTTAAATTCATATTATTGCAATTGACTAGTGTCTCTCCGTGTGCTTGGTGCAAAACGAGCTAATAATTTCCGATTGTTTCTTTAGCTCAGTCCTTTGTTTGCATTGAGTCCCATTGATCGTTGTGTGTGCGTACATACACTTTTTGGCCTCAAGCTTGTTTGGCTAGCTGTGATTAGGCTAGGATCAGCAAACTTTGACGAGTATTTTGAACAATCTTTCAACTTGCTATTACTGAACTGGCTATTGCTAATCCTTTTGCTACCATATTGTGCCTTCCAAGCTCCACCTACTCTTGATCAGAACAGGTTCCCTCTTGCAATCGTACCCACGCTCGACACGGTATCACGAACCAGCCACCGGTTGTACCACCTACTGTTTGCGTTGGTAAGAACACTTGTAAGAGTGTGGTAAGATGCTTGAGAGTGTGTGATTCCACCTTCCATCACCTAGTCGTTGATAGGGATAATTCCTTTGTGTTATCTTCTGTTTCCTACTAACCATGGCAGATGAGTCGTCTGAGGCGCAAGACTGTGTTGCAAAGGGAGAGCTCATGACGCTCTTGGATGGACAACACACTACCATTAATGAGGACATCGATAGGAAGCTTCAAGCTATGACGGATATATTGCAGCGCTCCATCAATGAGAGTATTGCAGCACTCACTACACGCCTTGAAAGAATGGTGAATCAGCCACCAAACAACGGACACGAGTATGAACATGATGCACCCCAAGATCTTGAGGTGGGAGATGATAATGAGCGGCGAAATCGTGATGCTCAAGATGTACGCCTACGACACTGCCTGCAACGCAACCGTCAGGGTATGGGAGGTAATGATTTTCAGCACCACAATGCTCGTGCTAATGATGACCCATTTGCTAAAGTTAAATTTACCATACCATCTTTTGCGGGTGTTTATGATACTGAAATTTATCTAGATTAGGAGATGACAGTTGAACAAAAATTTAATGCCCATCTAGTTCCTGAAATGCATAGAGTCAGACAAGCTACTAGTGAATTTAAAGATTTTGCTATCCTTTGGTAGAGTCAAGTAGTTAATTCTGGTTTAGCACTTGATACATGGGATAGATTGAAGGTAGCTATGCGTACAAGATTTATTCCTCCTAGTTTTAAACGTGATATGCGTAAGAAATTGCAGCACTTAGACCAAGGTAGTAAATCTGTTGAGGAATATTATCAAGAACTACAAATAAGCATGCTGCGTTGTAATGTTGTAGAGGATGAGGAGGATAAGATGGCTCATTTTTATGGGGGCTTAAGGCATGAAATTCAGGATATAATTGATTACAAGGAGCATAATGATATCAATAGATTGTTCCAGCTTGCTTGTTTAGCAGAAAAAGAATTACAGGGAAGACAACAATGGAATAGGAGCAACTATGGAAGCACTTCTGCATTGAAGTCGACACCGGAGCAAATCAAGTCCGCCCTACCTCCTGCTTTCTGATCTGCTACCCCCTCCATGAGTAGGGCGCGTTCAGCAGCACCGCCACCACCGTCACGCGCACCTGAGGCGAGCAAATCCACTAATGTGCAGACACCAGCGCAGAGCTCTTCATCGGTTGCTTCCATGGGTCGTACGACAGAGATTATATGCCACCGTTGTAAAGGGATGTGACATGTCATTAAAAATTGCCCAAGTCAGCGAGCGTACATTGCAACAGAAGACGGTGGATATGTAAGTGCTAGTGATGTTGAGGATGAATATGCTCTTGCAGCTAACCTTGCAGGTAATGAGGATGATCCAGAGGAACATAGCGAAGAGGAGGAAATTTTAGGTACCGCTGCGATGGAGAATTATAGGACCATAATTGTGCAGCGAGTGTTGAGCACTCAAAGGGAGCAAGCGGAGAAGATACAACGCCATAATTTGTTTCAGATGTTCCTCATTGTCAAGAAATGTCGTGTTCGTGTCATAATTGATGGCGGGAATTGTAATAACTTGATGAGTTTAGATTTGGTCAAGAAGCTTGGCTTGACCACACGTGCACATCCTCATCCATACCACATTCAGTGGTTCAACAACAGCGGTAAGGTAAAGGTAACACAATCTGCGAGAGTGCATTTTTTCATTGGTTCCTATCATGATGTAGCCGATTTCGACGTAGTACCTCTGCAAGCTTGCTCACTTTTATTAGATCATCCATGGGAATTTGATACCGATGCAACTCATCATGATAGAAGTAATAAGTACTCTCTTATGCACAAAGGAAAGAAAATAATTTTACTACCTTTGACACCTATTGAAATTGTGCAATGTGACAAAGAGATAGCTGCAAATGAGGGGAAAGAACATGAACATGAATCTGAAAATCAGTAAGTAGTGAAGAACATTTTCCCACCTAAGAAAGAGAAGTTGGCACCTAGTTCTAAGACTGAGGGAATTAAATTAAAGGGTTATGCCATACTTGCAACCAAATCCGATCTTACTGAAATTGTCGACAATGATAAGCCATGCTATGCGTTGATATGCAAAGAAACTTTATTTTCACTTGATGATGTGTCTAGCTCTTCGCCGTCTGCTGTCACTAACCATTTGCAGGAATATGAGGATGTATTTCTAGCTGAACTACCCCCGGGACTGCCACCTTTTAGAGGGATTGAACACCAAATTGACTTAATTCTAGGAGTGACTTTGTCCAACTGTGCGACATATAGAACCAATCCGGAGGAGACTAAGGAAATTCAACGACACGTTCAAGATCTTTTGGACCGAGGGTTGGATGACATGATTGATGAGCTTGAGTCGAGGACGACTCCAATTCAAGAAGGGAAGGATGATGAGGGCATCACTTCTATTGATATGAACACTCCTCTTACTGCTTCCATGAATGATGGGCAAGGTCCAATTACTTGGGTACGTGCTCGTCAACTCAACTATCAGGTAAACTCGTTTTTAGGAATCAATAATATTTTCGCTGAGAATTCGATACTTCTTAAGACTTGTGATCCAGAACTTTTGATCCAGAAGGTTTGTCGGGGCCCGTGAGTACTCGTTGAAAATATCTTGGAGTCCACTTTCAGATGAATCTGATCTTACCTCGAAATTCCATCTAAACCGATCAGAAACTGCAAACAAGTTGTATCACTTTTCTAGTTTGGGTCAAAGTGGACCTTGGGCCTTGTAATCACACTTAGACTATTTGAGTCAGCACTATTCATAGGCGTACTATTTATATGAATAGTACCCATAAATAGTACCGCACCCCTTTTTGTTAAATAAGTGCGGCCTCCCCCACCTCTATTTAAGGAGGTCGCACCCTTTAGTTTTCCTTGGGTTTTTCTTAAGAGTTTATTCTGCTTAGCAGTCTCACCGCACGTTCGGTTGAAGAACCCCAACTTGTGAACTTAATCTTTATTCGCAATACAATTTCAGATTGCATCTTTTACTCTCTTGCTTGTGTTCTCGATTCGCTTGCAGGAGATAGCCTTCTTGCCGAGGTCAACCCGTTCGGCACGGTTGATAACTATCAGAGCAGTGGTGTAGTGATTGCGAGGGGATCAATCTATTTTGGTCGGAGCCTTTGGATCATCAACATCGAGTTCTCCACAATCAACTTATCAGTACCTCTCGGAAGATCGGGCCATCGTCACATTAGTTTCTCTCTAATGAATGACATGAATCCACCACCATTTGACATTTTATATATGTACTTGAGCAACTAGAGCAAACCTTGTAGTATATTGGGTAGGAAGTTAGATTTTTGATAATTTCCTCAGAAGGTCGAGTTCATAGAAATGAGTTTGAAACAATTTTTTGTAAACCAATTGAAGATCAGGTCTTCAAGGATAAAATAATTTTTGAAAGTGAATTTCAAATTTAAGCCTTGGGGTTTAGGTCCAAGGTAGGGTTTTCAAAAAGGAGTTTACAAGAGGAGTCTTGAACTTTTGCCATTTTGAATTCGGGATAAGAGAGCTTCAGAGCCAAAAATGGCCAGGGTAGCATATAGATGAGAGGGAATCATCTAAGAGAGATGAGAATGAGCAATGATACTTATAGTTTACAAATAGATTTTTAAGAAATAGTTCTAGTCATGAAACTAATGGCCATGCTAACTAAGGTTATGACCTACAGTCGATATGCTCTAATACCAGCTCTGTCGGACCCGAATTTTGTAATCCAGAATCCTTTATGATTTCATCGCACTATGCCCTGGATTAGTAGATAGTGCTCATAGATACATTACTAAACATCAAAGTACATATCATATGGAAGCGTAAATATATTAGTAGAATTACTCATGGACCGATTAGGCCAAAATCAATAAAATACAATAGCAAAAAATTGGAACTTCACACAAGTGGGACCCTCAAGTCATGTCCACAGGCAGCCAACTGGGGTTCGTGACCTAGTTCTTGGCCTCTTCATCTCCATCACCATCATGACTTGGTGCATTGCTGAAGCGGAGCGATTCGACTCCTGAATCTGGATTAGTTAAGTAAGTGAGGGTGAACACAAACCATTGTGCTTCGTGAGCTAATACACAGTATGCAACAATATGCAAATAAATAACATGCATAGCTTACCAAAGAAAGGCTCAGGTTATTTTATTTGCCATAAATTGCTTTTAAAGATACGATATATAGAAATTCCCTAAGACCTAGCAGATTTAATTAAAACAAACTTTGTAAATCTGTGAAAGAATGCAATAGTACTAGTGATACAGATTCCATCCATCGTTACACGGTTTCTGCACCTCATGCTAATCTTTTGGTGTCATATTTGTCTAACTTTATCACTGGGGTGACACTCAAGGCAACACAAATCAGGGCTTTTCATGGCCCGCCACTTTTTCAATCCCACCTATAAAGTTTTTGAAATAGAACTATTTCAAGTTAAGTTCCCATACCCGTCCATGACCGTGGGCACGACTGTTCGAACAGTTTTGACTCTACAGAGTTTGTACACTTTCACCATAAGAGACGATCTGCTTATTGCTCCACACGATTCCTTGGTCGTACGGTTGATTAGATCATCACAGTATCTTTTCAAAATATATGGCCCCTTTTGTTATCTCACCCTAGGGGCTTCTCTCACTTGCGATGGGTCCCATACATTACTTAGGATATTTACCACAATGACTAGCGTAGTGGGACTCCACTCTCCTCAATGTCCAGCGTAACTGGCAAACTTCACCCTGCCCTTGGTGTCCCTTTAAGCCTCCCTTTGCCCTTGGAATATTCCATTTCTTTCCACTACCCGTGAGATGAGTCCAGGAGTTCAATAGATTTACTTAGCTAAGTTGCAATTTGCAGACTTATGGTTGTACTGTTTTACAATGAGAGGTCATGACACGATTTAGTCCTTAGAGTTATCTGGATGGTTCTACCACAATCCACATGTTCTTGTGCATCCACCGCATCGACCCCTCTCATCATCCGCCCAGATAAATAAGCATGTTGGAGATTTTGAAAATATAAAATATTATATCAAAATATACCAACCATTTTTCCAAATCAATTTTCATGAGTAAAAGTAATGCTTGGGGCATTTAGGAGCCCCAGAGTATCTAAGCAGTAATAAACATGGTGAGTAAACATAGACTTTTTCCAAAAGACTACCATTATAATTTTTCTAGGGTGACAAGGCTAACATGATCAGAATGTCCCAAAGGAATGTAACACTAACAAGTTAAATAATGGGCATGTAACTAAAATATTAAAACAATCATAGATTTACATATAAAATATTGGCATGCAATTTAATAATTTAAATAGAAATAACTTGCATAAAAGGTGATGAGGACATCACTTCTACTGATATGAACACTCCTCTTTCTGCTTCCATGAATGATGGACAAGGTCAAATTACTCAGGCACGTGCTCGTCAACTCAACTATCAGGTAAACTCATTTTTAGGAGTCAATAATATTTTCGCTGAGAATTCAATACTTCCTAAGACTTGTGATTTTCTTGTTATTAGGAATCATGGAAAGGAGGAGACAACTCACGGCAAGAGGAACACATTAAGGACTTCACCTAATTCGTCTATTTCCACCAATTTGGCTACATTCATCAAATTTATTTCATTGGACTGACGAATTTAGGCTTATTATCCATGGTGCTGCGACACCTTTTGGGCCGAGGGCCTTGTATCACCACCTAGATTTTTGGACCAATACTATTCATGGGCGATCGCTCACGTGAACAATGATCGCGGTCGCATCGTTCACGTGAATGCGATCGCGGTTCGTCTCGCTCATGTGAATAGTACCCATGAATAGTATGTACCCCTTTTTATTAGATAAGTGCGGCTTTCTCCTTCCCTATTTAAGGAGGTCGCACCCCTTTAGTTTTCCTCAGGTTTTTCTTAAGAGAGTATTCTACTTAGCAGTTTCACCGTACGTCCAGTTGAGGAACCCTAACTTGTGAACTTAATTTTTATTCGTAATAAAATTTCAAATTGCATCTTTTACTCTCTTGCTTGTGTTCTCGATTCGCTTGCAGGAGATAGCCTTCTTGGCGAGGTCAGCCGCATTCGGCATGGTTGATAACCATCGGATTAGTGGTGTAGTGATTGCAAGGGGTTCGATATGTTTTAGTCAGAGCCTTTAGATCATCAATGTCGAGTTCTTCACAATCGACTTATTAGTACCTTTCGGAAGATCGGGCCATCGTCACATTAGGTCCTCCCCTTCTTGAATTGAAGTCGTCCTTGACTCAAGCTCATCTTCCATGCCGAAGAATGGTCGTAGATTTGCAATGTTGAAGGTGGGGCTAACCCCAATATCTGCAGGTAAGTCTAACTTATATGCATTATCATTAATACGTTCAAGCACTTTAAAAGGACCATCTGCACTGTTAGTGATATGCCCTAGAGGCAACATGGAGATGTTGTATATATCACATACTATGTTTATGATACATTACTTTGTTCCTTGGAATAGACATCATCATTATTGATCAATGAGTATGTGACTTATTCATGAGACTCTTAAATACTAAGATGTTGCTATTTCTAAATGATCCCTGATCGTATATCATATGAGGAACAAATATGATTCAAAGACAAAGATCAGCATATGTATTGATTGATGATCATGTCTCATGGATCATGGTATGGTGATACCAAATCAATAATATGGACATGTGTTAGTGAACATATGTTGGATAGACCTGCCATGAGACACTGCAGAGATTCCATGTGTCATCAGTTGGTCTCAAGTAGTGTTTATGTAGAGTCCTTAGACTTGAGATCATCATGGTTCCCAACATGAGTAGTAGCTTATTTTGGGACTACTAAACATTACTCCGTGAATCGGGTAGTCATAAAAGTAGTCTTCGGGTTTGCCATGAAACATGTAGTGGGATGTGAATGATCAAGATAGAATTTGCCCCTCCTTATGGGAGAGATATCTCTGGGCCTCGATGTAATGGATTATGAAAGTGCATGGCCATGCCAAGGTGATTGAGGAGTCAATCACGAGTTTATAATCCATCACGGAATCGAGAGAGTGATTGAGCTATTAAGAGGATGACACAGTCTTGCCTTGAGCTCAATCTATATCGTGAGGCAAAGGGATTCGTACATGAGAGAACATTACAGTTCAGCCGATATGATCTTTACATATACTTTGGGGTTAATATGTCTTACTAGAGGCCGCTATTAACATGGTAGCGGAAAGGCGTTTCGGGTCACGACCAAGTATCGTGAACCTCTGTGTCGCACGCTTAACGGGTTGGAACACTAATTCGAATATGATTCGGATATGGGCTCAATTCGGATAGAGATCCGAATAGACTCCTATTGGGCCTCGGTCCACGAGGCCCACGTGAGGAGGTCTATATATATGGAGGCGAGGGGCGGAGGATTCGTCCCGCTAACATCTAGCAAAACCTTAGCCGCCACCTCCCGAGCCAAACCCTAGCTGCTCACGAGTGCTAGTACACTCGCGATCGGCGTTCGGCCCGGCGTGTGGATACGGTGGAGGCGCTGCTCGTTGCGATCTTGATCGGCGTGCGTGGAGGAGACGATCTGTTGGGGACGATCGGCTACTTCCACTACTACCTCGGCGCGAGATTGGATCGGTTTCAATTCTTCTTCATTTGCGCGCTGCGCGTCTAAGTGGTAACGATCCATGATCCTTCCTTAGCATGATGTTCTTGGGTGCGCGGTAGAAAAGTTTTGTTTTCTGCTTCCGTAGCCTACGTGTATTCCAATAGTGGTATCAGAGCCATCTTGCTTAGTTTGCAATCTGGATCAGCGCATATATGTTGATATGCGATAGTAGTAGATTGGATCTATTACAGTCTAAATAAGGTAGCACGGGTTGATGAGATCAATCGGTCATAAGGGGTTGAAATTGGTATGAGTTGATAGCATCACAAGGCCAAAAAGATTAGTTCGTGCTCCTTCTTTGATGTACGCGCGACTTGCCCCTACCGGCTGGAATCACCATCGGGGCTAACTGCGCGCACAATCAGTAGATCGAGTCAACAGATCGAGGTCTTGTGTTGTGGTCTCCTCAAGTATACCGATCGCGATGATCAATATGATTGATCTAATGAAAATTGAGACATTTTGAATGGCTCGGATTTGGGTTGATTTGATCGGCTCGATAAGATTTTCATAGCGATTTCATAGATGCGATCTATGTAATTCTGTGAGGTTTTCAGGGACCGCCGTGTGTATCCCCCCCTTGTATAGCGTCTTGGGTTCACATCGTTAGGTAGAATGCGATTCTACGTCTAACTTGTTTTTGCAGAGAATGATGTGAATAGTATGGCCCTATAGCTTATTTGAATGTATGAGATGTATGTGATGCATGTAACATTCGTTCATGGCCTGCGTGTCATGATTATTTCAGCTATTGTTAGCTGTATATATTGTATTTAACGACCTGCGTGTCGACCTTAATGCTTGAATCTATCTTTGTAATCTTCGATTTCTAGCTATTATAGGTAGTAGCCTAGTTTTGAGGTTACAAGCTTTTAAGCATGGTGGCCTAAAGGAGTGATGTGGAGGATGGAGATCGTCTACACCTACTTGGAGATGGAAATCACCATTTTTGGGCCATACTACTTCACAGTTAAATGTGTTTATCTATGATGTTATCTATCTTATTCTTATGCAATGATATATGTGATATGTTGCTTTGGTAGGATAGAATCCCTCTTAAAATTAGGTGTTAATGCCCTTCCATATGTTGCACCAAAAGATAATGATCACCGCATGGTAGGTCTACCAAAGTAGAGTGCCATCGGTTATCATCATCATTTGGGGTAGATGTCGGACATCTACATGCGGAAGCATTTGGTTTACTTAACAAGGTTATCAAAATAGTTTTGGACTTTGGGGCATAGATTGGGGCCGAGGCATACTAATGTCACCCAAAGTAGAGTCACATAGGGATGTGATTAGCAAAGTGTTGCTTACCCATGTCACTAGTTTTCTAGCCGTGATGCCAAAGCTCACTAGGAATTAGTGAAATGAGGATCTTTACCCACTATGTAACTTAGAGGAGTTTTGTTGCAAAACTCATAGTGGGAGTCTTTTGCTAAATAGTTTAATAAAAGATGAACATAAACATAGTGCTAAACTTTGCATATTCTTGTGTTGTAGATCATGTCATTCTAACGCGCATCCAAGATACTTTTAATTTACGATCTGTTCTTGAGAAAGAAAAACTCAATGGAACAAACTTTTGGATTGGTATCGCAACTTGAGAATTGTTCTCAAGCAAGAGCGCAAGGAGTATGTCCTTGAGTCTCCTTACCCGAAGACTTGCACGATAATGCTACTATGGCTGCACGGAGAGCTTATGAGAAGCAAGCGAATGATTGCCTTGATGTGAGCTGTCTCATGCTTGCCACAATGTCCTCTGAGCTTGAAGCAATATGAGAACACAGATGCCTACAATATCATTGTGGGGTTACGTGGTATGTTTGAGAACCAAGCAAGGGTGAGAGGTTCAATACTTCAAAGTCCTTATTTGCGTGCGAGCTTGCGAGAGGGAATCCGTCGACCCTCATGTGATTAAGATGATTGGCTACATTGAGAGTCCGGAAAAGCTTGGTTTTCCCCTTAGCCAAGAGTTGGCTATCGATGTGATTCTCGATCGCTTCCCCCGAGCTTTGAGCCATTCATAATGAACTTTCACATGAACAACCTGGACAAGACCCTGGCTGAGTTGCATGGGATGCTAAAATCTGCCGAGGAAAGCATTAAGAAAAGTAGCAATCATGTGATGATGATGCAGAAAGGCAAGGGCAAGCCCTATGTCAAGAGAATCGCGGTCAAAAGAAAGAAAGCTCTGATGCGATCGCGAGCGGTTCTAAGGCCAAGAAAGACAAGAAGGGCGATGCTCATCTCGATGCGATTGTTACTCTGTAAGCAATCGGGACATTGGAAAAGGAACGCCCAAAGTACTTGGAGGATCTTGAGAAGAAGAAGGAAATCGACTTCCACTCCGGTATAAATGTTATAGAGATCAATCTTGCTACTTCATCAACTGATTCTTGGGTATTTGATACCGGATCGGTTGCTCACATTTGCAAATCGTTGCGGGGCTAATAAGAAGTAGAAGTTTGAGGAGGAGCGAAGTGGATCTTCGCGTTGGCAATGGAGCAAAAGTTGCTGCGGTAGCTGTTGGCACCATGCCATTGTCTTTACCTTCGAGATTAGTTTTGGAATTGAATAATTGTTATTGTGTTCCATCTCTTTCAAAGAACATTATTTACGCTTCATGTTTGCAAGCGAGAGGTTATGACTTTAAATCTATGGACAATGGTTGTTCTCTTTATTTCAAAGATATGTTCTATTGTCATACTCCATTGGTGAATGGGTTATACGTTCTTACTCTTGAAGGGTCACGGTCTATAACATTAATGCAAAGAGGCAACGTCAGAATGATTTGAATCCCACGTTTATTTGGCATCGCCGCTTAGGTCACATAAATGAGAAACGCATGCGAAGCTCCATAGAGATGGTATTCGCACTCATTTGATTTTGAATCATTAGAGACATGCGAATCTTGTTTACTTGGTAAGATGACAAAGGCACCTTTCACGGTCAAGGTGAGCGGGCAAATGACTTATTGGCACTTGTACATACGATGTATGTGGACCAATGAGCTTAACGACGGAGGTGGTTTTCATGATTTCATAACTTTTATCGATGACTTTAGTAGATATGGGTATATCTACGATGAAGTATAAGTCGAATCCTTTGAAAAGTTCAAAGAATTCCAAAATGAAGTGCAAAATCATTTAGGCAAGACAATCAAGTTTCTACGATCGATCGTGGAGGCGAGTATTTGAGCCATGAGTTTGGCAATCATCTAAAGGATTGTGGAATTGTTCCACAATTGACTCCGCCAGAACACCTCAATGGAATGGGGTATCGAGCGGAGAAATCGCACCTTATTAGATATGGTGCGCTCCATGATGAGCCAAAGTGATCTTCCGTTGTTTTTTTGGGGTGCGCTCTTGAAACAGCCGCATTCACACTAAACGAGGTTCCATCAAAATCGTAGAAAAGACACCATATGAGATGTGGACAGGACAACGTCCTAGCTTGTCTTTTCTTAAGATTTGGGGATGTGAGGCTTATGTAAAACGTTTACAATCTGATAAGCTCACTCCTAAATCGATAAATGCTTCTTTATCGGGTATCCTAAGGAAACAAAAGGATATTACTTTTATAATCGAGGAGAAGGCAAAGTGTTTGTCGCGGCATGGTGTCTTCTTAGAGAAAGAGTTTCTCTCAAGAAGGGATAGTGGGAGCACAAAGCAACTTGAAGAAATTCAAGAAACACCGATAACGTTTCAGCTCCTCTGAACCACAACAGATGAACAAACTGTTGAAGAACTGTTTGTGGACACACCAGCACCACGTAGGTCGAAAGGTCACGTCGTGCACACGAGAGGTACATGTTCTTGACTACTCAACAACGGGACATATTGTTGTTAGACAACGATGAGCCTAAGACCTATGAAGAAGCAATGGTGGGACGGACTACGAGAAATGGCTTGAAGCCATGAGATCCAAATTGAATCCATGCACAATAATCAAGTTTGGAACTTGGTTGATCCACTGATGGTGTTAAAACCATTGAATGCAAATGGGTTTTCAAGAAAAGATAGACATAGATGGAAATGTTCACATCTATAAAGCGCGATTAGTGGCAAAGGTTTCAAACAAATTCAAGGTATTGATTATGATGAAACTTTTTCGCCCGTCGCAATGCTAAAGTCTATTCGGATCATTCTAGCGATTGCTGCATATTTCGACTATGAAATATGGCAAATGGATGTCAAAACAGCTTTCCTTAATGGAAATCTGAGTGAGGATGTGTACATGACACAGCCCACGTGGTTTTGTCGATCCGCAATCGATTGGAAAGATATGCAAGCTCCAAAGATCCATTTATGGATTAAAGCGAGCATCTCGGAGTTGGAACATTCGTTTTGATGAAGTAATCAAAGGGTTTGGTTTCATCAAGAACGAAGAAGAGCCTTGTGTTTACAAAAGGCTAGTGGGAGCGCACTCGTATTTCTGGTCTTATATGTGGATGACATATTACCGATCGGAAATGACATTCCTTTGCTCGAATCATTAAGTCTTCATTAAAAATAGTTTCTCTATGAAAGACTTAGGAGAGGCAGCATATATTCAGGCATCAAGATCTATAGAGATAGATCAAAAGGCTAATTGGATTAAGCCAAGATACGTACATTGACAAGGTGTTGAAAAGGTTCAATATGCATGATTCCAAGAAAGGTTTTCTACCTATGTCACATGGTATAAATCTTAGCAAGAATCGGTGTCCTAGTACACCGATGAGCGGGATAAAATGAATGCGATTCCATATGCTTCGCTATTGGGTCCATTATGTATGCCATGCTTTGTACACGTCCGGATGTTTCAGTATGCTTTAAGTGCTACGAGTAGATACGATCGAGATCGGTGAAAGTCACTGGATTGCCGTAAAGAACATCTTGAAGTACTTGAGAAGAACTAAAGATGTGTTCCTTGTCTATGGAGGTGAGGAAGAGCTCGTTGTAAATGGTTACACCGATGCTAGTTTCCAAACTGACAAAGATGATTTTAGATCGCAATCTGGATTTGTGTTACTGCTGAATGGCGGTGCGGTAAGTCGGAAGAGTTCCAAGCGTGAGACGGTTCTTGATTCTACAACGAAGCCGAGTACATAGCAGCTTCGAAGCCGCCAAAGAGGCTGTTTGGATCAAGAAATTTATTTCTGAGCTTGGTGTGATGGCTAGTGCCTCCAGCCCAATGGACCTCTACTGTGACAATAGTGGGGCCATTGCGCAAGCCAAAGAGCCTAGATCGCACTAGAAGTCCAAGCACATTTTACGGCGATTTCATCTCATCCGCGAGATAGTGGAGAGAGCGATGTGAAGATATGCAAAGTACAAGCGGATTTGAACATTGCAGATCCGTTGACAAAGCCGCTTCCCGGCCAAAGCATGAGGCTCACACTAGGGCAATGGGTATTAGATACCTACATGGTTGACTCTAGTGCAAGTGGGAGAGCTGTTAGTGATATGCCCTAGAGGCAACATGGAGATGTTGTATATATCACATACTATGTTTATGATACATTACTTTGTTCCTTGGAATAGACATCATCATTATTGATCAATGAGTATGTGACTTATTCATGAGACTCTTAAATACTAAGATGTTGCTATTTCTAAATGATCCTGATCGTATATCATATGAGGAACAAATATGATTCAAAGACAAAGATCAGCATATGTATTGATTGATGATCATGTCTCATGGATCATGGTATGGTGATACCAAATCAATAATATGGACATGTGTTAGTGAACATATGTTGGATAGACTGCCATGAGACAACTGCAGAGATTCCATGTGTCATCGAGTTGGTCTCAAGTAGTGTTTATGTAGAGTCCTTAGACTTGAGATCATCATGGTTCCCAACATGAGTAGTAGCTTATTTTGGGACTACTAAACATTACTCCGTGGCTCGGGTAGTCATAAAAGTAGTCTTCGGGTTTGCCATGAAACATGTAGTGGGATGTGAATGATCAAGATAGAATTTGCCCCTCCTTATGGGAGAGATATCTCTAGGCCCCTCGATGTAATGGATTATGAAAGTGCATGGCCATGCCAAGGTGATTGAGGAGTCAATCACGAGTTTATAATCCATCACGGAATCGAGAGAGTGATTGAGCTATTAAGAGGATGACACAGGTCTCGCCTTGAGCTCAATCTATATCGTGAGGCAAAGGGATTCGTACATGAGAGAACATTACAGGTTCAGCCGATATGATCTTTACATATACTTTGGGGTTAATATGTCTTACTAGAGGCCGCTATTAACATGGTAGCGGAAAGGCGTTTCGGTCACGACCAAGTATCGTGAACCTCTGTGTCGCACGCTTAACGGGTTGGAACACTAATTCGAATATGATTCGGATATGGGCTCAATTCGGATAGAGATCCGAATAGACTCCTATTGGGCCTCGGTCCACGAGGCCCACGTGAAGGTCTATATATGGAGGCGAGGGGGAGGATTCGTCCCGCTTAACATCTAGCAAAACCCTAGCCGCCACCTCCCGAGCCAAACCCTAGCTGCTCACGAGTGCTAGTACACTCGCGATCGGCGTTCGGCCCGGGCGTGTGGATACGGTGGAGGCGCTGCTCGTTGCGATCTTGATCGGCGTGCGTGGAGGAGACGATCTGTTCGGGACGATCGGCTACTTCCACTACTACCTCGACGCGCGAGATTGGATCGGTTTCCAATTCTTCTTCCGCTGCGCTGCGCGTCTAAGTGGTAACGATCCATGATCCTTCCTTAGCATGATGTTCTTGGGTGCGCGGTAGAAAAGTTTTGTTTTCTGCTTCCGTAGCCTACGTGTATTCCAATATGCACGAGGCATGAGTTTAGACTTTCTCAATTCAGGGAATCGCTCTTTATGCAAGTGTAATTATATAAGATCACTAGGCTCAAAAGTAACATGCTTGCATCCCTGATTACCAGCAACTTTATATTTAGTATTTATAAGCTCAATGTTTTCTTTGGTTGTCTCATGCATCTTAAGTATCAAATCAACACATTGTTGAGCATCAAGATTTACCTTCTCCAAAGCGGGAAGAGGCAACAAGTCAATAGGTGCACGAGGGATGAAGCCATAAACAATCTCAAAAGGGCATTTCTTTGTGGTAGAATGCAGCGAACAATTATAAGCAAATTCCACATGAGGCAAACATTTCTCCCACATTTTTAAGTTCATTTTAAGCACAACCCTAAACATAGTAGATAATGTTCTATTGACTACCTCAGTTTGTCCATCGGTTTGGAAAATAACAGCTTAGTTCCCAACTTACCCTACAAGGTTCTCCAAAAATGACTAAGAAATTTAGCATCATGATCTGAAACTATCGTATTCGGAATACCATGCAAGCGAACAATTTCCTTAAAGAACAAATCAGCAATATTTGTAGCATCATCACTTTTGTGATATGGTATAAAATGAGCCATCCTAGAAAATCTATCCACGACAACAAAAATACTATCCCTCCCCTTCTTTGTTCTAGGCAGATCTAAAACAAAGTCCATAGAAATATCTTTCCAAGGTATACTTGGCACGGGAAAAGACATGTATAAACCATGAGGATTAAGTCGTGACTTAACTTTATGGCATGTGGTGCAGTGGGCAATGAAGCGTTCGACGTCGCACCTCATCTTTGGCTAATAAAAGTGGTGGGTCAGAATGTCCTCGGTCTTCTTCAAGCCGAAGTGACCCATTAATCCTCCTCCATACGCCTTCTGTAACAACAAAAGACGAACGGAGCTAGCTGGAATGCATAGCTTATTAGCACAGTATAAGAAACTATCATTCACCATAAATTTATTCCAACCCTTTCCCTCCTTACAATTGAGCAATACATCTTTAAAATTAGCATCATGCACATATTACTCCTTTATTGTCTCTAATTCAAAGATTTTGAAGTTAAGTTGTGAAAGCATGGTATATCTCCTAGACAATACATCAACTATTACATTTTCTTTGTCCTTTTTATGTTTAATGACATAAGGGAAGGACTCAATAAACTCAACCCACTTAGCATGTCTACGATTTAGATTTGTTTGACTTCGAATATGCTTCAAAGATTAATGATCAGAATGTATTACGAACTCTTTGGGCCATAAATAATGTTGCCATATTTTCAAAGTTCGAACTAGAGCATATAATTCTTTATCATAGGTAGAATAGTTCAAACTAGGCCCACTTAATTTTTCACTAAAGTAAGCAACATGTTTTCCTTCTTGAATTAACACACCACTAAGACCTATGCCACTAGTATCACATTCTAATTCAAAAGTCTTGCAAAAAATCCGGGAGTTGAAGCAAAGGGGTGTGTGTCAACTTATCTTTGAGAGCGTTGAAAGTATGCTATTGCATGATGCCCCAAGTAAAAGGAACACCCTTCTTTGTAAGCTCATTCAGTGGTGCAACGATGGTGCTAAAATCCCGAATAAAACATAGATAGAAGCCAGCGAGCCCGAGAGAACTTCGTACTTGTGTGACCGTTTTAGGAGGCGGCCAACTCTAGATAGCAATGATCTTGGCTGGATCAACTTCAATGCCCTGTGAAATAACAACGTAGCCAAGAAATGATACTCGATCGGTGCAAAAGGTGTACTTCTCAAGGTTACCAAACAAACGTGTATCTCGCAAAGTATTAAAAATAGCACGTAAGTGATTTAGGTGTTCTTCATATGACTTGCTATGTATTAAAATATCATCAAAATAAACCACCACAAATTTTCCAATGAAAGTATGTAAAACCTCGTTCATCAAATGCATGAAAGTGCTAAGTACATTAGTTAAACCAAAAGGCATCACCAACCACTTATATAGCCTGAATTTAGTTTTAAATGCCTTTTTCCATTCATCTCCTAATTTCATTCTAATCTGGTGGTACCCGCTACGCAAGTCAATCTTTATGAAAATAATAGAACCACTCAACTCATCTAGCCTATCGTCCAACCTAGGAATAGGATGACGATACCGTATTGTGATATTATTAATGGCCCTATAATCAACATACATACGCCAACTACCATCTTTCTTAAGAACCAAAAGAACAGAAACAACACAAGGACTCAAACTTTCTCGTACATACTCTCGGTCCAAAATATCTTGGAATTATCGTTGAATTTCGTTAGTCTCCTCCGGATTGGTTCTATACGCCACACGGTTTGGCATAGTCGTTTCTGGAATTAAGTCAATTTGGTGTTCAATCCCTCTAATAGGTGGCAGTCCCAGGGCTAGTTCAGCTGGAAACACATCCTCATATTCCTACAAAAGGTTAATGACAGCAGACGGCAAAGAATTAGATACATCATCAAGTGAAAATAAAGCATCTTTGCATATCAAAGCATAGCATGGCATATCATTGTCGACAATTTCAGCAATATCAGATTTGGTTGCAAGCATGACACAACCCTTTAATTTAATTCTCTTAGTCCTAGAACTAGGTTCCAACTTCTCTTTCTTAGGTGGAAAAATGTTCTTCAGTACTTGTTGATTTTTCATATTCATGCTCATGTTTGTGTTCTTTCCTCTCATTTGCAACTATCTCTTTTTCACATTGCATAATTTTAGCAGGTGTCAAAGGTAGCAAAATTATTTTCTTTCCTTTGTGCATAAGAGAGTACTTATTACTTCTATCATGTTGAGTTGCGTCGGTATCAAATTCCCATGGACGACCTAATAAAAGTGAGCAAGCTTGCATAGGCGCTACGTCGAAATCAGCTACATCATGATAGGAACCAATGAAAAAAATGCACTCTCGCAGATTGTGTTACCTTCACCTTACCACTGTTGTTGAACCACTAGATGTGGTATGGATGAGGATGTGCACGTGTGGTCAAGCCAAGCTTCTTAACCAAATCTAAACTCACTAAGTTATTACAACCCCCGCCATCAATTATGATACGAACACGACACTTCTTGACAATGAGGAACATCTGAAATAAATTATGGTGTTGTAGCTTCTCCACTTGCTCCCTTTGAGTGCTCAACACTCGCTGCACAATTGTGATCCTATAATTCTCTGTAGCAGCGATACCTAAAATTTCCTCCCCTTCGCTATGTTCCTCTGGATCATAATCATTACCTGCAAGGTTAGCTGCAAGAGCATATTCATTCTCAACATTACTAGCACTTACATATCCACTATCTTCTGTCGCAATGTACGCTCGTTGACTTGGGCAATTTTTCATGACGTGTCCCATCCCTTTACAACGGTGACATATAATCCCCGTCGTACGACCTATGAAGGCAACCGATGAAGAGCTCTACGCTGGTGCCTGCACACTAGTGGATTTGCTTGTCTCGGGTGCGTGTGATAGTGGTGGCAGTGCTGCTGAACGCGCCCTACTCACGGAGGGGGCAGCACACCGAAAAGCAGGAGGTGGGGCTGCCTTGGCTTGCCCCGAAGTTGACCTTGATGCAGAAGTGCTGCCAAAGTTGCTCCTAATCCTTTGTTGTCTTCCCTGCAACTCTTTTTCTGCTAAACAAGTAAGCTGGAACAACCTATTGATATCATTATACTCCTTGTAATCAACTATGTCCTGAACGTCACGCCTTAAGCCCCCATAAAAATGAGACATCTTATCCTGCTCATCCTCTACAACATTACAACGCAGCATGCCTATTTGTAGTTCTTGATAATATTCATCGACAGATTTATTACCTTGGTCTAAGCGCTGTAATTTCTTACACATATCATATTTAAAAGCAAGAGGAACATATCTAGCACGCATAGGTACCTTCAATCTATCCCATGTATCAGGTGCTGAACCGGAATTAACTACGTTACTCCACCAAAGGATAGCAAAATCTTTAAATTCACTAATAGCTTGTTTGACTCTACGCACTTTAGGAACTAGATGGGCATTAAATTTTTGTTCAACTGTCATCTCCCAATCTAGATAAATTTCAGCATCATAAACACTCGCAAAAGATGGTATGGTAAATTTAACTTTAGCAAATGGGTCATCATTAGCACGAGTATTGTGGTGCTGAAAATCATTACCTCTCATACCGTAACGGTTGCGTTGTGGCGGTGTCGTAGACGTGCATCTTGAGCGTCACGATTTCGCCTCTCATTATCATCTCCCACCTGAAGATCTTGGGCTGCATCATGTTCATATTCGCGTCCGTTGTTTGGTGGCCGATTCACCATTCTTTCAAGGCGTGTAGTGAGTGCTGCAATACTCTCATTGATAGAGCGCTGCAATGTATCCGTCGTAGCATGAAGCTTCCTATCGATGTTGTCATTAATGGTAGCACGTTGTTCATCCAAGAGCGTCATGAGCTCTCCCTTTACAACACACTCTTGTGCATCCGACGACTCACCTGTCATGGTTAGTAGAAAACAAAAGATAACACAAAAGTATTATCCCTATCAACTACTAGGTGATGGCAGGTGGAATCACGCACTCTCAAGCATCTTACCACATTGTTACAAGTGTTCTTACCAATGCAGTAGGTGGTTCAGCCGGTGGCTAGTTCGTGATATTGTGTCGAGCATAAGTACGATTGCAAGAGAAAACCTATTCTGATCAAGAGTAGGTGGAGCTTGGAAGGCACAATATGGTAGCAAAAGGATCAGCAATAATCAGTTCAGTAAATGCAAGTTGAAAGATTATTCAAAATACTCGTCAAAGGTTGCTGATTCTAGCCTAATCACAGCTAGCCAATCAAAGTCCTATGCAAGGAAGTGCATGTACGCACACGCAACAATCAATGTGACTTGATGTAGGCAAACAAGAACCTCACAACAGGTACTAGGAGAGACACCAGCCCACTACTTAAACTTCTTTCGAAGGGCACAAGATTATTCGCGCAATGTACAGCACAAAACAACGATATCGGCAAAATGCGAACAGCCCTCTAGATTGACCAGATACAATAGTTAGTTTCAAACGATGCAAAGGCAGAGTTTTATATGGCTTATGTATACTCGTTTGAAAGGTTTCGATGAGATCTACAACTTTTTCAACTAGACAAACCCCAAATTCCGAAGGGAAGACTGAATAAAACACCAAAAACAGAAAATGATAATCTTGCAACGTGATTTTAGGGCTAAATATGGCCAATTTTGGGGGTATTGGAGGGCACTAACACAAGCAAGTCATTTGTATTGGATGCGTGCCGTCATTAGCTTTCCAAAGAGTACAAAAACGTTGAATTCTGACTCCGTATGCAAAAGTTATGCCTGTTTTACTGACAGTGGGTCGGAAACGAACTCGAATTCAATTCGGTCTCAATTCAAACTACTATAACTTTTGATCCCGAGACCGAAATTGCTCAAATTTTTTTTTCTGGAGGCTTATGGATGTATCAAGAAGGACTCTTCCAAATTTCACTGGATTTGGAAAAAGGTTTGATAACCTTTCAAATTTCGGACCGACAGGACACTCTTTGTTTTTTTTCTCCTTTTTCTGTTTTTTCTTTTCTTTTTTTCCCTCTGAGTCCGAAACCCTAATTTTTTTTGCACAAGATGAGACAAGCGAGAGGCGTGGCAGGGGATGGCAGGGTCGTGGGGGATGGCAATGCCTGGGGGGTAGCGGAAAGGGTTGGCAGTGGATGGGAGGCCGCGGCAAGGATGGCGGCGCGGCAAGGAACAAGAACACACAACGACGAAGCTACGCAAAGGAATACGAGATGCAACTAGACAATGACGAACTGGACTCTGACTAAACTAGCAATCAGAAACTTGAACACGACAATGCAACAAAAAATTAAACGAGCACTACTAAAAAGAAAATTGCAATGGCACAAAAAGGGTGTTGGGACAGCGGAAGAACACTACGAACAATTATTTTTTGTGGGCTAATTTTCTAGAATTTTTTGGACAATGAACATAAACTAATCTAAAAGAGACGAATTACCTCACGGGTAACTGTTGCTCTGATATCACCTAATGTGACGATGGCCTGATCTTCCGAAAGGTACTGATAAGTCAATTGTGGAGAACTCAACGTTGATGATCCAAAGGCTCCGACCAAAATAGATCGAACCCCTCGCAATCACTACACCACTGCTCCGATGGTTATCAACCATGCCGAACACGGCTGACCTCGCCAAGAAGGCTATCTCCTGCAAACGAATCGAGAATACAAGCAAGAGAGTAAAAGATGCAATCTGAAGTTGTATTACGAATAAAGATTAATTTCACAAGTTGGGGTTCCTCAACCGAACGTGTAGTGAACTGCTAAACAGAATAATCTCTTAAGAAACACCCGAGGAAAACTAAAGGGGTACGACCTCCTTAAATAGCGAAGGGGGAAGCCGCACCTATCTAATAAAAAGGGTTGTGGTAGTATTCACGGTACTGTTCATGTGAACAGTACGGTCGCGGTACTGTTTATATGAATAGTACCGCCCATCAACAATACCGGTCCAAAAATCTAAGTGGTGATACAAGGCCCTCGGCTCAAAAGGTATCGTAGCACCATGGATAATAAGCCTAAATTCATCAGTCCGAAGAAGTAGACTTGATGAATGCAACCAAATTGGTGGAAATGGACGAATTAGGTGAAGTCCTTGATGTGTTCCTCTTGCCGTGAGCTGTCTCCTCCTTTCCATGATTCCTAATAACAGGCAAATCACAAGTCTTAGGAAGTATTGAATTCTCAACGAAAATATTATTGACTCCTAAAAACGAGCTTACCTGATAGTTGAGTTGACGAGCACGTGCTCGAGTAATTGGATCTTGCCTATCATTCATGGAAGCAGTAAGAGGAGTGTTCATATCAGTAGAAGTGATGTCCTCATCAAGAGATATGTTCAATATGATCAAAGTATTGACTCATCTCGTGCGGTTTACCGCGATCTTGAGCTCACTTGAAGCTTTCTCATTTGATGGTCTTCAGCTCTTGGTCTTCATCCTCATCTGGATTAAACAACTGAATCCAAATAAATATAAATAACTCAAAAGGCCCAAATAAATCCAAATGAATTCAATTTGGTTGTATTGTGATTATAGTGGTGAGCTAGGATAAAGTTCATTTGGCACAGGTTATTTTCGGAGTTAAAGGAGGTTTCAGGAATGTGAGGAATGACAGAAGAAAATCAGCCAAGATGAAGGTCAAGAAAAGGTTCATGATGAGAGGAATATTCACGGGAATATTGTCGGGACGCGGAACAAGAACTCCAAGTCTCTCTGTGTAAATCGCACTATCCTAGGAAAAGCTAGTGCACACAGGGTAAACAGTGACGTATCTCGTGCATAATCACCACAATTATTATTAATCAAAGGTACGACCTTATGGCCAAGTATTACAATAAAAGGCTCAAGGCTAACTAAAAGTAAAAGCAGCGAAAAACATAAAAGTAGCAGCACAGCCCATCCAGCCTCCCACAGGCGAATGACTGTAAGACGCAGCCTACTCATCGAAGCCCTCACCGTAGTCGTCAGTGTCGTACTCTGTCAACAGATTTAAGCAAGGTGAGCACTTTAAAGCACTCCGCAAGTTACACCAGGAAATATAGCAGAGTTGATGCATGCATAATGAATTTCAAAGGAAGGCTTAATAGGGTGTTGTAGGGATAGCCCCCACCTAAGCCCAGCTAGCCTGTTAGCGAGTTATGAACCCATGTATGAAGACAAGATGGTCTCGGGAAGGATACTCGAGTGTAAGGGCACTATTGTAAAGACACTCCCTCGGGGATATATGTATGTACATGACGAAGCCTCGGAAAAGAGGGAGGTCATTCGTTCACCTAACTCTCCACTACCATAATACTCTCTCTGTTTGGTCTGTAACCACAACAGTTGGCGCTGTCCGTGGGAACTTCGAAAGCAAGAAGACCTCAAGAAGGATGGCACCAACATCGTCGGCGGTGAGGAGGAAAGGGGTCGTGGAGGCGGCACCTCGTGTTAGCATCGGCACCGCGGTGTCGGCATTGGCGGCCGTAGGAGTGAACGACAACACTCACGACGCAGCCATCGACTCCAACCCCGCCTTCGCCGACGCAGCCGTCGACTCCAATCCCGCCTTCGCTGACGCAGCCGTCGACTCCAACCCCGCCTTCGCCGACGCAGCCGTCGACTCCAACCCCGCCTGCCTTCGCCGACGCAGCCGTCGACTCCAACCCCGCCTGCGCCAACGTAGCCATCGACTCCAACCCCGCCAGCTACCACAGCACCGGCGAGGCGGCGCACGAAACTGGCGCCGGCACCCAAGGAGACACAGAAACGTCAAACGGCCCTGTTAGTACTGCGACCCGGGCCAGTAACGCGGGAATCCACCACACCGATGGGGCGGACAATCCGGCGGCACGGGCGGTAGTCGTGGCTGTCAAGCCAGCGCGATCAGGTGCGCCGCCTGTTTTGACTACTCCCGCAGTACAAGGATCCCTGCCGGCCGCCCTCCATGCGCTCCAGCGGGAGCTGGTAGATCTCTGTGACACCGTGCGAGCCATGCAAGAGGCTTCGAGCCTGTAGATCGAGATGGCCGTCGCGCCGGGGGCCCGTCCACAGCACCCGCAGCAAGCGCGCCTGCAGATTCAGGTCATCAACATCATCTTCGGAGGTTCATCGTCGGGAGCCTCGCAGTAGCCACAGCCGGGAGTAGCTCAGGGCCAAGTCACCTTCGCGCCCGCCGATGCCCGGAGTGTGGAGTTTCCCCACCACGACCCCCTGCTCGTCCGAGCTGATATTGCAGGATGCGACGTCCGGCGCGTCCTCATCGACGGAGGTAGCTCAGCAAATGTGCTTTCCGAGGAGGCCCTCGGCCGCATGGGAATCCCTAGCTGTCGATTGCGACCATCGAAGACCCCATTATGTGGCCTCGATGGCCAATCCCTAGGGACATTAGGCCAAGTATACCTCCAAGTGTCCTTCCATCAGGGCGATAATATCAGGACCGAGGCCGTCGTCTTCGACGTCGTGGACACCCCAAGCCTGTACAATGACATTCTGGGCCGCCTGGCCCTCATCTCCTTCGGGGCGGCCCCGCATCATGGCTTCCTGTGCCTGAAGCTCCCGGGCCCGTGAGGCGTCATCACTATCTTCGATGACCAGGACCTCACCCGACGCACGGAGCTCACAAGCCCCCGCCTTAGGGTGCACGCCCTGGCAGGCAAGCCCAAAGCGGACACACCATCCGCCCCGGGGTGGACTCCCAAGCCCCGACCGGAGGGCGAAGTCAAGAGGGTCCCCCTCTAGGCTGACGGCCGTGCTGTCTCCATAGGCGACGGCTTCCCCCCGGAGATGGAGCAAGAGCTCCTCCAAGTTCTCCGGAACAACGCAGACGTGTTCGCATGGTCCCCAGAGGACATCAAGGGCATGGACCGCTCCCTCATCGAGCACAACCTAGCGGTCCGTCAGGATGCCTAGCTGGTCAGGCAAAGGCTTCGATGTATGTCCGTCGACCGATAGCAGGCAGCCAAGGCGGAAGTGCTGAAGCTCCTGCATGCTGTCGTCATCCGCGAAGTTCAACACCCAGATTGGCTCGCCAACCCGGTGCTAGTGAAGAAAGCCAACGGTGCCTAGCGCATGTGCATCGATTTCACCGCCCTCAACAAGGCGTGCCCGAAAGATGACTACCCCCTCCCGCGTGTCGACCAACTAGTCGACGCTACGGCGGGCTGCAAACTCATGAGTTTCCTGGATGCTTACTCCGGTTATCACCAAATCTACATGGCCAAGGATGATGAAGACAAAACCAACTTTATCACTCCGATAGGAACATACTGCTTTGTCAGAATGCCCTTTGGCCTGAAGAATGCCGGCGCAACTTTCACCCGCCTCATTGCGTTGGCACTGACCTCCCAGCTAGGGAGGAATGTCGAGGCGTACGTTGACGACGTGGTCGTCAAAACCAAGCAATTGGCCGCTCACGGCCACGATCTCCAAGAGACTTTCGACAATCTTCGGAAGGCGGGCATCAAGCTCGACCCGAACAAGTGCGTGTTCGGTGTACGGGCGGGCAAGCTTTTGGACTTCTTGGTGTCGTGGCGTGGTATCCAAGCCAACCCCGACAAAGTTGATGCAATCCTTGCCATGGAGCCACCCAAAACGACACGGGAAGTCCAAAGGCTCGCTGGCCGCATGGCCACACTGAGCCACTTTTTGTCCAGGGCAGCGGAGTGCGGCTTGCCCTTCTTCAAAACCCTGCGCGGTTGCGATGGGTTTCGTTGGGATGCCGACTGCGCCAGCGCCTTCGACGACCTCAAGAAGCACCTTGCAAGCCTACCCACGCTGGTCACCCCGGCACCAGAGGCTTCCCTTTTACTTTACCTCGCCGCCTACGCAACAGCCGTCAGCGCCGTCCTCGTTCTCGAGGAGGGCGTTCGCCAACGCCCAGTCTACTTTGTCTCTGAAGCCCTCCAAGGAGCCAAGACGCGGTACACAGAGCTTGAGAAGTTGGCTTATGCCCTAGTCATGGCCTTGAGAAAGCTCCGGCATTACTTCCTCGCCCATCCAATCACTATGCCGTCCTCGTTCCCTCGGCGGAGATGTTGCACAATAAAGAGGCCACAGGATGCATTGGCAAGTGGGCAGCCGAACTCGCCCCTTTTTCCCTGACATACGCTTCGCGCACAGCAATCAAGTCCCAAATCCTTGCGGACTTCCTCGCAGAGTGGACCCCAGCGGTCCAGCACGCCAAGCAGCCAAAGGACCTGGTATGGACGCTCGACACCGACGGCGCGTACTGCGTCTCCGGCGTGGGCGTGGGGGCGGTGGCCACTACGCCGGAGCGGCACCGCCTGTTATACTCGGCGCGCCTCGCATTTCCTGCCACCAACAACACTGCGGAGTACGAGGCGCTACTCTTCGGCCTAGAAAAGCTCAAAGCTCTGGGGGCGCGGTGACTCCTCGTCCGCACGAACTCCAGGCTGGTGGCAGGGCAAGTCGACAAGTCTTATCAGGCCAAGGACCCCGACCTGGCCAAGTACCTGGCAGCTGTGCGAGCCAAGGAGCGGCATTTCCTGGGTGTCACGGTCAAGGTCATCCCCCGAGCAGAAAACGAGCAAGCGGACATTCTTGCAAAGGCCGCCAGCCAACACCTCCCCGCCCTCGAAGGTGCATTCTACGAGGTCCTGCACGCAGCGGCCATCGCGCAGGACAATCACAACGCTGCCCTAGTCCACCAGATCATCCATCAGGGCAACTGGCGAGAGCCAATTCACGCCTTCTTACAGGGCATCGCCGAGCCGGACGACCCCGCTGACCTTCACCGCCTACAGTGCCACGCCAGATCCTTCCAGACACTCGACGGAGTGCTCTACAAAAGAGGAGTCTGCGCACCGCTCCTACGGTGCCTCTCACACAAAGAGGGACAGCACCTCCTGCCGGAAATCCACGCGGGCCTTTGCGGCTCGCATTTGGCGCCAAGGTCGCTCGTCGGCAAGGCATTTAGGCAGGGCTTCTACTGGCCAACCGTCGTCGTCGGCAAGGCTCCACGACTTCCCCGAAGCCTTCACCTCTGCGGGACCACCCCGTGTCCGCCCTTGGCCATAGCACTGCAGCAGGCAGCCGTGCGTCCGCGTGCCACGCCCGAAGGCGCCCCTTCCGCTCCGGTGGCTCGGGACAACCCGGGGTTTGCTGCACATTATACCCCTTCACTCTTACCACAACCGTTTTTGTACTCTGGTGTGTCCCATGCCTTTCTATGAATGCTAGGTCACAGAGAACACTAGTGCAACGGGTCAGCCGGTGGGGCAACTACAGCTTCGCCTTTGACGCAGTTCCTACCTCCGCGCCTTCGGCGAGGTCCCAACCTCCACAGGCGGCTTCGAGCCCGACCTTGGCTTCATCCTCTACGAAAAGACACCTCGCCACGCACTCGCGCGCCGGCACCGTGCGCCTGCAGACGCCCCCACTTCAGTGCCTTTGGGCAGCCCAGCCACCCATCGCATCCCACATTCCCTTACCTTTGGTACAAGGTACTATTCCCGCACCCTTGACCCTCATACTTTCACCGTTTTTCTGTGGCTACCATGTCCCAGATACTGTCAGCGGGGCCAGTCATTCGGTCGAAGCACGCGCTGGTCACGGCACGGCCAACCGGCGGCCGATGATGCGCCACGGGCACAATGCGCACGCGGCGCACTCACCAGGATGCGGGACAACACAGGACACGTCAGAGTTGACTCCCCGGGCTGCCACCGCACGTTCGTGAGCTGAAGAAGCATGACCGCCCAAAGATGCACCGGTACCACGCCCCCACATAGATACTGCTCCAAGCTCAGAGGCGATCTTGTTCTCATAAATAGGCGCCGGAATCGATGAAGCCCTATTTATGAGAGCAAGACCATCGCAGAGCATGGAAGCACGGCGTGCAGGTCTGGGAAGCACAGTGCTCCACCACTGCCGTATATATATATACCGGCTTTCCCATCGGGAAACGCAACCGGCGAGACACCAACCGGCGTGGCTGCTCGCTCGTGCCCAACCGACGGGAGTTGAACCGGTGCGATCGCTTGCGCGTGCGCACGCCGTTTCAACTTGCCACCCCTACGTATCTGTCCCACATCGATGAGATCTTCGCCTTCGTAGAGCAGCTCACCTCCGCCTTCGGCGAAGCCTTCACGCCTGCGGAGTAGCTCAGCTCCGCCTTCGGCAAGGTTTTCGCCCCCGCACAACAACTCGGCTCCACCTCTGGCCTCGCGGAGCCACAATGCGCGCCACATGCGAGGTCACCCTCGCCCAATATCATACAAGTCACAGGCCACAGGGACGGAGGGGGCCAAAGGGCTCGGCGGCATGGCTTCAGCCTGTGAAGCCCTTCACCATGAGAGGCTCCTATTGTAGGGATGGCCCCCACCTAAGCCCAGCTAGCCTGTTAGCGAGTTATGAACCCATGTACGAAGACAAGATGGTCTCGGGAAGGATACTCGAGTGTAAGGGCACTATTGTAAAGACACTCCCTTGGGGATATGTGTATGTACATGACGAAGCCTCGGAAAAGAGGGAGGTCATTCGTTCACCTAACTCTCCACTACCATACTCTCTCTGTTTGGTCTGTAACCACAACATAGGGTATTTGTGCGGAAAAGCAATACTGAAATTTAAATACAATAAAGTAAGTATGAAAAGCTGAATTTTAATACATCGTATGAAACATTATGTTAACAAAGTAATATCGCTAGCGTAGGCTCCAACCTACACTAGCCTAACCACGGGTATCTCACCCGGACCAATATCAAAATCACTGTTGTTTTGTCCAAAAACCATGTTTTTCTAAAAACCAAGTCTAATATGTGAAAACTCTACTCAGCATGTCTATGACCGTAGACACGGCTATCCATGATAGATTAAAAACTCTACAGAGGTGTACAACTTTACCCACAAGACGTGTCCTCCCGCTTGAGCCACGCGATTAACACACTGCCTTAGGTGTGCGGCGGGGAATTCACGACAAGGCTGTTACATTGATCCATAGCCAAAACAGTCACGCTGCCACTAAGGTTTCACCACAACTCGAATCCACGAGTTGGAGCCCCCTCTTGTGCCATGTGAGACTTCTCGCGGTCTACGCCACGCTCACATTTAGCCTATAGCGAAACCATATTTGTAATTTCATAAATTACTTAGTCAGGTCTGTCCCAACCGGACTTGTGGTAGTACGAAGTGACTTCGTAAAATGATTCATAGAAACGGTCCTTAAATTGGCTTAGGATCAACCACATACCCACATGCACGACAATCAACTGTGTGTCACCAAACATGAAGTATGCCGGCACCCCACCACCTAACCAATAGCCTAAGTCCAAATCAAAATTTTCTATTTTTATTTTATACCATCTCATAAACTTTCTTGGCTCATCGAAGTCAAGAATTTATTAAAAGAAATCATCATTTCATGTGAAATACTTGATCCCACCAAAAATTTATTCTATGCCAGGCTACACAGTTTTGCTAACTAATACTAATTTTTGGCTAAGGTGACAAGGCATGTGGAAGTAAGATCAAGTTTGGCTATATTCAAAGGATCATGGGTATAACTAAGTTTAAAATTGAATTTAAATTACATTTAAAAAAGTACGCATGCATATACAATAAAACAACATACTTCAATTTGAAATATTGGGGCAACATGGTCAAAGGTGTAACTTGCCTACCTCGAAGTATTGCTGCGAAGCGTCGCTGAAATCGAACTCTCCGGAATCGTCGAAATCTAAATACGAAGATCCAAATTTAACTTCAAAAATAAAATTCAAAAGAATTACATAAATGGAAATTTCATAATTTTAGAAAAATTTAGAAATTTCAATGGATCAATTTGGAGTTAAAATGAAAAATTTATGGCCTCCTAAAGTTCTAATACAAATAAAAGAAAAAGAATCATTTTCTGTAATTATTTTTATACTGAAAAAGCATTTATGACGTCAGCAAGATTTATTTTTCTGAAGGAAAATCAAGATAATGATGTCAGCATAGGAATTTATTTTTGGTTGATTTAAATTTAAACGAAAATTCAGGTTTATAACGCAAGCATGACGTTAGCCCTGGGATTAAAATAATTGGGTGTGAGGCTGACAGGTGGGGCCGGTTTATGGTGGACCGAGTGCATGGACCGATTGCGGGTGAGGTGGCACGCGGGTGACAGGGAAGTGTAGGTGGCGCTGGTGTGGCGGGGTTGTGCGGACACGGCATCCAAGTGGCGTCCACGTTGGCTGCCACGTCAGCACGGCCGCTGTCGGACCCCAGAGCAACGACTCCTAGATCCTCTATGTAAATCGCACTAGTCCAGGATCAAGCTAGTGCACACAGCGGATAACAAAGATTCATATCATGCACAATGACATTTATTCATTAACTAAATATGGGCCTGATGGCCAAAGTTTACATCAATGGTTCATAAACCAAAATTAAATATAAGCAGCGGAAAAAGAACCATAAAGCAGCAGCCCATCCTGCCTACCCACAGACGAATGACTGTAAGACGTGGCCTACTCGTCATTATTATCGCCAAAGTTGATGAAGTCCTTCTCTGAAAATGGTGAATGAAGCAACATAAGTACATAAAGTACTCCACAAGCTACACCAGGAGGTTTAACAGAGTTCACAATGGAAGGCATAATAGGTTATTTGTGCGTAAAAATAGAATTAAAGTAAATACAGTAAATAGATTCAAAAGCTAAATTTCATACAATAGATAGAAATAGCGATTTAACAAAATAATATCGTTAGTGCAGGCTCTGACCAAACACTAACCTTTTCACAGGTATCCCACTTGGTCCATCTTTTTCAAAAATCTCGTATGGATTCCATCCATCCATATGCTTTTTAATATCCCATGGATTCCATCCGTCCATAGGCCTTTTCAGAAACCATTTTGAAAACCAAAATCTAATCTATGAAAAACTTTACTCAGCTTGCCCATGACCATGGGCACGGCTATCCAGGATAGATTATACACTCTGCAGAGATTGTACAGCTTTACCCACAAGATATTATTATCTCATTTTGTCGGCCATTACACGCTTCTATAGGCGTGCGACTGAGAAAATCATAACAAGGCATTTACAAATGCTAATCCTTCAACCTGGTCACGCTGCCACTAAGGTTTCACCACAACTTGAATCCAGAAGTTGGAGCCCCTCTTGTGCCGTGTGAGACTTCTTATAGCCTACGCCACGCTCACATTCAACCTATAGCGAGACCAAAGTTGGGACTTCACAAATTATTCAGCCAGGACTGTCCCACATCAGTCTTGTGGTAGTACGATATGGCTTTGCAACAGTAGCTCACAGACCGGTCCTTAATTTTATTTAGGCTCATTCCACAAACCCCTTGTGCCTGACAATCAACATTGTGTCACCGAACAACAATGCATGCCAGCACCCACCACCTAACCATTAGCCTAGGTCCAAACCAAGTTTTTATATTTTGCTTTGAAACATTCATATATCTTCTTGACTCACCGAAGTCAAGAATAGACTTTAGAACATCATCGTTTTCAAGTGAAACAAATATTCCTACTTAAATCATTCTAAGCATGGCTAAGCAATTCTATAAAATTTCTAGTCAATACTATTGTACTAACTAGGTTTTCAACTAAGGTGACAAGGCATAAGGAAGTTAAATATCAAATCTGGCCATACAACAAGGATTTGGGTATAACTAGAATTTAAATCAAATTAAAACTAGGTTTAAATAAAAGTACGCATGCATAATAACTTTAAAAACAACATAATTAATTTAAATTACTGGGAGCAATATGATCAAAGGTGTAACTTGTCTTGCTTCGAAGTTTGCTGAGGTTCGCCAAAGTTATACTCTCCGGAATAGTTGTAGTCTACATGCGAAAAGCCAGAAAAACTAAACTCAAATAAAATCCAAAAATTATAAAATATATGCTGAGATATAGAATATGACTTCTGGTGGTTTGAATTCCAAAAATTTAGGAATTTAAATGAGCCCAATCGGAGTTAGGATGAAGGAGAACGACTTCTGGTGGTTTGAATTCCAAAGGAACGAATAAAAAGAATTCTTGGAATTCTTTTCTTTGTGAAGGAAAAGTGATCGAAAGCTACAATATTTGTGTATGGTCGAAACCATGGTCGAATCAATGGCTGAAGTTACGAAGGTCAAAATCGAAGACAGAGACTCCAAGTACGGGTGAAGGCGAAGTCGAAGTCGAAGATTCAGACGAAGACTCAGTTTAAACTGTATAGTGGTCGAAGAACACTGTAGCATTCGAGAACAAAGGGTCTAACAGCCATGGTCGGTTCGAAGACGGAGATCAAAGTTGAAGGCTTTGAGATCGAAGGCTGAAGTTGAAGTCTTCAAGGTCGAAAGTCGAAGGCTCCGAGCAGTCGGAGTCTAAGAAGCCTCCGAATAGCGGACTCTAAAGTGCCTCTGGATGGCGGAGTCTAGAGAGCCTCTGGATAGCGGAGTCTTATGGGCCTTTCGACATCGGAGTCTAAGAATCGGATGGTTGGGAGAAGTCGGACGGCTTCACATGAGAAGATCTGAGCGATCTAACGGTGGCGAAGACCGGTGAGATGTACAAAAGAGGGAGAAGCGTATGAGTCTGGTTTTACCTTGGCGCAAGGTTCGGGCTGCACAGAGTTGGCTGGCGGCGAGGGTGTAGCGGAGGTGGGTACGATTATTGGTGGCATCGGCGAGGCGCAAGGAGGTCCTAGGCACCGGCAATTCCTCGTCGTAGTTCCACAGACAAAGAAGGTAGAAGTCACTTGGTGTGATAGGTTTACGAGCGAAACCAGGGCAATTGGGTGAGGGGAACAGTGGAGCCGAGCCCTTGGACGGCAGTGTAGCGCACGAAGCCCGTGGGCTCGCTGGAGGTGCGGGGCACGGCGGGGGTTGGCGAGGGGCGCAAAAGAGAGAGGGGACTGCGAGGAGTCCATTGGTGCTCTTGTGCATTACCACAAGTGGCTGGAGGTGGTCGGCAGTGAGATGAAGCGGTGGCGCAACTCGGGCGGCGGTGGCGACGGTATTCCAACGGTGAGGAGACTCAACCAATGGTCGATCCAGAAAATCCAAAAATTATAAAATGAATACTGAAAGATAGATTATGAATTTGGATGAATTTACAAACTTGAATTACTTGATTCGGAGTTCGGACGGAGGAAAACGAGTGATTGGAAAATTGGCGGATCAGAAAATTCTAGAAAAAGAAAAATCAGGAATATTCTAAAGGAATATTCTTCTGCAAAACTAACATAGAGTTGTTTTTGGCCATGGCGCTGGTGGAAAAAGACACGGAAGGTGAAGCCAACTAGCAAAATGGGTTCCTATGGACTCGAGGCACATGTAGGAAGTGACGGCACGTCAAACGTTGCACAGTGACGACGTGGAGAACGACAACGGCATAGGGTTGGAGAAATAGAATAATTTTTAGGCATGGAATATGAAGAAGTAAGGTGAGCACGGCCTAGAATGCGGTGAGGCAAGGCTAGAAAAAAAATATCGGCTAAGCCAAAAACTCACCGGAGACGACGCAATCGTCGTTTGAACGACGTCAATACCGAAACACGAAAAACTCAGTATCTTGGTGCTCGATGAGGCAAATCCGAAACCGTCTGAAATGTAGCTACCTGGGATGGTTTGGCACGTTTTGACATGAACGGATTGTTGAAAGCATTCCCGGACAGGCGGGGACGCGAAGTGCCATTTGCGTCCATGGCGAGGTGTCGGGCGTGAAAAGTTGTGGATAGTTTTTGGACAAACGGAGGGGAGCACGGTGTAGAACGCGTCGACACGAACTCAACGGCACAGATGGCTCGGCCAACGGACTAGCAAAACGCGGTGGACAAGACTTTAAGTAACCGACGGGCTGACATCGATATTCTGGGCAAACCGAGAGGAGTTAACATGCGAGAGTTGCGGCGAATCGAAGAGGAGAGTGTGGGGAACGTGATGCTTACCTTGGTTTTGGTCGGGCATGCACGGTCGACCGGTGGTGATGCAAGGAACGATGATGCGATTTGGCCCACGGTGGCGACGGTGCTCCAGCGATGATCCGGCGAAGACGAGGTGAGCACCGCATAGAACGCAGCGAGGCGAAGCCGAGGATGTGCTCAAAAGTGGTAGGGCTCCACTGGACGTGGCGCAATAAGCCGAAGAATGACGCTTAGAACACAAAAGTAAAACTCCGATTGCGACCAAACGAATGGGAGTGAGGATTTGAGATTTTCGAGGTTGATTGAGGATGAGGAGGGGCTCACGGTGCTCCCTTTTGTAGGGGTTAAGGAGGTCAGAGGAGGGAGATCAAAGGACCATATCTTTGAATGGAATGGGTTAAATTCTCGCAAAACGACTCATGAATGAGGGGGGAAACGGTGGGGAATGAAGGAGCTTGATGAGAGAAAGTGATTGCAATTTATTTCATAAATCCGTTGAGAAAATCAAAAGATATGAGAGATTGAAGAAAGCTCAAAAGTTGCGTTCATGGCTGCCTGTTGCTGTGCACGAACGATCGATGTCTCCCTGGGAAGAAGGAAGGAAAAAGGAAGAGAGAGAAAAGAGAGAAAAGAAAAAAAAATTCAGAAAAATTTAAAAAAACTTTTCTAAAGATCCTTGGAACCTGAAAAGACCAAAAAAATATTTTCGGAATTAATTGACATTTATTTTAATTTTTAAAAATGTTTTTCGTTTTCTAGCTTAAAAATAATACACTAAAATACAAATAAAGCTTAAAAATCTTAGAAAAATTCATGGAAGTTTCTAAAGCTATATTAAACTAATAAAAATATTTTCAACTAAAATTTAGATATTTTTCTTTATAAAATAGTTTTTTTGTTTAACAGAAAGGCTCTTTTCTTTAAACAAAAAATTAGGTTAGTGAAAATTTTAAAATTACAAGCAACCAAATAACTTTAATTTTTATTTTAAACTAAATTAATCATTATTTATTTTATTTTATTTTTAATATTATTTTATTTTTTTTAACAAAAAAACTTGGGCTGTTACAGCCGCTGACGTGGCACGGCGGCCGGCGGTGGCGCTCGCAGCCCGATGGCCGCCGGCGATCCCGTGGACAGCGGTGCTGGCCGAGGGTGTCAAGAGGGAGAGGAGAAGGAGGGGAACTCGGTGGTACCTCACACGGGGCCTGAGGGTGACCGGAGAGGATGGCCGACATCATAGGGCGGCGGTCGGAGGGAGGTGATTGGCGGCGAGGCACTCCAGCTGCGTAGTGGCCTGGGGAAGGGGTGGAGGAGGTGTGCACTGATCCACTAAGGCTCGGAGTGGCGGCGGTGCAGTACAAGGATGCCCGGGGCAGCTGGAATTGCTTGTCGGAGCTTCGGCGGCGGAGGAGTGGAAATGCGTGCGGTGCGACGTACTCACAGACGCCGAGGCTTGCAATTGAGTGAGGGGAAATGGATGGTGTGTGGAGGGGTGCTCAGGGAGTAGCTTAAATAGGCAGAGGAGGGGTAACGGCAGCGTAATTGCTCACCGGTTTCGAAACGGTCCGAACACTAATTGACACAACGGCGAGGTAAAGGAGAGGTGTAACAGGCGGCTTGGGTGCGGTGGGAAATGAGGGACTTATTGCGCACTTACACGAGCGGGGAGGGCGGAAGAAATTGACGCTTTAAATTTTCGATTTCGAGCTCTAATGGCGGCAACGGCGACGATGAAGGTGTGGGGAAGAAGGAAAGTGGCGGGGAAGATGGACCTGACAGGGGGCCCACCGGTCAGTGAGAGGGAAGAGAAGGAAAGGGAAGAGGCGACGGTCCGATCTGCGACAAGTGGTGAGAGAGAGATGGCGGGGCCGTTAGATTTGGAACGAAGCGGTAAGTGACAGTGGACGGGCGAGATGTGATCCGGCACAACTAGTTAGATCGGGCCGTCCAAGAGAGGGCGAAGGGGTAAGTGGCTGCGGATGAGCGGGATTTGATCCGACAGCGGTGAACGGCTCGGATCACATCGCATGTCGGCCAGAGAGGAGAGAAGGGTAGGCGAAGCGGTAAGTGGAATTGGGTGGCGGGGATTAGATCGGGCAAGGCAGAGGCTGGTCCGATACTCGACACGCATCGACCAGAGGGAAGGGGAAGGCAGGGAAGGGGTTAAGTGAGATTGGGCGGTCGGGATTGAATCCGGCGGCGGTGGGACGGTCTGATGCGCGACACCTGGCGGCCGGGGAGAGGGTTTTAGGATTTTAATTTCTTTTTTATTTTCAGAAATACTTAGGAGGCTTTTAAAATACTCAAAAAAATACCAAATAAATTTTAAAAATTCCAGAAAAATTCAGAGACTCATCTGGAACAAATTTAGATTTTGCAAAAACACAAAATGACTTTAAAAGCAGAGTTTTAAATCTTTATAAATTTCTAAAAATTATTATAATTACAGATTTGACTTAGGAAAATGAAATGCATTTATTTTGACCTTTGTAAAATGAAATACTTTAATTTTTTTCACAACCAGGCTTGAAATAAAATCCAGGAAAATCCAATTAAATTCCAGAAATACACTTTAAAAAGGAAAATAAAATTTTGGGATGTTACAAATATTCTGCTTCAGGTTCAATGATGGCTAGGCATAGTGACTGTAGAATACAATGGCACAACCTTTTTATTAATAACTTCTCATGTTATTTTTATATTTATTAAGGAGGTTCCATGAGTTAGGGTAGACCTGTGAACTTATGGATTTATGGATTCACAAACCGTTGATATACTCATATCATTCTTCTTAATTTTTATCTCTGGGGAATTCACGCTATCTTATTATTTGAGTTTTAATTGTCAAATAAATTAATGATTGACAATAAACTAATGATGGTTAAAGAATTAGTCCAATAATTTACTAAGACTTAGGATTTATTATTATTTTTAATATATGATTGCCCAGGAGTTATTTTGTTTTTAATGGGAGAACAAAGTTATATTTCAGCAAGCTTTTTCATTTAAAGATGCCCTTGGAAGGAGATGCCGATGACATTTACATACCTTCACTTTTTTATTTGGTTTAGTTAGGTTTTAGTTGATTAAAATATGTGTATATAGGTCTAGCTTGCTATTTATATTATTTCATTTCAATACCATTATTAATTAGATATATAGTTAAGATTTAATTATTTGTGGTATGCTAGTGACAGGGATTTTACCTTAACAGGGCCCTGGACTGACATATGAATTTCTCAAAACAAATATTGGTGGGCTTTGTATATATTTTGACTTTATCTTACTATTTTTCAGAAAAATCCTTAATTAGAGTGGACACCCCAATTCAAATATTTTTAATTAATTCAAATGAGCTCTAAAAGTCATGTTTTTTTCCATTAGATAGATCTTGAATTTAGATGAATTTAAAATTTTATTTCATTAAATTTGGAGTTAATACGAATAAGTTATGCCTATGTAATGTTCTTTATTTGAATTTAATTCAAAAATTATAAAGGGACATAGATATCTCTTCACTGACAGGTGGGCCTGATCAGGTTTGGACCAGTCCAATCACCTGAGAAAGATCGGACTGTCCGAACGGCTAGGGCCTTTGAGTCATTCAATTAGCGATGGACTGCTCGGATCGACCGAGAAGGTTTGGACCGATCCAACTAAAGGAGTGCGTTCGGGCCATCCGATCGGTTGGGTGAACGTCCAGACTACCCGATCGGCTGAGTGAATGTTCGGACCACCCGATCAATCGTCCAATCGTCTGAAGGACTTTCAGACCATCTGATCAGTCGATGAAGGTTAGGACCCTCTGAACGGTAGGGCCATGTGAGCCGTTCGATCAACGATAGACTATCTGATCGATCGAGAAGGTTCGGATCGTCTGAACGACGGGGGCGTGTGAGCCATTCGATTAGCGATGGACCAGCTGATCAACCGAGAAGGTTCTGACTGTCTGATAGCTATCTTCGTTGACATAGGCTCCCGTCCCTTTTGGCCAGCAACGATAGGGCTTACCGTCGGCGATAGAGGCGCCGATCGGACATGAACATTTGCAAAATGGTCTGCTCACGCTCGTGAGCATCTGTAGCTAGAGCCTTACCAGCCAATTTGGCTAGGGTGGTGGCCGATGGAATAAGGGAGGGGCAGCTACGGCGATCCAAGATGATTTGAAGTAATTCCTTTGTATATGAGCATATCGGGGTGGGTAGGAAGTTACCTGGGGGCTTGGCCTTGTGGGAGGAAGATTAAGAGAAGCCTTTCAGCGAGGACCAATGGTAGGCGAGGAGGCAGCTCGATGACGGAACCCCTCAGGTGGTGTCCACTCGAGGCGCTGCTGGGATTTGGTTCGCGGGGGTGTGGCGGCGCTCCAGTCCATGGGAATTGGTCGGTGGTGGCCTCATTTGGCAATTCCCTGAACACCGGTGCTGGGAAAGAAAGGGGGTCGCCGGTGAGTTACACTACCAAAGAACTCGATTCCATGGAGGGAAGGATGAATGGAGAATGGTAATGCTACGTGGCGGTGAGTTGGGCTCTTATAGGCTATGGAAGGGGCTGTCGATGTGAGGGTTGGTTGGATAGTCATAGTGGACGGCGTGGCTTCGGCATGGCTACAGAGCCAGCGATGTAAGTTTGAGTTACTGATAACAACACGCTGCAGGTCATGGTGCAGTATGGCCGATGTAGGGCATGGCGAAGGGATGGTGACGCGATGAGGTAGAGGCATGCATTGCAGATGACCGAGGCGGTGGTACAAGTAGCAATTCTTTGTTCTTCACCCATGCAGCGAGTCAAAAAAGGAGCAAAAGCTAGACATGACGGCGCACTGTGGTGACATGGGAGCAAAGATATAGCAACACAGAAGGGCAGCAGCGGCATAGGCAAAGGGGGCATGGAGGCGTCCATCGGTCGCAAGGGGGAGCACTGCAGGGAAATGGGCTTGCCGTGGCAGGGGCCGATGGGGGGAAAATCCTATTGTGGTAGAGCATTAGCAAGGGAGAGGTAGGGAGAAGGGCTGGCTCGTTTAGGCTGAAAATTAAGTTTTGGGGCTGAGCCCATTGGAAGAGAAAGAAAGAATAGTAGTGTTTGCAAATTTCAGAAATTTGAATTCTAAGTTACACTTCTATTATTATATATATTTTTTGAGACTTAAGTTTGTGGTAGCATTTGAATTTCCAACCTTGAGTTTGATACACTAATTGAATTAAAAAGAAAGAATTCTTGGTTTAATCATTGGGACTTAAAATTTAATATTCCTTTGCATCGGATGTTATTTAATTTGCCTTTGGATTTTGACTTCTGATTTTATTTTATTAATGCAGTTATTATTTCACTTGGATATTATCTCCTGTTGTCAACTTGCAAATCGCAAAACTCAAGAAATTCGAATGTCAATAGAATACAACTAAAGCTTTAAATTTTTTTCTCATTTTATAGAATTTCCAAAGTTGGGATGTTACCCTAAGATCCTAAATGATGATGTTTCTTGCCTTAGCATTTGCTTCAACATCTAGCGTATTCATAACCATGATGTTCTCATCGGCAGAAATAGCAAACCGGTCTTAACCTTTTTTAAATCTCATAGCCTAGGCCTGAATATACGACTCCATCCCACTATTCCAAAATAGATAGTTGGCCCCATCAAAGATAGGTGGCTTGGTTGAATACTTGTCTGCTATCATGGCTTCTAGAACTGGTTAAGATATATGAGAAGAGCTAACCGGGCTCTGATTCCACTTGTAGGATCAAAATGGCAACAGAAGGGGGTGAAGGGGGTGAATGGTGCCGATTAAAATTTTCCCTCAAGTATTCTAGATCCTTTTCTCAAGTAACTACAGAGTTACCAATAATCAAATCCAAGACCAAAAGCACAAAGCCAATCACTCAAGAACACGAAATCTTGAAGAACTTCAGTCCCTAGAGGTCTGATCACCAACCAGGGGGTGGTCTGACCTCTCCTTGGTGGTCTGACCACCAACCATGCAGCGGTCTGATCTCTCCAGGGCGGTCTAACCTCTATTCGAGCAGTCTGACTGCTATGAATAGTAATTTCAGGCCAATGAATAGTAAAATCAGCATGGTTATGAGATTTTAAATTCACGTAACTTTGGATTTGATGATCCAAAAGTTATGAAACTTTATTTAAGGTGTTAGGAACCTATTCCATCTATGGATCATAAAATCCACATCAAAGTTCTAACCTTTTTTGAGATTTACACAAAGATGCACCAAAAATGACCTAAAACCAAAATCGGTGATCAAGACTTGCTCGTGGGCAAAGAATAGCCAAGATGGCTTTGAATATGTTTCCACATGTCACAGCAAGCAAAACCAAAGGAATCACTCCAAAAATATTCAGATCAAGAAATCACTTGGATGATAAAAAATATGCAAAAATCAAGTTTCTTGATAAACTTGCTATTAAAGTATCAAGATAGGTGGAGGATGATTCTCAGAGGTTCTCTCCATCTTTTGTCCATTCTTGGCACAACAACATCAAGAAAAATATGAGAAGAGAGGAGAAACCAACCAAAACAAGAGCAAATCAGTCAAATAGAGAGATAAGATAACCATGAAGAATATCAAAGATTAATTTTATTGCTGCTTGAGAAGGAATGTTTTACAGTCACTCCACCTTGGAGGACAGAGAGCGCACCAAGCACTCAAAATCCTAACCCTAAAAAAAAGAGAGCACATGTGAGGTGGGTTGTATGGCCAAATTTGATTCTTGCTATCACATACCTTGTCACTTAGATAAAAACTAGTTGGTACAGTAGTATTAACTAGGAATTTTTAGTAAATTGCTTAGCCTGGCTTAGAATGATTTAGGTGGGATCAATTATTTCATATAAAATGATAGCTTCTATTAATGAATTTTTGACTTCGGTGAGTCAAGAAAAGTTATGAAATGGTTTAAAAATAAAAATAGAAAACTTGGTTTGGACTTGGGCTATTGGTTAGGTGGTAGGGTGCTGGCATGCATCGTGTTTGGTGACACGTTGTGGATTGTCGAGCACGAGAATTGTGGTTGAGCCTAAGTCGAATTAAGGATCGTTTCTGTGAACTATTTTACAAAGTCACCTCGTATTACCACAAGTCCGATATGGGATGGATCTGGCTAAGTAATTTGTAACATTCCAAACATAGATACGCTATAGGCTGAATGTGAGCGTGGCGTAGGCCGCGAGAAGTCTCACATGGCACAAGAGGGGGCTCCAACTTGTGGATTCAAGTTGTGGTAAAATCTTAGTGGCGGTGTACTATTTTGGCTATGAAGCATTGTAACGGCCTTGTCGTGAACTCCTCACCGCACACCTAAGGTAGTGTGTTAATCGCATGGCTCAAGTGGGAGAACACGTCTTGTGGGTAAAGTTGTACATCTCTGCAGAGTTTTAATCTATCCTTGATAGCTGTATCCACGGTCATGGACATGCTAAGTAGAGTTTTCACAGATTAGACTTGGTTTTCATAAAACTTGGTTTATGGACAAACAACAATAGTTTTGATGGTCCGGGTAGGATACCCGTGGTTAGGTTAGTGTGGGTTGGAGCCTACGCTAACAATAATACTTTGTTGAAATATTGTTTCTTATGATGTATTAAAATTCAGCTTTTGTACTTATATTTTTGTATTTATTCAGTATTGCTTTTTCGCACAATTAACCATATTAAGCCTTCCCTTGAAATTCCTTATGCATGCATTCATTCTGTTATATTCCCTGGTGTAACTTGTGGAGTACTTTAAAGTGCTCACCTTGCTTAAATCTATTGCCAGAGTGCGACTCCGACGACTTCGGTGAGAACCTTGATGAGTAGGCCGCGTCTTTCAGTCATTTGTCTGTGGGCAGGTAGGATGGGCTGTTCTTCTACTATTTAAATTTTTTGCTGCTTTATTTCAGTTGGCCATGAGCCCTCTTATTGTAAAACTTGGCCATAAGGCCCATACTTTTGCTTAATAATATTATGTGGTTGTTATGCATGACCCTGTGTGCACTAGCTTTTCCTAGGATAGTGCAATTTACACAGAGGGACTTGGAGTTGTTGTTCTGGGTCCCAACAGTCCGCTCCTAGTGCAGTGGTTCTCCCGTGGTGAAGAGACTCGGTTGAAGGGCGGACAAGACCAGTGGTGGTGCGATGAGGCCAAAGTAGTGGTTGCCTAAGCGTTTTGAAGCTCAGGTCAGTGGTGATTTCTCACTGGAGGAGCTCGCCAATGCGGATGAGAAAGCACACATGCTCGGGTGCTTCATGCTTTGGGGGAAGAAGTGGAGCGTAAGGAGAGATGGGGTGAGCAACTGGGTCCTCGAGGGAGGGGATTTATGGGGGAAGGAGGTGGCCTGAGCGAGTAATTACACATCATAGTTAATGGCGCTGAGCAATTGATTTGGCAATAGGACGAAATTAAGATGGGGAAAAACGGTCAGCATGAATGTGTTGTGGCCAGGGAAGTGATTGCGCATTAGCTGACGATTAAACAGGGTAGAAACCAAAGCTTTAAAAGCTTGGCCATGGCATCAATGGTCACCAATGGCGGTAGAAGGAAGAAGGGGAAGAAGATGGGTGTGGGCCCCACTGGTAGGTGAGGGAAAAGGGAGAATAGGGAGAGAGCTAGTGGATGAACGACAGTGGCCAATGAAAGACATCCCAGTCGTTGGAACAATTAAGTAAAGATGGATGCACTGGATTAGATCGGTCAGAGGGAATGCAATGTGGGCCAGACACGTCTCAGTTCCGAAAGGGGCTGAGTTTAAAATTTTGTTTTTAATTTTCAAAAAACTAAGAAGCTTGAAAAACACTTAAGAAATAACAAATAAAGTCTAAAAATTCCAAACAAATTCACAAAAAAATCTAGAGCTATTTTAGACTTAGAAAAAATATTTCCAACTTAAAGTTAGTCCTTAATTTTTTGCAAAAATTATTTTTTCTTTGAAATTAATTTTTAAATTTTATAAAAACACAAAAAATCCATATAAAAGCCAAATGCTTCAAAATAATTAATTTGAAGTAGGATTTTTACAAAAATTGAAAATTTAATTTTTTAATAATAGTTTTATATTTTTAGTCAAATTACTTTTTCAAAATAAGCCTTTTAAAATCAGAAAAATAGCAAATAAAATTTTAGAATTTAGGCAACCAAAATAGTAATTTTATTTTAAGTCAAATTAATTTATTTGTTAACCCAAATTTTGAAATAAACAGCTGGGCTATTACAAACTACCCCCCTTAAAATGAATCTCATCCCCGAGATTCGAATGTCTATCAAAGAAATTGTTTTGGATCTTACTCTGTGTGGCTTGAGGTGTGATCTAGTTCAGACGTCCATCATAAACTTCTGTAGCCTTCTATTTGCTGTTTGGAGGTTGTTGGCCATTGGTGCTCTAGGTGTGTCTGTCCTTACTGCCTGTTTCTTCTTAGGGCTATTGTTTGTGTAGTGCCCTGTCTCATGGCAGTTGAAACATGCATGTAACTCCTACTACTGAGTTCAGGTCCTTTTGAGGGAAGCCAACTGTTAAGGCTTTGTTGTCCTCGATCTTGGGAGCAATGTTGACGGGACTCGTTCTCTAGTTGATGATGATGGTTGGAATTGTTGGCTTGCAGTAAAGTTCTTCTAACTTTGGGAAAGCTTCCATATTTGTATGTTGGGTATACATCCATCTGTTTTTGGTTCTCCATCTCCTGATGGTTGGACTCCTGTCGGAGAGCCTTACTAACCAATTGATAGAAATCAGCGTAGTCGTTGGAGATGACTTGAACTGAAAGGTCTTCATTGAGTCCTTCGAGGAATCTTTCCTTCTTGGCTTCATCTGCAGCTACGTCTTTCGATGTGTAACACACCAGCTAGTTGAACTTCTATAGGTACTCATTCATAGAGCAGCTCCCTTGTCATAGAGCTCAAAATTCTCTTTTCTTCAAAGTACTGGTACCAATAGGGATATGAGCTTTACAACAATTCTACATGAACTCATTCCAGGTGATGGCTTGTGAGTTGAAATGAGCCGCGGTGAAGTTCGATGGGTCCTAGGACCCCTTCGAGTTCCTTTAGATTTACATGACTGCAGTGCGTGTAGCAAGAGGTGATGAACACGTCATGGAAAACTATTTGCCCACAATGCTCGAAGGGTCCACTCGATCGTGGTTTCTCAACCAACCAATTTCTAGGGCACGTAGAATCGTCCTGGGAAAGAAGACAGCATGCATCGAATGCGACAGAAAAGCAATGGGACCTTATGACACTTCATCAAGCGTTTCAATCAAGTTTGTAACACAATTTCAGAAGTCTCTAATGCTTCTGTCATAAAAGCATTTAAGCATGGAGTCCGCAACAAAAGGATCACGGAGGATATTGCCTTGCGTCCTTTGACCACTGTCACCAAGCTTTTTGAAATGGCAGATAGTTATGCGACTACCGCTGAAGTAGTCGAGTGGACTAAGACATCGATTAGGACCACCGAAGTTCTAGAGAAGAGGGCAAGGGCAGTAAGAGGAAGGAAATGGTCAAGAAGTCTAAGAACAAGTAAAAGGTAAGAAGCCTCGTGCCAAAGGTTTGAAGAAAGTCTTGGCTATAGGTGACAAAGAGCTATGCAGCCCCAAGAAGTACTCCAATCGGGGCAAGGGTAAAGCCCTTGAGCAAAAAAACAACAACCCAAGGTGGTGCCCATTTCACAAGAAAGAAGGCCACAACCTTCGCAATTGCCAAGTTTTCCAATGGAAACTTGAGGATTATTACTATGGTAAAGAACCGCTCCCTACCCTCGTAGAGGTAGGGCAGTCTAGTGGTTAGAAGCCACCAAAAGACGATGACAAGGAGATGCCATTCTAGGATCCGAAGTACACCATCAAGCACATCTATAGTGGGTCCTCCATGTATGAGTTGAAACCGCAGTATAAGGCTGTCAAGTGTGAGGTAAATTCTATCGACCCTCCTCTCATCAATAATCTTCCTAAATGGTCAAAAGTCACCATTTCTTTCGAGAAGGACTGTTCGATCCTTTCGACTTGACCGAGTTGGTTCTCAATTGTGGTTGAGCCCACCATCAACAATTACCAAGTGAATCGCCTAATGATTGATGGTGAAAGTTCTTTAAATATTTTATTTGTAAGCACACTGGATGAGATGCAGGTTCCTCATACCAGGATAAGGTCGATGAGGTATTCATTCCATGGGATTGTATAGGGCTCTTCAACCAATCACATTGGTCAAGTCTCTCCACCTGACATGTTTGGTTCCACAAACAACTTCAGAATAGAGAAGATCTCATTTGATGTGGTCAATTTCGATACGACGTATAATACCATACTTGGATGACCAACTTTGGCTCACTTTCTGATTGCTGCTCACTATGCATATCAATGTCTCAAGATACCAAGTCCCAAGGGAGTGATCATAGTTCACTGTGATAAGAAAATGGTGCGTACATATGACCAAAATTCCCTCAAGATGGTCGATCAACTGCCAACTCAAGAAGCTAGCAAGATGTAGTCTTCGAGTAAGCACTTGAAGCCTAAAGCTACACCGAAGCCGAATGAGGAACTCAAGGAGTTTCCCTTGGACCTATCTAAGCCTTCGAAGACCGTTCGCATCAGGGTTACTTTTGACCCCGTATAGGAAGATGCCCTCGTCACCTTCCTTCGAGCAAATGCAGATGTGTTCGCTACCAACATCTGACATGCCTGAGGTCTCTAGGGAGGTGATCGAGCATATGCTAGCTCTACAGCCTGGTAAGAAGTCTGTAAAACAAAAATTATTGAGATTTGCACCAGATCGATGAGAGGCTATCAGATTAGAATTGGACAAGTTAGGCAGGCTTTATAAGAGAAGTCGATCACTCAGAGTGGTTGTCTGACCTTGTAATGGTAAATAAGTCTAATAGTAAGCGACGTATGTGTATAGACTATACTAATTTAAATAAAGCTTATACGAAAGATGATTTACTATTCCTTGTATTGGTCAATTAGTTGATTCTACTGCTGGTTGTGAGATGTTAAGTTTTCTAGATGCACACTCTGACTACCACCAGATTAGTATATCTTCGGAAGATGAAGAAAAGACCGCATTTATTACACCATTTAGAGTATTTTGCTATGTCAAAATGCCATTTGGTTTAAAAAATGATGATCCAACTTTTTAGTGTTTAATGTAATTGACTTCCATTCATCAAATAGGCCAAAACTTGGAAGCCTACATGGATGATTTAGTCATAAAGAGCATAAAATGATTTAATCATATTTTAGACCTATAGGAGACATTCAACAACCTCAAAAAGGATTGCTTGAAACTCAATCCTAAGAAGTGTGTATTCAAAGTTTATTCTAGAAAGTTGCTTAGATTCCTTATTTCGATAAGAGGTATCGAGGCAAACTCTGAAAAAATCAAGGCCATAGAGCATATGCACCCGTTGACCATGAAGAAAGAAGTTCAAAAACTTATGGTTGCATGGCAGCTCTATGCCATTTCATCGCACGACTGGGTGAGAAATGACTTTGCTTTCTTCAAACTTCTAAGGAATCATGTGTTAGTGATATGCCCTAGAGGCAATCATAGAGATGATTGTATCACTTCTATGTTTATAATATTTTGAATAATATATTATTTTGTCCTTTGAATAAATGTCTTTAATATTGATCAACAAGTATGTAACTTGTTCGTGAAACTCTTTATTTATGTTTTTGATATTATTTTAAATTATCCCTGATCTTATATCATTATGTGGGATAATTATGATTTACAGATCAGCACATGTATTGATTGATGATCATATTTTACGGATCATGGATATGGGATATCAAATCAATAATGTGAAAACATGTTAGAGAATATAATGTTGAATTGACCCACCATGAGACACTTCGGGAATTATTATATTCTTAAGTGTCATTAGTTGGTCTCATATATAGTATATGTACGATCCTTAGACCTGAGATCATCATTGTTTCCTACATACGTAATAGTTTGTTTAGGGGTTACCAAACACTACTCCGTGACAAGGTGGTCATAAGGATGGCTTTCGGATTTACTATGAAACATGTAGTGGAATATGAGCGATCAAGATGGAATTTGCCCCTCCTATATAACAGGAGAAATATCTCTAGGCCCCTCGATGTGGTTGGATTAAAGAAGTGCATGGCCATGCCGAATGTGGTTGAAGAGTCAATCACAACTGAGTAATCCATCACAGGTTCGAGTAAAAGATCGAACTATCATAGGATGGCATGCTTCTCGCTTTGAGTTCGATCTAGTATCGTGAGGCAAAGGGGTCAGCTCATAAACATTATATAAGTTCATCCGATATGATATTTATGTATATTTTAGGGGTCATTATGTCCTGCTAGGGACCGCTACCGACCTATAGACCAAAAAGGAGTTTTTGGCCCATGACCAAATGTACATGAACCTACAGGGTCACACACTTAATAAGCTGGAATGATAAGGGTCCAGATGATAGTTTCTGAGTGGGATTCGATCACCACTCATATCGAATAAGGATCCAATTGAGGACTATATAATGAGAGGTGCGGGGCTGAGGGAATCATCCCAAAAAAACCCTAGCCGCCACCTCTCATAATCCGTGCCGTGCACGCTGGTACTAGCACACCGACACATGGTATTCCCTCCCTGGACGTGTGGACCCCGGTAGAGGTGCTGCTACGACCGTGGCAGTGATCGGGATGATCGCAAGGAGGAGACGGTTGGCCGGAGGACGATCGACTACTTTCGCCTACATCAACGCGCTCTTCGTTGAATCGGCTACTTCAACTCTACTTCTGCTGTATTGCACGTCTAGTGGTAACGATCTATAATCTCTTACTTGCATGGCTTCCTGATTTACGCAGTAGAAATTTTAATTTATACTAGTGTAGCCTACACGTATTCCAACATCATGAGGGTTTCGAGTGGTCAAAAGAGGCTAACGATGCCTTTGAAGATGTCAAGAGATATATTGCGAGTGCTTCCATTCTGGTTTCTCCGAAGCCAGACGAGACACTCCTCGTTATCCATCCACTATGCCATAGGCAGTAAGCACTGTATTGGTCACAGAGTATGAAAACATTCAAAGACTGGTATACTATGTAAGTGAAGTCTTACATGAGTCTAAAGAGCGCTACTCTTAGGTCTAAAAACTCTTATATGCCCTCCTCATGTCTTCGAGGAAGCTAAGACATTATTTTTAGGCGCATAAGATTATTGTGTCGTCTCAGTTTCCCTTAGGAGAGGTCCTGCAGAACAGGGAAATAGTAGGGCACATGAAAAAATGGTCGGTAGAACTTAAGGAGTTTGATCTCCATTTCATATCACGAACGGTTGTGAAATCCCAGATCTTGGCAGACTTTATCGCCAAATAGATAGATCCTGAACCTGTTCAGGATTCCCAGTACGACTCTCATGACCAGTGGATGATGTACTTTGATGGGTTGCTTATGCTAAGTGGCTTGGGGGCTGGGGTGGTCTTAGAATCTCCTATAGGAGAGACCTTAAAGTATATCATTCAACTACACTTTCTAGCCACTAATAATGTGACCGAATATGAAGGTCTGTTGGCTGGCATACGAGCCACAAAATCTCTCAAGATTCATTGACTACTCGTGAGAGGAGACTCTCAACTAGTCATGAATCAAGTCAGAAAGGAATATTAGTGTTTCTAATTCGACCATGTCTCAATACTTGTCGGAAGTTAGAAAGCTTGAAAAGCACTTTTTTGGTTTTGAGTCATAGTATATCGCTCGGAAGGATAACTTTCTCGTGGACTAGTTAGCTCAAATAGCTTCATCCCGATCACAAGTACCACAGGGAGTCTTTTTGGAGCAACTCCAGAAGCCATCTCTGGTCAAAGCACCATAGACAACTCCTAATGAGATAGCCTCTATAGAGTACGAGGATACCTAGATAGCACCCATCTATGAGTATCTTCAGAAGGGGTACACTACAAACGAAGTACTCAAGGGGTTTTCATATGATGCATATTGTAGAAAAAAGGATTATTACTCCTTACCGATATACATGGGGGCATCTTGGGGCTCATGCCTCTTACATAATGTTAGTCGAAAAGGTCTTCTGACAAGGTTTCTACTGGTCGACAGCCCTCAATGATGCCAAAGAGTTGGTTAAGAAGTTTGCACAATGCCAATTTCATAATCGATAAATACACCAACCAGCTCAGGCTTTCCAAACAATTCCTCTATCTTGGCCTTTTGCAACTTAGGAGCTTAACATCCTAGGACTGTTTCCTAGGGCATCGGGGGGCTTTGAGTTCCTTTTTGTAGCTATTGATACATTCACAAAAATGGATCAAGGCTGAATCAATGACTGAGATGACAACGGAAGCCGCAAAAAGGTTCATGATGAGTTGGATCCCAAGTTGGATAATTATAAACAATGGTAAGCAATTTTCGAGCACAAAATTCTAAGAATTTTGTGATGAGTTGGATACCAAACTTTGTTATGCCTTAGTTGCCCATCCTCAGAGTAATGGGGTAGTTAAGCGCACGAATAGCCAGATAATGCAAGGAATCAAAACTCGAGTCTTTGACCAGTTTGTAAACTACTCGGAGGCTTGGGTACAAGAATTACCTTCAGTATTATGGGCAATTCATACGACTCCAAGTCCAACAACAGGAGAGACACCTTTCTTCCTAGTATTTGGAGTTGAATCCATGCTTCCTCTAAAAATAAAGATCCAGTCAATAAGGGTCACGAATTTCAATAACTCCAACCAAGAGCAGCTTCGAACAGATGACATCAACCTGCTTGAAGAGAAGAGGAATCAAGCCTTAATCTGATTAGCAGTCTATTAGCAAGCCTTGCGTAAGTACTATGATCGTAAGGTTCAACCTCGCAGCTTTGCTGTAGGTGACTTGGTATAAGAAAAATCCAAACCCAGTGTAATTGGAACAAGCTTTCCCCCAAGTGGGAAGGTCCTTACACTGTGGTCAAAGTCACATGACTAAGCTCTGTGCGACTTGCTATGAAGGACGACCAGATTCTCTCGAACTCTTGGAACATCGACCAATAACACAAATTTTACATGTAATATTACTATTCTCTCAATAAAGCTTTCAATTTATGCAAACCTTTATTGTTATATGTTTAGTAGAGCTTATATTATGTTTATTTGACCACTTTTAGTGCATCCAATTTGTTTTCCCCGGTCAGAGAAGGGAATACCACAAGTCGAAGTCTCTCCTCTCTGCATGCCATCCTGCCCACTAGAAGGAGCTTCCAAGTGTCACGCTATTCCTAACTGTTGCTATCAGCACGAAATAATTATGTTGTCTATGAAGATGTCAAGCGTATGTAAGAGAAGGAATCTTGGTTATTTGTCTTGTCATCGTTTATATTTTTGATTTGATTAATCTGGTTGAAGTGAGGTAGCATCACCTACTTGAAGCCTTTCCTCTATGCATGTGGTTCTACCCACTACAAGGAACTTCCTAGCATCAACTTGTTCCTCACTTTTGTTGCCAGAACATGACAATCGAATTCAACAATGGTGATCGGATGAAAATGCTTTGCTCTTTGCATACTTCACTCTGTACTATTTGCTTTGTTTATTCATTTAAACGAAGTAAATAGTATGGGGCTAGGAAAGAGTTATCAGTATAACTTATTCTTGGTCATAAATTTGTTTTCTTTTTTCTCTTTTCATCTTACGAGCACTAACTACTCAACAAGATAGATTCCAGAAGAAGGAATCCAACTTTCTTTGACAAAGTTCACTCTTTACAAAATTTTCAATCACATATTTCATCCTAATTACAAGCTCTCTACTCTAATGAAGAGTCGAGTTGCATTTCCTCTATGACATTGCGACCAACTAGCTCAAATTCTTCGACCAATTAGGCTGCTTCTTCTTCAAAGCAACCGAAGTCATGTCTAATCAGATCAAGGTTTAGGCTATGTCCACTTGCCTTGAGTTTTGCCAAGACATAGCTTATGACACCTTTGATTGCATCTCAAATTGAGTTGGCCTACTTGGCTCTGAAGGTGGAGAGATGCTTCTCAAGTGCTCTGACTTGTCATCCAACCATACTCACATAGGTGGATATGGAGTCTTTGGAAGGACTTATTTTCTCTGTGCTAAACCTATCAAGTAGATTATTGAGGAAGATGATGTTTTCTCGAAGGATTGTCTTCACTAACTTCATCTTTCTCGGCTACAAGTCGAGGCTTCAAAGACTAGTCGGAAGATTGTACCTTCTTGAGGGCGAGGAGAGGCATCCTTGATGTTCGTCTCCTCGACAATGCGCTCGGAAGGTCCTTCAACTTCATGGCAAGATATTTCTACCCTGCCTTGGTCACCTGAATTTCTGTCTCTACAACCATCTCTGTGGTCGTAGGCACTACAGCTCCAACAGCAACATCTGTTGCTGCGGTAGTCATTTCCTTGACCACCATCTTGACCCTTTCTTTGACTATGGGCAAAGATGTAGGGGGCTTTTCCGTAGGAGTGTCCTTGGTCGATGGAGATGCCAAGCTAGAAATTACAAGTGTGAGTCAGCATTCAAGAAAGACATAAAGGTAAAATATTATGCTTATTTCTTTATTTTCATACCTTGTCGTTGCACCCTTTATCTTGAACTTCAAAGAAACCTTTTCTGAAAGTTTCTTTGACTCCTCTTCGACCACGTCTGGTCGTGGAGAAATGGCAACTTTTTCAACCATGTCTAGTCGAAGGACTTGAGTGAGGGACATTGCTCCGTGTCCTTCTTGACCCTTTTGTCCCTCTTGTCCCTCCAGGCAATCAAGATTCATTTTGACCACTTAGAGGACAGCCTCCTTCTCGATCACAGGCTCTGTTGTTGCAGTAGTCTCCTTCATAAAAGATATGAAACTCTTCCAATTTTCCTTTTTGAGTTGCTTGATAAAGCCTTGAGAAGTGCCAACTGAGTAAGTTTCGGTATCGAGATAGAAGGGTACCTAGATCTTAGGAGCAGGTTGCTCGAATACGATTGCTCCAATTTCACTTGTGGTAGTTGTCTCCGCAAGGAATTGTTGCACAGGGCTGATTGGAGTAGCTGGGGTAGGGGGAAGGATGGCAAGGGGAACCACATCACCCATTCTCCCCTTCTTCTTATCGACTGCTTTGGTCAGCCGATGTCTTTTGGGTGGAGTCTGAGCCTTCTCCACCTCCTCCTCTCCGATCACCATCAGTTTGACCCCCTGGTCATCTTGACGGTCGATCATGCCTGTGCTCTGCAAGGGAGAACAGAATACTATTTATCCGTTCTCTATGACTACGTAGACCTAAAGAAGTCGATTGTTCGATTACCTTTAGATGTTCTTCTTTCTCTTCGGTGGACACGTCCACCAAAATTAGAGGGGCCTCCACATCTAGTGATGGAGTCTTCTTGCAGATGAGCTTGACCCGAGCTATGATCTCATCCAACCCGATGTCTATTCAGAAAGACAAAATGGTTGATATGCAGTGCTCAAAATTTAAATCTACGATTATGAGTACGATTATTATTTACCATTCTCATAGTCTCTGGTAGATTAGCTGCTCTTGAGTACATCCACATGGGGCATACTCGTCTCTTCAGGGGCTGATGCTATGGGTGATGTAGTCCTTCAGCACATGCCAGCTGGTGAGCCCTTTGTCCCACAGCCCCTTGACAACTAAGATGTAGGGTACGATCTGGGTGATGTCCTTGGGAACCAAGTTTCAGGATGAGTTCTTTTCTACAACCTTTCCCACGAAGGAAAGGCTATTTTCATTGGTCGACCCCTAGTAGAATAGCCTCTTCTTCCAACTTTGCTATACAACTGGGTGAACATCTTGATGTACTGCTCCGTCTTGCCATCGTGGAGCTTCAGACCACAGCCTCCAATGATTTTGGCTTGTCGGCTCAACTTGTAGTAATAGTGAAAGAGCTCGAGATCTAGAGGAATGCCCAGATAGAGAGGTATCTAACTTCTTCCATTGGCCAATGTTCCCCAACAGCTTCAATCTATTTGACAAATTTCCACGAAGAAATCTTCTTCGCATCCTCCAGAGCCTTCACTTTTGCTTTATCCATCTCCAACACCGCCTAGTTGGAAGAAGATTTTGCTATTTTACCGAAATTGGATTTGGAAAAGGATGAGAGGAAAAAAGCAACTTGCTCAATGGCGGAAAGCACAAGAACGATTGGAGTGATGGGGGAAGTGAAGAAGCTAAAATGTTACCCAAGGTAAGCTTTTATAACCGTGCGTCGGCTACCTGTCTCGAGAATCAAACAATTATTTTGGAAACCGGTCTGGTAGATAGATCTGTGAGGGATAATTGGAATTCTTTTTTGAGTTTGTCTGTCTTCACAACTCAAGTGAAATTACCTTTTTGACCAAGCACACTTTTTGTCGAATTGAATCGAAAAGGCATTGCTTTCGATCACCCATTGTCTACGACTTATCTTGGTCAAGTAAGTTATTTTCACTTGAACTTGAAGGGCTAGATGATGAGGATAGAGTAATCCTCAAAATCATTACATCATTATATCCTTTAAATATAGCCCTTATCAGTAAGGGAGAAATCCAACATAATGGTCGTAAGCTTTTCTACAATCATCTTATAGTCGTAAGTTGTTCTATGACTACCTAGTCTTAACTTTTTTACAATCATCTTATAATCGTAAGTTCTTATGCGAGTATGAGATAGTTGTAAGTGGTCCTACAATCACCTCGTGGTTGTAGACCTTCCTGTGATCAATACATCTTTTGACTAGTCTATCTACGATGATCTATCGTGCAACAGGTCCATCTGACAAGGCAGTTAGAATATGTGTTTATGCCTAATAACTATACACGATATCTCTTTGACAACAACCATCACATAATGAACAGATAACTACATCTCTCTGACAATAACCTCCCCCCGGCACTTATATCCCAGAGTGTTAAGATGTCTCCTGGTGCGAGAAACAACTGTCATTTCGTAAGCAATATAAGAATTGACGTCAGAGGAAAAAGGGATCAGATCTAGTAGATTCAAGAGATACTATAAGTCCTTTTTTCATTACTCTATTGTACTCATTCTCTTTAAGCAATAGTTATATAGGACGTAGGACTATTATTCTCTCAAGAGAAGGCCTAAACCTATATAAAAATGCACGTGTCTTCTATGTACTCGTAACATGTCCCTTGAGAGAGCTTTCCCCTGAATTCATACAAATCATATGTTAGATCGATATTAGAACATCGATAGTGGTAATGTTAAATAATACTGTCTTGATGATATTTAGATGGATAGTCATTAATAGTTCATGTTAAATGCTAAAGAGAAATGTTACATTATGTTCACGTATATCATGGAAAGAAATGGCTTGTGTGGGCATCTATGGTCTACTTTATACAGACCTCCCATGAGAGTAGCAAGTGTAAGACCTACTTTGGTTGACACTCCATAGGAGTGAAGGATGAGGTCCTAGCATAAAAAAAGATGGGCTATTGAGGTCCCCGTAGAAAAAAGCACAGGTTATTGAGGTCTCCACATGAAATAGGGTAAGCTTGGGTGAGAATTGATAGGTGCTCACTCGGGTATAAACTAAAGAGAAGTTGAGATATGTGCGTGAGCATTGCATTGCATCAGGAAAAGAAAGCGATGTTTAGAAATTAACGCTTCTTGTTATTGAGATGTGAATAATATGAATGATATGGGAAGATTACTGTTTTATATTATGCTTGCCATGTGAATGTGCATCTACACTACTTATTGATGAGAAGCTAATGTAATGTGGATTAAGATGATATTTAGAAGTCGATGTTTACTATCTTACTATATACTTGCACTGCTACAGACAATCCTATCACAAACGGTTCAAAATCATCATCACAGACGGTTCCCGAACCATCTGTGTTTATGTGTCAATGACAATAGGTGGTTATCACAGACGGCTCCCAAGCCGTCTATAATAACTTACATTACAGACGGTTTTTGAGAAAAAACAGTCTGTGATAGTCGACTTTCACAGACGATTTTTTTATAAAAAACCATCTGTGATACTCGACTATCACAGACGGTTAATAACAAAGATCGTCTGTGATATACACAATATCACAGACGGTCTTTGTTACTAACCGTCTGTGATATGAATCATACCACAGATGGTTCAGAATAACAACCGTCTGTGATATTGTGTATATCACAGACGGTTAATAACAAAGGCCTTCTGTGATATCGTTCATATCATAGATGGCTCAGTCTTTGAAACCATCTGTGATATATATATTACAGACGGTTTTCAACAACGAACTATCTGTGATAGCAATTGCAACAGCAATTTTATTTGCTGTTTTTTGGCTAGCTTCAGGATATGCTAGCCATGCCCTCTGAAAGCAAGCAAGCATATTACAGATAATGAGAGATAAGTTAATTGCAACTCAAAGTGAATTACGAATGTAACAAATGGCCAGCAGGTCACGTACATATATAGAATAAAAATCGTTACACAGATCTGACAAATGAATTGTTTGATTAAGCACAATTGAGTGATTTGTACAATTGAATCCAATGTTTCAACATCTAATTATCACTATTGCCGGGGTAGAACTCTCCAGCCTTGTTTATGACCTGTGCTAGTAAGAATTCAGAGAGTTTTCCACGAATTTTGACGAGTTGGTCAAGATCATATGTACTTTCATCGAAGTCCATGATTTCCTTCATATGACGGCAAACGTAGAATCCACATATATTACCCTGTAGCTGCTGGTGGTACTGCAAAAATAGAATTACGTACATAGGTATTGTCAATTCTATAGGCATTATAACGAAGTGTGATATAGGATTGTTGTGTTGTAGCAGGTACCAAAAATCACGTGTTGTGTCGCAGCGTGTCACTGGATTTGTTGTGTCTTCCTCCTAGGGCAACATAAGCGGTAAAAAACATATGTGATTCAAAAAAGTTAGCCTCAGCCGTTGCAAACGAAGAAAATATTACAATAGGGTTATGTATGGAGGAAATGAGTTACCTGTTAATTACTTCTTGCACACGACTGAAGTCGTGGTTGCTCCTAAGTAGAGAATCAAGGTATATTATCTTGCTCCACGTTGGTACAATCACAATCAAAATTCAGTGTTGCCTAGTCATGTGTGTCGCTATAGTGATTAATCCTAAGTTCGTGCTGCATGTAAAGTACAAATGAAACATGTGTAGCAAGTAGTGAAGCACTTACCCTTGGTTGAAGGGTACCATGATGTACTCCTTGTCGTTGTGAGCAATCAGTGCCCTCGTTATGTAATCTTGCACGAAGGATACATTTTCGTTGATTACTTGCTCGAAGACCAAGTGAGGGTCGAGGAAACCCACCGGTTGTCGCGATTGCCGGGCTTGTTGGATCATGTATCTATACATAAGGAAAGAGTAATGACATTTATCGGTATAACATGAATGTAGAACTTCATTGTACAGTACACTTATAGTGTCCAGCATCGTAGAAGTGAAGCATCGAGTTTGTCAAGATTGAATAGTAAGAATAAGTCTTTGAATGTCACAACAATGTAACCCGAGTCGTGGAGGAAATGCTCCTCCGTATATCTCAGAGTGAATGCACTATGCCAGTTTGACTTTATGTTGGACTTCTGCATGTACCAGGCATGCAATATATGCCACATAGACCTTGTAGCTAACAAGTGCAGCATATCCAGTTCATTGATGTTACTGCAGTGAGTTAAACAAAGTTCTATGAAGTAAATAACACAAACCAGTGTACCAAGTTCATTGAACTGGATACACTGGAGTGTGTTACTTTCTTCATGCCTTTTGAAGGTTTATGTGGCATATATTAAAATTTTTTGGATAACTGTGTGGACGCAGTGAGGTGTAGGCCTAAACAAAGTTCTATGAAGCAAATGACACAAACCAGTGTATCAAGTTCATTGAACCGGATACACTGGAGTGTGTTACGTACTTCATGCCCTTTGACAAAGTTCTAAAGATTAGTTAGGTTCAACCTAAGGAAAAGGAGTTGCCTTAGCATATCCTCTTTATAGATAGCTACCTCAAGTCTCAAATCCTCATAAGACACAAAAGAAGTTTCTCTAATCCTACCTAACTGCTCTTTGAACTTAACCCTAAACCCTCATACATCTTATCTAAATCAATATATATATACACACACACACACATATCAATATATATATACATATCAATATATGAAACATGAATAACATATCTTAATTATTCTATATGAAACATGAAACAAATCTAAAAAGATCTTCACATCATTTTTAAGAGAAAGATCTTCTTCACATCATCATAAATCTTCTTCACCTCAAATACATGAAATAACTGTCCTCATAAGCTCTACATTATTCTATAAAGATGACATTTCATCTAAAAAGATCTGTTTTAGAAAGGAGGGCTCGGGGGAGGAGGGCACCGGAGTCAGGGAAGGAGGGCGCTCGGCTCGCGGGGGAGGGAGCTACAGTAGGGGGAGGAGGGCGCCGGGCTTGGGGGAGGGAGCGGCGTCAGAGGGAGCAGCGTCGGAGCGGCGTCGGGAGGGAGCGACGGCGGCAGGGAGCTGCGTCAAGAGGGACCAGCGATGACGGCGGGAGGGAACGGCGGCGGGAGAGAGCAAAACCTAGCAGGGGCACTGGAGAGTGCGTGAGTGCGGACTCTGCGACCTAGTTGCGGGTATTTATAGGGACACTATCACAAACGGTTCCGTAAAGAAACCGTTTGCGATAGTTATATCACAGACAATTCTATAATAGAATCGTCTGTGATATTGAAATATCACAGACGATTCTATTTATAGAACCGTCTATGATTTATTATCACAGATGGTTTTTCTTGATAAACCGCATGTGATAGTTCACTACACCTAGTTCTTAGTTCTTGAGTCATTTTATAATTACAATGGAATATAGTTACATTTATGAAAAACGCAAGCATAATCATAAATATAACTATTTCTTAGTTCCTAAGTCATTTTACAATTACAATGGAACATATATTGTTACATTTATTACACTTGGCTATTCTATTTTAAATAAAGCCCTTCACGATGATCGACACGCATATAGCTTGCTTCATCGCCTTGTTCTTCCTCGAGCCTGATGCCATCTCCGAATGGAGGCAAATCATCAAATTAATTGTACTCTTCCTTATCCATAACATTCTAAACTCCGACAATTCTTCTTTTTCCCTGAAGAACTATATAGCGCTTCTTATTTGCCAGGTCGGTTACATAAAATACTTGTACCTTTTCTGAAACCCTTCGAATCAAGTGAGTTTTGATCTGCGCTGAGTTGCTAAACATCTTGAGATTATCACAATCAATACATGGACAGTACATATATATTTCATCCTCTTCTTCAACATATCCAGCTCGACCGCTCTTCTAAAAGCAGACACGCCATTAATATACTCTTTACTCACACGGTTCTCAATGTACATCCAGCTTCGGTCCATCTACGCTACACAAGTAACAAATGGGTATCAAAAATGATTATTACCGCTACTACATAGCAAATCAGACTAGCTATATATACTTACAAGTACATGACATGCATCTATATATATTACGTAGGTATATAGCTAGCTAGCTACGTATTCATAACATAATAATGTTAAGCAAGAATATATTGAAGCTAGTGAACTACGTACCAGTACTTACCCATTCTGAAATTGAGCAAAGTAACATTATCTTTCTAAACCTAGCTAGCTAGCTAGATCTAAATTAAACAAAAATCTAGCTATCATCTCTGGCCTTCCATTACAAAAACATGCATGCATATAAGTTATTAAAAGTAATTGAGTACTAACCTCTGATCAGATCACTAAGAAGACGGCGATATGTTTCCACCCCGAACTCCCTAAAGCCGGCCGCCTTGCTCCACCGATACAGCGCAATGAAGACAGATCTGTGTAGACATCGAGCAAGTACACCCAATAATTAATAGTACAGACTATCACAGACGGTTCCAACCACAAACGGTCTGTGAAACCAAATATCACACACAGTTCATGTTAATAACCGTCTGTGACATATCATAGGCAGTTATTAAGACGAACTATCTGTGATAATGAATATCAGAGACGGTTTGTTATACGAACCGTCTATGATGTCGCGATTATCACAGACGGTTCGTATTAAGAACCGTTTGTGAAAGTTCACAGACGGTTATCAACAGAACCATCTGTGTTGTCTTGATTATCACAGACGGTTCGTAATAAGAACCGTCTATGAAAGTTCACAGACTGTTAATAATACGAACCGTTTGTGTTGTCTCAATTATTACAAATGGTTCGTGTTAATAACCGTCTATGAAAATATCATAGTCGGTTGGTAGTATGAACCGTCTGTGATAGTTTAAGCACAGATGGTTCCGTATGAACCGTTTGTGATGTACCTGTCCAGTATAGCCTGTTTTGTAGTAGTGTTGTTGAGTCTTGCACTACGCTTGCCTTGTTGTTGTTTTTAGGCGAACATTCAAGGTGTCTCGCATAATGAATGGGAGTAGCACAACTCGTACCATATCCAGTGACAATGATCTAGAATGTCATCTCTACTTTTCTCAATATTACCTTGGTAAAGTAGCTTGTTAATCTGGAACCTAGTCAATAGAACCCTCATCAACTGGAGATAAACCTTAGGAAACTTTTATGGCAACATATGTTTCCTTAGTAATATTCTATTTGCACGCTCAATTATGCTCTCCGATGCACGGTTTCGGATGTTCTCAGGCACGAGGTCCCGAGTGTTCTTGGGTGCAAGGTCCCAAGCTTCAGTTGTGATGTCTCTATTCTTGTTCATAGCACTAATTGCTTTTAGTGTAGGTTGTTCCTTGTTTTATAGTAATGTAGCTAGGGGAAATGTTGCCGCAATTTAGTGGTGATGGACATAATTTAGAGTGATATTGAGTAGTGGTAGTATTCTAGGCCTAGGGTTGGACTAGGTGTTACATTCTCATCCACTATCTTGTGTTGGAACACTGTTGTCATCTTCGGCTATGATGCACACATCTATTGATTATTTAATGAGATTTATAATTAAACTATCATTAAAATTTGAGTCATCCACAAGTGGACCCCACTTTTCAGCTTGGTTTTGATGAAACCTAGTTCAGATATGCTTGACCCCTCCTGTTAGCCAAACAGTACAAAAAGTCTTTATTTTCCTTTATTTTCTCTCACAGAATCGACATGCCAGAAGAGAGTAATGTTGATCCAAAGCAAGGGCAAGTGTCCGCTGAGCAAGGGCAAGTGTCCGCTAAGCAAGGAAAGCAACCCCCTTTACCATGTTGACCCCTTTTTTCAAATGCTATGTTGGTTTGATTGAACATATTTTGCATGCTTACTTTGAATATGAATTACTATATTCTTGCATAGGAAATTAGTTATGCCCCACATTGTGATCAATATTCCTTGAATTTGATTGACACTACCATTGTTGCCTTAGGAATATTTACCACTAGCTTTGGTTAATTTTAGTGGGATTTAGTTGGACTATGTAGAATATGCTTAACTATGCACAATGCAAATACTATACAAATGGTAGAAAATTTTTAGAACAATTATGAAAAATCTTGGGCAAATTTAAGACATATTTTGGATAGAGGGGTACCTCTGACTTATTTGGTTAACAAACAAAAAAATGGTTTTGACATGGGCATATGGTACATTGATGAAGGGAAGTAAGAGCCTGGATTCATTGTAGTCTCAACTGGGTCAATTATGGACTAAACATAAGTGCCGTTGATCCAAGCACAACTCGTACAACCACATGTCCTTTATGGAAAGGACCTGTCCATTTGGATACTACTTGTTGTGGTTACAGACCAAACAGAGACAGAGGGTGTACGGTAGTGGAGAGTTAGGTGAGCAATGCTCTCTTCTTGCTATGGCTTGTGTCACACTTATATCTCCCCACGAGGAGTATCGTTACAAGAATACCCTTAGAGGGCATTCATGTCATTATACATGCCTCACTCGATGCTTGCGCCTTTCTAGCAAGCCGACTGGGTTTAGGTGGGGGCCACCCCTACAACAGGAGCCTTTCATGGTGAAGGGCTTCACAGGCCGAAGCCATGTTGCTGAGTCCTTTGGCCCCCTCCGTCCCTACGGCCTATGACCTGATGTAGATAAAAGTGCAGGCGCTGCGTGCAGGCGTGCTTCGCGGCGAAGAGTCGGAGTCAGGCATGGTGTCGAAGTCGTTCCCGGTCTCGGAGCCATCCCTTGTGGTGCAACAATTATCGGCGGAGTCGCCCAGCGGAGCCGACGGTGTCGTACATGCAGGGCGTGGCGCTGAAACTCCGCCTGGCGCGGGGCGGACCAGGCCTTGGTGCGCAACTCCGAGTTGATTAAGTGAGTCCTCGCCTGGGCCAGAGACGTGACATCCCGACAGCTACGCGGTTTGGAGTTGACAGCTTAATTGTTGGCGTGAGCTGCACGGAGTGCTGAAAAGATAGGGACGGGCTGGTGCGGCCGTACGCACCGTCCCGAGGAAGAGTTAAACATGGAGTGGCGCGGTTGGTGCGTCATGGGATGTCAACGGTCGCACGACCGCGAGCCCGCGTCCCTTCCTGAGAGGTGGGACACATGGCAGGACGTTACTGGCATGTTGTGCACTGCCCAGCAGTCTCAGACGCGCGTCTCTGTCTGTCCGCGGCTGCCCTCCCCAACCGTAGGGAGCTGAATCGATGGGCTCCCGCCGGTTGCGCTCCCGATCCTGGGGATATGGAGGGTCTTTATAAAGCGTCCTTGCCGGCGTGCGGGCGCACCTCTTTTCCGTGCACCGTTGCCTGCTTGCTCTTTCCTGCTGTGCGAAAGCCGCGCGTGTTCCTATTCCTTCAGCCCTCTGTTTGGGAAGTAGGATGGCAAGCCATGGAGATCCCGGTCGCCAGCTTAGCAGCGACGCCTCGTGGAGCCAGCATGGGTTGACGCCGCCATCGGTGGCTCGTAAGCCGCCGCGGGTTGAGAAGCAGTTGTACGCCACAAAGAGCCAGAGAGGTCAGTGCTCTCGCTTCCTAGGGCGGAGCTGGGTTATGGAGAGGACGATCGAGACTCTTGTCGAAGAGAGGAAGATAGTGGAGAAAGCAGGGGCTCGCCTGCCTGCCCACGATGAGGTGGAGTCGCACCCCCAGGAGTCGGAGGCGATTGTCTTTGTTGCATTCTTTGAAGCTGGGCTCTGAATGCCCTTGATGCTCTTCGTCAGCGAGGTCCTACGGGCTTATCAGCTGGAGCTGGCACAGCTGACCCCAAACGCGATAAGGCGCTTGGCTATTTTTGCTTGGGCGGCTCGCACCGAAGGTGCCCGTTCTAGCGCGAACTTGTTCGCCCTGCTTCATGACGCGCGTTGCCAGCCGAAGAAGGTCGAAGGAGGGGCTAGTGTCGAACTTCGGCGGTGTCAACTTCATTCTGAGGTCGAGCTGCGCAAAGCTTTTCCCCATGCTGGCGACGTGAGGGAAGTGGGGTTCTGGGTGGATATGATGGTGGTTCTACTACCGCGTGACGAGTAGCAGTGGCCTCCAGTGCTGAGGTCAACCAATATGCTTCAACAGCCGTCCGGGGGTGACGCCGTAGGGCCACGACGAGGAACAGGCCCAGAGGCTTGCCAGAGTTGCTCTTCGGTTCAACATGCACGACCTCGCTGAAGAGTTTACTGCATGTGATTTAGTATGCGCTGTGGAGGCAAGCCTCTACTGCATGTGATTTATACTCCGTGGAGTACGTAGGAACATCAACCACGCCTTATTTATACTCCGAAGAGTACACATAGCGGTAGCACTGGCGCGTGCGCGGGACATCCGCGTCTTGTTTATACTCGGTAGGGTGCGTAGGGACAACATCCGCGGCTTTTTTAGACTCCGAAGAGTGCGTGGAAACATCACCCATGTCTTATTTAGACTCTGGAGAGTACGCGTAGTGATATCATAGACGCGTGCGCGGGACTCCGCGTCTTGTTTATACTCAGTAGAATGCGTAGGGAGAACATCCGCATCTTATTTAGACTCCGGAGAGTGCGTGCAGAGGCAAGCCTCTGCACGTTGTTGTGGGAAACACGAGTGGCCTCGCAAATGGTAAATTTGCGTAGGTGAGTAAGTACAAAAGGTCAGAGACTAACTGCTCCGTTGTCGTTGTCATGACGGTGAGATAAGGGCCTCTGCTGCTTCCTTTTGTCCTAGACATAATATCGCCGCAACCTGTCTGCATTTCATGTGTAGCGGAGCGTCTGCCCTTCCAGCGTGGCAAGGCGATAGGCTCCCCACTGCAGGGTTGCCACAACGATGTACGGGCCTTCCCACTTGGACTCGAGCTTGCCAACCGTTTCCGCGCGGAGTGCCATCTTGAGAACGAGATCCCCCGGCTGGAATCCGCGTGGGTACATGGAACGGTCACGCATGCGCGCCATTTGCCGAGCATACTTTGCGACGTACTGGGTCGCGCTTACTCGATCTCCATCGAGGAGGTCCAGGGATAGTTGCCGCTCTTCTTCGGGCGCTTGGGCGAGGACCCTTCTGGAGCCGGCCTTGATTTCTTCAGGCGTCATGGCCTCATCGCCGAAGAGAAGCTTGAACGGTGTAAATTCTGTCGGACGCGTAGCGGTTGTGTGGAGGGACCAGAGAATGCTGTGAAGCTCACTTGGCCACCTACCCTTAGGCAGCCCGACAAGACGCTTCTTGACTCCGGCGGAGATGGCGCCGTTCGCCTGCTCGACCGCTCCGTTAGACTGCGGGTGCCCTACCGAAGCGAATCGGAGTGTAATGCCCATGTTGTCGCAGAACTCCTTAAACGGGGTGGAGTCAAACTGTAAACCGTTGTCGGCGGTGATCTCCCTGGGCACCCCGAAGCGACATATGATGTTCTACCAGAGAAAGCACTGAATGGCCGCTGAGGTTATCTTAGCTAGAGCCACAGCCTCTAGCCACCTGGAAAAGTATTCCAGGGTGACCACTATGAATCGCAGGTCTCGTGGGGCCCGGGAAAGCGGTCCCACGACATCGATGCCCCACTGTGCCAGTGGCCATACTGGGGGAATGGGGTTGAGGTTTGTCGGGGGTTTGTGAATGACCCACCCCATCCATTGGCAGCCTTGATACCGGCGCACGAGGTCCTGAGCGTCAACAACGGCGGTCGACCAGTAGAAGCCTTGCCTGAACGCCTTGCCAACGAGCGATCTCGGCGCCAGATGCAAACCGCAGAGGCCCACGTGAATGTCCGCGAGGAGGTGCTGCCCCTCCTCGCGTGAGAGGCACCGTAGAAGCGGTGCACAGACTCCTTTTTTGTAGAGCACTCCGTCGAGCACCTGGAAGGACCTAGCACAGCATTGCAGGCGCCAAAGCTCGACAGGGTCGTCAGGCTCCGCTATGCCCTGCAAGAAACTGTAGATGGGCTCTCGCTAGTCGCCCTGTTGGGTAATCTGGTGGACGAGGGCCGCGTCACAGTTGACCTGCGTGATGGCTGCCGCGGGCAGGACCTCATGGAATGCTCCCTCGAGAGTGGGGAGCTATTGACTGGTGGCTATTACGAGCACGTCGGCTTGCTTATTTTCTGCCCGAGGGATGGCCTTGACGGTAACACCGAGGAAGTGCCGCTCCTTTGCTCTTACGGCTGCCAGGTACTTGGCCAGGTCGGGGTCCTTGGCTTGGTATGACTTGTTGATGTGGCCCGCCACCAGCCGTGAGTCGGTGCAGACGAGAACTCGCCGTGCGCCCAGGGCTTTGAGCTTCGCGTGGCTGAAGAGTAACGCCTCATATTCGGCCGTGTTGTTGGTGGTGGGGAATGCAAGGTGCGCCGAGTACAAGAGGCATTGCCCCTCTGGCGTGCTGACTACGACGCCCACACCAGCGCCGGAGACGCTGTAGGCTCCATCAGTGTGGAGCAGCCACACCAGGTCGTCAGGCAGCTGGGCGGGCTGGGCCGAGGGGGTCCATTCCGCAAGGAAGTCCGCGAAGACTTGGGATTTGATCGCCGCTCTCGAGGTATACGTCAAGGAGAATGGCACGAGCTCAGCTGCCCACTTGCCAATGCGCCCTATGGACTCCTTATTGTGCAGCATCTCCGCTCCTTATTAGGTGAGCCAGAAAATAATGTCAAAGCTTTTTCGAGGTCATAACCAACGCGTAAGCCAACTTCTCGAGCTCCTTATAGCGCGTCTTGGCACCCTGAAGGGATTCCAATACAAAGTACACGGGGCGCTGAAGAGCACTCGCCTCGAGGACAAGGATGGCACTGACCGCTGTCGCCGAGGAGGCGAGGTAGAGCAGGAGGGGAGCCTCTGGTGCCGGGACGACCAGAGTGGGGAGACTTGCGAGGTGCCTCTTGAGTTCGTCGAAGGCTTGTGCGCAATCGTTGCCCCAGTGGAACCCATCACAACCATGGAGGGTCTTGAAAAATGGCAAGCCCCGCTCCGCTGCCCTAGACAGGAAATGGCTCAGCACGGCCATGTGGCCAGCGAGTCTCTGGACTTCCCTTGTGGTCTTGGGCGGCTCCATGGTGAGGATTGCATCGACTTTGTCGGGGTTGGCCTGGATGCTGCATCCGGACACCAGAAAACCCAAGAGCTTGCCTACCTGCACATCGAATACACACTTATCTGGGTTGAGCTTGATGCCCACCTTCTTGAGGTTGTCAAAGGTCTCTTGGAGGTCTTGGCTATGGGAGGTTAGTTGCCTGGTTTTGACGACTACGTCATCGACGTAAGCCTCCACATTCCTTTCGAGTTGGGAAGCCAGCGCTAGCGCAATGAGGCGGGTGAAGGTTGCCCCTGCATTCTTCAAACCGAAGGGCATCCTGATGAAGCAGTCTGTCCCTATCGGCGTGATAAAGCTGGTCTTGGTCTCGTTATCCTTGGCCATATAGATCTGGTGGTAGCCAGAGTAAGCATCCAAGAAGCTCATGAGTTCACAGCCCGCGGTGGCATCAACCAGTTGATCTATGCGGAGCAAGGGGTAGTCATCCTTCGGGCATGCCTTGTTGAGGGTGGTGAAGTCGATGCACATACGCCAAGCGTCGTTGGCTTTTTTGACCAGGACTGGGTTGGCCAACCAGTCCGGATGTTGGACTTCGCGAATAACGCCAGCCTGGAGAAGCTTCGCTACTTCCACCTTGGTCGCTTGCTGTCGGTCGATAGGCATACGGCGAAGCTTTTGCCTGACCGGCTTAGTATCGAGGCGAACCGCTAGGTTTTGCTTGATAAGCAAACGGTCCACACCCTTGATGTCCTCCGGGGACTATACGAAAATATCCGCATTGCTCCAGAGGACCTGGAGCAAGTCCTGCACCACCTCCGGGGGAAGGCCTTCACCTATGGACACGAATTGGCCTTCGAGCTGGAGAAGGACCCTTTTAACCCCACCCTCCGGTCGGGGCTTGGGCGTCCATCCCAGAGCGAAGGGGACAGCCGCCCTGAGCAGATCGGTGAGAGCATGCACCTTGCGGTACCAGCTTCCGGCATGAGCCTCGATACGTCGGGCGAGGTCCTGGTCGCTGAAGATGGTGATGACACCCCGCGGGCCTGGGAGCTTCATACACAGGAAGCCATGATGTGGGACCGCCCCAAACGAGTTGAGTATAGGGTGACCCAGTATTACGTTGTATGGGCTCAGAATGTCGACGACGTCAAAGACTGTGTCCTCGCTCCTAGCGTTATCGCCCTGACGAAAGGAGAGTCAGAGACCTGCCTGGCCCAATGCCATCAGCCGTTGGCCCCCAAGACCTTGGAGCGGGGTCCCTGACGGCCTCAAGCGACATCGAGGGATCCCCATGCGGTCGAAGGCCTTCGCGAATAGAATGTTTGCGGAAAAGCCTCCGTCGACGAGGACGCGCTTGACATCGCAGCCAGCGATGTCAGCTTGGATGACCAATGGGTCCTGGTGGGGAAACTCCACGCCTCGGGCATCAGCCGGCGTGAAGGTGACCTCGCCGTGCACCCCTCCCGAAAGCAGCTGCACCGGAGTCTCCAGCGAGGAGCCTCTGGAGATGACACTGATGGTGCGATGCTGGGTCTCGTCTTTGGCATCGGCGCGCCTACCTTGACACCGCGGCGCTTTTCCTTTCGGTCCGGCGCAGTTCTTCCTGGCGCGGCGACTATCGCGCCTCTTGCATGCTCCGCACAGCTCCGCGGAGATCTGCTAACTACTGCTGGAGCTCGCCGAGGGCCGCTAGCATGGCGTCCTCTACTACCGGCATGTGTACGGCGATTATCGCGCATGGTCGTGCTGCCGGGACAACGATGGCCACGGCTTGCGCTCCGGAGTTGCCAGCCACGTCAGCGTGATGGACTCCGGCCTCGATGCCGGGCCTGTGTTCTGCCGAGGCCGCTCGGCGCTCCCACCCGTGGTGCGGGGACAGCAGTCGCGCCGCCCCAGGCGCCAATGGTGCCACTCCTTGCCACCTGACCGGCATCGTCGGAGCGGATTGCTGCGCCGACGGTGGGCTCAGGCGTCACGAGCAGGGCGGGGGCAGCCGTTGCATCGGTGGTAGGGCTGACCATCACGTCGGCGGTCGCGGGGTCAACCGTCGCGTCGACGGTGGTGCGGTCGGTCGTCGCGTCGGCTGCGGTGGGGTCGGTCATCGAGTCGATGGTGACGGGGTCGATCGTCGCGTCATGAGCGTCGCTGCTCGCGCCCGTGACCGCCGGCGTCGAGAACCTAGTGTTGACGCGGGACTTCGCCACGACCCCCTTCTTCTTCTTCGTCGTTAGTGGTGAAGCTTTCTTCGGTACCATCCTTCTCGAGATCTTGAGGCTTGCTCTTGTCGTCCCCACAGACAGCGCCAACTGTTGTGGTTACAGACCAAACAGAGTTAGAGGGTGTGTGGTAGTGGAGAGTTATGTGAGCAATGCTCTCTTCTTTCTATGGCTTGTGTCACACTTATATCTCCCCACAAGGAGTATCGTTACAAGAATACCCTTAGAGGGCATTCACGTCATTATACATGCCTCACTCGATGCTTACGTCTTTCTAGCAAGCCGGCTAGGTTTAGGTGGGGGTCACCCCTACAACACTACTAATTTACTAAGCTCTAGCATTAATTCCATGTGATGGGGCATGCTTGGTTGTGTTTTTTTACTTAACCTAAAGGAGCATGTATCTCTGGTACTAACTTGTTGATCATATATTTAATATTTTTTAATGAAATAAAATGTATATAGTAGTACAAGTCAGGGTACGTCTACTTCCCTAATGCTATATTCCTCGGAGTTCATGTCGTCCCAACGCCCGAGGACCAAAGCATTTTGATGGAGTGGTGTTAGGGCGAGGTATTGTAAAGGCCTTGTTGTGACAATTACATCACACTATATCATGTTGAGTGTTTATGATCTAACAGTATTAAGTTGTTATATTGTATGAGTAAATTTATACATCCTCTACAAATTGAGATATCAACTATTAGAATAGCCATGCCTCTGATTATAGACATTGCAAGGAAAGGGCACACTTCATTAGACTTTGGTTTTGGAAAACATGTTGGATGGGTTGGGTCAAATGAGAAGCTTTATAATGAACAACTATTGACATGTGCCATTTTTGTTCATGTAGGATTAGACATCTATACTATGCAAATTATGATATGGTTACTTGTTTTTACTTTACTTATTACCATACAATGCCTGTTGCAAATTATTATTCGTATTGAAAAGTGCAAAACTTGCTTTCAGCAACAAAACAAGGTAGGATCGCCATTCCTGTGACATGAGCCAACCAATTAGCTAATAGCATTTGAAGTAAGTCTTGTTGAATACTAATGTACTCATTCTTGCTTGTTGAAAACTCTCCATCGAGAAAGAAGATCCGGCAATTGGAAACTACTATGCCGTCGGATTTGGAGATGACAATGGGAACGAGTACTAAGGCGCAGCCCCAACCAGTTGCTTATGGGGAAATGGCATACCATATGGTTCTTATCTATCTTTATTCATCTGTCGTTGCAAGACTGTTATTTTTGTATTTGGCGTACACGCCCCATGTGTAAACCTCGGTCATAACGACCTATTTATAACTAATCAATATTACATTGTACTCCGTTTACTTATTTGTGTATAGATGTGATGCAAAGACATTGATTGTGTGCACTAGTAACTGATCATAGGAATAACACGGTACACATAGAGGGTTCAAAATGAAACGTCGGGTCCTGGCACTGTTCCTATTCTCTTCCGTTCTGTGTATATTGGTCCTGTGGTACAAAAGGATGCAGCAGTTCCTAGCCGGTGTGCACATGAAATCATCGCAACATTCATGAGCATATGCAATGGTGTGGCAAGTGAGCACGAGCATGTGTTCTTTTTTTGCTCGCTTCACCAAGATCACTCTCGCTTATGAGTAACCCTCCACCTAGAGAAGAAATGCAATATTATTGTTCCCACCTCCCGCACCATGCATGACTGGACATTTGGAGTTTTCAGGGATTTCTATTTTGCCAAGCTCAATTTGAGTATAAGCTCAAAAAGAAAATCAAAGCTTTGCATCGCACATATGTTGCACATGCATAGCTAGGGATATCATTCACTATTTATGCAAAGAATTAATTCTGACTGCAAGAAACAATAAGATGTAATGGAATATCATTTTTATTTTTATTTCACCACTCTTGTTTTTTTTTTTTTGACCTGCGAAACTATATGGAGCAGAATGTTGGACGACTAAAATATAACATATACAGAAGATGCTGTGGTGGATCTGTAGTCACACAAAACGGGATTGCATCCACAATAATGATATACGTGATAAGGTGGGGGTAGCACCAATTAAAGAGAAGCTTATCAAACATCACTTGAGATGGTTTAGACATCTTCAATGGAGACCTCTTGAGCTACTGGTATGTAGTGCAATTTTAAGATGTTTCAAAAACGTAAGAAGAGGCGGAAATTGACCAAGACTGATGTGGGAGAAAGCAATTAAAAGTGACTTGAGGGATTATAATGTATCTAAAGAATTAGTTTTGGATAGAAGCATAAAGAAGTTAGCGATCCATGTACTAGAAAGTTTAGGGCCAGTGTTTTAGGCTCTCAACTCAGTTGGCAGGTTATACGGCTTAGAGTTTTAGCATTACAGATCTTTAAAGCTCTTGTCTCTTTGATCTTAAGGAGGTTTTATTTCTAATCAATCTTGTTTGAGATAAAAGATTTTGTTGTTGTTGTACTCTTTTTTGCCACTATCTATCTCACCGACAAGTCCATCAGGTTTGAGCCCGTGTGCCAGTCAGAGAACTCGGTGGGGGAAACAAAATTCACTTAAGAATAATTACAAAAATGGGATTTTTCCCTTATTTGTATTTAATCAAATATGGAGCAGTCAGCAATCCAAGATCGGATGACATGCAATGGAATCGATAAATATTTTGTTCGAATGAAACAAGAATGGGACCAAGCGATAAAGAAGCCACGCGAGATGATCATGTATCTTGACCAGAATCAGGGCTGGGCGTTACAATGAATTATAACCTAGTTGTAGCTAGATCTAATCAGGGCTCCTATAGTGTGATGTCTCCAACATTATTTTGCATTTAAATGTTCCAACTATAGTTCGAGACCAGGTTCAATCGACTGATCTTTTGCACTTATGAGCGTCTTTTTATGCATTCAGATGCGATATCACTACTACAGAAAACCATATCACAAACGGTTCAAAAACGTCATTACAGACGGTTTTCTAAACCGTCTAAATTTATGAGTCAGTGATAATCGAAGGTTATCACAGACGGTTTTCGAACCGTCTGTGAAGTAAATATCACAGACGGTTTGTAACTAAAAACCGTCTGTGATATTCTTTCCTGCCCCTAAATCTATTTCTGTTAATTGGCTAGCCTCAGGAAATGCTAGTCATACCCTCTGAAACAAGCAGATCAACATGTACATGTATACAGACAATTGACATCTCAATTTATTTCAGAAACATATAACATCCAATTCACATCTCAATTTATTTGATAAACATAAAATATCCATTTCGCAAATCAATTAATTGAAATGAAGTAAAATATCTATTAAAAAATACACAATTACAAAAGATCTACATTGCATTCGCAGATCAACATGTACATGTATACATTGCATTATGATAAGAGCAATAAAAAAATCATTGTGCGTTGTGGAACTCTCTCTTTGGATTTAGGACTTGAGCCACCAAAAAGTACGCGGACTCTCCTAGAATTCCTTCAAGGTTGGCCTGTTTCAATGCAGTTTTTGGAATGGATGCAGCCTGTCGATAGGAATATAATTGTGCGTATATATATAACTTGATAAGTATAAAGTAATTATGGGAATATTGACAAACCTTAGAATTGGAATTGGTGATCCTCGAGGAATCGAGAAGTAGTCTCATATAGTGGTAAACATAGAATCCACACGTGTTGCCCGGCTGCTACTGGTGGCACTGCAAAAAATAGAATGTGTTAATTCAAGAGGCATTAATACTACCAACTGTTGCATAGGATTAATTAATATGTACTAGCGAATACCTTAAAGTTTCGATCATGTGTGCGGAGTTGTGTCGGTATCAGAGAAGAGAGGAGGGGAGGGGAACAGCAGGGGAGGGGAGGGAGAGCTCGCCGGCATGGGAAGCTTGCCGGCACCGGATGAGAGAGGGAAGAGAGTAAGAGCAGTGGGGGAAAGGAGGAGAGGGGGAGACTATACCGTTAGGAGCTCCCCTGACAGTATAGTGTTTCCTAACTGTTTCCGTTAATTTATATTGGTCAATGCATTGGTAGAACTCTCTTTCATTTGGTTCCTCCATTCCGTTATTCCCTAAATTAATGGGACATGTACAAGTCTCAAAATATACATACTCAACGAGCATCAGAAAGAGAAATGAAGAGGGTAGAAGATATATAGTAATATAACATTAGATCTTTCTCGACAAAAATGTACCGAGATGCATGGAGGCAATCACACGTCTCGTTAATTAGGAAGCGTCATTAATGCGTATCAAAACAGCTGCGTTAAGATAGGAAGCTGCCTGCAGATATGGAGCGCCCCGAACTTTCAAATTTGAACAAGTCGTTTCTATCCTCTTCCGTTCTGTGTGTATATTAGTTCGGTGGTGCAAAAAGAAGCCCGTATGCGCACGAAATCATTGAGCACGCGCATGTGTTCTTCTTCCGCTTTCGTCAAAATCATTGAGCACGCCCATGTGTTCTTCCGCTTGGATCACCAAGACAATACCCACTTGCTTATGAGTAGTATCCCTCCGCCTAGATAAGTAATGTGGGACCATTGTTTGCGCCTCACACTAGCTAGGCTTGACATGACTTTCGGAATTTTCAGGAATATCTATTGGGGAATGCCCAATTTGAGTATAAATTGCACACTTTGGGCCTATTCTTTTTTGCTTTGGCTGGTAGTTTTTGGCTGTAGTTTATGGCTTTTGGCTGCAGCTGATAAATAGCAACGGCTAGTAGAGAAGATGTTCTGTTCTTTGTGGTTGTTAGCTTTTGGTATTTTGCTGAATAAGCTGAAATACATCAAAATGTATAAAAAAATATGGAAAAAATGTAGGTACGTAGCCAGCTTGTTCGTTGATCCATGCATGTAGCATTTAATATGTACGTATGAAAGAAAAACAAGAGCTTTGTTAACAAAGCCGTTCCGTTTGCACATGACCACCGCAATGTCATTTGAAATAAACTGGACAGCAAACTACGGGCTTGTCACTACTACAGAAAACCGTATCACAGACGGTTTAAAAACATCATCACAGACGGTTTTCTGAACCGTCTGAATTTATGGGTCAGTGATAATCGAAGGTTATCACAGACGGTTTGAAAACCGTCTGTGGAGTAAATATCATAGACGGTATGTAACTAAAAATCGTCTATGATAGATACTATCACAGACGGTTTGTAAGAAAAAACCGTTTGTGATGGTATCTATCACAGACGGTTTTTAGTTACAAACCGTCTGTGATATTCTTTTCTACCCCTAAATCTATTTCTGTTTATTGGCTAGCCTCAGGAAATACTAGCCATACCCTCTGAAACAAGCAGATCAACATATACATGTATACAGACAATTCGCATCTCAATTCATTTCAGAAACATATAACATCCAATTCACATCTCAACTCATTTCACAAATATAAAACATCCATTTGCAAATCAATTAATTGAAATGATGTAAAATATCCATTAACAAATACACAATTACAAAAGATCTACATTGTATTTGCACTTAGATGGTAACATTGCATTTTTTATTGCTCTATCACTCCGAAATCGAGATCTCGTGAAAGGAACAGATCCATAATCAACGAACTTCTTAGGCTGCACAAGCAATACTTGGATGGTGCATGATTGCCACCCAAGTATTGCTTGTGTAGCCTGACAGTCGTTGATTATAGATCTATTTCTTTCGCGAGATCTCGATTCTGGAGTGATAAGAGCAACAAAAAAATCATTGTACATTGTCGAACTCTCATTTTGAATTTAGGACTTGAGCCACCAAAAAGTACGCGCACTCTCCTCGAATTGCTTCAAGGTTGGCCTGTTTCAATGCAGTTTTCCGTGATAGACGCAGCCTGTCGATAGGAATATCAATGTGCTTATATATATAACCTGATAAGTATGAAGTAATGATGGAAATATTGACAAACCTTAGAATTGGAATTGGTGATCCTCGAGGAATCGACGAGTAGTCTCATATGGTGGCAAACGTAGAATCCACACGTGTTGCCCAGCTGCTGCTGGTGGCACTGCAATAAATAGAATGTGCTAATTCAAGAGGTATTACTACCAACTGTTACATAGGATTAATTAATATATACTAGCGAATACCTTAAATTTTAGATCATGTGTCAGGGCTTTGGCCCCTTGCGTCGAGAGCTTTGCCATTTCAACGTACATCACGAATGCCCTACATGATTTGAAAAAGTTGACCTTAGTCATTCGGAAGTTGCCATTTCAACGTACATCGCGAATGCCCTACGTGATTCGAAAAAGTTGACCTTAGTCATTCGAAAGGAAAGAAAGAGTACAATATAGGTATGTATGGAGAAAATGTACTTACCTATCGATTACTTTGCCGACAACTGTGTAGTCGATTTTATTCTTACTTAGGGAATCAATGTATATTGCTTTGTTCCATTTTGGTATAATTACTATTAAAATTCAATGAAACTCCTGATTGTAGGGCATAAATACATATTCCTTATCGCGGTAAGCCAGCAGTGCTGCTGCAATGTACCTCTCGACGAAGCCAGCATCCTCGTTGATGGTATACCTAGCGACCAAGTGCGGGTCCAAGAAACCAACCAATGATTTGGATGATCAAGTTTCAGTCACCATGTATCTATATATATACACGCGAAAGCAACAAATTACATATAACATTTATCGGTATGACAAGAACAGAGACTGTGATTGTACACACTTACAGCGTCCAGCATCGAATGAGTAAGGCGTCGAGAGCGTTGAGCATGTAAAGATCAAATAAATCCTCAAAGGTCACCGCAAAGACACCATCTTGAAATTCGTGCTGTAAATGATGCAGCCTGAATTTGACAGTGATACCTGAGCGTCGTTCTCCCTCTGACTTATTGGATTGTTCTATATACCAAGTGTGTAATTGCCTGCAACTAACTGGTAGGAATGGGAGGCGCTTCACCAGGTCGATCATCGGCTCACCAAGCACGAATTTGTGGGCCAATGGCAGGTATGGAATATCATCATCATCATCGGTCTTCTTTGCTTTGCCCTTGCTGCTTCGGTTGTAGGTCGATTGTAAAAGTAGTACCGGTGGAAGTTGTTGCACCGAGAATAGCTCCCGTGAACTCATCACCGATGCAGGTAGCGGTGGTGGAGATAGGCCTTTTGGAGATGGCACCAGTGCAAGTAACTTTGGTTCGTATTGCCCTTATGGACCTGCCACCGGTGAAGAAGCCTCCAGGCAGATGTAAATTTTGGGCCACTGGATAAAGATTTCAATGGCTTGCCCTAGAGTCACAAGCTCGTCGTTAGGGGGCTTCGGAAGCGGGACAACCTCAAAATTGGCATGCACATTATCCACATTCACTTTTGCGAAGCTTGGTGCTAAAGGTGCACCGTGCACCATGGCCCTTTGACCGGACGAATTTGCCAGGCCCCAAACAGCGCACAAGGCAACGGAGGCATATCTCACTTAGAGCTTGCACTTCGTAGCATCCTGGATGTTGTCCACAGGAAATCTGCCCTCGCTTCCCGTCGTAGGATTGGACGCGCAGCTACTCCGACGGTTGGGGGGCTGGCTAGCACAGGAGCGGTGGCGGCGGCGGCCTATTGATTTTCTTCTGTTTGTCTTCGCATCTCATCTCTGACATAATCAGTAAACTCCTCTCTAAGAGATGCCTTCATCTCCTCTCGTAGCCGTGCGTCACGCTCGACTTTATTTCTCTTTCTACTCCGATACAATTCGGAGTTATCTGAGAAACCTTGTTTTCAAGGAACATAAAACCCAAGGCCTCTCGTACGACTCGGGTGCTCCTTGTTTCCTAGTGCTGAAGAGAGTATATCTTTCTCCCTAATTTACTGGAATGATCCCTGGGAACATTTGACACTCAATATATCCTGCAAGAGCCCGACATGTCATTTCGTTTTCAGGGAAGATGTGGAGTAATTACAAGCTACGTAGTTCGATACTTACCAAGCGGTGGGACACTTCCTGGTCTATAGGGTTTCGGAAGGAGATGTCCCCCGACGACGTGGTAGATGACCTCGCTCTAATCTAATTTCGAGCGCGCTCATCCGGGATCGTGGCAAATGGTAGGGCGGTGTTCCGCAGGATTGCCTGTTTGTCCTCCTGCCTCTACTGCGGGATTTTACCCGCATACCCAGCTATACCGAGTCTATGGGGGTATGTGTTTTTTGCCTGGAGGGCCTTGTGCGTCGCGCTTGTACTTTTGAAAGCTTCGATCGTCTTCATCGCCTTGAACTCTTCCCATTGTGGTTCCAGAAATGGATACTTGTGAAAGGGTGTTAGATCTTTCTCCACATAGTACTTGACAGCACGCTCTTGAAGTTCTTCCATGCTTTGCACGCCACTACCAAGGCATGTCTTTGCACGGAGTCGTGGTGTTCTTCTGGGATCTCGAACGAAGCAAAAATCTCGGTCAGCAGCTCACGTTTCTGAGTCTCACTCACAGCCTTCCACGAATCGAATGTGATCTCAATTCATTGTCATACAACTATTCCGATCGTTGTTCGAAATACGGACACTGCTTTGTGAGGAAGGAGAGGGATTCCAGATCTATCGACCTCTGTGATGGTAAATCGGCCCTCAAGCTTTTTCGGTAGTCCTCTTCCTTTGCATGTTGATTTTGGAGTGGACGCATCCGGCGATGATGTTGAAGAATGCGCGGATGACATGTTGGCCTTCTCATATATGAAAAGTAAGCACAATGTAGCATATACGTAAATAGTGCGGTATAAGCATATACTTAAATTTAATTCCAATATATGTATACATATATTCAAGTATACATATACATATCTATGTTCATTAGCAACATATATATACATATACATATATATATATGCATAACAGTAAGATTTAACAACAATAAGATTTATGAAATAACAAGAATATATGTATACATATATTCAAGTATACATGTACATATCTATGTTCATTAGCAACATATATATACATATACATTCCCAAGGCTCTTATTTTCAAGTAAAAGCATATACATATACATATGCATAACAGTAAAAGCTTATTTTCAAGTGCCTATTCTTTCCTATATATACAACATGATACCAGAGGCATAAAAATGACTTAATCAACATATACACATATAAACATTTTAAGTTTTTCAAGTAGAAATTTATGCCCAACATAAATATCATGTATCTAAAATCAGCATAATGCTAAGATTTAGGATGTTATTTATTGCTCTCAAAAGGCTAGTTGAACAAAATCTACTCTTGGCCATCACAGCCATGACAAAAATGCAATCCTGATTATATATGACAACTATATATTAGATCTTGAGTTTAAATCAAAATTTTCTATTAAAAGAACTGATCATGAATATAACTTACTAGACAGCAGAAATGATCACCATAATCAATACGTAGAATTGAAGATGGACTAACCGAGGGGATTCTGGCAATGTTAGAGGAGCTCGAGCGTGGACGGAGGCAGCCAACGGGCTCGAGAGTCAACGGAGGCGGACGGTGACGGGCTCGGGGGGACAGAGGCGGCCGCGATGGGCCCAAAGGAGGAGGAGGGCGACTGGCTCGGGGGACTACGATGGGCTCAGGGGCTCGACGGAGACAGCTGGCGACGGGCTCAAGGACGGTGACGGCCTCAGGGGGACGGAGGCGGCCGGTGACGGTCTCGGGGACTGGAGGCGGCCGGCGACGGGCTCGGGGGACGACGGCGGCGACGGGCTCGGGGGATCGGGAGAGCGACTAAATCTTGGTTGGTATTGCTAATAACTGGCAGTGTACACGCAAAAACCCTAGCCGGGGGTTTTATATAAAAGCTTATTACAAACGGTTCTATTTAAGAACCGTCTGTGATATCAATATCACAGACGGTTCTAAGATTAGAACCATCTGTGATAATAAATATCACAGATGGTTCTTAAATTAGAACCGTCTATGATATCGTAGATATCACAGACGGTTATCCATTAAGAACCGTCTGTGATATCAATATCACAGACGGTTCTAATATAGAACCGTCTGTGATAATAACTGCCACAGACGGTTCTAAGTTTGGAATCGTCTGTGATAATAACTGTCACAGATGGTTCTAAGCTTAGAACCACTGTGATAATATCCAGCATGTGGTGGAACTTCTCGCTCACGATGGATGACGAGTGCGTAAACCAGTTCATGACCTGTGAGTAGGGCAATGGGGAACCGACAGTCCACAAAAACATGGCCAATGCTTCCCTAGAAAGTACTCCCGGTAACGACCTCGAACCATACTTAGTGACAAGGGTGTCATGCAACGTGTGAAAGCACTAAGCACTCCACATCCATTCTAAACATTCTTCGGCAAAGGTTCGGCGATGTCAGTTGCTTGTTAACCCATTCCAGGCCGGTCTGCACTGGCTCACAGTGAGATTGTCATGATGACCCCGACTCGAACTGTGCCATGTACTGAATGAGGGCAACCGCTAGCCCAAGTGGAGGGCAGACGTTGCCATTGTTTGCATCGTCTTCTTGTTGGCCATCCATCACCAAGCTGCATCATCTAGACATATAAGACACAAGCGCAAAACAATGGAACGACAAATGTGCATCAAGTGGACACGAACCTGCTACTCTTGCCTACCCGTCCAGTGATCGGTTGCCTACTAGTATTGCACCCCGCCCTCTGCTCTCGTTGCTCTCTCAGTGTGGGCGACCGTGGCTCATGGAAGGGCAGCAATATATAGCTGTATGCACGAATTATATGGCCAAACAAGAGACATGATATGGCCAGACGAGACAAAAAAAATTGCAAAACTAGAGGGCACCAATTATATAGCCAGAAGTAAGAATGTACAAAGGAACAAATAGTGGAACACATGATAACCATCTGTTGTAGTCCACAGAACAAATAGTAGAACACATGAACACACATTCTACATCGAATTGAAGAAACTAATAGTCCAAAGAACAAATAAATGACCACCTGCATCAACTTGTGAACCTTCATGTTGGAGAGTGGCTCACGGGTACCCAGGGACTCCCCGATAATGAAAGATGGGCCACATCCTGCATAGCTAGTTAGCACGACCATCCGTGGTCCGAAAGCCCATGAAAATATCTTTGTACCTCTTGTCCATCAGTATCACCAAGGCATAGAAATGCTCGTCCATGCCCTCCGAGAACCATCGCTGATGACCACCTGCATCAACTGGTGAACCTCCATGAGATCCATGTTAGTGTTGTCCCCTGGTATGGGTGGATGGCCCTGGCTCACGGACTACTCATACACGTTGGCAATCCGTCTCAAGCACTCGTCCGTTGTGCTACCCTGGCTCTTCTTGGACTCGGTCTTGATGTCATGGCTGGTGGCCCGCCACTGCGCTTTCGAGATGAGCTGGATTCCTCATGCGCCAGCGGGCCTTTTGCAAATTTTTTGGGCCCTGACATTGCCTCAATGTGTAATCGTCGGATCTGTAGGGGGCGGGTGGAGGCTGGGGGATGGTGGT